>JARHVA010000326.1:1465000-2065000 GCA_037957365.1 Torreya grandis | reverse complement strand
GAAAGAAGGGGAATTAAAGAGGTATAGGAGGTCATAAACCTGATATTTGTTACATTTATGGATTATAGATGCCACCCCACAAATGATGTCATTTGATGATGCAAATAATAGGAATAAATTTCCAACTAAAAGATATTTAATAACTTCCATGGATTTTCCACTTAAACTCTTGATTTGGATTAATTTTCCTAAGTAAGATTAATCAATTTTTATGTAATTCTTTGGAAATTGGTTGCACATAATTAATCAAATTGGTCATAATGTCATATTATTGGGTCATAATTTGATTGGAGAGGAATTAGAAGGTGATTTTAGCTATGTATAGACAAATATCCCATTTAAGATGTTGTCGACACAAAATAACACATGTACATGTCGTGTGATTTTGAATTAGAAGAAAAAAATGATCTAGAGCACCAAAATGTATTTTCATTATTTTGATTCAAAATGATTTGATAAAAGTTAATAATCACATAAAATGCATTGCCTTATTTAGGTATATATTAGCCTAAATCAGCACTTATATATGATAATCTCAAACCATTTAGCACATATAAGTGATTTTGGTCCAAATTGTGCATTTTCACAAAATTTGAGTAAGATTGCAAATTTCAACACAATGGTGTTAGGAAACGAATGTTTACATTTTCCCCCTATTTGAGAAGGCATAGTGAGACATTCAAGTGAAGCAACATATTTTCAAATAAAATATTTGTCAATAAAAATTTGGAAGGAAATAAACTATGATTCCCCCTCAAGAGGACATACAAAGATGAAAGATAAGGATGGAATCTTGAAAAGATAGAGAAAGTGAGATTAACCTATGGGAAAGATTAAATCTAGATGATCTAATGCTTGCATGTATTGAATCCATCAATGATAAAAATATAATTAGAATATAATGGGCCATAGAATTGGGGGAAGGGGAAGGATACAATCCAAAAATATAAGTGACACACTTTGAACACACCTAAAGCTTGGGTGCAAGTTGCCTGCTTATAGAATGATCAATCCTGAGACAAGTTGCACACTAAAATATTTTCATAATGAAGTAAAAAGTCTAAAAAACTTGGAATTATAAGAAACATGAGAACATTGCTCCAAAGAAGGTAAATAATAATGTGCTCTAGTAGAGCAAATTTGATCAGTTGATAAAACAATTTTGCCCCAATAGGGCTAATTTTGATCACTGATAAAAAATGTTTTACCCTAATAAGGTTTATTTAGATTTGTGACTGATTCATATGTTGTGTCCTTGCAGGTTAAATTGGTAAGCAAAAGATCAAGGATATAACCTATTACATAGATTAAAGATGAGTGGGTGCAAACATAGATGTGATAGTCTAATGAATGAAACAAACATAATAAACTAGGCATATGATGATGCACAAAATGATGAAAGAAATGAAAAGAGGAATAAAGATGGCCAAGCTAACTTGAGATACATCATGTATCTAAGTGTTGCCTACATAGTCCAAATGGACCTCAAGCCAATGTAGTTCACCCAAGAGTGGGATAAAATGAAATGAAGAATGAAAAAAACTGACCACTATTTGATTAGACTCATGATGCCAAGAGATGCATGTCTTTCATAGATTCAGGTGTGAGATAAGCCATTGGTACATAGTTTCATTGGTGCATTTGAGAGTTGATCATCGAAGATATATTGATTTCAATACTTGGATCCAAAACACATGGTGTTTGTTATAGCAAATTGAAATTAGGCAGCATAAGTATGAGTAACTTATAATGACTTTACATGTCAATTGCACTGAGTTGATTCAAATATGAATAAGTATAACTAAGGATAATGATAATAACCATCAATACCAAATTTACAACTATTTACATTTAAATAAAAACAAGAAAAAACAAAGAAAAATAAATACACAAATGAACCTAACTTAAAACCAAGATATGAACAATCAAAATTTAAGTAGCAAAAAGATGGTACAAAAAATAAATAAAGAACTCAATAACCAACATGAAAGCAAGATATAAATAATCAATATCTATGCATACTATCAAGATGTACTTGGGAAAAAAAATAACAAGACCAAAGAGTAAAATAAAAGACTAAGAAGAAACAAAAAGAAACAATAAAGGAAAGAAATAAAAGAAGAGACAAGAAATCACAATAAAAATCAAATAAACACATGCAAACAAGAGTTAGTCATAATGTTAGTGTGGTTTAAAAATAATTATTTGATCATATGTAGTAGAGGTGTTACTTTCTAGAACAGCGTAACAAGAACAAAGACACAAAGTTGTCTCCAAATGATAGGGAAACAACACAGAAGAAAACTAGGGGAACAAGAAGAAAAGGAAGGGGGTGGCCGAGCTGACTCCAAATATACAAGGCAAGTGGATGTTGCCTATCTACTTACATATATATGAGATCCACATGAAATTTAGGCCAAATGTAGTACTCCTAAGAAATGGGATAGAAGAAAAATGATGATAAGGAAACATGATTCATGTTGTAGAAGAAATAAGGAAAATGGGCCCATAAACAATGAGAACATATAATTTAGAATGATCTCTCAAAATGACAAGCTAGTGGGATATTTACTTTAAAAATGGTAAGAGTGGGGAGAGATAGAAATAAACAAAAGTGGAAGATAGTGTTTTTAATATTTTTGTCGATCATTTTTTAATATTTTTAGGTTTTTTGGGATAAGCAATAGAAATAAAATAATTAAAAAATGTCCAGGGAACCACCTATTTAATGAGATACACATCCATAGGTAAGAGCTCAAAAAATAGCTACATTGGCTACAATGGTCATCATGGATATAAACAATGGAATAAGGAACTAGCTAATCAAGGAACTGGATGTCCAAGAGTAAAAGTTCTAATAAAAGCTAAAACTGGTTGCAATGGCACATGCTCATAAATCAGTGAGAGTGAGGTCCTATTAAGGAAATAATGCCTACCAAATAGTAACAAAGTAGAATAATATGTAGCATGAGATAATTATGAAGAACCATCTAGTAGGCAAAGATCCTAAACTAAAGATGTATCCATGTTCACTTGTCTATAGAAAAAGCTGTAAAATATTGTTCCCACTGAACTACTTTGTATAACTAGCATTGAATGTGTTCATAGTGTCTATGAGTCATAATCAAGATCATAATTGGTTGAGGGATAAAATATGTCTAGGTTACAACATCCTAGGATATGAAAATAATGTGGTTCTAAATAGAACGATCCAAAATGAATGGGGTCCAAAAGAGGATGGTCTAGAATGAATATGGTCCAAAAGAGGACAATCCATAATGAATAAGGTCTAAAATAGGATGGTCTAGAATGAATAAATTATAAAAGAGGATGGTCCAAGGTGGGATAAAATAAGTTTAGAGTGCCAACGATCTAAAGTTTCCACTATCTAAAGTCATGAAAAGAATATGGTTCTCAATAAAACAGTCTAGGGTAGGTCAAAACAAAATGACTATAGTCCATCATGGGACAGTCCAGGATATAATGGTAGGATAAAATTACTTTATAATAAGTTTCCCCCAAGTAAGGGGTCTTGTAGACAATGGTTTGAATTACTATCAAGCATAGAACCTCTTAAGGTGCACAATGTTCATGGGTTCTAGAAGTTCTTCACCATTTGGACTAGCTAGTCAGTATGCCCCTGATCCATAATTTACCATGATAACATAGGGTGTAAGCCAATTAGGTTGGAACTTACCCTTTTTTTTGCATTCAACATTTCTATTCTTCAGGTTCTCCTTTAAGACCAAATTACCAATCTCAAACTCCCAAGTGAGAATTCACTTATTGTAGCTTCTTTGCAATATATTCTAATATGCTTTCAAGTTTTTCATAGTAGTTAAACACTTACCATCAAGGATTTCTAGTTCTTGCAACCTAGAGACTCTATAATCTTCAACATCTTCAATATTATCCAAAGATACTCACAATGAAATCAATTTGATATCAATTGGGATAATAGCTTTTATGCCATAAATAAAGGACTATGGAGTGGCTCCTATGGGGTTTAAATGACTAGTGCGATAAGCCCAATGGGTAGAAAAAATTTATAAGTGCCAATTTCAGCTAGCATCATTGACAATCTTATTTAAAATGGCTACAATGGTTTTGTTTGATGCCTCAACTTATTTATTTCCTTGTGGGTTGTATGTTTTGGATTTTTTGTGCTTGATTTTGAATTTTTCACAAAGTTCTTTAACATCTCTATTTACAATTGATCTGCCATTATCAGAGATAATGCAAGTTGGGATGCCATATCGACAAATGATATGGTAATGTATAAACTTGGCAATCTACCTATCGGTGACATAAGTGAGAGGAATGGCCTCAATCCACTTAGTAAAATACTTGGTAGTTGTTAAAATATGTTTATGTCCATCTAAAGATGTTGGGTTTATTTTCTTGATAAGATTGAGGCCCCATGTAGAAAATGACCACAGTGTAGTGATCAACTATAGTGGTAAGGAAGGTGCATGTATCAAATTTCCATGTTATTGACATGAAACACACTTTCTCACATATGTTTAAGCATATATCTCCATATTTGGCCAATAATAACCTATTCTAAGGAGATTTTTAGCTAAGAATACACCATTAGTGTGGGCCCCACACATTCCTTCATGAACTTCCTTAAGTGCTAACTTGGATTCTCCTGAAGATACATAATGAAGTAGTGTTCCATCATAGCCTTTGTGATAAAGCATGTTTCCAAAGAGGGTATAATGAGCCATGTGATGAAGGAATATTTTTTGATGATTTTTAGAAAGGTAAGGTGGAAACCATGATCACAGAAATAATTATAAAAATATTGGAACTAAGGTAGTTAAGGTGGGGGATTGGGACCAGCAATGGCACATGCCCTTTCTAAATCTGGCAAAACATGTGTAGGCTACAAAATATTTTCAATGATAAACTGATACTATTTATCACTGCTATCAATTTGTATCATGGACCTAATTATTGCCATTACATTGGTAGATATGTTATTGGCCCATGGTACTTATTCAAACTATAGAGATTTAAAATGATCTTTGAGATTGTCCAAGATTTGCATGTAGGGTAAAAGCTTGTCATCTCTATTTTGAGAATGATCAGTGGTCTAATTGATAATCAATTGAGAATCACCATAGGCCATTAAATGTTAGATATTCTATTGTACTACAAGATGAAGGCCTGTAACAAGTGCCTCATACTTGGCCATATTGTTGGTATAATGAAAATTGATATGAAACTCTTTGGGAATCATATCCCCTTAAAATGTAATCAATAATATTCTAGCTCCAAATCCATGAGAAGTGAAATAACCATCAAAATATAGTTTCCACTATGTAGGTTCATGTTGTACTTATTCCACTATCATAATAGAATCATCTAGAAATTCAAATCTAAGTGGTTGAGTGTCTATAATAGGGGATTCTGCAAGTTGATTAATAATAACCTACCCTTTGATAAATTTCTAATTCTGATACTCAACATCAAAATCACTTAATATCATGACCCATTTGGCCATGCATCCTATGAGAGCTACTTTGGATAATAAAATTTTGAGAGGATCCACCTTAGCAATAATAATGATTTTATTGTTCAGCATATAATGTTGCAACTTTTGGGAAATGAACACCATAACTAAACATGCCTTCTTAATAGGTTTATAATTATGTTCATAATCCACAAGTGTATAGTTTAAATAATAAATTGCATGTTCTTTAACTTGATCAACATGTTGGGATAAAAGTGCCCCCAGTGCATGCTCAGTTACTAAAATGTAAATAAACAGTGGTTATCCAAGTGTTGGCAGTCTCAAAACTAGTGGGTTGGCTAGATATGTTATGAGCTTTGCAAATGATAATTGACACTCTTGATCCCTTTGGAATGTGACACCTTCTTCAAGAGGTGAGTAAATGGGTAGCACTTATCTACAGCTAAGAAATAAACCTGTGAATGGACTAATTTTTTCCTTGCAGGCTTCGTAGTTGTTTAAGATTTGAAGGTGGAGGCATTCAACAATGGCCTTAATCTTAGCAGGGTCAAATTTTATCCCTATTTATGATATAATGAACCCTATAAATTTTATTTAAGTGATTCCAAAGACACACTTCTTAGGATTCAGGCAGACCTTATATTCATGAAGTCTCTCAAAGATTCTTCAAAGAACATCAGGAAGTCTAACACATGTTCTTGATTTGGCTAGAATGTAATCAACATAGTTCTCAATAATATCATGCATCATGGCATGGAAGATGACAATCATTTCACATTTATAAGTGGATCCAACATTCTTCAAGCCAAATGGAATGAATTTATAATAGAATTTTCCCCATATGTTGGTGAACACAGTCTTATGTTGATCTTCTTGGGCTATCGTGATTTGATTGTATCTAGAAAATCCATCCATGAGGGACATCTCATACCTATTAGGAGAATCTATGATCACGTCAATTTTTGGCATAGTAAAATCATCTTTAGGGCATGCTTCATTCATATCTCTAAAATCTGTATAAAGACATATACCCTATGGATTTTTGCTGATTAGAAATTTTTTTTATATCCATTCAAAATAGTCTAATGGTCTAATGAAGCCTACTCCGAATAAATTCTCCAAAAAAAAATTTACCAAAAGAGTGATGTGTGGATGCATCTTCCTTAATTTTTGTTTGACTGGTTTGGCATCTATATGAATAACAAGGTGATGCATAACCAAGTGAGGGTCTAAGCCTAGCATGTTGGAATATGCCCATGCAAAAATATCAATGAAATTAATCAAAATAGATATAATATGTTTACATTTTGCTTCAATAAGGGAAGTTCCAAGGTAAACAATTTTGGGATCCTCATATGTTCCCAAGTTCCCTACATCAGTATTTTATAGGAGTGTAGAATTATATTCAAGAATAGTAAGCAATGTGTGATCATGATCATCTTGTTCTGCTACAATTTCTTGTTGTTCCTCCCAAAGATATAGATAATGTGATGAATCTAAATTCACCAAAATAGGTAATGGCCAACTAGCAAAATTATCAAGAAATTCAAGAGCGAGATGCTCAAAGACTCATTAATATCCTAACTCAATGCTAGTAATGTCTATAAATCTAGGACTTGATGGACCTTGTGTGTCCTTTGAGGATGAGCAAACTTTCCCATCCAAGAGTGCTTAAAAAAAAAAATCACTCAAGGGATTTTGTTTATCTTTACTTTTTCCCTAATCAATGAGCACCTCAAAAGAGGTTTTCACTCAAAGATATTGATATTTTATCTTTGTTATGACCAATAAAGTTTTCCTACTCTCCAAAGTAGGTAGAAGGATCCAATGAAAAATCAAAGCCTTGTTTATGATCTCCAATGGGCAATCCATATTTGAGGTCCATATATTTTGAAATTTATTCTTCATTATAGAATTCATCAAGGCATATGATTGAATTTTTCTAGTCTCAATCAATGAATTTAGGATGACAAAGGCGTAGGGAACAATGAGGTGTTATGGTCATAATGGCATTTGAATCAAATAAATATGTGTCAGCAAGCTCATCAAAAAGGATATAATGGGATGTTACATCACTGCCAAGAGTCTCATTATTATTCGATTCAAAATAATCACTATCAAAATTCATGAGGTCACCCTCAGGTGATATAAATCCAAGACCATGATTCACATTAGGTATACTAGCTGATAAAGGTTATAGGATTCCTTGTACCCATGGGCCAAGGCCTCTTCCTATATAATCAAAATTGCCCATGATCCAATTAAGGATAGGATATTTTGGATTTTGAAAGCAATCAACAATGCCATCAAAATATAAATAGTCTCCTTTAGTGAAAGCCTCTTGATCCTATTTTGGTGAATTAGCAGGTAAAAATACCATCAGTGGTTTCTTTATTTATTTCTTTTGTTTCCAAATCAAGTTATATCTATCAGGGCTTTTGGAAGGTTTGGGTTTACCAAACATTTTTGGAGACTTTAGAAACTTAGAAACATGGAAGGCATCCTTAATATGGTACGTGGAAATTCCAACATCTTCTATAACAACCTATTTTGCAAGAGTTGCAAGAAATAGAACAACCAAAGTGGAAACGAGGTCACTAGGGTTGATGTAATTGGATTTTGGTGGATGTGAAACTATTTCCTTATTCTTCTTTGAAACAAATTCTGAACTAGGATAATATTTATAATTATGATATTTGACCTCTATATGTTTACAATACTAATAAGGATATAGATCGACAGGAATAGTAACCTCGATCCCATCATGGGGAAACTTAAGGCACTGATTCAAGGTGGATTGAATGGCCTATACTTTATGGATCTAAGGATGACCAAGAAGTATGTTATAATGAAAATCAATATCCATAATATGTAATAATGTGTGATGGGAAACAAACCCAATAATGATTGGAAAATAAATTATACCAAAATATTCCCTCTCTGTGTTGTCATAAGCCTTTATGGTGTTCATCTCTAGATAAATATCCTTTATAGTGTAGCCCAATATCTATACCAATTTGAGGGACACTATGTTTAACCCTGAACAATTATCTATAAGAACCTAATTGATCTTATGGTTTTCAATGATTACCTCAATATACAAGGGGTTATTATGGTTGGACTAATGGTGCACATATTTTTGATCAAATATTACCTATCAAAATGAAGACAAATGTCCCACAAGTGTTTATAACTATTTAGGATTAATATCTTGTGGACTAGTTGATTGTTGTAATAGGTCATTCAAAATAATTCTATGGACTTTAGATGTATGCAATAGATCTAAAATAGAAATCTGCCTAGGGGTTTTAATCAATTAGTCTAATAGACTATAAGGATTTTCAATTGTAGGATGAGATGGTTTAGCCTTAGCTAGCATAGTGTTCAAATTTGGATTCAAAGGCACAATGTTTACATTGGGTTTAGTGGAAGAAAAAGAATGCAAAGGGCCCTGAAGGGTAACTCATGAGCGTCTAATTGTGATTACATAATTTAGAGGTAGTAAAGAGATTTTATAATTATAAGACAAAATAAAAAGGCCTTGGAGGTTGACTCATAGGTATCTAGTTGAATTTGAGCGATTTTGAGTTGATAAGAAGCCATTATAATTAGAGGAAGTATGAGGTCCAGAAATGATAACCTATGCAAATGGAGGCACAATAAAATAATGGAAACTCAATGTGGCATTACTTAAGAGAGAGGGTGTTGACCCTATAATAATGGGTCCAGTAATACAAATAGTATAAGATGGTTCATGAGATTTAATAGTGATAGTGGCAATGTGGTTTGCACAAATGTGTCCCATAGTATTGTTGTAGGCATAAGGCATGTTGTTGTAACCCAAGTTATTAACATGGGTATTATGATCTTGATTATGATCGTGTTGATTAAAATTTTGACCTTGAGTCTGATTCTACCACTAATTCTATCCTTGGTTCTAATTATTCCTTGGTGGTTATTGATTATTTCGATGAAATGAATCTTTGTAGATTCTCATATCCTAATTCATGTCCTATGGGGCAATCTTGATCTCAACTTCACCACTCTCAATCAAATATTCAATAAGGTTTCACAATTAGACATAAAAATAATCACCATGACCAATAACATGGTGGAAGTTACAAAATTTATTTGCCTGATACCAATCAGGTTTGGGCTGATTTGTAGGAAATGGCCTTGGTACAGGACATACAATCAAATTCACTGTTATGATCTTTTAGAACACTGCCTCAATAGGCTCTCCCAGTTTGTTGAAGACTCTAAAACTATTATTGAATACCTTTCAAGGAGGGAATCTTTGTAAATAATTTGGTGGATTAGGTGGATCTAATTGCACATGTGGAATTGGTAGACCCTGCACTATTTGTATGTGTCTTGATTTAGTCACATCATTTCCTACCATGTTCTTATTCTTATTGAACCCTTTAGGTTTCTCTACCATAACAATTTGACTAGGAGATTGGGTTTGATTTGATGTTTGACCCTGTGAATAAATCTTGACAAGGCCTTTGGTGATAAGTACCTTCTCAATTTGTACACCCTTATCTACAATTTCTTCAAATGTGTTTACACAAGCAAGCCATAGATTGTGCACCACCTCAGGGTGTAAATTCTATGAAAAAATGTTTTCCAACTATTTTTTTAGCAAATTATATTGAAAGCGACCAGCTAATGCTCTTCATCACTATAGATATTCTTTGAAACTTTCTCCATCTCATTATTTAGATTTGTACAAGTCAACAACAGTCAATTCATGTGCAATGTTGTATGAGAAGTGTTTGATGAATTTTTTAGATAGATCATTCCAATCCACAATCGATCCCTTGGGTAACTTAAGTAGCCAATCTAAATTTTATCTCATTAACCTTCATGGAAACAAGCAAAGCAAATAAATGCTACTTTATGCTACCTCTTGGCATTAAAAAAATGCATGAATGTGCTCATGAGGGTCACCCTTTCCTTTATATTTGTTGAATTTAGGTGCCTCAAAATTAGGTGGAAAAGGGACTTGGAGAATACTCAAATCAAATGGATATGAACATATATCATCAAATTTGTACTTCTTGATTTTGTTTCCTATCTCCAATTGTGACATAATGTCTTTCATCAACTTTCAATCTTGCATGTTTGGTGTATTGGTGAGTGGAATATAATTATGTTGGGGTGGTATGTGCCATTTTTGCATGGATTTATTAGGGATATAAACCATATGATCTATGACTTTGTTTTGATTCTCTCTTTAATTAAAGTAAATAAACCATTGATTTATAGGTGGATTAACATTCCTTGAAGTCATCAACCTTGAATTATATGTGTTATATTGATTTTTGGGAGTATGTGGTCTATTCACCAATGTACATGTTGGTTGAGATGAACTAGCCAAACTATTTTGGACAATTTATTTAATACACATTGAATGTTTTGGTTCTTTATTTTGTAAAGGAACAAGAGGTTCTTGATGATTGAAAAATGTATGATTCATGTCTAATGAATCATGTTATGAAACCTCTTGGGACTTAGGTTGTTCAATTGAGACATCTTGATCCATCATAGGTGTGTTCTCAACTAAATTTTTTTGGGTTGGTTCAACCACATTCCCTTATTCTTTAGAAGTGTCGTTATGTATTGAAGTAGCAACTAAAGAGTTTGTCAAGTCTATGATAAGTTGGTTTGCATATCATTGACTTAATTGATCTTGGTAACAAGATATTGATCATTAGGTTTTAACTCTATAAGCACTTCCTTTCCTTTGCTAGAAGAAGTAATGTTTGTTTTTCCAATATTAGTGAGAAATTGTTATTGTTGTTAGTCTTCTACCCTAACCAAGGTATGAAATTTTTCCATAGGAATGTTTGATGGCAATCTAGTGCTAGATTTAATCAACCTTAGGATTGTTTCATTTTTGTCCTCTAGGGGCTGATGGTCAAAGTAATCTTCCTCAGATCCTACAATCGTGGGAATGTCCTCAAAGACCATGAAATTATCTTGTCCATCATAAAATTGCTCTTCTTCATAGCTAGAGCCATAAGGGACCCCACTATGAGTTTACCTTTGCATCATGTATAAAAGGTTGTTCTCTAAATTTATTAAGATTTGGAAAATGTTTTGAAAATGTTAACAAGGTGTGTTTTGATTTCATTCAAATAAGTGACAAGGTAAAAATAGACTATAATAAAAATAAGGTGGCATAGTACCACACAATTAGAAGAAATGGTTCACAAATTTACTGATCTTCGGTGGGTTAAAATCATCAAATTAGAAGAGGGTATAATAACTCGAAAACCTAAGTGTAAACTAGTACACTAAACATAGGTTTAGAGATACATCAATACCATAAAATCTAATTCAACTTCGACTAGTTGCTACTAGAAAATTAGAAGAAAGTCCTTTGGATTAGGAGGGTAATAATGTGAACTAAGAAACTCAAGATGTGAAAACATGCAAAAATTCCTAAGTATAAAACTAAGACCAAGTGGGCAGCACAACACCACCACATGGTAATAAGAGGTAGAATAAAATGTGTTATATAACTTAAAGCTTAAGTGACATGCTAGATAACTTGAGTTCACAATAATCAAATGATGATGAGTCTATAAATGGCCTTCAACCCAAATGGGGAATCGTGACCAAGTTAACTCAAGTCAAGTGCAAATGGTAAACCAATTAACACCTTGTCTTAAAACTTAGAAAGGTGAGATTCTGAAGTTGAATGACAAAGTGAAGGACTTAAAGATTTTTGAAAAATAGTCTAGACTCAAATGGATAGCATAACAACATTGTTTAAACAATACCAACACAATGTTTTAGAATGAGGATTTGAATAAGGTAAAAGATGATTTTTAGATTTGACCATCATAATACCTCTTTGTGCAAGAAATCATGGATAAAAAATGTGTTTGGTTATGATGTGTTTTGTTAACAAATAATTTTTAGACTCAAATCAAGACCAAGCAAGTAAGGAAAAGACAAATACAACTAAGTAAATCATCCTAAGCCCTAAACTGACAAGGTTATATTGTATTTCTAAAATCCATCTATATACATGCTCTTGGGAGGATTTTAAGTGTTAATCCAAAAATAAAAGTGCATGAAGTATTAGGGTTTTTACACCCCCATTCACCCAAGAGATTGTATGATGATATGAACCTTCAAGCTACTTAACTTACATCAACAGTATGTCCAAAACAAGTGGGGTTACTCTAAAACTTAAATTTTAAATCATCTAAATGGTTCCAAGTGTGATTAAAACTAGATATGCCTCATGTCAATTGAGTTCATACCAATTAACTTAATATTCAAGGTTATATTCCTTTACAAAGTGATTCCATCCATGTACTACTTAGTGGAATCCCCTAGTTAACCAGATCTAACTTGGGTTTTCATCATGAAAGGATAGGTTAGCCACTCAAAACCCTGGCTCTCATAGTATACATGCCCTAATTTATATACCTCACCATGGAGTGGGGTTGAAATAATGTCAAGGGATGAAACCCTAGGTTAAAGCTTCCCTAAATAACTCATAAAGAAGCTATGAACTCCTCTTCAGAAGCCAAGTTACATAAAATAAAACTAAGTGAAAAGACTTTAGAGGTTATTTGTAGATCACCCAAACCATACAAGTTTTGGGGAGATCCTAGACAACTTTAATTTCACACCTTGGACAAAGACACAATTATAATGAAAAAGTAATTTTGGTCACCCAAGTTCCCTAAATAGGATGGAGGGAGAGCATACACGCACTCTTCATTATTCTAAAAAAAAAGAGGTCTAAAATGATCTAGCATAAAACAACACACTTTTAAAAACTTATAATTTAAGTGAGTGTTAGTTTTAAGCACCAAATTGAGATGTTTAATGAATTTCTTGGCCCCTTGGCCTTAATTAGAAACTTCAAAAAATAACTTAACTTAAAAACATCTAGGTTCTTTTTAAACACCAAAGGGAAGGTTCAAGACTTAATTATGCTCAAATTGGTCACTTTTTCATGTGGGACCTACAAATGTTAGAGAGTTTCCTCCTATTTTGAATCATAATTTTAAATGAAACAAGCAAGTTTTGAAAAGTTGCTCTTAGGTTCTCTATTTTTCTTACACAGAGATCAATGTCAGTTAATAGTGACCGATGTTAGTTGCAACAAGATCAATGTCGCTCATAAAAGAATTGATGCCAGTCGATAAATACTAATATTGGTCACCTATGAACCCTTAGGCAAAAAATATTTTTCACAAAAAACACTTGTTAGCCTAAGTTAGAATAAAATATCTATCAAAGCTCTCGATCACGTAAATAATGTTTAGACAGACACTTAAAAATCCAAAATAACAACTTGTAATTTTGAAAAAAGATCTAAAATATGATTTTTATACCATGTTATGCCCTGCACCAGAATCGATACCAATAGCCAGGACCGATGCTAGTTACTCAGAATCGATATCGATCATTATGTGACTTGTGTGTCAATAAAAAATGTTAAAAAACATGAGGAAAATGATAAAATCTTGATTTTAAGAACTTTTTGGGAAATCTAAGATTGCCAAAGTGTCTTTCTTATTTGAATGGGATGCGTGGTCCCATCGGGCATGCCAAGATATATAAATGGATTACAAAGATAGTTAGATCAAACTTTAGTCATGAAAATTCAATAAAAAAGCATAAGAGTATAACAAACTAAACCAACTCTTTTGATGGGGTTTGACAAATGACAATTAAAATCTATTGAAATAAAGCATAAACAATACCTTGCCAAGAGCATCCCATCACCTAAATGTGGCTCAAAACATGATTTTCCCCTTGATTTGGTGCTCAAATCTTTGTTAATGATGAAAGGCAAAGCTCCTCCATCATCTCTTGCTTACTAATGAAAATATGTTCATGATATGAAAATCAAGGTTGTGCCTATCTTAAAGCTATCCTATTTCAAATTAAGCATAATAAACACCACACATAAATGGTTTGTGGAGAGAATTTTGCATAATAAGTTTATATAAATGAAGCTTTAAAATGGTGATCTTAGCCTTCGTATTTATAGATTTTTTAATTTGATCAGGATCAACCATGACCATCCATCTTGAGATTAAGATGTGTGGCCATGATTAATCTAATTTTGTATAATTAATCCATAAATACTCTCATAAATATTTGGGAGGAAGGGTCATTAAAGAGGCATGGGAGGCCATAAACTTGATATTTTTTACAATTATGGCTTATAGATATCACCCCACAAATGATGTAATTTGATGATGTAGATAATAGGAATCAATTTCCAACTAAAATACATTCAATAAATTCCATGGATTTTTCACTTAAGCTCTTGATTTGGATTAATTTACCTAAGTGGGATTAATCAATTTTTATGCAATTTTTTGGAAAATGGTTGTATACAATTAATCAAACTAGTCAAAATGTCATATTACTAGGTCATAATTTGATTGGAGAGGAATTAGAAGGTGATGTTAGTTTTATACGAACAAATATCCCATTTAGGATGTTGTTGACACAAAATAACACATGCACATGTTGTGTGCTTCTGAATTAGAATAAAAAAGTAATTCAGAACACTAAAATGCATTTTTGTCATTTTGACTTGAAATGATTTGATAAAAGTTAATAATCACATAAAATTCATTGCCCTATTTAGGGATAAATTATCCTAAATTATAACTTATATACGATAAGCTCAATCCATTTAGCATGTTTAAGTGATTTTGGCCCAAATTGTGCATTTTAACAAAATTCGAGTAAGATTGACAATTTCAACACAATGGTGTTAGTAAATGGATGTCTACACTTAAGTGCATTCTTAAAGGAGTATAAAATAACATATTTTTAGCTACTCAACCAAGAAAACATGATTGTCTTAGAACATGAGAATAAGTTCTTAAATTTGATGTCATGTAAAGTACATGCATGACAAAGAGACAAAAATAACCAAGTTCAATTTGGGGCTGAAATAAATATTTATGCATGACATCAATATGAACAATCCTATAACATTGGAAGTTGTTATAGAGTCTATGTGCAAGGCAAAAAAAAAAAAAGTCTCAGAAAAAAGTGAAACAAGTCTTCAAAATGAATAGGCAGTAGTCAAAAGCTAATAATCCACCTCCCACATCTAAAAGATTCAAGAAATCAAACCAAAATCATAATTTATAATGGAATAACAAAATTTTAATTGAATTTCAATGTTAAAATAAAAAATTTAAAACCCAAGGTAACTCTAAATATGGATCTTTCAAAAAAGACCATCACCAAAATAACTAACATGGACTAGCCACAAGGGAAAACATTATTTTAGTAGCCCCACATAGGACAGTGGTGTGCTGGGAATGCAATGATAACCACTGCCACAAAGAATTCCCAAATCTCAAATTAGGTAAACCAATAGACCATAGAGTATATGCAACAATAGAAAATTAGAAAGCTGACGTCTAGGCTACTCCAATAGAGATAAGAGGTAATCTTGCTGGTAACTTTGTAGTTATTTTAATTGATTTTGATGTAATGGATAGATTTATTTCACCTATTAAAGTAAATAAATGGAAGCATAAATCTATGTCATTGAGATAAGGATGGGAAGTCAAGTTTGGTGCTAACAAGAGGGTACCTATCTAAGAATGTTTGGAGTAGACTGAACTTGATTTGGGCACCTTCAAAAAAAGGGTGAACTTGTTTTTAACATCCTTGGAGTCTTATGACATCATATTAGGCATGGATTGGCTGAAATAACACCATGTAACACTTGATTTCTCCTAAAAAATGATGCAATTCACTTATGGAAATAGAAAACATGTTGAAAATTAAAGGTCTTCAAGGGCCCAAAATGCAGAAAATACTTTCATCCCTACAATTAAAAAAGGTTGTTTAGAAATGGTATAAGCTCTATGTAGTCCAACTATAGTAATTTATCAAAGAGGAAGAATATTCTTACTCATATTTTCTTATTTTATAGGAATTTATTGATGTATTTTATGAAAAATTGATTGGTTTGCCACCAAACTAGGAGTTTGACTTCTATATTGAGGTTATGTTAGGGGATACCCCTACATCAAAATCTCCTTACAGAACGAATGTGGAAGATCTGCAAGAGCTGAAAGTTTAGTTACAACATTAGTACATAAACAAAAATATATGATTAAAAAAATTACTAAAAACTACATATAAATGACCAAACATGATCATGTGACCATTAGTAGTTTATTGTCAGTCATTTATAACGTGACCAAATTGATAACTAAACCATTTTTAATCATTTATTGGTTATTTTGATTGATCGATTTGGTAGTATATTTAGTCATTGATTTTTGTAATATGTTCACGTATTTAGTCATTTTTTATTCGCTGATATATTTAGTAATTGATTGATGTTAATTGGTCACTTATTTAGTCATTTTTATTCACTATTTTTTGACCATTAGTAGTGTATTTAGTCATTAATTTTAATCATCATTTTGATCAATTTGGTAGTATATTTAGTCATTTTTATTCACTGATTTAACACTGGTCATCATTATGTCCTGATCACATTTGTTATGAGTATTTCCACATCAAAGAAAATCAATATCACATGAGTCAACCTCAATCCTTTAAGGCACATTCTCGCACAACAAATCTTGGCAAGCTCTTTCACATGTGCAATCATTATAAGATTAGCCTACATTTTAATAGAGATTGGGTGTCAGCTTCAAAAGCTTCTATATTTTTTGATTCAATTTTTGTTAATCCTTGGTGGTGGTTCACTTTGGTCTAGGTCCCTTTTCAGTCATGCAATAATTTAGTGAATATTTCAACCATAGGAAGAGAAAAAGTTAGAACTAAGTCATTATTGTGTGATGAAACCAAAGCAGATGCTATGCTCTAGATTATATGTTATGAAGGTGGAATTTCTCATATTCTTGAATGTCTGATGGATATGATGAGAACATCTCCATTTAGTTTGCTTCAAGCTAGCATAGTGACTATAAAGTTTAGGTTAGAGGTATAGAGTTTGTTGTTAGTGAGGAGTTTATTGCTAAGGCCATGGGTTTATGTTTCCAGGGTAGAAGATTGAAAAGACTTGCCAAAGTTTAAGACCCAAAGGGGTTGTAAAAATTCTTCATTGAAGGAGAAGCATCAGTGAAGTTATAGGAAGGATTTGATACAAAGAGCTTGCTTAACCCTTGGGATAACATATGCTTCACCATCATGAAATAATTTACCCTCAAAGGTCATTTTAAGTGCTTTTATCATTACCATTTCACTCTTTTGAATCACTTTTGTCATAAGGTGTTGGTTAACTTCCCCTTCTTCCTTTTTTCATCCTTGGAGATGTCTGTTAAGTCTATCAAAATTCCCTAAAAAAAACCTAGTTGCCTCTACCATTCTGCTCCACCAAGGTCTTAGCTTCAGGATTTATCACTTTCACCTTGCATTATGTCCCTTTAAGCCTTTAAAAGCATAGGTGTTAAATAGTTCCCATGACATTGACCCTGATGAATATCACATTCCCCTAAGAGTGGGTCCTCATGGTTCCCTACCCTTTTTGAAGAACCTTGTTCCCCTCTCTTCAAACCTATCCCCTAAGTTTGAAAGCTTTTCCCCTCTCTGGCTAGGCTTTGGTTGTCCATCCCTAGTAGCTATGATTTCCAAATCCCTCGACCCTTCTCACTCTCTAGTTACTGAAGGGCTACAAGAGCTAAAAAATAATCCTTCCTTTTCTGGTAATAAAAAGAGGAAATAAATTATTTGGATCAATTCTAAAAAGATCACTCAGGGAAAGAGTAAGAACAATAAAGTGGTGGGGGAAGAGCCTTAAAATTTGGCCAGTGACAAAGAGCACCTAGAGGCCTAGGTGCAAGGTGAGGAGGCTACGGAGGAAGGGTTTGGTTTTAAATTTTAGAGTTGTATGGAAAGAAAGGTGAATATTAGGAGATCTAAGAGATTGGCAAGGGAGAAAATTTTG
Organism: Torreya grandis; assembly: GCA_037957365.1. Classification (NCBI taxonomy): domain Eukaryota; kingdom Viridiplantae; phylum Streptophyta; class Pinopsida; order Cupressales; family Taxaceae; genus Torreya; species Torreya grandis. The sequence continues at coordinate 2,046,584 of JARHVA010000326.1, read as the reverse complement.
TTGGTAAAGACTATGGATGATCCCTCTCCTTCAAATCTAGGGGAAGAATTAGGTATATTGAAATATAAACCCACTCCTGATCAAAAATTGGAGAAGGAGAGAACTAATTATTTTTAAGAGTCGAATGACTCCATTTTTTATTCTAACAAGGAGGATTTCATGGATACCAGTGAAGAGGAAAGCTAGATTGAAAGGGAATTTAAGGAGCTAAAGAAGGGTTTGCACTCCTTTTAGAATAAAATGAAGTGATAACCATTGTTAGCTTGAAAATTGTCCATCATGTGGCTTCTTCCCTATTGATTATGTAAGATCTCTCGAAAGAAGATAAAGATATAGAAGGAAAATTTTCTAGCATGGAGGACCTTCTCAAGTTCATCACAGAAGATTGGAAATATTTGATAAAAAACTAGTGTTTTTATTATGGTTAAACCCTAGTATGTTTGTTGTTTCCTATTTTTCTTTTGTCTATCTATTTTTTTTTGGTTGTTAGTGGCCTTTGGACTATTTTTCTGCCACTTGGGCTTTCTATACTTGGGCTCACACCCTCTTTGCAAACTTAATATCAAAAACATATAATTGATATAATTGTAAGTGCTCACTTTTTGAAAGAAGAATCTAGAAAACATTCAATATGGATTATAAATGATGATTATAGACACCCATTACACTATTTTACTTATTACATTTTGTATCTGGGGCTATCTTTTTGGCTTCTATTGGATGCATAAGTAGTAGTATTAATACATATATTTTAAATATATCTATCTAAAAAATGTGGAGAGATGTCAAATTTTAGACTCCTATTATAGATTTGTCACATACCATAATGATTAAGACTCCATTAACTTCTTCATTAATTTATAGCTAACAAGAGTATGAAAAAATTTAAGTCATAATATTAAGTACAAGAAAGGTAATTTCAATTTGGCTACAAATTACTTAAGTCACCTCTAATTAAGTAATAAGAGTACCTATTGTAGGCTATAATTGCATGCTTGTGAGAGAGTTTTTTAGGAACTCTCACTCCCAGCTAAAATATTGGAACAACCTCAGGCTGTGGGTATCCTGTAATGAGGTTGAACCTCTAGAGAAGGTCAGCTTCCTCTTGGTAGATCACCTAAACTAATGTTTCTATTTGGAAAAGAGGTAGAGAGGGGGTATAGGGTAACTAAGAGAGATAAATGGGTGATTAAAAAAAAAAAAATTGACACTCACATAAGCATTAAATAAACACTAATTTAGTATAAGATAATTCTTGCTCACACAACCTCACAAACTAGTTAATTTGCATAAGTGTTTCATAAACTAGGCTCACCAAACAATAGATAAAGTAAAGATGAATTTCAAAATCCACACCAAGAATCTATTAATGGTGGAAATAGCTCAAGTATAGACCTGAAACTAACTTTAAAACACCTAAAATAGGCAATAAATAAAGACAATGGACATGAAAGAACACTTCTTCACAAGGCCATCATGCACAAGCTTGTTAAGCATGATTTGCAGGCAAGAGATAGGTAAAGATTTATCTTTATTGCTTCAAAAGATATTTCTTAAAAATTTTGATAGGGTTTCTCCTTGTCAAAAGAGTATATCTCTTTTTATGGGGGAGCCAACAAAGATATATGAAAAAAAAGGGAAGAAGAAAAGAGAAGAGCAAGCAAATAGAATTCAATAAATGAGATCCAACCACCCTCTATGAATTCTCACCCACATTTGGGTTAATTAGAACTAATCCTTCTTTAACACATTAACCACCATTATCTCCAATAGTCTTCAAGCCCTCTCATTCATTGAAAAACACACTAGAAGACAAGAACTTGTTGAGGATGATGATGATGTCATGATCCATTAAAAAGGAAAAGTCCAAGAACATCTTTAATGCTCAACTTACCTTTTATAATCACCTAATCTTAATCTTTTAATTCCACATGATCCTTCACTTGTATTACATGTATAAGCACAAAATCCACATAAATTTGAATATGGACTGAGTCATGTTACCTCTGAATTGAGTGGTTGTTTGTTGGAGATGATGGCCATGTCAAAGGATGAGAGCCTCTCCATTAATTGTATACACCAGCTCTTGCTTTGAAACCTAGGCTAAATATTTTATATAGATGGAAAACCAATATAATAATTTTGGTTTTCCTATATACATTTATGTTGATACAAATCTATACATTAAATAGCTTCTTTTGATCTTTTTAAATGCTAATGGCTACTTGCAGGGGTTCAGATTTTGACGTTTGTCAGCCTGTCATCAATTCCTTTGGATAACTTATTTAGGCCATTTTCCTTGGACAATTCCTTTGAAATAATTTCTTCAAGATATTTTTTTGACCTTTTTCTTTTGAAATAATCCATTGACTTTTCTTCAGGTAATTTTCTTAGACCCTTCTCACAAATAATTTCTTTGAAAGAAATCATGTATTTAGACTTTTTTTCCAAGGATCTTTTGGATTAAATGATATCGACCCTTTAGAATTTGAAAATGCCTTTGACTTATTGCTTGTTTTAAAAATCCCTTCATAAAAATTCAAGATACCCTTTGGCTTTTCTGTTCTGGACCATTTCTCCCAAAAAGTACCCTTCAAAAAAATTGTTTGGGCACTTTGCTTTGATGAGATATTTTAGGCATATAAAATGGACCCTTCAGCTTTTTGTAAATTTATTTAACTAAAGGGAAAGGATATATTTCATAAAAATTGTTTATCACCATTTCTTTTGAAAATTTCCCTTCGAAAAAATGTTTTGTCCCTTGGGATCTTTGAAAAATACCGTTTCCCCAAGAAAAGAGTCTTCGAAACTTTTCTTTTGAATTTTTTTTTTGAAATAATTCCAACACTTAGTCGACAATAAATTCCCAAGATAAGAGAAAAACTTAGTCCCATACAAATTATAATGAACAAGAAAGACTTAACCAAAAAAGGGACTATGCACTTAGCTTTTTTAGCTTGCAGGCTTATCCTTAAACACTATCGTTGTATCCTTAGAAAACCTTGCTTGGACCCTCTCTCAATCCTTTGATCCATTGCTTCATCAAACCATGCAAGAGCTTTATATGTGGGCTAAAAATATCCAGCATCTTGGGTGGCTCATATGGGTCGCATGTTTGTCGATGCAAGAGAACCTAGACCATGTTTCCTTGTTTAGTCCATTGGGCATGGAGTCATTAGCCTCTGCAACTAAGTTGGTCTAAAACTAGATGCAAGTCTGACCCTTCTTGTAACTTCTTCTTAAAGTAATAAGGACAACAAAAACAAAACAATCACTGTGCCCAAGGCACTTAGGGAAGGGAAACGCACAACTGAAAAGATATGCACAAGGCACTTAGGGAAAAAAAAAGAATTATAAAAAAAGTGTAATATATATAATAGCTGAAAAATATTATAATATCAAGGCTTTATATGAATCCCATTTACTATGATGGGTAGTACCTCTCCATCTAGTTGGGCCAACTAAAAAGCATTATGTTGTTTGCATTTGTGGATCATAAGAACCACTCAACAAGCTGTCAAATTTGGTATGGTTTCCTGGCTTGCCCTTGTTTGAATCCCATTTGATGACTAGGTCTCTTTCCTTGAATTCCCTTTCCATGGCTCTCTTGTCAAAATCTTTCTTGACTTGAGCCTAATGTGACTCTAGTGTTTTCATTAAAAGGTCTTTCGTTTCTTCAAGCTCCATGAGTTCTATAAGTCTCACATGCATGGGCTCATCTTCCATCAAATCTAGCTAATGGGATAGTTATAATGTAGGTAGCTCAAGAAAATTAGGCAACTTGGCCTCCCTTCTATATACTAAGACATATGTATAATTATCAATGGCAGCTTTAGGAGTCACCCTGTCAACCCACAAGGTTGTCTTTAGTTTAGTGTGTCATGTCCTCTGATTCTTTTTCATAGTTATCCTAATGATTCTTAGAAAAAATTTATTTGTAGACTCAACTAGTCCATTTCTTTGAGGATAATAGTTGGAAGAGGTGCTGAGGTAGATGCCCATTCACTCATTTTTAGACCCAGGAATGCTAATGCATTATCAAAAATTATAGTGGATAAAACACCAAACCTAGTCACAATATTGTCATAAAAGTTTGAGACTACACCTTCATTATTTTTATTTAATGCAATCACTTCCACCCATTTGGGGAATCAGTTAGCCACAATAATCACCCACTTATGCCCTACACTTGATGGAGGGTTAATCACTCCTATGAAATCCAAACCCCGTTACATGAATGGTTTCTCTACTTGAATTGGGTTGAGAGGAAAAGTTGATCATCTTTGCTTACCCATAAAGAGGGCACATTTTTGACACTTTTTTACCCATGAATTAGCATCTTTGAAGAGGTTGGGATAGTAATAACCAGCCCTCATTATCTTTGATGCTATGGTTCTAGGTGCAAAATGACCTCCTATAGATCCATCATGGAATTGTTCCAAAAGCTTGGTCACTTGATCATTATCTATACACCTTAGGAGCATTCCATTGAGGTCCTTTCTAAATAAAACCCCATAAACCAATGAATAAGGTATGGATTGAAGTCTAAAATACTTTTTTTTACTCTATTCATACCCTGAGGGCACTCAAATGTTATCAAGAAATATGTCATATCTTGGAACCAACTAGTTTGAGGTGGAGGTGCATCTATTTGTGGGTTATCTTGTGTTACCAAGATAACCTCTTTGTCTTTATGAAGATAATTGACCATATGCTCACATAAGCCTTTACCTCTTACTAGCTTAGTGACCTTGATCTCCATGTCATACTCCATGATCTTGGTAATCCAACCAGCTCTCTTTTCATTCCAGTCTTTGTTAAGAAGGAAGTCCCTCACTCTAGGATGAGACACCATAATATAGATTTTGCTATTGGAGAGCATTGACCTAAAATTTTTAAGGCTTCTTACTACTACAAGGACTTGATTTTCTACAAAATTATACCTCACCTCATACCCTCAAGACCCTGACTAAAAAATGCTATTCACTGCTCAAGTCCTTCACCATTCTTTTACATCAACATAGTTGATATATTATTAATATTGGCAAAAGCATACAATATGAAATCCCTTCAGAAATTAGGATTCATGAGTGTGGGTGCTTGGGCAATGGCTTTATTGATAGCCTCAAATGTTGATTTACCTTCATTTGACGAAGTGAACACTTGGCTCTTCTTTAGCATAGCAGTGATGGGCTTGACCAAGTTTGCAAAACTAGGTATAAACCTCACAAAATATATTTTCCCAAGGAAACTTTGGAGTCCCTTCTTATCTTGGATAAGGATAAGGCCAAGATGGCACTTATTTTATCAAGATCAATAGTTAATCCTTATTTTGAGATAATGTGTCCCAAGAGTTTGCCCTCATGAACAAAAAACACATAGTTATTGGGATTTAAAGAGATCCCATACTCTTTGCATCTCTCAAAGATCAACCTCATGTGGTTCATGTGTTCATTGGCATCCTTGGAGAAAACTATGATGTCATCTAAGTAGACTAGCACCATTTGATTCAATAGTCCTTAGAAAGCCATGTCCATTGCCCTTTGAAAAGTAGACCCAACATTTGATAGGCCAAAAGGAATCTTATAATAAGCATATGTGCCCCATTTGGTGGTAAAGGCAGTCTTGTACCAATCTTCTTTCTTTACTAACACTTGGTTGTATCCTGAGTATCCATCCAAAAGAGAAAAATGTTCTGAACCTGTAACTATTTGAAGAAGTTGATCCATGGTTGGTAGAGGGTAATGGTCCTTTAAAGAGACCCTATTCAGATATCTAAAGTCAACACACAACCTAATATCCCCACTCTTTTTTCTTACAGGCACCAAATTTGTTACCCATGATTTGTGCTTAATGGGGAAGATGATCTTGGATTCAATTAACTTGGTTAGATCTCTCCTCATTAGCTCTTCAATTTTCGGGTTAATGGGCCTTTGTTTTTGCCTCACTAGCTTAGCATTGGCCTCTAGTTCTATATTATGCTAGGCTAACTTTGGATCAAAACCTTTCAGGTCACTGTATTCCCAAGCAAAGATGTCTATGTATTCCTAGCAGAGTGCTATGAAAGCATGCCTCTCAACCTTGTTTCTTACCTTCCCAAGCTTGAGAAGTTTATTTTTGAAGATAATTAATCTCTCATAATTCTCCTCATTGGTTGACATTACCACCTTTTTTTCTCATATAGTATCCCTCATGGAAAAAGCCCTCAAGTGTAACTAGTCCTTTAGGAAGTTTGTTAGACCTTAGTTGAACAATTTGAACTTCATACTGATGTTGAAATTTACCTTAGTTCATTAAGGAAACCTCTACTTATTGTTGAAATAAGCAAGCAATTTTTTTGTCATTTTCAAAAAATTGACAATGGAATTCATTATCTAACACTAATGGCCTCACCATCACCTTGACATGTGGCTGAACCTTGGCCTCTTTTAGCTTACTTAGAAAATTAAACTGAGCTCCCATAGCTGTCAACCTATCAACATGTTGATTTTGGTTCCTTGGTATAGCTTGGATGTTGAAGGCTTCAAAATATTCAATTAGGTCCCACACTCTAATTTTTTAAGACCTCATCAAAGGATTCTTTTTAATGTTCAAACCTCTGACTTGGTTCACTATAAGCTCATTGTCTCCATATGCTTGCAACCACTTGATTCCTCTCTTATTGGCCCATCAAAGGCCATAGATTAGGCCTTCATATTCTGATGTGTTGGAAGAGCAACTGAAATGGAACTTATAAGAAGAGAAATACTTATCATCTGAAGAGGAAACTAGCATTTCCCTTGCACCTACTCCAATTTTACTCCATGAACCATCAAAGAAGAACTTACACATACCATTGAGGTCTTCTTTAGGTCCAATGAGGGAAGGCATGAGTTTATTTTCTTCATGTAGCAAATAGACACCCATGTCTCTTTCTTCAACACCTTCTAAAGGGTTGAGAAATGTATTATACCCCCATAGCTCTTCAAAGAATAAGTCTAGAATCTCCTTAAGATAAGTATTCAATTCTTGACCAATTAAAAATTCATCCTCATCAAGGATAGTATAATTGATGTTTATGATATTTGGTTGATGGGGTTCAATGTGAAATTATGCCATGGGCTTAGCGTTGATTGATACTTTAGTCCCATACCTTGTTTTAAAATCCATGTAGGACCAATCTACTGCTAGATAACCCCTAATTTTGGTTATGAATTCTCTAGAGAGGCATAATTTAAAGCAAGGAGTTACATCAAGGATCAATACTGTTGAGTTGTGGAGCTAAAAGCTTCAACTCTTTGCAAACAGGTGGAACAGGAAGGTTGCTGAGATCCAGGAGCACCGGCATCGACAGTAGGACCGACGTCGGTCGTGACCCAGTGCAGAAGGCCACCGGCGACGGCAGGGAGTCAGCCGACGTCGGTAGAACCAGACTAGCAGGGACTGACGTCGGTCACCTGTGTGTTCCAAAATTGCTCGTTACACAGACAGTTAGTTAAGTGAACAAAGTTTTTGCATGTAAAGGCTAGTTAGAGTCTTTGGTTGCGAGGATAATTATCTAAATTAAGAGTCTAAGTTAGTGTTTGAGTTAGGGATCTATTTATAGACCCATTGGCATGTATTGTAATTTAAGGCATGAGATAGAAAGGAAGGCAAGTAAGTTGCTTCCATTGTAAGATCATTGAGTTACAGGTTGTTGCAAGCTCATAGGGGATCTACATGTGAGTATGGTCTGTTGAATTGCAGGTTGCAGGTTCATGGGAGATCAACTTGAAGTACTTTTGAGTGCTTGGTGAACTGGCAGGGTTATTACTGACTAGTTGGAGAGGTGAACACCAATTCTGTTTGTGAGTTGGTTGTTGGGACCATTTTTTGTGTAGGAGAGTGTTGTGTGAGAAGAATTACTGTACATTTGAGGTGTGGTAAACCTCTGTAAGGTGAAAGAGTGTGGCGGCTCTTTGTTGTATTCTTTTCTGTAAAGTGTTAATACAAGATAGTGTATTGTCTCTCATATTCTGTGCTATTGGTGAATTCTAGCTACTTGTGTTTTTGGTTATTTCTGCATTTATAATTGCTTATATTTGGTAATCATACTGTGCTCTTTCTGAGGAGCAAGATCCAACAAGAGGAATCAAAACAGAGGTGTGTTTGTTCTTGGACTTCCCTGACAAGTGGTATCAGAGCTTTTGGTTGGGATACTAACAGATTGGATTAGATCTGGTTAGTGTGTTTTGATTACAGGTACTCACAGGGTTTCTGTTTGAGTGGGAGTTGAGCAATGACAGAAGACAGTAAGCTACGGATGGAAAAGTTTAATGGCAAGAACTACCAATTATGGAGGATGCAGATTGAGGATTATCTATATCAAAAAGATTTGTACTTACCATTGGGAGGGGTTACTTGCAAACCCTCAGATATGAAAGATGAAGAATGGGAGGTTCTTGATCGGAAGGCTCTGGGATCTATTAGATTGAGTCTTGCATCATCTATGATTTCCAGCTTATCACAGTGTAAGACAACGGTGGAGTTGATGGAATCTTTGGCAAATTTATATGAAAAACCTTCAGCTTCTAATAAGGTATTTCTTATGAAGCGTTTATTTAATTTGCAAATGTTGGAATGTGGATCTGTTCATAGCCATCTTAGTGATTTCCATGGTTTGGTAAACCAGTTAAGTTCAGTCAATATTGTATTTGATGATGAAATTAGAGCTCTCTTAATCTTGTGTTCATTACCTAAAAGTTGGGAAGGTTTGGTAATGGCAGTTTCTAATACTGTGTCTCCTTCAAAAGTATTAAAAGTGGATGATGTTGTAAGCGTGATCTTGAATGAAGAGATACGCAGGAATAGCACAGGGGAATCATTAGGAAATGCTTTGAGTGTTGAAGGCAGAGGAAGGCAAAGAGAAGATAGAGCATGGGAGATCAAGGTCCAAGACAGGAAGAAGATCCAAGTCCAGGTATGGCAGAATAACCTACTGGAAGTGTGGAAAGCAAGGGCACTTAAAGAGAGATTGTAGATCAGGTACAGATCAGCATGAAGAACATGAAGAAGAAGCAGACGTTGCAGATTATGCTACACAGGATGCTCTGGTATGTTGTTTGGATAAAGTAGAATCTTGGGTTTTAGATTCTGGTGCCTCTTTTCATGCATCCCCACATAGGGAATTTTTTCATGAGTATGTCCAGGGAGATTTTGGAGAAATTTATGTAGGGGATGGTAAGCCTTGTCAGATCGTTGGCAAAGGGAAAGTGAAGCTGAAACTGCAGACAGGTAACACATGGGTGTTAAAATAAGTCATGCATGTCCCAGTTCTGGAGCGGAATTTAATTTCTGTTAGAAGTTTGGGTGATGAGGGTTGCACAGTAACTCTCACAGCGGACTCTTGGAAGGTTACCAAGGGTACACTTGTAGCTAAAGGTAAGAAAGTAGGTATGCTTTATCTATCTACTTGTACTACTGATTCTCTTTCTGGGTTTTCTACTTCAGCTGTAGATTCAGAGATGTGGCTTGATAGGCTTGGTCACATAGACAAGAAGGAGATGCTTGTTCTTGAGTCAAAGGATATGCTTTCAGATTTGGAAGGTATGGATTGTGGTTTCTGTATACAGAAGAAGAAGGTAACATTTCTTGAGGAACCCAATGTTAGTGACAAGAATAGGAAAGCCTTGGTTTTTAAGGAGAAGGTGACGGATAGAGTTCAGCACAAGATGCAGAAGAATTCTGAGCAGAGCAAGGGTGATTTGGACAAGGATTTGATCCAAAAAGAGCTCACGGGAAAAAGTCAGGTCTCACAAGAAAAACACAGAGACCGACGTCGGCAGGAAAACCGGCATCGACGTCCAGACAAGGACCGACGTTGGCTATGTGCAGACCGACGTCGGTGACTCAGGGCAGATATTGACCAGCATTGGCCAGGGGAAACCGACGTCGGCAAGGTGGCAGTCATAGAAAATTGACTTCGGTCATCTGCAGACTGAGATGTGACTGACATCGGTTACTGAGACAAATTTTGGGTGGACAGCAAGTTGTCATGGAGTCTCAAGCACCCATATGGAGGACTGAAGGTGTAAGTAAGTTTTTAAATTCGTCATTTCCCTTCTTTACACTACTTGTTGCTCACTTATGGCATAGGACCAGGAAGTTGTTGAAGAAGCAGAACAGGTAGATCCAGGAAACAGTGGGAGCTATGCATGGATGAGGATGTGATTCCTTGGAGGAGAACCAAACAGGTGTTTTGGGTAGAGTGGCCAGCTAGAAGTAAGCACTGAGAGACGAATGGATGTTCAAGATAAAGAAGAGCGAAAATGGATACGTGAGATGGAAGATCAGGGTATATGGTCTTGTATTAGCTGCAGGGCAATGGAGGTTTGATCATTGTGTTTCTCTTTACCAGGTTGGATAGTATTAGCTACACTATCCTATTTCTGTATGATGTGCTTGTTGCAGGGTTACATATATAGGTATTATTGAACTAAAGGTAAAGCTAGTTCAGGTGTTTGTCATCAAGAATCTGGGAGCAGCAAGATTCTTTGGCATGAGTGTGTTCTAGAGACATGGTAGGTCATATGTTGACTTTGTTTCAGGATGATTGCGTGAAACTGGTTAGCACGCCGATGGTTGGACAGTTCTATGAACAGCTATCTTGATTCACATAATGAGGTTGAGTGCATGTTATGTACTAAACCTGAGTTTTCCCAAGCAGTGGGAGTTGTCACAAGTTGGAGCCAATCTAGGAGAGAACCATTGGAGGACAGTTCAGTGGATTCTTACAGGGACTAGCAGCAGGTGCACATGCTATGCAGGTTCAGGTTAATTTCTACATGGTTGTAGATGTGGATGTGGCAGGTGATTTGGATGACAGGTTTTACACTACAGGTTTGTGGTGGTTGGTCTTCAAGAGTGATCTTGAGGAGGGATACAAATCCAAGGGAACAAACTAGACTAAGTACAGGTACAGGTATAGGTTGCAGTTGTTTATCTCCAAGTGGGAGATTGTTGAGTTGTGGAGCTAAAAGCTTCAACTCTTTGCAAACAAGTGGAACAGGAAGGTTACTGAGATCTAGGAGCACCGGCGTTGGCAGTAAGACCGATGTCGGTCGTGACCCAGTGCAGAAGGCCACCGGCGACGACAGGGAGTCGGTCGACGTCGACAGAACCAGACTAGCAGGGACTGACGTCAGTCACCTGTGTGTTCCAGAACTGCTCGTTACACGGACAGTTAGTTAAGTGAACGAAGTGTTTGCATGTAAAGGCCAGTTAGAGTCTTTGGTTGCGAGGATAATTATCTAAATTAAGAGTCTAAGTTAGTGTTTGAGTTAGGGATCTATTTATAGACCCATTGGCATGTATTGTAATTTAAGGCATGAGATAGAAAGGAAGGCAAGTAAGTTGCTTCCATTGTAAGATCATTGAGTTACAGGTTGTTGCAAGCTCATAGGGGATCTACATGTGAGTATGGTCTGTTGAATTGTAGGTTGCAGGTTCATGGGAGATCAACTTGAAGTACTTTTGAGTGCTTGGTGAACTGGCAGGGTTATTACTGACTAGTTGGAGAGGTGAACACCAATTCTGTTTGTGAGTTGGTTGTTGGGACCATTTTTTGTGTAGGAGAGTGTTGTGTGAAAAGAATTACTGTACACTTGAGGTGTGGTAAACCTCTGTAAGGTGAAAGAGTGTGGCGGCTCTTTGTTGTATTCTTTTCTGTAAAGTGTTAATACAAGATAGTGTATTGTCTCTCATATTCTGTGCTATTGATGAATTCTAGCTACTTGTGTTTCTGGTTATTTTCGCATTTATAATTGCTTATATTTGGTAATCATACTGTGCTCTTTCTGAGGAGCAAGATCCAACAAGAGGAATCAGAACAGAGGTGTGTTTGTTCCAACTAAAATGGAACTTATAAGAAGAGAAATACTTATCATCTGAAGAGGAAACTAGCATTTCCCTTGCACCTACTCCAATTTTACTCCATGAACCATCAAAGAAGAACTTACACATACCATTGAGGTCTTCTTTAGGTCCAATGAGGGAAGGCATGAGTTTATTTTCTTCATGTAGCAAATAGACACCCATGTCTCTTTCTTCAACACCTTCCAAAGGGTTGAGAAATGTATTATACCCCCATAGCTCTTCAAAGAATAAGTCTAGAATCTCCTTAAGATAAGTATTCAATTCTTGACCAATTGTAAATTCATCCTCATCAAGGATAGTACAATTGATGTTTATGATATTTGGTTGATGGGGTTCAATGTGAAATTATGCCATGGGCTTAGCGTTGATTGATACTTTAGTCCCATACCTTGTTCTAAAATCCATGTAGGACCAATCTACTGCTAGATAACCCCTAATTTTGGTTATGAATTCTCTAGAGAGGCATAATTTAAAGCAAGGAGTTACATCAAGGATCAATACATCTTGAGCCACTAAAACACTAGGATAAGCATGTAGGGTCAAGCTAAGACCTTTGATAATATCGGATGGCTTTGTGGAAGAACCATTGAGTTACAGAACTCCCTTAGTATGTGGCTCATATTTTAGGCTCAACTAATTAGCTATAGACTTCAACATTACTAAAGTACTATCTCCACTATCTACCAAGCAATTATGCACCAAGGAATCACCAATGATTAATGAAATGTAGAATGGAGGAGGTTTAACCACCTTACTTGATCCTTCTCCCATAGGACATTGGGTTGCATTGGTGAGGACCTCAATTTATTTTCTTGATTTTCTACCTGCATTTGTTGTAACACCTATCTTGGACAAACCTTCTTGAAAGATATCCACTTGATCAGGCATGGAAAACATGTCCCACATTGGTACACTCACATTGGATTTCTTCATTTGTTCAACAATGTTGACTAGTGTACTACTAACCTTTACTTGTGCTTTAGGAGCCACTATTATTGTTTATTGAATTTGTAGATTTGTGAAGGTGTTGAGACCTTTGGAGTGACAACAAAATCATTAGGCTTAGACAATGAAGGAGTGGCAGTAAGAGGTTCCTTGAATGCTCCCTAGTTTTCACCCATATTCCTTCTTTTGAATCTTGTATTGGCTAGATTATTGGATACATAACACCCTTCTTACTCACTAATGACCATCATAACATCTGATTGGTTTGGGACCTGATCTGATCCTTGTTCTTGTGGAGACTACTTTGGATTTGTCATCATGGGAGTCTCTGTGCTTTGAGCTATTAAGGCTTGATTATATCCATAAGCAACAACCTGCTACCATTGGTCATTAAATGTCTGGTTAGAACAATTAGTTAGGACAATGGATTACCCAAAAGATTGAGTCTAAGGAATTGTCCCTTTAGCCTCTTGAAACATATTGTTTTTAATAGAAACCAAGGAGTTGGAAGATCCTGTAGCATTTGGATTATAGTTGTTTTATCTAGAATAGTTAGGTTACCCTTGTCATTTACCTTGTCCTTAGAAATTTCCTTTGTAGGGTGGCCTATTTTCTTGATAAGACTATTGTTGAGGTTGATAAGGATCTTGATAAGGTTTATTGAACCAAGCTTACCTTTTTACATTTAATACATCATTTTTCAAGGATTGGAGAATGTTTTTAAGTTCTAGGTAGTTTTTTTAATCTTGGGAATCACCTGATATACTAGTGGATGCCTTTTCTTGCTTAGGTGAAGGTATAGTAACAATTGTTGGAGCTAGAATAATAACATCAAGTGGGGGAACAATTTTAGGAGGTCACCTAATCTCAGGAAAAAGAGGCATTGGGCCTAGGAGTAAGCTTACCAGTCTAAACTAGATAATTTTTAACTTTGATAGCCACCTCATAAGCGTCTGGTAATATATCTCCTCACATGGATTGGATCATTAATGTTATGTCATTATTTAGAGACTTAAAATAGTATAAGAATTTAAAGTTAGGAGATGGTCTAACAATAGATAGAATTTTATCCCAAGATTTTTGGAATCTTGTGTTGAAGTCTTGCATAACTTCATGAGGTGCTCTCTTGATTGTGGTCAATTGTTTTACTAGTGAAAAATAATCACTCTTGTCTGTAAATCTCTTACATAAGGCTATTCCCATGATTGAATAGAGTTAAGAGCTAAACCTATATACCAATCTAAAGCCTTTCCCTTATAGGATATATCCAATAGTTTGATAGTTATATTTTCTACTGTGACATTATGGATATTGCAAAAATTGGTTATGTATGTGATGTGTTTAATAGGAGTTACGGCTTGGTCTCCTGTGAAATATGGGACACTTTTGAGGGATGCTACTAGCATAGGGGATCATATTATGGTGGATTTAAAGGACTTTGGCCACTAAAGCCTACAAAATCTCTTTGGGGAATCATGATGACAAAAGGGGCTAACAAAGGTCTTCTTGCATAGGTATACCTCACAACTGGTTTAGGAAAATAGTTTCCTACATATGGGTGAGTATGGGTGAACCTTAACCTTCTTGATGAGTTTAAAGGTAATTCAATAACTTCAAAAGGAATACCTTCAGAAGCTGATCTTGTAGTCACCTTTGTCATGAAAGATAGTTCTTGTTCTTCTACCAGATTACTAAGTGTTTTTCAAATTTGCTAGATACTAAAAGATGAAATCTATAGTTGCTAAAAATTAATCAAACCAACATCAAACTTGACCAATCTTCCTCAAAATTTATCCCACCGGGCATGCCAAAAACTATTCTAGACTAGAATTTCACCCTTGTGAGAGAGTTTTTCAAGCTCTTTCACTCCCAGCTATAATATTGGAACAACCTCAAGCTTTGGGTATCTTTTAATGAGGTTTAACCTCTGGAGAAGGCCAACTTCTTATTGGTAGATCACCTAAACTAATGTTTCTTCTTGGAAAAGAGGTAGAGAGGGGGTATGGGGTAACTAAGAGAGCTAAATGGGTGATACACCAAATTTTTTGACACTCACATAAGCATGAAATAAACACTAATTTAGCATAAGATAATTCTTGCTCACACAACCTCACAAACTAGTTAATTTGCATAGGTGTTTCATAAACTAGGCTCATCAAACAATACATGAAGCAAAGAGGAATTTTAAAATCCATACCAAGTGTCCATTAATGGAGGAAAGAGCTCAAGTTTAGACCTATAGCTAACTTGAAAACACCTAAAAATAGGCAAGAAAGAAGGACAATGGACATTGAATAACACTTCTTCACAAGGCCATCATGCACAAGCTTGTTAAGCATGATTTTTAGGCAAGAGATAGGTAAAAATTGATCTTTATTACTTCAAAAGGTATTTCTTACAAATTCTGATAGGGTTTCTCCTTGTTAAATGAGTATAACTTTTTTTATGGGGGAGACAACAGAGATATATGAAAAAAAGGGAAGAAGAAAAGAGAAGGCAAGCAAATAGAATTCAATAAACTAGATCCAACCACCCTCCGTGAATTACCACCCACATTTGGGTTAATTATAACTAATCATTTTTCAAAAAATTAACCACCATTAACTCTGATAGTCTTAAATCCATCTCATTATTTGAGAAACACACTAGAAGACAAGAACTTATTGAGGATTATGATGTCATGATCCACTAAAAAGGAAAAGTCCAAGAATGTCTTTAATGCTCGAGCTACCGTTTTTAATCACCTAATCTTCATCTTTCATTTCCACACCATCCTTCAATTGTATTACATGTATAAGGATAAAATCCCCATAACTTTGAATCTGGACTGAGTCATGTTGCCTCTGAATTGAGCAGCTATTTATCAAAGATGATGGCCATGTCAAAGGATGAGAGCCTCTTAATTAGTTGTATACACTAGATCTTACTTTGAAACCTGTGCCAGCCAAATATTTTCTATAGATGTAAAACCAATCTAAGGATATTGGTTTTCTTGTATCTATTTATGTCGATACAAGTCTATAGATTGTGTAGCTTCTTTTGATCTTTTTAAATGCCAATGGCTACTTGTAGGGGTTCTAATTTTGACATTTGTGGGCCCGTCATCAATTCCTTCGAACAACTTGTTTCAGCCATTTTATTCAAACAATTCCTTTAGAATAATTATTCAATCTATTATTTTGGCCTTTTTTTGAAAGAATCCATTGACTTTTCTTCAGGCAATTTTCTTAGACCCTTCTCACAGACAATTTGTTTGAAAGAAATCATGTCTTCAAATTTTTTTGTCAAGGATCTTTCAGATTAAATGAAATGGACCCTTCAAAATTTGAAAATGCCTTTGGATTATTGCTTTTTTGAAATTCCCTTTAAAAAAATGCAAGATACCCTTTAGATTTTTGAAAAATACCCTTCAATTTTTCTGTTCTAGACCATTTTTCCCAGAAAGTACCCTTCAAAAAAATTGTTTGGGCACTTTTCTTCGATGAGGCCTTTGAAATGGACCCTTCAACTTTTTTCAAAGTTATTTTTCTAAAAGGAAAGGATATCTTTCAAAAAAAGTGTTTATCAGTGTTTCTTTTGAAAAGTGCACTTCGAAAAAATGTTTTGTCCCTTCAGATCTTTGAAAAATACCCTTTCCCCGAGAAAAAAGTCTTTGGAACCTCTCTTTTGGACAAATTGTCTAAAAGAATTCCAACACTTAGTCAGGAATAAAATTCTTGAGAGAAGAGAAACACTTAGTCCTATACAAAGTCTAAAATAATGAACAAGAAAGACTTGACCAAAAAGAGACTTTACACTTAGCTAGATTAGTTTGCATGCTTATCCTTGAACACTGTCATTGTATCCTTAGAAAACCTTGCTTGGACTCTCTCTCTCAAGCCTTTGATCCACTACTTCATCAAACCATGCAAGAGATTTACATGTGGGCCAAAAATGGCTAGCAGTACCTTAATATTAGGCATAAGAAAAGTAGCTCAAATTACACTGGAAACTAATTATGTCACCTCTAATTATAGCACTAACAACAGTCCTAGATTCATCTAGCCATGAGACTTTTAAATGGCCCATGTTGTATGGCATTGATCCTTAATTTTATTCACAGACCACATAAAATGCATAAATAGCATTCTTCTCAATATGCAAAGCATGACTATGATAAATCCATGAATATTTCTCATGAATCAAAATTTAAAGCATTAGGGAATATAGCTTACTCTAATTTGAAACTTAGGATGAATTAATAAATGTTTGGGTATTAGATACAGGTGCCACCAAACATATGACATAATGATGAGACCTCAAAACATATGACATAAAACACATAAAAACATAATAAATCATTCATTTGCACATAATGAAACAACTATTAAGAACTTAAAATACTAAAATTTTATTGAGAAAAGGTGTTCTTACAACAGGATAAAAATATGTGTTTTTGCTTTGAAAAATGTGTTAATACAAATTGTGATTTTCAGTGTTGTGACTGAGGAAATTGAGTTACAATGCCTTTTTTTATTATACAGCTCCAAAATAGACACTAAGAATATTCTTGAACAACACATTCAAACTATTGCATAAAGTAGTGGCCCAAGCTGTCTAATAGCTAGTACATAACAAACATCAACTATGTCATTTTTTTCAAATATTTTAGTGGCCACCATGTGAAGGTCCCTTCTTTCTCTTTAAAATAGACAACTCCATCTGTTTTTTCTTCATAAGCAAGGGGTATGTTACTTGTGACCTTTAAAATATTTACATTTACATCTCATGTTCCTTTCAATTTGACTCCATGTATAATAGATAGTGAGTGGATTTGCCCAATGCCCACAACAGCACCATCAAATGGATCCAACACCTGGACTTTATCCCCTTCTTAGATTTTATCAGTAAATGTATGCAAAAACCAAAAAAATACACGTTATATTGAGATATAAAACACACATTATATTGTAAAAATAGAGCGGGTTAACGATCACATACAAAGTTGCAAAGGAAATTCGAACCAATTTTGGGTTCTTTGGGAAGAAAATGACAATCTAAGGAAAGGGGATTCACAAGGTGTTGATGGAAATTTAGGATATGGCAGAGTTTAAATGAGTCAAAGGGAGAAGATTTTGGCTATCAATTCTCTATTGAATTTTGGTGGTGGTTATGTGTGAAGCTAGGATAGAAGAGTGCCCTTCCCAATGATATAATGACTTTATTTCAATACTATCCCAATATCAAACGACATTTTACTTATCATTGTTTATGGTTGATAAGTCCCATAATTCTAATCTAGGAACTCTGGAAGGAATGAAACAAAATATTTTTCCAAGACAAGGAAATGAGTCTCAAATCCCTCCAAAACAAGATTTAAGCAAGTATTATGGAAATAGTTAACAACAAATTAAACTCTATTAAGTTAAAAGAACATTTTAAGCATGAAGAATGACAAAACATTGGGATAGATAACTTATAACTACTATATTACCTAAACTAATTCAACACAACTATGATGATTATGTTGCACATTCTTATCTAGTTCATCATGATCACTATCAATATCGACATCATGAAGGCATTTTTGTTTTGATGCTTCTTTGATACAATTGCTCTACATGTGGTTTAACCATCATGCAAAAAAATATAAAAAGCATTCAATAGTCAAGTAAATAATGCAAGCTATAAATTTGTCCAAAAAGACATTTTCTAGATCACTCCAACAATAAAGAAACTAGGTTAGATTCTCCTATGCTCATATTTCAATAATCTACATATTAGAGGCACTTGTATATATAATTTTCAAACAATAAAAAATGAGATCAATAAAGCCTCTTCCCTCAGTTGAATCCATGGATTTATGCTCATTCCATGTATAAATTATAGGGTTAACAGAGGAAACCAACTACAAAACTTGTTGAGTGAAACCAAATATACAACTCATTACCTGTTGGTGCCCTTCATTTGAGTTGACATGATATAGAGAGGCTCATACTAGGCATATAACAGATGGCTGTGAAATCTCTATTGATGAACTAGATTTCCACTTCATCCCACTCTTAGATTTACTAGGTCGATCTAGTGTTGCCATATAATTGACAATATCTTATGCACCTGCTTTTCTATTACTATTTTCCACCTAAAATACAATGTCAATTTGAACATATAGTCAGTTTAATAAAAAATCAAAATAAATAACACAATGTAAATTGAACCAAAAAGCCATTTTGGCCTGTAACCTACCTTGGCCAAATGTATATCAAGCCCTTACATTCTCTCTTGCTCTCTTGCCTCTGTTACTCTTTGCAAAATATTCTTTGAAATGCATACTTTCTTTCAATGCCTCCCACTATTTAGGAGATAGAGTGGAATCTAACCTTTCTTTTCCCTCCATGATTATTTTTCTGTAATTGCATCTAAAATTGTTCATCAAAATTCTCATCTTTTGCTTGTAATATTTTATAGACATTTATCCACTAATAATCTCAAAAGAATTTTCTATTTTTTGTATAACATTTTCCACAATTTATGGATCTTTCTCTACAAAACTTGATTTGAAAATATCTAAATGGGCCTTACATCTTACACCCAACTCAGAGGCCCACTTTGCAACATTTAGCCCAATAGGCTCAGCTTCTCTCGATACCTCAACCAAGAATGGATTCTTGCCTTCTAATTTTATTTATTTTGCATTCCTCTCTGTAGATCTATACAAATCTTGACTCAATCTTTATCTTTTGACAAAAGTAGACACATTTTCTATTAAACCACTACCAGTATTTTTGGTTGATCCACTAGTTCCATCAAAAAATTTAGATGCAATAGGTGCACTCTGGGGCACAACAGATGTGGGCAATCTCTCTTCATGACTTTCATTGACCATAAATTCATGCTTTTTTGCCACATTAGGTGTGACATGAGGAGGTAGATCAGTATTGATCTCCATAGATTTCACTTCAAACACATCCTTTAATGTTGAATAAATCATCTATAGACCTATATTCCTTTGCTCTAATTTTTTTCAATAATCTCTCTTAGACTTTGTGCTAACAGATCATCATGATGTTTCACATCACCATGTGTTATATCAGGCTGCACATCACCATGTGCTATATCAGGCTACACATCACTATATGTTGTATCAAGATGCACATCATCAAAACTATTGTTTTTACTAACTGCATTTATTAATCACAAATGTGTTGGCTTCTACGAGATGGCAGCACTATATTTTTTCTTTCCTTTTCTTTTTTCTTCATTTTTTTTTGCACTCTTTTTCTTGCCTATAAAACAAAAAATAAATCATATTATGTCTTATATACATAAAGCTCTTGCCTATAAAATTTCATTAAACACTATTAAACAAATAATATACTACTTAGTGGATTTACAACTTGCATGTTTGTCAAACCAAGACATGATAAATATTCATTATTCTTGGCCACTTTTTCTCTATGAAAGCACTCATAATCTGTCAATGAAATTTCAGCATTATTATCACTATCATTGACTAATTTGTGCCTTACAATCCTTTTCCTCATTTTTTGAAGTCCAAATAAACAATAATGTATAAATCAACAACTTGAGTCAGTAAAATTTTATTGAGTTCATAAGTTAAAATGGAAACTTAAAATAGAATTCAGTTTACAGATTAAAAGGAATTTGTATTCAAAAACTAGGAAGATGTTTACAATTATAGGTATCAAACTATCAATATGACTATCCCTTATTTCAACTAGATATTCACACTTATGAATCTTGATCACTCTTATTTGCATCTGCTTGATTTTCTTCCTCATCCTCATCTATGACATGTAATACATTCTCTCTCCCAATCTCTTCAATGGTAATCAAAATCTCTTTTTCAAACACTCCATCATCGTCTTCATCCACTTCTTTGAATGTTTCTTGTAAATTAACATATTGCCCATCAGGCATTATATCGACAACTTCCATGAATTTTCATTTGGAATGAGACTCTATTTGAATGACATACGACCATCTTGGGCTTCGTAGATCATCAATTAAAAATAATTGGTTCATTTTAAGAGGGGAAACATACAAATCATCCGTCTCTGATAAAAATTGTCTTGTATTTGTGTGTACAAATCCATACTCATCAAATTATATTGTGGATGGTTGAATCCACTTAAATTTTAATAATATAGGACTATTTTCACCAAAATCCACTTGAATAATTTTTTGGATGAATCTAAAATAAAATTTCATCTCAATTTCGTGAATAAATTCAGCACTAACAACACAATCACAATTTGTCTTTCCTTTGTCTTTTTCTTCCACTCTTAAATGACTACCATAGGCCCACATTCCACTAAAACACATAGCCCATAAATGTGGAGATTGTGAAAACTCACTTTCCTTCATTTTTATATCTTGACTTTCTTATTTTGCATCACTGACTACATTAACAAACCATTCTTTAAATTTTGGAAAAGAATCACCTCCAATCAAATCATGACGTTTGTGCTTTTGAGGTCGATGTTGCATCCAAGCTTGATTCTCTTCTTCATATTTTATACATAAAATATTAATATAAAAATAGTAATATTAATAATATAAATGTGTAAATTCAATTGAGTAAATAAATTATTATGTAAATTTTTTTTACCTATGCCACTTATCAAATGAACATGTGTTTTGAAGAATATAGGCATGTATCGTACTTATTTCTTGAGGTGATAGCTTGAAGTGACATCTATTACCTTCTAATACTTTACCTGCAACTCTCTCATCTTCGTCATCATCCCATACATGTTGATTGACATTTTAAAAATCCTTTATACATTCTATTCAAAATCCCATGGCCTCTTGTATTGAATATCCCTCAAACATGTTGGCTTCTGATTTTCCCTTAGTATGAATAATTTTTTTCAAAACCTTCATATATCATTTTATAGGATACATCCATCTTGTTCTTACTGGGCCACAATACTCTAGTTCATACTCTAAATGTATCAAAATATGCATAGAAATGTTAAAGATTGTTGGTGGAAATTCTCGTTCTAATAGACAAAGGACTTAAACAACCTCCTCCCTCAGACTATCAAAGTTAGAAGGATCTAATACATGTAAACTCATTCTCTTTAATATTAGGCCCAACCTTATAATTTCCAATCTTGGCCTCTTTACCAAACTTGATATATTTACCACAATAGATAAAATATTCTTGATTATGACATGATAGTCATGGGTCTTGAGGCCCCTTAAGCCATTAATGTTAGTTTGGATTCTAATATTACTACATACATATCTAGTGGGAAAGTAAGTCTAAGACATCAACTGTAAGAATTGTGCACACTGTTCCTTTATCCAAACATAAGGAGCACTAGGTTTTCTTTATTTTTCATCATCACATTTTTCAACCTAAAGATTTCGATGAATCTTTAGTTGTCAAAAGTCTTCATGTGATGAAATAGTATCAAAAGCACCAAAAAGAGTTTCTATAATAACATAGGATATATTTTTCTCAGTATGTATAAAGTTAACAATATGCCTAATGGATATATCCTTAAAGTATGGAAACTTATAGAATATGTATAACCATTTTACACCACTTTCATTACATAGATCATATCTACTCCAGCAATCCCATCATTTTCAATAAATGACATTCTTGTTTGTCCATTCTCAATAATTTAATCACCCATTATTAGCAATGGTGCTTCACGATTCTCTTATTGACCATTGAAACGTGTTTTTTGTCGATGATATGGATGATCCATTTTTAAGGTAAGCACGATGTCCACAATAAATACACTTATGCAAACTTCTTGAGTGCCTCACAAAATCCTTAAAGTTTCAAGTAGGACATCCATGGTATCCATGAACATTGAGACCAAAAAATGTGCCATATGTAGGAAGATCATGAATCATAAATAAGAAGAAATCTCTTAAACTGAATTTGATTGAATGACCATCCATTAAATATTGAATTGCTTCAATTCCTTTCCACAATTCCATTAGCTCATCATATAATGGCTATAAATAAGCATCAATTGTATCTAAAGTCACACTTTTCTTTTCTAATATAATCAATTATAGCATTACTAAAAATGGTTTAGTTGCTAACCATGGAGGCAAGTTATAATTTATTAAAAACACTGGCCAAGTTGACCATTTAGTACTTCAATCTGAGAATGGGTTCACCCCATCTAGAGCAAAACCCAACCTTATATTATGAGGATCTTGATAAAAATTAGGCCATCTATTATCAAATTCCATCCACATCTTAGAATTAGGCACATGCCATTATTTTCCATCAGTGCTCTTATTTTGGGCATGCCATTGCATAAGTTTAGCAATGTCTCTACACCCATGCATTCGAAGTAATCATGGGATTATCAAAAAGTGGTTAAGAACCTTTCTAGGAACCATAGTTGATTTCAACCTGTGTCTATACCTCGCTTCATGACATTTTGGCCATTCACTCTCACTTGCAAGATTATTGTGAAATAATACACAACCATTCACACATGTGTGGATGTTTTCATACCCTAAGCCTAGATTAGTGATTTTATTTTTACATTGACTTCATTTTGTTGGCAATGTGGATTCAGGTGGTAACAATGAAATTAATAATGTCAATAACTGATCTACACTCTCATTTGTCCAACCAAACACCACTTATAAGTTAAGAATTTGAAGGATTATTGTCAAATGACTTAATTTACAATTAGCATACACAGGCTTTAAATAATCCTCCATCAACTTGGCCCAATCATCATCTAGACCCTCATTCAACATTCTATCAACTTCAAACTCTTTATCTAACATTGATGCCTTTTCATCTATGTTTGGTGCCACTTCATCTATGTTTGTTGCCTCTTCATCTCTCACACTCTAAAATTATATCATATCTTCGTAATAATTGTAATCCCAAGGGATTATATCACTATTACCGTATCTTATCATATGTCAATAAATCAGATTTCTTTTTCTCACCTTTCCACCAAGATAGTCGTTACATGGACATGAATATTTGTCCATGTCCCTCTCATCAGCTACTCTCTCATCAAATGCATGGTATTTATCCATAGTCAACCTTCGGCATTGATCCATCTGTAATGTTATACACATAGAAATAAAAATATTTTGGAAAAAAAATTGGCAAATTAAAAGTTTAAGATTTTATGAAAATATCGAGAAAAAATCAGATTTTTAAAAAAATGTAAAAAATTGTAGACTAAAAGACAAAAACTATTTTTTTAATTGAAAGGCATTTCCATAGCAATAGAGTTATAGAGAGCAAATAAAATAGAGAGTTTAACTAATGAATTATAAAAAATAGATTTTTGTAGTTTATATTCAAATTGTTGATTACATTGCATTGCACATCTTTCAAACTCAAAGCATTACTTCACATTGCATAACTAATAATTAGATGCTAATAGATGACAAAATTTCAATCACAATATAGTTTTTATAAATTCAACCTAATCAATTATGTAATTATTTCACATTGCATAACTAATAACTAGGAGCAACTACCAATTGCATTTGCTTGTTAGGGCATTCCATGAGACCACATTTTTTGAGGCATTTTTTCAAACAGTTCACTATCTTGTCTATGCTACCACATTTTTCATATATATCTACCAAAAAAATTATCAAATAGCTCACTACCTTGTTACTAAAATCCTAAAACAAGTGCTTTCGAACAAGCTATGGATGCTTGTAAAAAATCTAGCAAAGCATAATAGTAACCAATAACATAGACAAAGCAGTGAACTGGTTGAAAAAATGACTCAAAAAAATGTGGTCTTATGGTGATGGAATGCCATGACAATTCATGATAATTCACTTGTCATGACATTCATCATGGCATTCAATCACCATGAGACCACATTTCTTTGAAGCATTTTTTCCAAAATTCATAAAATTCATTGTAGGAGTTCATATTCCTTTTACAATTATTCTAGGAGTCATCCTTAAGCAACCCATATCATGTCCATGTGAAAGACATTTGTATTTTGATCATTGATGTGTTTTTTGTCTCTTATCACAGCCCCACAATACATTTAAATAGCTTTGGCGAGTGTGTAGGAACCAAAGGAAGTAAAAAGATAGTTACCACTTCCCCATAGCATGCAAGAACTTCACTTGTGGTGTTGCGATATATAAAGGTTGGTTACTGCGGCCCCATGGAGGTCTCAAAAATAATTAGAGGGCTAGCATCAAGAGTTTGAGTAACATATAATATAAATGCCTCAAATAAATGTGGTCTTATGGTGATGGAATGCCATGAAAATCCATAACAATTCACTTATCATGGTATTCATCGTGACATTTTATCACCATGAGACTACATTTCTTTGAGGCATTTTTTATAAAATTCATTAAATTCATCCTAAGAGTCCATATTCCTTTTACAATTATTCTAGGAGTCATTAATAAGCATCCCATATCATGTCTATGTGAAATACATTTGTATTTTGATCATTAATGTGTTTCTTATCTCTTATCATAGCCACACAGTACATTCAAATAGATTTGGCAAGTGTGTGGGAACCAAAAGAAGTGAAAAGACAATTATCATTTCCCTATAGCATGCAAAAACTTCACTTATGGTGTTACTGTATAAAGAGACTGGTTATCGTGGCCCTATGGAGGTCTCAAAATTAATTGGTGGATTGGCATCAAGAATTTGAGTAGCATATAATATTTTAATACAACTCCATGATAAATAAAATGTTGACCTGTGGTGATGTCATAAGAGCAAACGGTAAAGGTTCACCATAGCCCCGTGACATACAAGAAGATAAATGGTCGTATGGTGATAAGGGCTAAGCTAATAAATAACACATACTACAGCCCCATGATAGTTCAGAGAAGGTTTTATGGGCTAGCGGTAAGTGGTAAAATTTATATAAAGTATGTCCCGTACTCTCACGATAATTTTCTACACAATTCCCTTTTATTTTGATATGTTGAAATTTTGCTTATTTTAATTTTCTACAAATACATTTAATCTATTTTACAATCTCATCTATTATCCATGCACTTATTGATCCACTTGATATTGAATTGATTAATATTTTTATATCACCTTATATTATTACCTTTTTCCATCCCTTCAACACTACTAAATACATCCCCTTTAGGAGTGCCATGTTGTGTCCACCCAGTTATTTTCATCATTCCCAATATCCAATGAGCATACAAGACAAGGGTGACCTTGGTGGTCCCTCAAGATTCCTCCACCACCTACTATTATTAGATTACCTTATTTGATACAATTCTATTTTTTGTATTTTTTTAGTTGATCCATGATCTTTTTTTCCTTAAGAAAAAAATCATAATTTCATATTTAAAAATAGGAAATTGGATAATATCAGATGCATCTAAAATCATACCATAGGGATGAAATACATGGATATAGCCATCCAAAAAACCCAAACATAGAAAGAGTTGAAGTGTAAAGCACTCATAGAAAAACAAACCAATATAAAAAAAATGTTTGTCAAGTAGATAAGAAAGGTGTTAAAGGTAAATAATTAGCCTTGCCACATTAGTCTCATCCAACTAAGTGTTAGAGTGAGCATTCACATTCATTCATAGAGTTAATTTTAATTTGGAGTGTTTTGTTATAATCCTTAGATTATTTTCATTGTGTACACGAACAATATTTTGTTATATATTTATTTAGACAATCCACCTATAATCTGATTGATCAAAATAATCAAATGGTTATGATGAAACCAACTCATTAGCTTCTTTAGCATCCCATATCATGTCCATATGAAAGACAATTGTATTTTGATCATTAATGTGTTTTTTGTCTCTTACTACATCCCTGCAGTATATTTAAATACCTTTAGTAGGTGTGTGGGGACCAAAGAAAGTGAAAAGATAGTTACCGCTTCCCCATAGCATGTAGGAACTTCACTTACAATGTTGTAGTATATAGAGACTAGTTATTGTGGCCTCATAGAGGTCTCAAAAATAATTGGTGGGTTGGTGGAAAGAGTTTGAGTAGCATTTACTATTTCACCATGACCCCAAGACAAATAAAATGTTGACCTACGGTGATGTGGTAAGAGAAAATAGTAAAGGTTCACCATAGCCCCACGATGGACAAGAAGATAAATGATAGTATGGCAGTAAGGGCAGACTGTTATTTTAATAAATATGATGTATGTATGGTAAGACAGCTTAATGTTACTATAACTTTATATGAGTTGGATGGATGACCTTTGATTAGAATTTTATGAAATGAACTTGAAAACTATATTTAATTGGGGATTGGTGGATTGGGTGGGGCCAGTTTAGAGTATTTTAAAATGGTTCCCTAAGTTTTATTTTTATTTCTATATGTATACTTAATTTTTTAAATTGAATGATATTAGTATTGTGGTTGATTTTTAAATGTGGAGACCACATTTTTAAAGTTTCATAATATTTATTATGTTATTTTATGTTTTTGGTATAATAGCGTATAATCTCATAACATTCTGTGACCTTATTTTATGATCATTTATCGTCTATTAAAATTATCAAATTTGAATTCAAAGTCACTTATAAATAGATAAGTGTTGTAACTCATTTCACACATAAGAATTATCAATTACACACATAACTTTGAACATATTCATAATATATGAAACACATATTTTGTTATTTCAATATTCTCGTCAATTTTATTATTCTATCACATAGTGTCTCAATATTAAATGGTCAATTAATGGACATTAGCCACCCAAACCCTAATATACATAGTTAGAGATATTAAATCTCTAGAGTCCACAATCTAAATTTTTCATAAATTTTTCTTGACACTCTAGGTCAAAAATTTAACTATAAAAGGTACATATAAATCACAATGAATGAATTCTCTACTCGAGAACCCTATTAGGAACATTTTGTATGATCATGACAACCATCTTCTACCAAATCCAAATGTTAGAGCAACAATAATCACAACTGTAATTGCACATTTCTAGGGTTAGATTTTTTACATAAATTTTATGTAACACTCTATATAATATATGTTATTTCTATCTATTTTCATATTTTAGAGAAGGTCTTGCAGGCTAGCGGTAAGCAGTAAAAGTTAATATAAAATATGTCATGTGCTCCCACCATAGTCAAATCTAATGCTTGTGATGATACAATAAATAGTGAAGGGATGCCAAAGGATCCTACAATCCTGCAATGGTCAGATCAAAGGTTGGCAGTAACATGGTATGAGGTATAAGTGGTAACATGTATCCCGTCATCCTATGATGATGTATAACAAGGATTGTGGGGTGGTGATAAGTGGTGAAAGATGTGATATAACCATCTAAAATCTCCCACAGTCCCATGATAGATCTAAATAGGTCTTATGTGATGTGGTAAAGTATTAAATGCTGAAATGACTATATCACCACCCTGCAGTGGTTATCATTGATGCCTGTAATTGAAGTGCCCACCTAGCCATTAGATTGGAATAAATCAATGGCCTATGTTTGAAAGACTTGAATGCTAAGATTCATTGATTTTGTGGCATGAACCAAAGTAGTGTTGAAATTATCGACTTTGTAGTAGAATAAAATTTAGAATTTCTTTGTATTTCATCATTCAAGCAAATTCAGTGGTGATTGTAGATGGCAACTTTAATCTCTGTGTGTGTACTTCAGCCATCCTCCAATCAAGTAACTTTTCCTCATCACTCTCTTCATAAAATTTGGTATTTAGTGTGTGCTTTGTTTTCAACTGGTTTGGTAGAGAAAGTGACTACCAAAACCCTAGTTCATAAAAGCATCAAACTATGGCACCTAAGAAATTTAAGTCTGTAAGTAAGAGCATTGAACCCCATGTTCTCAAGAAGCGGTCCCTTCAACTGTCATTGTTGGATATTTTTCCAAATTCAAGTGACAAAGGGTATAAGAAACTATTCAAGGATGTAGCATAGGGGTGTCAGGATGCTAAAGCCCCTATCTTAGGATGGAACATTTTTTAATATTTTTATGAAAAAGAAGATGGACAGGGGCCGGTTGCAAACCCATGGAATTTGAATTTGGCTAAGATTATGGTGCCAAATGTATTCATTGATATGGATTTGATTAGGATATTGGCATAACACTATCATTTAGCCACCAAAATTGTCAGGTTGTCAAATGGGTCACCATTAGTGGTTATAGACATAAATGCAATCATTGATTGTTTCATGCTCAAAAAGCAAGCCCTCACAAAAGTTGACTTGAAGAAGAGTGAAAAAGAATATAACATTTTGAGAAATACACATAAGAGTGATGAGTTTCCCATGTATATAAGGAAAGGATCTAATAATAGAAGGATTTCAATCCCAACCACTGTAGTTAAGCCTTTTCTAGTTGATGACTTTGTTGTGTATTTCAAAAGGACATATTTTTCTTTGTGTCAAGTGTTAGGAATTGATGCCCAAGATAGAATGCCAGTTGGCATGATGATGATGATGGACATGAAAATATAGAACCCAAAGGTTAATGTTGAGTATTATTTTGCATAATTTATTGAGAAGAAATTACATGAAATATTTTTGTAAATAAGGGAGAACAAGACACCTATGGAGTTCAAATATTATTCTTTGTTGTGTCATTTAATTTTGTATCAGAATAGAAGGAATTAGTCCAATAGGATGGACTTGAGCATGATTGATCAAAAGGAATAGAGTTTGCCTACATAGTGTTGGTGCTACAAATGGGACACTCATTGTCAGAACTGTAACTATGTTGTGTTCCATGATAATTTCTCAATCATAATAATGAATTCCCTTGGTATCCTTTTTCTTAGATTGACCAAAGAGGCCAGAGAAATGTTGAGGCCTCTTTCTCATAGTCTAGAATAGGGTCACAAACATAACTTTGTTGATTGGTATTTCTTGCCTAACCATACTATAATCAGAGTATATGGGTGTACTCAACCACCCCATGCATTGTCAGAATTTGTGCCAAATAGAATTGCTTTTCTTAAATTCATGTGGTAGATGCTTTGGATGGAGAAATATGTGATGAAAAAACAAAATAAGGGCACATTTCTTCCATATTCCATTGTGTTTGGTGAATGGTACATTGGTGTAGATACTTTGGAGGAGTTTCAAGCCTATTTGAAGGCTAAATATTCTTTGAAATTAGGGATAGAAAGGGTTTGTGATCTAGAGGGTCACATGAACTTTGTTAGACAAGTCATCCTTACCAATATGGGGGTATCCCATCAAATCAATTTTGATGAGGATGTGATAAAAATTTGTGTCACTTTTGAAGACGTATATAATAGGAAAATAAAATGGGAAATTTTGAAGAATATCAAGGATGACAAAAGAAAACAAAACCCTAATTTTTAAGGATATTTTTTAAAAAGGACCCTTTGAAAAGAATAGATTTGACAATTGATAATTTTGAAAAAATATATGGCAAGTCTGAGAAGTAGCCTACAAAGGATACCAACCTCCCTGTCAAAAATCCAACAAGAGTTATGATTCAAGAACCTAGTCTAGATGTAACGTCAATGCAATATCCAACTGTTCTTGATTCACCACCTACCAAAAGGCAAAAGACTGATGATGTTTCTCCACTGGTTCCATATGAAATGACTAAAGGAGTTGGTGAATCTAAGGAGGTAGCCAGTATTTTGAGGCATATGGGAGAGGAAGAGGAAGCTGATCAACCCCTTGTTGGTCAATAAATAGAAGCACACAAACCAGAAGCAAGAATGGATGAATAGGTACAAGGTGAGCCTAAACTACAAGAAGATGAAAGGGTTATGGCTTCTATGAGATTCATTGAGGATGATGATTTCATCAATTCCTCAAAATTCAAAGATTTTTGGCTCAAAATGAAGATGAAATAATTTGAATAAAAGGTGGAAATAAATCAAATGGGTGCTGATGAATCTAAGCATGACCAAATTGTGACATAGACTTTCAAGGATTTAAAAATTGATGAAATAAATGTCAACCCTGATGAGGCTAGACAAATGGTTTTTAAGAGTAGTATGTTGATCATCCCTGGACTTGAATTGAAGAAAATGTTTTTGTTCGACCAAGTGAGAAATCGAGATCAGCCCATGATAGTTTTTGAGTTTGATTATGAGGATGGTGTCAGTGGTTTTGGGTTTAACCCAAAGACAGAGACTCTAGCAATATGGGCCACATAAAAGAACACCAACAAGCCAAGATTGCTTGATGTAGTCCAAGAGTTGAAGGGAAAAACTATGGTGAAAACATTTTAGGATACATCAGTGCTTGAAGCTGCCACCCTTATTGTGCACTCTACAATGTTCACATAATCTATTGTCAATAAAATGGAGCAAAGATTACTCGACTATGAAAAATTTCAAATTGAAATGAATGATGAAGTGAATAGGTTGTATTTGGAAAATGTCAAACTAAAGCAGTAGTTAAAGGGTGTTGATTCTCAAATCCAAGCAATTATGCCATACCAAGCCCCTGTGACACAAATAACTAGTGATAATACATTCCCATTTAATCAGTTGAATGCATTGAAGATGAAGTTGGAGAAATAAATTGAAGATTTGAAAAATAAAAATGAGAAGACAAAGGATGAGGCCAAATTGAAAATCCTTAAGGTGTTTGAGAAGATTTTGGAATATATAGTAAAATTAGTTGTTGACAAGTTGGGAGATGTACATGAATGTTATTCTTCCTTGTCTTAGGCCATTGATCAATTAAAGGTTAATCTTTCTATTTTAGATCCAATATACAAGAAATGGAAACCTACACACCATACATTACTAACCTTATGCAAAGTTCTACAAAGAGATCCAGGTGCTCCAGACTCACTCTATCCAATAAAGAAGATAGTGAAAATGATCTTGGATGAATTTTAGTATGTCAATGGTTAGAGCCAGAAAATGCAAGCAAAGATTGACTCTTTTGATACCTTTAAACACCACTTTATTCCTTCCATTTTGATAGAGGATAAAAATATCAAAGGTTTTGATGCATGGAAAAGTGAATATGGTCAAACAGTTTCTCAAGTCACTGATTTCTTGAAAAAAGATCAAAACATAAATATTCTTAGTTTTAATGTCATTTTGGATAGAGTAATTGCTCTAGATGTTGGATATGCAAAGTTCATCATTGATGCCAAAATGTTGTTAGATAAAAGATGGAAAGATCACTAGTCCAACCTGCTCCAGATCCAAGAATATAAGTGGCCTAATGATTTCACAGTGTACCAATGAGAGAATCAATATTTGACAACTGAAGAATAAGTAGGCCAAGTATGTAGAGGAGCAATGAGCATCAAGTTGGTGTCAACATGGCACCAACAAATCTTAGACATCCTTTTGTTTTGTCTTTTTCTTATTTTTATGCTTTCCAATATGTATTCAAAATATATTTGGTGGTCTTTTTAAGACTTATCAAAAATTATATGTTGTGATAGGTCATATTAAGGGGTGGGTTTATGAAAAGTTAGTTTTTAGAATGTGAAAGGTCTAAATCTTGTAGCTTCCTTCACCCCTATAAGCAAGAAACCAAGACCTTGGGAAATCTCTCTAGGAATTTTATTTTGGAAAAAGACATTGTAAGGCCTGCTCTTTAAAGATATATCAATAAAAGTAAACCACATTTCTCTGGTGCCATATATCTAGTTCTCAATTGCTTGTTGAATATTCATGTTATAATTTATATGGTTGTCTCTATTTTTGTTTCTCCTTGTTATTTGAATTAAGATATCAGGTATATGTTTAGTTCTTCAAAATACATTTGTTATTTTTGGGTGGTTTATCTAATTGGGTTTACTCAAGTAGGGATTAAATTTCATTGAATAAATCACTGTAACTTGGAGGACTCAACTTGGATAATTAAGAAGAGCCAGGTAATAATAATCTTGCATGTCTATGCCAGTCATAGACAATCCCATGCCAAGTAATTCAAGTTGTGGCTAGATAGAAAGCATAAATCTTTCTATGAATAGACTTCGTTACCTAATTGTTGAGAAAGGCACCAATCAATTCTTTTCCAAAATAATTTCCTTGTATCATATTCAAAAATTCTGATTTTAATTTTTTGTTATGTAGGAGTAGGAGTAATAGTGAATAGAAATTTTTTAAAAAAAATTAATTTAAATCATATGCCATTTTGGATTAGGGTGAATTGGATGATTTAATTGAAAAAATTACATAAATCCCTTAATCTTCTTTAAATTCACCAACAAATTTGAGGAGTAATCAATCATTGGTGAATATAAGGTAACACCCACTTGGGCAAAACAAAGCCTAAAGTGTAGAGAATCCTAACCACTTGGGTTGATTCTATCAGTTGGCCAAATTAGATGCATAACCTAATCATAAATATTGGCATCATTTTAAGGTTTTGCATACTAAAAATTTCATAAAAATAGAAGGCCTTGGAAATTTTAAGAAAGGTAACTCGCATAGATCCATGTGATGCCCATGCATTTATCAAGATGGGTCAATTATTAATATCCTTAGACCCCAGTGCAGCCTTAGATTCTCTTAAGATGCCAAAGTCTCTTCTAAAGAAGAGCAGAGAAGAAGTACCCATTGAATTGTTAAACAACATTGGTGTTCTTCATTTTGAGCGTGATTAACTAGAGTTGGCTCAACAAAATTTTATGGAGGCATTAGGAAATGATGTTCTGCCTTTGCATAAAACTTTATGGTCAGTTTTGTGCATTTTTTACTTGTAATATTCTCATAGTTAGTGAAAAAGGTAGTGTTCATGAAGGAATGGAAAATATGTGTAGAGCCTTTGAATTATACCCATACTATGCAATGGCATTGAATCATTTAGCAAACCATTTATTCTTCAAAGGGCAGCATTTTCTTGGGGAACAGTTGACTGAGATAGCTTTTGTTTCAACTGACCACCCTCTCATAAAATCTCATTCATATTATAATCTTTCATGATCTTATCATAGTAAAGGTGATTATGACACCACTAGTAGCTACTACGTGGCATTAGTCAATGAAATCCAGAGGCCACAATATTTTATGGATAGGTTCAATTGAAGCTAGGAGATCTTAAGAGTTCTCTCTCAAATTTTGAAAAGGTTTTGGAGGTCCACCATGAGAACTGTGAGAGCTTAAAAGTTGTAGGCCATATATATGCTCAGCAAGGACAGGCAAAGAAGGTTTTGGAAATTTTATGAAAGCCAACTCGCATAGATTCATGTGATGCACATGCATTTATCAAGATGGGTGAGTTATTAATATTGTTAGACCCCAGTGCAGGCTTAGATTCTCTTAAGACATCAAAGCATCTTCTGAAGAAGAGTAGAGAAGAAGTACCCATTATATTATTAAATAACATTGGGGTTCTTCATGTTGAGCTTGATGAGCTAGATTTGGCTCAACAAACTTTTATGGAGGCATTAGGAAATGGAATTTGGGTTGAATTCATAAATAAAAGTCCTAGTGCCAATTCTACAAAAAAAATTGTGCACTTTAAAGATATGGAATTCTTCCAATGACTAGAAGAAGGTGGTGTTTCACTTGAGTTACAATTTTAATTCTTGTATGCTCCAAAATGCATAGAGGAAACTAATGAAAAGATAGTCCTCTAAACCTTAAATTGCCTGTATGGTTTTGGTACTCAGTTGCCTATGTAAATACTGTAAGTTGCCAATCAAAAAGCTATAGATTTTGTGTTTAATGTAATGAGGGTTTAAAATGACCTCTGAATTCATTGTAGAGGTTATCCCCAAATCTGACTTCGCTATATAGAGTCTCGTTGACTTCAAATACTTTGCATCAAACTTCAAATTCCTTGCCTACCTTTTCAAAAGTCTCTAGGTTCTCTCCAAACAAGTTTTATCACCCATGCAAGTAGTTGCTATAACCCAAAATACCTCAGTGTCAAGCTAATTACCAACTAACAAAATGAAGAAATATTCAATGAATAATGAATCGTGTGTAATGCACTCTAGCTAGAATTTTTTTTTAAATTTCATCTAATTTGTATTTACATGAGTAACTATTTAGTCATTTTTGTTTGTATGACTAAATAAATTTTTAGTCGATGACCAAATTAGTCATTTATTTACTCATTTATAGCTAAGTTTTAAAAAATTAGTAGAATTTAGACATTTTTAGTTATTTTGACTAAAGGTTTTAGTCATGTAGTCATTTATTTGTCAAATTCTACTAGTACAAGAACTTTTAGACAATAGAAGCATTCGATCAAGTGTGTCACCTTGGGGTGGTTCGATAGTCTTCTTGAGAAAGAAAGATGGAAATTTAAGGTTGTGTATTGACTATCATATGCTTAACAAAGTGATGATCAAGAATCATTACCCACTACACCGATCAATGATTTGTTTGATCAAATGAAAGATACAACAGTCTTTTCTAAAATTGATCTAAGATTTGGCTACCATCAATTAAGAATCAAAGAGGAGGACATATACAAAACAACCTTATAAACATGGTATGGCCACTATGAGTTCAATGTTCTACCTTTTGGCCTCACAAACACACCTACTGCATTCATGAATCTAATGAACAACATTTTTAGAGATTTCTTATACAAAATTGTACTAATGTTCTTGGATGACATTCTCATCTACTCCAAGAAAGGAGTTAAACATGATCAACATTTAAGTTTAGTTTTGTAAAGATTAAGACAACATAAGTTGTTTGGTAAACTATCCAAATGTACCTTCTACCAAACATAAATGCATTACTTAGGACATGTAATCTCTAAGAAAGGCATTGTTGTAGATATAACAAAGATTCATGCCATTCAAGAGTGGCCTACTCTATCTAATGTGCATAAAGTGTGCAATTTTATGATCTTGGATGGAAACTATCAATGGTTTGTAGAAACTTTCTCTCACCTAGCCAACCCCATTACATCTTTACAGTGTAAAGGTAGAAAATTTGAATGGACTCTCAATGTGAAGATAATTTCAAAAATATCAAAGAGTTAACAATATATCTTATTATGATTATACCTGATCTAAATGATCATTTTGAGGTATGGATTGATGCTTCTAAGGAAGGATTTAGTGGCATATTGACCCAAAAATGTAAAATGGTGACCTATAAATCTTGCAAGATTAAAGAAACTAAAAGGAACCATCCCACATATGATTTAGAATTGGCTGCCAAGGTGTAGGCATTAAAACAATGGAAGCACTTTTTAGTAAGCAAACATTTCAATGTGAAATATGATCACCACAACTTAGAACACCTGTTCTCACAAGATGATTTAAATGCTTGCTAGTGTAGATGACTAGAATTTGTCAATAATTTTGACATGGACATATATTATGTGAAGGAAAAGGAAAATCATGTGGTTGATGTACTTAGTAGGCATACATACCTTGTCTATTTTACAATGTAATTTTAGGAGTGTTATCCTAAAATTATAGCTTACTGATAATTACTATAAAAAAGTAAGTATAGAACTAGTTGATGAGCCTTTGAAAAAAGAATTTACTAGTTTTTCTATTGAGTAAAATGGCCTTGGAAGGCATTAAAATAAAATTTTGTACCCAAATCAGGTGGATTTCTCAATATCATACTGTATGAAGTACATACAACACCCCATTTTTCCCATATATGGGTCACCAAAATGACCCATGAGCTAGAAAGGCTTTACTTTTGGCCTAGTTTAAAGAAAGATGTTGCCAACTTTGTGGCAATGTGTTTAGAATGTCAACATGTAAACGTTGAACACTACCATATTGGTGGTTTTCTACACCCACATGGCATACCAAGAGACAAATAGATAGTGGTTTCACTTGATTTTATTATAGGACTATCTAAATCCCATAGTTGGCATGACACTATCTTTGTGGTAATTGACAAAACAACCAAAGTTGGTCACTTTATTGTTGGAAATTTGATTGATGACGTTGATATTTTTTATGAACACTATGTGAAAGAAGTGATTACATTATATGGCATGCCAGAGGTCATTATCTTTGATAGATACAAGATGTTCACATCAAGATTCTAGCGCACTTTGACCACAACCTTTAGCACTCGATTAAATTTTAGTTCTTCATACTACCCAGAAATGCATAGTCAAACTGAAAGATTAAACCAAATAGTCGAAGACGTGCTACTTATGTATGTCATGGATCAGTAGACCAAGTGGGAGGATTATCTTTATTTAGTTGAGTTTTCTTATAACAAATCTTATCATTATGCAATTAAAATAGCTCTTTTTGAAGCCATGTATAGGTAGAAATGTAGAACTCCACTTGTCTGGGATAGCCTAGAAAATTGATCCATTGATGGTCCATAATTATTGTTGGAATATGATGAAAAAATGGCCATAAGACACCAAAACTTGAAAACTACTTCTAATCAACAAAAGAGTTATGCTGATTTGAAGAGAATGCCTCGTGAATTTGTTGTTGGCAAAAAAGTTTATTTTTGTGTAAGACCAAAAAAGAGTTTAACCAAGTTTGGAAAAACCTCCAAGTTCTCAATTTATTGTCCCATTTGGCATTATGGATAAAATCACCCATATTGCCTACTAGCTGGCTTTACCTCCTTCTCTGTCAAGAATTCATGATGTGTTCTATATTGCATTATTAATGTTGACGTTGTGGATTGCACCCTTGACAGAAGGCTGAGCTTCTGTCTTCCACGCAACACAATGGAGACTCCTCTCTTGCTTTTGGGTCAGGCAAAATTGAGGGGAGAATCTCTAGATAAGGGCTAGCTCCCTTTGATGCATCTCTGAGTTATTTCACTACTACTGCTAACAATGGGGGGTGAAAAGGGAGAAGGATATAACTAGAACATAAACTATCTAAACAGTGATGCACCAACAACTATTTTATCACTTCAGACCAAAAAGGGGCGAACAGACACTTTATTTGATAGAAAGACCAGACTGTAGGGAGCTTTAACAGGGGGCTTAATGAAGACACACAGAAAATGAACTTACCATAGGCACTGTAGAAAAACACATTGTCATATAACTACTCTTCTATCTATGTGCTCCAAATGCAGCACTTCCTGTTAACCTACAAAAATGGTGTTTTGGCTACACTAGGTATGTTGGTGTCAATCTGTGAAAGCATCAAGCTAAAAATGACTAAGAATAGAATTGACACACAGACACACTCAAAATTATATCCAGCCAGATAGAGGTAAAATGTATTCTTATTGATCAAAGGTAAAATTTTGGCAAGGCTTCACCTTACAAAATGAGAGATAGCTTCTCAAATGAGAGTTTACAATATATATAGAGCAAGAGGAAGCAATGTCACCCCCCTTTTTACAAGTGGTCCATGTTGCATTGAAAACATTGGGAAGAGGAAGTTGCTGAAATAACATGCTATGTCAGTTGCCAGTCTTGACTTTGGCATTCAAACATTATTGTGAAATCATGGGCCATGCCTCTTTGTCTATAAACAAGACCGCTCCTTCAAGACATTCATGCGGTTTATCTACTCATTAATGCAAAGTGTGGAAAAAATAGGCCACGCCTTCACTGTTTGTGCTCCTTGATGACTATTTGGTGGAGACTATTTTAACTACTGGAATAACTCCTTTGTCGACGCTTCCCTTTTTGCCACCTGGGTTATTTTGTCCATATCTGTGCTTGGCTCCTTGGGCTCCTTTCTCAGCTGGTCATTGAGTTCACTCTTCAACTTTTGTCTTTTCCTGGCCCTTTTGACCCCTTAGGATGTCTTCTATCAATCCTTGGCTCTTTGGGCTTGTCAATTATTTTAAAGACCAACAATTATTTCATTGCCACAAAGTTGATGTTCTCGCCCTCGTCACCTCTTTAGCAACTCCTTCAACTTCACTTTCCTTCAGACTTTTCTTTGTTTGGGTCTCTGTCATTGAACCCTCCCAAAGGGAAGGTGTTCCTTCAAGCTTAGAAAAAGGTCCCTTTTGGTAGCCGAGAGTCCCCCACAAGGGCACTTGCCCTTCGGGCTCCTTCAGGTTGCCTCAGCTTTTCAATTCCTTCAAATAAAATGTCCGAAGGAAATGTTCTCTTTATGTTTTGCTGCTTGCTTTTTCTCGATCAGGCTTTTCCCTCGAACAAATTCCTTTAGACAATTTGTCTAAAGGAATTTGCCTTGTCATTTTAACATGAATTTCCTTCCGAATGGTAATCTTCCGCTTAGTTTTTTGCCTTGTGAATTTCTTTGGACAAAATGTCTGAAGGAATTCCTTTGAGCATTTTTTTTGAAGGAATTCACACTTGGTTCTACATGGATTTTCTTTGGATAAATTGTCTGAAGAAATCCTTTGCTCTTTTCCTTAAGAATTTCCTTCGAACAGAAAGTTTGAAAGAATTATTTGCCTTGTTCTTTCCTTTTTTGAAGAAAACCTTACCTTTCGGCCCTCCCTTTGATCCTTTTACAAGTGTTCTCTACCCTCTACAAGGACATTCTATCTTTGGAGCCTCTTTGAACCTTTCGATTGAACCAAACACTTTCAACCAAACCGATTGAACTAACCAATTAAACCAAACCGCTTTGAACCAACTGATTGAACCAACCATGGTTCAAAGTTCAAAGTTCAAAGCTCTTGGAAAGATCATGTCATTAAACCCCGACGTTGAACCACCTTTTCCAACTTTAAGGAAACATGCCTTCAAGTTTTGTTCTCTTTCCTTGTGAATTTCTTCTGACAAAATTTTTGAAGAAGTTTTGTAAAAGCCGTGCATTCTTTGAACTAGGTCATCCTTTTGCTGAAAGACTTGTGCAAACCAAATTTGAACTAGCTCAAAATAGCAGGGGAAGAAGGAGACCGATTTTGGCATATAGGAACAAAATGGTCAACAAATTGGTAATTCTTAGGGGAAGCATGCCTGCTATGCTAAAGAAGACTGATAGCCTCAAATTCCATTGGGCATGGAGTTAAGATACAGCTTGAACAAGTTAGCAATAGCCTTTTAAAGACCTATGAACCAACAAAGCTTTACCTCAAGCAACAAGGAAAAAAAACACCTAAAAAGGCTAAAAAACACTACACCTGTGCAAATGGCACTTAGGGAAAACAAAAACAATCAAAAGCAAACTACTATGTACAACTAACTAGATATATTTGCCTCCCTCCTGGATCAAGGGGAAAACTTCTCAAGTCTCCATGGCAAGAAAACTTATGGTGCCAGACAAGTGACTAAATGGAATGGAGACTTGGTGACTTACCCTTCTTGCCTGCCACCTTGATTGGCTTGTATCCGAGTGGATCAGGGTCAAACATGTCTCCAACATCTGTGTATTCACTTTTCACTTTGGAGATTGCCTCATGCTAGCCCTTCATGCTGGTGTATTTCATCAAGAAATCAATGGCTGCTAGCTTATCACCATAAGCCTCACTTAGCTCATAGCCCCCTTGACATGCATCATGAATTGACTTGTTCCCTTCTACCTCATTAAAGAGCCTATCAAACTGATCTTCTACTTCATCATGGCTTTCTTGAAGAAGGGTGTCTATTATGATGTTTGAAATGAGATCATAAACTACTTGCTTATCCCATAGAATGTCACCTTCTTGCTCAAGGTTCTCTTCTTCAAAGCTTTCAACAAGATGGATAGACCTTTCTTTTTCTTGCTTAAAAACAAGAGTCTCTAGTTGTTCCAAGACATGTTCCTGATCCTCCTCTGACTCGGGTCTCATGGCATGGTCATTCTCTTCAACAAAGCAATAAGGAAGTTCATCAAAAAAGGGGGGAGAGAGCTCACCATGCTCACATTCCTCATCATCCATTGTTGACAAATAAAGTTTGTCAAACTCATCTTCATATATCTCAAACATCTGCATGTATGCATGACCTATGTCTTCTCCATTGTTGATGATGTCTTCAAAATGGGCATCCATGGTGGTTTCATCCTCATTGTCACTCATGATAGCCTCTTGGGCAGCTAAAAATTAGATCCTCTCTTCTTCACTTGCCTCTTTCAAAATAGGGTCCTCCTTGAAAAGGGATGAAGTGGAAGGCTGACGGTTAAACTCATGTGGAAGAAAAGGCAAAACTTGAGCTAGAATCAAAGGATTTTCTTCCTTCCATTTGGCCAGCACTTCATCCACATCAGATGTGGCTTGATATCTCTCTTGGAGGAGTGTAGATGGGGTGTGTTCAAACATGAAATCTTCTGTTTGGTCTAAACCGTCCATCACACCCTAGCTAAGGAATCTCATTCTGGACTCCAACTCTATAATTTGCCTAGTTATATTCTCTTGGGAGAGCCTTTCTTGAGATCATGAGGATCACCATGAGTAGGGGCAGCTTCATCATTTCCAAGGCCCT
The DNA here is from genome assembly GCA_037957365.1 of Torreya grandis. Taxonomy (NCBI): domain Eukaryota; kingdom Viridiplantae; phylum Streptophyta; class Pinopsida; order Cupressales; family Taxaceae; genus Torreya; species Torreya grandis. Next base: position 2,005,567 of record JARHVA010000326.1, on the reverse strand, counting down.
AAGCTAGTTCATGGTATTCTCTCCTCCAACCTGGAATCTTGACATCATGTTGAAAGACTTGAGGAGGTTGAGGAAGACTAGGAAGAGACTGTTGATGCACAAGAAGAATTTATTAAAGAGAGACGTGCTATTTTTTAAAAGGCATAGGATAATTCTCTTCAAAGGAGGATTCACAATCTAAGGAATTGAGAAGGTTCATTTCCATGGGAGGCTGCTCTAATACCCTTTGGTGTTGAAAAGCTAGGTGCAAGGGATTAAGAGCAAGAGTGGTTAATGCATCAAATGAGCTAGAGTGAACAAGTGATATTTGGTAGAAAGGATTTGGTGCATAAGAGGAGGCTTTCTTTAGAATAGGAGGGGGCTATGTTGGAATGGGAGAAGGCACACAAGGTTGATTGCCTGGAATGAATGGACTCTTCCATTTTGATACCTCTTCCTTCATGGATTGCAAGGCCTGAGCTTGCCTCAACAAGCACGCCTCTTTGTATATAAGCTCTTGTTGATATCTATACTGCTCTTCCAATCTGCTTATCTCCATTACTTTCTTTTCAAACTCTAACATTATCTTCCTTACACTAGGTGAAGGGCAACTAGGAGAGTTTCTTAAGGTGATTCCATGAACAACCTGAGCTTGATCAAAACTATATAAATGAACACAAGGCCCATGCTGCTCAGCAATGGGATTATACATACCAAAGTGATTTATTGATGGCACCAGGACTGCTTAACTAATTTATTCAACTTAGATTCACCATTGGTGTTGATGAAAATCCTCCAAAGGCTAGCTGGTTGAAGAACACACCAAAATTCTTCAACTCTTTGGACAAAATAGGTCCCATCGGGCATGCTAAAAACTGTTGATGCTGTGGATTGCACCCTTGACAGAAGGCTGAGCTTCTATTTTCCATGCAGCACAATGAAGACTCCTCTCTTTCCTGTGGGTTAGACAAAACTAAGGGGAGAATCTCTAGATAAGAGCTAGCTCCCTTTGATGCATCTCTGAGTTATTTCACTACTACTGCTAACAATGGGGGGGTGAAAAGGGAGAAGGATATAACAAAAATAGAAACTATCTAAATGGTGATGCACTAAATGATTTTGATCTACTCAAATATTTTATCACTTTAGACCAAAAAGGGGTGAACAGACACTTTATTTGATAGAAAGACTAGACTGTAGGTAGCTTTAACAGGGGTCTTAATGAAGACACATAGAAAATGAACTTACCATAGGCGCTATAGAAAACATACTGTCATATAACTACTCTTTTGTCTCTGCACTCTAGATGTAGCACTTCTTGTTAACCTATATAAATGGTGCTTTGGCTACACTAGGTATGTTGGTGTCAATCTGTGAAAGCATCAAGCTAAAAATGACTGAGAACAGAATTGATACACAGACACACTCAAAAGTATATCCAGCCAGATAGAGGTAAAATGCATTCTTATTGATCAAAGGTAAAATTTTGGTAGGGCTTCACCTTATAAAATGAGAGATAGCTTCTCAAATGAGAGTTTACAATATATATAGAGCAAGAGGAAGCAATGGTGCCCCCCTTTTTACAAGTGGCCCATGCTGCATTGAAAACATTGAGAAGAAGTTGCTGAAAGAACATGTTGTGTCAGTTGCCAGTCTTGACTTTGGCATCCAAACATTATTGTGAAAGCATGGGCCATGCCTCTTTGTCTACAAACAAGACCGCTCCTTCAAGACATTCACGTGGTTTGTCTGCTCATCAATGCAAAGTGTGGAAAAAATAGGCTGTGCCTTCACTGTTCACACTCCTTGATGACCACTTGGTAGAGACTATCTCAACTGCTAGAATAACTCCTCTGCCGATGCTTCCCTTTTTGCCACCTAGGCTATTTTGTCCATATCTGCACTTGGCTCCTCAGGCTCCTTTCTCAGCTGGTCACTACGTTCACTCTTTAACTTTTGTCTTTTCCTGGCCCTTTTGGCCCCTTGGGGTTGTCTTCTGTCAATCCTTAGCTCTTCAAGCTTGTCAATTATTTTAAAGACCAATGGTTATTTTATTGTCATGAAGTCGATGTTTGCACCCCATCACCTCTTTAACAACTCCTTCAACTTCACTTTCCTTCAGACTTTTCTTTGTTCGGGTCTCTGTCATTGAACCCTCCTGAAGGGAAGGTGTCCCTTCGAACTTGGAAAAAGGTCCCTTTTGGCAGTTGAGAGTCCCCCACAAGGGCACTTGCCCTTCGGGCTCCTTCAGGATGCCTCAGCTATTCAATTCCTTCAGACAAAATGTCTGAAGGAAATGTTCTCTTTATGTTTTGCCACTTTCTTTTTCTCGGTCGGGCTTTTCCCTCGAACAAATTCCTTCAGACAATTTGTTTGAAGGAATTTGCCTTGTCATTTTGCCACATATTTCCTTTTGAAGGGTAATCTTTTGCTTGGTTTTTTGCCTTGTGAATTCCTTCAGACAAAATGTCCAAAGGAATTCCTTTGGGCATTTTGTCTGAAGGAATTCACACTTGGTTCTACATGGATTTTCTTCAGACAAATTGTCTGAAGAAATCCTTTGTGCTTTTCCTTAAGAATTTCCTTCAGACAAAAAGTCTGAAGGAATTCTTTGCCTTGTTCTTTCCTTTTCTGAATAAAACCTTACCTTTCAGCCCTCCCTTTGATCCTTTCACAAGTGTTCTCTACCATCTGCAAGGACAATCTATCTTTGGAGCCTCTTTGAACCTTCTGATTGAACCAACCGATTGAACCAAACCACTTTGAACCAACCATGGTTCAAAGTTCAAAGTTCAAAGCTCTTGGAAAGATCATGCCATTGAACCCTGACGTTGAACCACCTTTTCCAACTTTAAGGAAATGTGCCTTCAAGTTTTGTTCTCTTTCCTTGTGAATTTATTTCGACAAAATTTTCGAAGAAGCTTTGTAAAAGCCTTACATTCTTTGAACTGGTTCATCCTTTTACCGAAAGACTTGTGCAAACCAAATTTGAACTGGCTCAGAATAGTAGGGGAAGAAGGAGACCGATTTTGGCCTGTAGGAACAAAATGGTCAACAATTAAGAAAATATTTGCAAGACCCATCTCATGTGTTAGATTGAAAGAATTTGCATGTTACAAAAGAGGAAAAAATGGAGCTAGACCTAGTGAAAATCTTGGGCCATCACAACATTAAATTAAGAAATAGATAAATCTAATAGGTCCTAATATAATGGGACCCATTAAGTACTAGGAATGCAACTTGAGAGGATACATATTTGTTTAAATAACACTATGCCTGGTTATTTTGATCTATTGCTGGGATGGCTCCTTTTTAAGGGGAGGAGGATGTTATAACCCATCTTGCATACTTTAATTTTATTAGACTTTTATATGTTTCCATCATGTTTTTATATTGTTTAGCTATACTTTTGAGCTATTATTTTGTTGTTACTATGTTAAGTGATGTCATAATCTATTTCAGATCATATCTAGTTGGATATTATTGACATTGGATTAAATATTACAATTATAGTTTATTTTTCAAATGTGTTAATTTGGTTACAACATTCAGTTTCTATACTTATGCTATTTAGTTCATATATATAATATTATATTATACATGTTTTGTTGATGCCCATTTGTGGGTGCAGGTACATGTAACATGAGCTAGGTTAGTGGTGGACTCTGGCAGTTGGGGGATAAGGGACAACAATAATGAATAGTTGGGTAACCGATACAGGTAAAAAGAGATGTTATACTTGAATCATAGTCACTATGCAACAGTCTATCCATTTTTTAATTCCATCACTTTTAATCATCTTTTGATCTTATTCTTATTTTTTATTATCTTCTAGACTTTTGTTGAGTTTGTCATGATTGTTTTATCATTCCCTGTTTGACATTAGTTGTTTGATCGAATTCATTATCTAATTTTGTTGCTTTAACTATTGCTAGAATTTTATATTATTATTTGATTGTGTTGTGCATAATCTTTATCTTTGTTTTCTCATATGTTGTCATTGGCTTATAGCCAATTGTACCCATAATACTTGTTTGAATGATATTAACCAAGGGAAGGGCCATTAATTTGATAGCTTGAATAAGCTTGCTTTGAATGTTTATAAAAGCATATAATTTAGTAATGTTTAGCATGTATAATAAGGACTTATTTGATTATGTTTATAAGCCTAAATGACTTATGCATAGTAATAATAGGGCTCAATGTTAATGTTAATGTTTAATTATGTTTTTTTTTAAATCCTTGATAGGGTCATGAATTGTCTTGGCATGGTTTTAATTTCAAATCAAATATTTGATTTTGGTAAATGATAATGTTTGGTAGGGAGTCGTGGGGTTTTGACTCTCAACCAAACAACTATCATAACCTATTTTTTTAGTCTTTGAATTAAATCATTTTATTTTTTGAGCTTGGCACATTTGAAAAAATAGGGCACAAATGCCAAGATATTTGGTTAAGAGAGTATTTAAGGAGATTTTAGGGAAAGATGGAGGATAATTTGGAATAGAAGGGAGAAGTAATGGAGGAGGGAGAAAGACTAGCTTGGGATGCAACTACAAAAAGTTGGGTATGGTGCTTCACGAAGAAAACAAGAGTTTTTGCTAGCAAGTAAGCAAGTTTTGATTTTTCTTTCCTCTCTTGTATGGGCAGGGAACAAGTAAGTCCTGTTGATTTTTTTTAATGAAAGAATGAAGAGTTTAGTTCTTATTTTTTAGATGAATATAATAAAGGATTTATAGGCTCATAAGGAAGTCAATAGACTTCCTTATGAGTCTACAAAGGTTCAAAACTAGTCTAGAATGGATATTTAGCTTTCCTTTTATCATGGGTCGATTTAATTTTGTTTTCTGGTTGATATAAATTTTGTATTTTCAAAATCTGAAAATGAAATTTTTATTTCTAAAACCTGTAAAGCTATTTTGTTCATGTTCTTGCCTGGCCATAATAAAATGATTAGATAAATAATTATTCTACTTCATTGCCTAGCCATAGGGTTTTAGTAAAAAAAATTGCATTTTTTAATTTTGGGTATTTTCACCCTGTATAGGAGGTTGCCTTGTCTAGATGGTTGGGTTTTATTTTATTTTTATTGTCTATTGAGGTATCTAGTTTGAATGACAATTTTGAGATTATTTTTCTTGAATAAAATAGTGCTTTCATTGTTAGGTTTTTATTCATCATCAATAAAATATTTTGAATTATTTTATTTACCTGATAGAGTGGTTGGGTTGATTATATTTGGAGTTTTATAACTAATTGGTTTGTCATTTTTGGGCATGGTTCATTTGCATTTTGATTTATAAATCTTACCTAGTGTTTATAAGTTTTAAAATGAGTTTACAGTTGTAACAATTATTCTTGTTCAAACCCTTAAGATTTCATTAATATTATTACAATAGCATTTATTTTATGGTTTGATCCAGCCATACCAAGGGTTCAATAATGATTTCATCACCTGTTATAGGTGATAAATGACTATACCTGACAAGTTGGTAAAAGGAAAAAGTATCTAAAAACATTGGTGTTGTGTTATCTATTTTCTAGTACATGTATTATGTGAATATTTCTTATTTTATTATTGGCTATAGCAGATATTTTTGTATCACTTGAAGTGATGGATTTTTATAGTGGTACACCTGGAACTTAAAATGAAGGTTGATAGGATTTAATGGAATATATATTTGAAACCTATAAACCTTCAGAGGAAAAATAGAGGTTGTCAATCCTTGTATGTTTGTTGGTGTTTGTACTTATTTTTTAATTATGGAATGATTGATTAGTTGAATTAAATACTTCCAAATTAGTGATAGATTTTATCTCTTATTACTCACACTCTAGTTTCGAAGACCTGAAAACTGGACTCCACCTCCTCGCTGATGCTTGGGCGTGGTAAGGGCCATTAATTGGATGGCTCATATAATGGATCGGGTTGGGATGGATTATGTGGAGAAATTATATTGATTAGCTATATATTTGTGCAATCAAATAATTTATTCTATTATTTAATTATTTTACCAGTTATTGTATCATGTTTTATAAATACAAAAACAACACTTGGTTGAAAACTGGACTCCACCTCCTAGCTGATGCTTGGGCGTGGTAAGGGCCATTGATTGGATGGCTCATATAATGGATCGGGTTGGGATGGATCACGTGGAGAAATTATATTGATTAGCTATATATTTTTGCAATCAAATAATTTATTCTATTATTTAATTATTTTACCAGTTATTGTATCATGTTTTATAAATACAAAAACAACACTTGGTTGATGTGTAAAATGGAACAATATTAATTTAATATTGTTGATCATTTATTTATTTTAGTATTAATATGTTTTGATTCAGTTGGTTAAGTTGAGTGGATGGTTTTATACCTTCAAGTAGATGAAAGGTTAATTATTTAGAAGATGAGTTGTTATTTACATTTCAATTAATGTAGTTGCTATAGTGTTAATAGTTCATTATAAATTATTGATTACTAGTTAACAATTAATTTTATATCTTATGAACTAGTTCTTAAGACTATGTTATTGCGTACATACAAGTGTAAAACTTAAATGGCTGCACTTGTAAATAAATTTTAAGTTATTCTATTTGAATGTTTATGATTTCTTACTAATGTACCATCACTCTTACAACACAGATTTTGAGTTCTTATGAGTTTCAAAAATACACTAAGTATGTGAGTAATTTTCATCCATTTAAAATCACTTTATGGTATGTTAAGAAATTACTATTTGAGCTAGTGTTCTTAATCCTTTTGGGCACATTACATCCATACAATAAGTTTACAAATTATCTTTATCACAACCATTTCAGGTAATTTAATTGCATATGTATTGTCTATTCTAATCTTATTCATTGCAAGATATTAAATGCATCTGTTACTCCACTTGTTGAACATGTTTTATCTAAGTTCAAGGAATTGAGAAGTATTATCTTAATCTAAAGATTGAATTAATTCTTGAAGTTAGATTGTCTAAGTTATTTTATACTTGTCAAAACAAGGATGTAAGAATACTTGGAAATATTGTTAGTTTGCATAATCATTTTTATATGTTGGAAAATAAGTTCTTGAGATTTTAAAGAGGAGAGAAAATTAGTTTAAATAGTGTAAGTCACTTATTACAAACTATTATTCTTGTTCTTGATAAAATAATGCAAGCTTCTTATAATGACATTAGAGTATATTGAGTAGTTGTTACTACTTCATAGAATTTAACTATTCAATTTATGATCTTTGAAATAACATAGATGAGTATGATAAACTAAATGATCATCTCGTTAAAAATAAATCATGTTTGGGCCTAACTGGTAATGAACATGTTAGTGTCTTAAATATCACTTGTTAATAATTGCCAAAATTCTAAATTGTTAGTATAAATAATTTGATGTTCCTAAAGGAAAAAATTATGGAAGCTAAGGTGAAACATAACAAATTTATAAATCATACAAAATATGATTGAGTGGTATACTTTTATCAAATCAAAACCAGTTGACAAGTGATTAACATTTGAGATATTTAAATCTCTAAGTGGTTAATTACGGAATGATCTAGTAAGAATAAATAACCACTATAGTTAAAAGAATAATATTCATTTATGACCTTGATTAAGATTATAAAAAATTAAATTTTATTTTAGTAGCCTATGGTTACGTGTTGAATGAAGGCATGTAGTACAATGATCCCCAAAATTTTAGATCATGGTATATTGATCTAACATGGATAGTACTATAATGGGAACTTCATTTACATAGAACCTATTAAATGTAGATCCCTATTACAATTTCATGGATTTATAAGTTTATTTTTACTAAACATGTACAAACTACGCCCTTAATTAAGTTAGCTAAAATAAATACATTTTCTTCATTACAAACTTTGGCTTATAAAATGACATTGTATGAACAAGAAATGAAATCCTGTTAGTATGATACTTTCCTAACATTCCAAGGGGTGAATAATCTACCTTGACCTATACATAGACTTACACAAATGTGAGTCTCTTAGATAGAATAAGGACACCTAGGTGGTCCTATTCGAAAGGTGTCTACCACCATACAATTTTAAGCTTATTACTATGGATCACGTATCTATATGCCCCGAACTGCATGAAGGTTTTTGTAGGTCAATAATCTTCCCCATAAAATATTTTAGGGGTAATTACCCTAGCTAAGGGTTACATATACATAAATTTGTTTTATGGGGATTGTGGTAGGTAACACAAAACCAAGTTACATGTAGTAAATTATTTCACTTTTTTTGTTGTGAAATCTTAAAGAAGGGATACTTAATTTTTTTTTGCGGGGAAGGGTCATTTCACTTTATTGTATCTTTAGCGTGTGTGTCTAAAAGATCATAATATTTTTTCTTTTAATAAAACAAACTACTAATAATATTATCAACACGTGAATTATTTAATTCACTCTTATATTCTCTAAATTATTTAACATAATCATGATTTGTGCCATGTTCATAAAGTGCAATTGACATTTTAAAGACAAGTGTAGCCTTAATAGTTTCATATTCTCCACCCTAATTTTTAAATCTTTTTTCCATCACATATTCATTGTAGTCTTTAATAAATTATTTCATTTCATTGTGAGATGAAACCAACATGTATACAACATCATTTCACAACTCTGAATTTGCATATCTGCATGGAGGAATAAATTTCTTGAAATAAAAAGTTACCATCACCTAGCATGCTTGCAAAACAAAATAATATTTAATGTATTAAAATTCAAAGGTTCACTATAATTTCATTCAATCATATATGAATCATATAATCCTTATACTTTAATTTTATTTATTTGATACAATGTATCTTCATTATCACATAAATATATTATTATAGTTTTTAAATTGGTTACCCACTCCTGTTTAAAACTGATGTTCTAACTACCATCACTTTTTTTACATGTTATACTATTCTTAACTAAAAAAATTTATTTTAAATTATTTTGTTGCAATCTATACATTATATAATATTCAAACCTTCATATTTATATTCATATTCCAAGTTCTCTACAATTGAGTAAGATGGTTTTTTGTATCGCATGTATTTATTTAATACTTTTCCATAGTTTTTTACAACCATATTGTTTTATGCACTAAGTTTGACACAAATAGAGTTTATTTGTCAATGTTGAGCTTAATGAGAAAATTCAATAATTCATGGAAGTGTTCCTCTTGAATTTAAGACCATATACCTATATCTGTAAATTATCCAAGAGCTTCATAAAGTATCTCCTTTGCATTATGACATAGATCTTATATTTTATTTTCAATTAAATGGTCTCTCAATCTTTTGAATATTTAATGAAAACCAAGAACAACTCATCAATAATAATAATAATAATGATTATTTTCCTAATTGTATTGGTTTCCTTATCCATATCTACAAACCCCAATAAATTATTTATTTTTTAATTAAAATGAACTAAAAATCATGTTTATGTTAAAATGTTGAGTATAATGTACATTTTTTCCTAAAATTTATTTAGTTGCATTTTTCCTTATTTGGATAGTAATTAATAACCAAATAAGAATTATTGAAATGTTGATAGAGACCAATTCAATTTTGTGTTTTCTTGTATTTTTATACACATAATAATATTTAAACTATTACAAATATTAATATAATAATCATATAAAATGAAAATTACATGAAATTTTTGGAAAGTAATGAGAAATAGTAGTCACTCAAATTCCTTTTTTTATAAAGTATCATTCCATCATCTCTCCACATCACATATTTGTTCTGCAAAATTGGTCTTATTGATTGTTGTCAACCCATTTCATGTGGCTTCAATATAAATTTTCTCATTATTATTTTTATTTGTCAATATGAAATATTCATCACTGTAGATATCAAGATAAAATTTACTAAACAAAAATTAATATAAAACATAAAACCTTATATGTGTTGTTGGAATCAATGAGTAATGTGAAGGAATTTTTTTAAGTAGTCATTGACATTCATTGTTTGAGGAGTAGTGATGCTAGCCAATGCGTGCATCAACTTTTTTTCCATTGGGCCCTATATGATGTCATGTTCTTCTTCCTTATCTTTCTCTTAGGCTTTTGGTGCACCTTCTTATTTACCATTTTCTAGAGAAGACTCCACATCAACTAGAAGATTTTTTGGTCCGTACATCAGTTACCCAACATGTGAATTTATCATCATAGATGTAATGCAACCCTTTTTTCTCAATAAACTTGCATCTCAACCTTTGATAGGAATTTGTGGGTCTGATTGTAGGGTTTTAAAATGTTACTATTCATGGTGGTATGGAACTCCTAAATAGGTGTGATTTGGATGACTTGTGCTAAGATGTGAACTTATCTTCAACCTACTTAACTAACCAATAGTTGTCATCATATCCTACATTTGAACATTTTAACCTCATATATAATATCTTCTTGTAGGCTAATGAAGATTTTTTTTGAATAAGTCATATGTTAACCCTTTCGTTTTATTAACTAGTTTTTCAAATTTTATTTGATATTCTCAAATAGAACTAATCTCTAGTATTTTGGTTAATGCACTCGTGAAATCCTCATATACATTTGGGCCAAATAAAATAAAAATGAATTAAAATAACCTTGTCCATGTTAGCATATCATTATATTTTACATACCAATAGAACTATTGGATAGGTTAAAATAGGATATAAGTATCATGTCTTAGAATGCAACGTTGTGTAAACAAAAATGTTACTTTGTTGTGTATGTCCAACAGGTAAGATATTTATTATAAAATGTTTAAAAATTAAAACTAGGATGGTGAAGCATTCTCCCAAATTTGGAGTTGTGCTAAAAATAATTAGACTAATCCAAAGTATATGGCCAATTAGTTTATATAGATTTTCCATAATACTTTTATGTTGGGCATTGGCATTGGAGAGTTTGGATTAGAGGTGATCCCCTAAATTATGTATTTCTACTAGATAGTTATCAAATTCTTGATCCATCTCCATTGATCAAGTTGGTACTACCATATAGTGGGTACCAAGGCTTTCTAAAAAGTGTTACCAAGGTTATATACAAAAAATGATCAAATCAATGAGATGATAGCAAGTACCCCAACTTCCAAAAAATAGTTAAGATCATTTTTAATAAGTTTATGTATACCACAAAAATAATTAGTGAAAGGCTTAAAAAATAAGAGAACAATGAAAGGGAGCTTGAGGCCAAGTATATCAATGAAAATACTAAGGGACAACATAAATAACTAGTTAAAACCTTTTAGGGCCTTCAACTGAAGGCCAGTGATGAATAGTATGTTACACACAAATCACATAATGGTCACCTCTTAGAGTTCCAATGATCTCTAGAGAATGAAATTTAATGTGTCAAGGATCTTGGGGTAATTGGTAATTTTCTAAGTGAGATGTTAGCCAGAATTAAGCAAGTCCAGGCCACTATTTAACACTGGTATGACTTTGGAAAAAAGATTCATTAAAACAAGCCTAAGTTTTTGGAGGTTCAATAGAATGGAACTGGATTTTCAAAGAACAGATAAGATATTTAGTGTGGTGATATGTTGATCCGCAATTTTGGCTAAGGACATATCCAAGCGAGCATCATTAAGGAAGAACACAATTAGCAAAAGACGTCACATTTTTATAATTAAAGTTGTGTGCAAAGATATTGGGGAAATGGAGTCATGTAGGAAGATACCATTTTTATAGAGTTTCATGTAAGTCATATATTCATACAAGGAGGACTATGAAATATTTTAAGGTTTTTAACCTAAGTAAAATTCCCTGCTATATAAAAGAACTACGCTAAGGAAAACATGACATGATACTATGCATGCACATTTAACATGGAAGACAATTGTTACCCAAATGGTTATAGCTCAACAAATTATGGGGAACTAGTCAGCACATATGATGGAGGTGAAAAATGTGGAATGTTGGTTAGTGCAAAGCATAAGAGTGTAAGGTAAGGAGTTGGTTAGTACATAACTCATATTATGGAGGGAATTCATTGAGGCTTTAGGGTATGATTTTAAACTGAGATAAAGGTGAGTCTTGTCTGTAAAATACTACTTTCCATTTGTAAAAGGGTTTGAGTATGTTCATTTTGTTTATAGAGTTAGTTAAATATTTGTTGTTGTATTCAACTTTATAAGATGCCATTGTTAGATCTTGAGTAGTAAATATAATATCTTGTATTTTTTATTTGTATTAATATTATGAATGAAATTGTGTCTATTAATTAGTGGTAATACATGCATTTGTGATTCTTTGTGTCTAGCATAGTTTTATGTTGCATGTTAGGTGATAATTGGTTGCATGCCCATTAATGTATACTAATTATAGAATTAATTCATCGCCCACCTTATCAAGACTCAGTAACTTATATATTTATGCCTTAGGTGAGTGCTTAAATGAAGATTAAGTGATGGGTTGGCGTGAGAAGAGGGTATTATTTTTTGGGCTCATGCAAGTAGCATGGTTTTATTATGTATGTGTGGGGAAAACCCTAATAAGTTGGTGCACTAGGTTGGTTTAAATCTAGTGGTGAATAGATAGGAATATATCATAATGGTTACATGGCTAGTGATGTGAAGAAGCAATGGCCATCTTCATCTACACTTTTATCTCAGTTGCATTCAGTGGCTACGTTACTTTTTTAAAGGTTCTCAATTTTCAAAGTATTAATTTTTGTATCTTATCTAAGGTATACAAATGCTCATGTTTTGTTTCATATTCCTTAAAAAAGGGGGGCATTACCCCTCCTATAAGCTCTTGTAATATTTTATTATTAAAAATACATATTTTGATTAAAAAAACTCTTGTATAAGGAGAACCTACACAAATATAAATTTTAATACAAGGATTTTATTTTATTTACAAATTTTATGTTTATTGAATGTAGTAGTGTATAAAAGATTTGAGCCTTTTTTATCTATAATATATGTTATAACTTTAATTTTAACACAAACAATGTAAGGTTTCTTTTTTATCGGTGCTAGGGAATTAACGGGTCCCTGGCCCTTATAACATATGAGATCCAAGAGAACAAAAGGTTGGTCTAGGTTAATATTAAAAATATTAAGGCATATTAACCATCACAAAAACTATATTAATACATAATTTAGGATGACCAACTGTCACTATATAGTAAAACTGTCCAACAGTTACTATTTAGCCCATCAAAAAACTTTCTAATATTCACTATTAAAATTGCTTAAAAATGTAGTCAATCCAGAGCCAAAAAAGACTAGACAAATAACATTCATTCCAATATTACTAATTTTATCAACTTCCCATTATTGGATAGGAAATCACCTGACTTGCATGAATTAGTAGACTTATTAAAACCACTAGCATGAGCTTCTTGACCTTTATCCTTAGTAATTATTCCATTTGATGCCACCACCTTCCCACGTTCTACTCCCTTAGCCTCCTACAAATTAGAGAAGACAAGATTATGTTGTGCACTCCCTGCATCCTTCAACAACATATTTTTACCTTTCCACCAAGGGGAGCCTTGAGCACCCCCCTCGACACACCCTTTTCCAACCATTTGATTATCTTAAGATGTTTCGATTGCCTTCTTAACACCTGCACATCTTCTAGGCCTGGGATAGGCTATAACAAATCTTGGACCTCATGCAAACATATACCCCTATTCCTTTTCATAATCTTCTTATTTGCACAAGCCTCATCCACCTCTTGAGAAAAATTAACTAACACCAAAAACCTAGATTTTAAAGCACAAAAAAATAAGGAATAAAACCTGTTGGTTGAATATTTTGTCGATCAGCGTACTGATAAACAAAATAGGTCTGATCAGCCAAAGTAGGAAGATTGGTCATCCAAATGTGTAGGTTTACCACATCAAAAGGGGACTAATCTCTCCTCTCATCAAGGGGAGGTTCCCTATATATATATATATATATATATATATATATATATATATATATATATATATATATATATATATATATGTATGTATGTATGTATGTATGTATGTATGTATGTATGTATGTATGTATGTATAGCAAAAAATAATACTCAAGGGTAGGATAAACCATCCATCTCTCTTTCTTCAGAGATGATGTGTGCAAATCAAAGAAAAAAACTCAAAGTAAATGACAAAAAGCACCCCTCTTCTTTCAAAAGTACTATTCAGCAAACCACAAGAATACTCCTAGTAGTAAATTTAAAATGTAACCAAGGACGTAGTAACCAACAAATTGAGATGTAGCACAAAGTCTCCACTTGAATTTGCCCAAGAGTGAGATACGAAAGACAATGAGGGCACAAAGTCGTCCCAAGGTCCTTTACATAGAAATGAAAAGAAAACACACTAAAGGCAATTATGGGGGCACAAAGTCTCTCCACAGTTGACTTTAGGACACCTTCCTGACTACTTTCACTAATTCTGCTTGTTGAATTAAAGGAATAGAAAATATATTAAGGAAAAAGACATAAGAATAGTTTCCTCAACAACAAAGATATCACAGCACAAAGTCTGAAAGTCACTTGCTTTCTTATTCCAATAACAAAATATGATCAAAAATCTAAGCTCAAAGTCTCAGTAATGCCTTTCAATTTGGGCAGAGTTTCATTTTTGATTGTCAGAGAGAGATCTATTTACAATAAAAGAGAGTCCCTTATATAGCCTCTTCAAGAAGGACTTAGGAATAGTAACACATCATGTTGCATTGAAATTTTTTAAGAAGACAGGCTAGAATTTAGGGGCATCTACCCATTTGCTTTTCTCAATGCAGAGAAACAAGTCACGTTATTGAAAGTTTACATCTTTCAATGTCCACCTGGTGATCTGATCCTTTTTCATCGTTCCTCCTTTTCTGGTTAATTGAATTGGGTCCTGGATTCAATTTGATGTTTTGTTCCTTAGTCGCTTCCTGCTGGTTTTGGCCTTAAAGCCTTTGAATGCATTTGGGTCCATAGATTTAAACTTATAAGGATCAATGGCTATTTCATTGTCATAACTTTGACATCTGCAGGCACGTCACTTTCCTCGGCAATTCCTTTAGTTTTGTCATTTGAGCTTTCCTGGAGGGGACCTACCTTTCGAGCCTTAAGAAATGATCTACTTTGGGTCGAGAAGAGCCCCTCGCAAGGGTATCTACCCTTCGGGCGGTCTTCAGATGGCCTTCGAGCTTCTTTATTCTGGCAGGTCACTAAGTCTTTTGTTTTGCATTCTCCCGAAGGGAAGGTGACCCTTCGGCTTTGGGGAAGTGTCCTTCAAGTTGGCAGTCGAGATTCCCCTGCAAGGGCATGTACCCTTTGGGGTCCTTCAGCAGCCTTTCGGCATCCTTCAGAGCTTTCTTGTGGGCTTTTTCCATGGACACTTTCCCGCTGGCTTTTTCTACAGACATTTTCTTGCGGACAAAAAGTCTACAGACAATTTCCCACAGACAAAAGTCCATAGAATTTTTCTAATCGCTTTGTCTTTTGTCTTTGGAAATTTCTTCGGGCTTTCCTCCTGCAGCTTCTTTCCCAAATTCCTTCAGACTTTTTGTCTAAAGGAATTCCTTCAGACAAAAGTCCGATTGAATTATGCCTTAGTCTTTTTCAACTGCCTTAAACAAAAATTTGAAAGAATTTACCTTTGCGGCCTCCTTGAAAATGACCCTTCCGAAGGGTGCTTTTGTCAACCAAGTGCCCTCCGCAAGGACACTTGTCCTTCAGGAGGCTCTCTTGAACTTTTGCATTAAATCGCTCCTTTGAACCAACCGTTGAACCAAGCTTTGAACCAAGCCGATGAACTAAGTTGATGAACCAAGTCGATAAACCAAGCTGATGAACCCTTTAATTGAACCAAAAGTTGTTGAACCAATTGATGAACTGACTGAGTGAACCGACTGAATGAACTGACTGAATGAACCGAAGCATTGAACTAACCGTTGAACCAAGCTTTGGTTCAACGGTTCAATGGTTCATTCCCTTTGATTTGGCTAAGTCCTTTTGATCCTCGTTTAAACCAAACGCATTGAACCTGTTAAACCTTGAACCCGTTGAACCTTTGAACCAAAGTGGTTCAATGGTTCAAGCCTTGAAAACTTGTTGAACCTTGATTGAACCTACTTGTAGAAGACTTTGAACCTGACTATAGAAGTCTTTGAACTTGGAAGTAGTTGAACTCTTGCTACTGATGCTGAACCTTTAAACCCGTTGATCCCGTTGAACCAAAATGGTTCAAGGTTCAATGATTCAATCCTTGCTTAGAAGCTTGCCGATAAACTCTTTTGGTTGAACCTGGTCATTAAACCAACTTTGAGATCGCCTAAGTGTTGAAAGCTTGCCTCTTTCCTGCAAAGTCCATAGAAATCAACCTGTGAAGCCCATTGAACTTGGTCTGTAGAGTCCGTAACTTTTATTTTCTTGTAGAGTCTGTAGATTTCTCTTCCTGCAGAGTCCATAGATTCAAGCCTGCAGAGTCCGTAGATTTTGAGAAACTTGAAAAATGAGGAATTTTAATACCCAGGACAAATTTTGAAAAGGGAAGAGACAATTTTGGTCTATAGGACCAAAATATTTAAAATGTTGTCCCAAAAATGAGTGATATTTTTGGGGGACAACAGCTGGCTCCAGTTAGGAAACTTCTATTAATTTTAAAAAGAATTGAAGGGAGTAGAATCCAAAATCTCCAGTGTCTTCATGTCTACCATTGGGCTATGAAGTCATGTTACCCAAAAATGAAAGGCATCAAAAATGGAAACAAACAAAACAAAATAGAATTAAAAACTATACAAATATACATATGTACAGATGCAATGATTTGATACTTCAAGAATTGAAGTGTTTCAGATGTTGCCCATTGTGAGGCAAAGAAAAGAGTGTGCCATCTTGATATTTCAGTAGAAAGTTGTTTTCACCATTATGTTGATGAATTATAAATGGGCCTCTCTAAAGGGAGTCAAACTTTCCATGCATCCCTTTTGGTTCTCTCCTTTTATCCCACAATAGGGCTTGATCCCCAATCTAGAAATCATGATTTTTGGCCTTCTAGTCAAAGAGTTTCTTTACCAGACTTTGATGAGCAGCAATTCGGTCCACCACCATGGTTCTCTGTTCATCCAGCTCAGTCAAGCACATGATTCTCTTATCAAGAAAGCTTTCATATGTCTGATCTTCAATTACCTTTGCTAATTTCAAGGCTGGCAATTTTAAGGTGATTGGTATCTCAACATTGATACCATAAAGAAGTTGAAAAGGAGACATACCAATTGCCCTCTTTGGTGTGATTCTATCTGCCCATAAAGCATCAACCAATGCTTTATGTCATGTCCTTTGATTTTCATCTGCTAGCTTCTTGATGATAGTTACCAAGTTCTTATTGCTGGATTTAGCTTGTCCATTCCCTTGTGGAAAATAATTAGAAGAGTGAGAGAGTATAATTCCATAATGGAAACAAAATTGTGTAATCTCCTAGGAGGTGAAACAAGCTGCATTGTTAGTAATAATTTTGGTTGGAACTCCAAACCTAGAAATGATATTCTCCTTGAGGAAATTGCATACAACTTCTGAATTAACATGCTTAGTTGGGATTGCTTCTACCCACTTGGTGAAATAGTCAGTTGTTGTAATGACATAATCATGTCCAACACTTGAAGATGGGTTTATAGTTCCAATAAAATCAATCTCCCATTGCTGGAAAGGTTCCTCTATGATCACTGGCTTGAGAGGCAAGGTAGCTAACTTGGGTCTTCCAACAAATTGTTGGTAGAGTTCACATTTTCTCACCCACTTATATGCATCTTGGAAAAGAATTGGCCAGTAATACCTGGCTCGCAAAATCTTGTGAGCAGTCACATGAGAAAAAAAATGTCCTCCACCAGACTAGATTGTGGAAAGATTTCAAAAGTTGGCTTTGTTTCTCTTTGTCTATACAACGAAGGAATACTCCATCTATGCTTCTCTTATACAAGTCGTTATCCCAAAGGACAAAATTAGCAGCTTTCAACTTGATAGTCCTCTTTTTTTATAAGATAAATGAGCAGGACATTCACCATAAGTAAGGGAATGAGCATTACCCGAATACCACTCATTGGTAGTGGAGACAAAAAGGATTGTTGGTGTATCTTCCACTTCAGCTTCTATATCTTCTAGCTTATTGTCAGCAATTAATTGGCATAGGCCTTTTCCCATGACCAGCTTTGTTGGCTTGATGTCTAGATCAAATTCTTGGATCTTTGTAATCCAATTGCCTCTTTTTGTCCCAAAATCCTACTGAGTTAATATGGACTTGACTGTAGTATCAGGAACTAAGGCAGTAGTGTGTGAATTCAGGATATAGAAGCGTAAATATTTGACTGCTTTCACCAATGCATAAGCATGCTTCTCTACATTTGAGTACTTCATCTCATGGGTTTTGAGAGGGCAACTCATGAAATAAATAGGAGATTCCATACCTTCCTTGTCTTGTTAAATAAGAATTTCTGAAAGCATGTGTTCAGAAGCATAGTTGTATATGATGAAATCTTTGTTGTAATCTGGACAAACCAAGGTAGGAGTGTGAGCAATGGCAGTCTTGATATCCTAAAATGCTAACTTGCCTTCTTTAGTCTAGCTAAAGGTGGTCTTCCCTTTCATCATGTTCATAATGTGTCTAGTCTTCTCAGCAAATTTGGGGATGAACCTCCATAATAAATTCACCTTTCCGAAGAAAGAATGAACAACATTCTTACTTGTAGGCAAATTAAGCTCTTGAATAGACTTGACTCTGTCTGAGTCAATCTTTATGCCTTCTTTAGACATAATGTGTTCAAGGAGTTTCCCCTCTATTACTCCAAAAATAGACTTCCTGGGGTTCAAGGAAATACCGTTCTAGCGACAACGCTCCAACACTTGTTGTAAGTGGCATACATGATCAGATCGATGCTTTGAAAAGATAGTCAAGTCATCAAGGTATACCACTATGAATTTACCTATCTCATCTTGAAAGCTAGGTCCATTGCTCTCTGAAAGGTAGCACTAACATTTATCAAGCCAAAAGGCATTCTTTTATATGCAAATGTACCCCAAGGTGTGGTGAATGTAGTCTTGTGTTAGTTTGCTTCACCAACTTCAACTTGATTATATTCTAAGAAGCCATCCAACATTGATAACATCTCTGAACTTGTCAATATTTGAAGCACTTGATCCATAATTGGCAAAGGGTAATTATCTTTCAAAGATGACTGATTCAGATTCTTGAAATCTACACAAATGCAAATTTTGCCACTCTTCTTCCTTATAGGCACTATGTTTGTAATCCATGTGGAATGATGGATTGGGAAGATGATTCTAGCATTTAACATTGTTTTTATCTCAGATAGAATAGTACCTAATATTTTTGGATTGTACTACCTGATTTTTGCTTACAGGGCATTGAATCAGCCTTGAGAGGAATGTCATGGCAGATTTCATCAGGTCTGAGAGACTTCAGGTCTTCATAAGAATATGCTAAGACATCCATGTATTAACGGAGTAAAGTGGTAAACTTGAATCTTTTTTTGGGGGTGCAACACTTACCAATGTTAACCATCTTGGGATTTTCTTTAGTAGTCAGATTTACTTGATCGAATCCCTAAGAGAAACTTGAATCTGTTTGTTGTTGTTTGATGAATCTATCATGCTTGTCAAACAGCTTCTCAAAAGAAACCAGGCTTTTGGAAATTTTATTTCCTTTCAACTGTAAGAATTCTTCATTTATATCTGAACTAGATTCAGAGGCTGATTCATACCTCTGAGATTTACTGCCTTCAAAACGTTGATAACTCTAGGATCAAAATAGATTGAACCTTGTCCCCACTTAGTGCGAGTGCACAAGTATTTTATTAATTTCAAAATAACAATTACATAAGGGTGCCTTTACTCCGTTAACCCTTTCACAAAGCAAATATGGATTTATATAGTTTTTACCAATGACCGGTAAAAACAACTAATCCAATAACCAACTAAATATGGGAAAACAACCCGTAAAACAAATCTAATTAATAAACATAAAACATAAAAACTACCTAATAATTAAACTAAGTTTATTTATTTTATGGGGGTGTCTTTATAAAAGATGCATGCCCCATTTACAATGGTAATTATTTTCTACCAAAAAACTAACCTAACATTAAGACTTTGGAACAAGTCCTAACAAACCCCCTTATGATCCAAAGTCAGGTCTTTGGACACATACCAAGCATTTTTCTGAATTTTTCAAATTTGATTCTGTCAAGGGGTTTTGTGAAGATATCAGTTGTCTGATCGGTAGTTGGGCAATATATTGGATCAAGAGTTTTCTTTGCCACCAGCATTCGCAGATAATGATATTTGACATCCATATGTTTTGTTTTGGCATGAACCACTGGATTCTTGGACATCTTGATTGCACTCTGATTATCAATGTATAACTGTGTAGGAGCAAACTGAGAAACCTGAAGATCTTCAAGAATACGACGAAGGTAAACAATTTCTCTAGAAGCATCCCATGCTGCAATATACTTTGATTCTGCTGATGAATTTGCCACTGTATTCTGCTTCTTACAACACCAAGCAATGGCAGCTGAACCCATATGCATAGTGTATCCTGTGGTTGACACTCTGTCATCCACACATCCACCAAAATCTGCATCACAATATCCAACAAGTTTGAAGTTCTTGTTGCGGCGGTATTCAAGGCCATATGTTTTCGTTCCCTGAAGGTAACGAAGTACTCGTTTTGCTGCATGCCAATGAATTTCTCTAGGCTCATGCATAAACCTAGATAAAATTTCAACTGAAAATGAAATATCGGGCCTGGTAGTCATCAAATATATCAAACCTCCCACCAATTGTCTATATGTGGTGCCATCAAAAAAGGCATTGCTATCATCCTTAGACAATTTCAAGTTACTTTCCATGGGAGTGAGGGCAGGTTTGCAATCACTCATGCCAAACCTCTCTAATAACTCAGAAATATACTTAGTTTGTGAAATGAAAATACTGTGCTCTTTTTGAGTTACCTCTATGCCTAGATAGTAGTGAAGAAGTCCAAGATCTGTCATCTCAAACCCATCTTTTAATTCCTTCTTCACAGACTTATTATGATTTTCATCATTACCTGCAATAAACAAGTCATCAACATAGAGAACTAATATCACCATTTTCTTACCCTGCACTCGAAAATAGAGAGTATCATCTGATTCACTGCGATCAAAACCAATGGATTTCAACTATGAATCCATTTTCTCATACCAAGCCCTGGGTGCCTGTTTGAGCCCATACAAAGCTTTTGTCAATTTACACACTTTGTGTTCAGCACCCACCTGTTCAAAACCCTGAGGTTGTTTCATATAGACTTCTTCCTGTAAATCACCATTTAAAAAAGCACTTTTAACATCCAACTGATGTACTTTCCAACTATTTTGTGCTACTAAGGCAAGTACCATACGAATAGTGTGCCATTTGGCAGTTGGTGCAAATGTTTCCTCATAATCAATACCTTCTTGTTGCGCATATCCTTTGGCAACAAGTCGTGTCTTATGTTTATCAATGGAACCATCTGATTTATACTTAGTCCTATAAACCCATTTACATCCGATGGGTTTAACATGTGGAAGAGGATCAACTAAAACCCATGTATTATTGTTAAGTATGGAATCATACTCACATTTCATTGCCTATTGCCAAACATGTTCAGTAGATGCCTCCTCAAAAGTGGATGGCTCAGTAGAAGAAGTAGTAACAACCATAGCATAGTTCACCTGTTTTCGAGAATTCCTAGGCCCTGTTAAACCAACTTCATCTGTTGTCAAGTCAGAAAAAGTACTTTGAGCCCATTTTGGATACTTAGACAAATTATTCAAATCAGGGACTCCTGAATTCTCATTAGGTGCATTATTCGATGGGAGACTTAGAGAATTTTCAACAATTTCTAAGTCATCAACCTGTGAACTTGTAGATGAAGGAGAGGAAAGTGAAGGAATTTGAGTCTCATACCATAACTTTGAAGAGTTATCCCCATTATTCAAACCTTTACACTTTTTGCATTTTTCCTCTCTAATCTATCAAGTTGAGAATCAATCTCTGCAGTGTTCATAGTCCCAAATTCATCAAATATTATATCTCGACTCACTATGAATTTGCCTGAATCTTGTGCAAGCAAATGAAACCCCTTTTTATCTTTAGAATAACCAAGAAAGATGCATTTTCGACTTCGTGGTTCCAACTTAGTTCTATGTTTAGGAGGAACCAAAGCAAAACAAAGACATCCAAACACTTTCAAGTGTTTAACTTTGGGTTTAAACCCATACCATGCCTCATATGGAGTTTGTCCCAAAAGTGCAACTGTGGGGGACCTGTTTCTCAAATACACTGCAGTACCAACGGCTTTGGCCCAAAATTTATCATCAAGCTATTTATAGTGCAACATGGCACGTGTTGTGCCCTCTAAAGTTCTATTCATTCGTTCAGATACTCCATTTTGTTGTGGAGTATAAGCATTACTATATTGTTGATGAATTCCATGTTCTAGACAATAGTCTAAAAAAT
Organism: Torreya grandis; assembly: GCA_037957365.1. NCBI lineage: Eukaryota > Viridiplantae > Streptophyta > Pinopsida > Cupressales > Taxaceae > Torreya > Torreya grandis. The sequence goes on along the minus strand of JARHVA010000326.1, from coordinate 1,983,089 downwards.
CATTAGAGGTATACTCACCTCCATTATCTGAACGAAGAGTGGCCAAATGTGAACCTGTTTCTTTTTCGACTAAGTGTAACCAATCAACAAACTTAGCGAAAACTTCAGATTTGTTTTTCATAAAGGATACCCAAGTCATCCTAGAAAATTCATCAATAAACAAGACAAAATATCTACACCCACCAATGGATGACTTTTTCATGTCGCATACATCACTATGAACTAACTGTAAACATCTGTTAACTCTCCAAGATGACTATTTAGGAAATTTTTCCCGATTTTGTTTGCCCAAAACACATGACTCACAAAGAATACTATCTTTGCGAAAAGTGGGCAACCCATTCACCATACCATATCTCTGCAAATCCACTAAAGAGTGGATATTCAAATGTCCATAGCGGAGATGCCATAACCGCTGTGTAGACATAGTACCTGTACCTGTATCAACCACTGCTGCAAGTTCTATATTTGGAGGAAGCACCTTACAATGCAATCTAACCAAGTTACCATCTTCATATCCTGTATACATGGTTTTATAATTATCCTTCACTGAATTGATGTAAATGAGCCCATTTTCAAGCACAATTTGATAACCTTTATTTCGAATAGTTACCAAAGAAAGTAAGTGTTTCTTCAATGTGGGAACATACCAAACATCCTCCAAGTATTTTATAGACCCATTAGGAAGAAGAATTCGAATAGTACCAAGTCCTAGTGGTGTATGCATAGACTTATCTACTAAGGCAACTAGAGAGAGAGAAGCTTCCTTATAAGACCAAAAGAAATCTCTCCTAAATGTCATGTGTTTGGTTGCTCCTGTGTCTAAAACCCATACATCTGTGAGCTCATCTCTAGCCTCATATTCAACATAATCAATGTGCCCCAAAGAAGTAAATGCAAATTCATGGGCAACATTACTAGATTCATCATAGTCATGATCGACATACTGAGCAGAGTTAGTCTTAGTCGCTTTTTGTGGCCTCTGAATTTTATCAAAAGGAATTCTACATTGTGAGGCAATGTGACCAAATTTTCCACATCTATGACACTGAATGTTTGATCTACCTCGACCTCTGCCCTTATATGAATTGTGACCATGTCCTCGATCACTTGTTTCATGTGAATGTGATTGATTAGATTGTTGATTATTTGAATGACCCCTACCTTTGTTTTGATATCTGCCTTCTCTGTAACCTCGACCCCCTCTATAACTGTTTCCTCTATTGTTTTGATGCCCAGATGAAGATGAACTAGGCTTTGACTCTAAAACATGGGCTTCTTCAATTTTCTTGGATTTCTTGGGTAGAGAGAGGTCATGTTGGATGAGCACCTCAGCCAACTTATCAAAGGTGATACATGTGATCTTGTCAGAGACATGCAACATTTCAACAAAATTCCTATAAGACCCTGGTAGTCCTTTCAAAGCAGTATTAACTATGAGGTCATCATCTAGTTTTCCAAAACCAGTCTTAGTGTACTCAGTAGTGATATTTTTCAACTTAGACATATATTCTCCCATATCCCCATCCTCATCTAATGACAAAGTAAACAACTGCATATGAATATCTATCTTCTTATGCTTTGGTTTCTTATCATACAAATCTGACAATGTTTTCCAAGCAGTGTAACTATGAGGAGAATTTTCAATATGAACATACGTATCACGAGTACAACAACATTTAATAAGAGCTAAGGCCTTAGAATCACGCAAATTAAAAATATCTAACTTAGCCTGCTCTGTTGGCAATGTGGGATTTTCATTCTTAACAATATCCCATAACTCATTAAACACTAGTGAAGCCTCCATCAATCGTTTCCAATCTGAATAATTGGAAATTGTTAATCTATCACCATCTAAAAGCAAATTCTGAATTTTTGGCATTTTGAAATGAATGAAAGTGCAGTAGAAAAAACGTGTGACAAAATGCGAAAGAAATGAAACAAATATCACTCACTGCACAAGACACTACTTCTACGGGGTTTTGCACTTAACCTCCGCGTAGAGCGTAAAATAGAAAATAAGTATTTTTGATGGGTTTTACACTTAACCACACCAAAAATCAATGATTACACCCTTATTTCACCAAATTACAACCTTATTTCACCAATTACACCCTTATCTCACCACAACAATGCGAAAGAAAAAAGATTGAATTTTGCCCCTTTTTCGAAAAATAAATAACACAATACAATAAGTATGTGTTTTACAATATTCAGAATTAAAAGAGAATATTTTTTTTTTCAAAAAAGTATATTCCAAGGCAAAAAGAAACTTTCTCCAAAAAGGGATTTGAACCCTTGACCTCCTCCTTTGCAAGCTTTTACCAAAATAAACTTAACCAATTGCTCTAAGAGCATTTACAAAATGTTATTCTCAGAAATTTAAATTTATACCAGATTTCTGTGTATGAGGGAAAATAAAAGAAAAATTACATGAGAATGTAAATAAATAAATTCTTTTTCCCTTTCTTTTTTTTTATTTGACAGCGTTCACTTCAAGCTTTCTCCCGGATGGGACCCAGCAGCAAATATTTTATAAACAAAACTTTAGAGCAGCAAAAAATTAATTTCTGAACTTTATTCCAGCGCCATGCTTCCCTCGGACGCCATCGCTGCTGCTGGAAACTTTTTCTCCACCTGCTCTCTCTCACCTAGGCCGTACAAATCCGTACAAGCTGCTAAAAACTGATTTATAATGTGTTTTTGCAAATTGTTTTGAAGTATTTTGCAGGGAATGGAATTAAAATGAAGTCTGGACGTTGAGAGGCCGTACAAGTCCCATTTTTTTCAGATTTTTCAATTTAAAATGCAAAAAACAGATGTTTCAATGTCATTTGGAGAGGATTTAGACATTAAGAACCCTGAGAATGGATGGAAATACCAAACGCAGCCATGAATAAACAATACACACGTATTTTTCTCAGATAAAAGGCCGTACAAATCTAGTTTTGGCTCAAAAATAATGAATTAATAACATTTAAATGCTAAAATTCATTTTTATGCCAAATGAGGAGGCTTAACAGAGGAAAAATGGAGTATGAATGGAGTATGAATGATCCAAAAAAAAACAGACAGTGGTATATGGAAAATACAGGGTTAAATATAAATAATTTTTGAAAAATTAAAATGATTTAATAATTTTTCAAAATATTTAAACCAAACTATATGGCATACCTTATTTTCATGCCAAAAGAAATCACACCTTCTTCCTTCGAATTCACCGTGCTCCCAACCATGCTCTGATACCACTGATAACTCTAGGATCAAAATAGATTGAACCTTGTCCCCGCTTAGTGCGAGTGCACAAGTATTTTATTAATTTCAAAATAACAATTACATAAGGGTGCCTTTACTCCGTTAACCCTTTCACAAAGCAAATATGGATTTATATAGTTTTTACCAATGACCGGTAAAAACAACTAATCCAATAACCAACTAAATACGGGAAAACAACTCGTAAAACAAATCTAATTAATAAACATAAAACATAAAAACTACTTAATAATTAAACTAAGTTTATTTATTTTATGGGGGTGTCTTTATAAAAGATGCATGCCCCATTTACAATGGTAATTATTTTCTACCAAAAAACTAACCTAACGTTAAGACTTTGGAACAAGTCCTAACAAACGTAGTCGTTCAAAATTATCTTTTCATTATAAGAAGGCAATGATTTGATGATCATCATTGAATACTTGCCAATGATCAACATTGTCAGGAACACTTGGCCTACAGAGTAGCTCAATAGTATACCTGTCTTCTTTGAAATTTGAGTGAAGAACTAAGAGAGTTCTTGAAACAACAAGTGCATCAGCTCTGTCATTAGATTCCCTAGGTATGGCAGAAATGTTGAAAGCATCAAAGCTTTCAATTTGGTCTCAAACTAGGTTGCAATAGTGGCGTAATCTTTCATTCTTGGTTTGGTATAAGTTTCTCACTTGACAAACCACTAATTTAGCATCTCCTTTGGCATGAAAAAACTTGATGCCTTTGTCTTGAGCAGCCTTCATTCCAAGCAACAGAGATTCATATTCAGTTGTATTGTTAGTGTTGCTAAATTGTAATTTGTAAGATGAAGGAAACATATCTCCTTTTGGAGATATCAACACAATCTCGGCTCCTGAATCGGTAGAGGAGCAGCTACCATCAAATTCCAGAGTCCATACCCCAACAGATACTAATTTTTCTTTAGACTTTCTTTCATTAGAGAGGGAGGGTCCTTCTTCATTTGTATTGCAACCTACTAGTTTTTATGCTTTTCTAGTTGAACTGATTTCTGGGTTGGCACTTTCAATAATTTTATCAGATGCTTCATGCAAATCATCTATACATAGAAAGTAGTTACCCATACCTGAGGATTTGAAAAGAATTTGAGCTTCAGGGGCTGATGTTTGGGTGACCACATATTTTGCCTCCTTTTTAGGGAGCAACCTCTTCATTACGCCTTGTACAGGGATCCTTGCCTCGGACAGGTCCATGCTTAGTTCTCCTCTCATGTCTTTGCAAAAATTTCATCCAAGTAAAATTCCATAGGATGCTGGGACGTCAGCCACCAAGACAGTCATCTTGATTCTCTTGTCTAGAAAGGCTGCAAATGCAAATTAGACATCTTTGATTTGCCCTAGCAATGGTACTTACTTGTTCTCTATGGAGAAACATCTCCCAAATGTCTTGGTCAGTGTGAGACCCAGAGACTTAGCTACTTTAGCAGGCATGACATTGTCAGATGCACCTGAGTCTATAATACAATTACTTAGCTTGTGACCATTTATTAACAGGGAAACATAGAAAGGTTCTATTTTTCTAGGAGCAGCTGGAGGAGTAATGACAAGATTATTCAGAATGGGCATGTTCTTTGGAGAATCAAGAGTTACTTTTTTAGCTTTTTGTCCTGCAAGGATGGTTTGGTTCTTGACACATTGGATCAACTTATCCAATTGATCAGGATTGGACTGCAAATATTCAAATTCAAACATTTGTATTTTTGTCTTTTTGACATGATTGATTATGTCGAATGGCTGAATTGAGCTAGGTATAGAGGAAGTTATTTCAACCTTTTGAGTTTTAGGAGGGATGGGAGGAGGGTTGGTTTATGAAATTGAAGTAGAAGGTGAAATTGATGTACTTGTCTTTTGGGTGATCACTAGATCCTTTGACTGAAAAGGCAGAGTGGTTCCATGCTTAGAAATTGTAACTGCTGGTTGAGGTTGCTCTTATATCTTCTCTTTATCAACTTGTTGGACTGATTAGTTCTTGGACCTAGTGAATACTGCATATGATCCATCAAAAGCTTCTCCTTTGCTTTTGGGTTCATCTTGGTAGTTCAAGAAACTAATGTGGGAGTCGCCAGTTGATTCTTCTTGATTTTCTATAAAGAGATCAACATCATTTTTTTGATTCAATTCAGGCTGGAAAGAGAACTCTGGTTCTGCTTCAAGATATCTCATTGCTGAATTGGTTGGAGGAGCTTCCAGGGCAAGTTTTCCTTGTGGGGGAGGAAGATGATTTTGTTGCCCTTAATTCCTGGTAGCATTGTCCTGATATGAATGATTTGGAAATGTCCTTCTTGGCATATCTATGTATGAAGGAGCATAAGGCATTCCTTGTGCCATTTGTTTTTTGAGAGCAAGCAACTCATCTACAAACTTCTACACCATTGAGAGCAAGCAACTCATCTGCAAATTTCTACACCATTGAATTTGTGGTGCTTGTAGATGAATATTCAGAAGATGATGAAGGTCTATTTCTATTTGGATCTCTTCTTATCTTCCCTGCTAAGATGAGATCATCTTCTACCTCAGTGGCCAAATGTTGAGCTGCAGCAAGATCTATTTGACCAGCACGTCTCAAAAGAAAACTTACTTTAGGTAACTGAGAATTAATGAAGAAGCATTTGAGATTCTCACCTATAGGTCGAGCAATTACAGGAATTTTATTCCTCAGTTTGTCAAATTTGGCTATGAAGTCCCTCATTGGTTCATGAGGTTCTTTCTTCATCTATGTAAGTTGAGCTAGAAGTGCATGTGCATCTTCTACAGGTTTGAATCTGGCTTCAAAATTAGCTTTGAGGGTATTCCAATCAGTTACTGACTGAGCCTGTAGATGATAAAACTAATCTATAGCAGCACCTTGTAATGTTCCAATTATGCCACAGGCTATGCTGAAGGCTGCAATGTGTTCATCAAGATGAACTTTCCCATCACCATAGAATTTGGGGAAATTCTTCCTTGAACTGCATGGAAGCTCATGTAGAGGTGGAGTAAGATTAAGAGGACCAAAAACATTACCCCAGGTGCCTTGAACTGCCATTATAGGATTATGAAAAGGAAGAATAACAAATCTCAGAGGGGTAATTATTGGCAAAGCTTTATCAACAGTAGAAGTGGATATTTCGTCTAGCAATGGAGATCTGCATTTAGTAGGAGGAAAGCTCTTGGTTTGTTGGAGAAAAGATGGTGAAAGAAACAGATCAAAATCACTTTGTTTTACCAACTCGAATACAGGGTCAACAATACATTTAGCCCTTTGGCTTCGTGTATACCTTGAATCTACCAGATTGTGAAACAAAAATGGAAAAGAATTGACCTTGCTTCAGTTTGAAGCTTGAGGCTTTAAACTGTGCATTCTTTCTCGGTTAGAGTGGAGGTGAATGGTAAGACTATAAATGGATAATGGGTTATATCCCCAGCAGAGTTGCCAAAAACTATTGGTTGAATATTTTGTCGATCAGCGTACTGATAAACAAAATAGGTTTGATCAGCCAAAGTAGGAAGATTGGTCATCCAAATGTGTAGGTTTACCGCATCAAAAGGGGACTAATCTCTCCTCTCATCAAGGGGAGGTTCCCTATATATATATATATATATATATATATATATATATATATATATATATATAGTAGAAAATAATACTCAAGGTAGGATAAACCTTCCATCTCTCTTTCTTCAGAGATGATGCGTGAAAATCAAAGGAAAAAACTCAATTGAAATGACAGAAAGCACCCCTCTTCTTTCAGAAGTAATATTTAGCAAACCACAAGAATACTCCTGGTAGTAAATACAAAATGTAACCAAAGATGTAGTAACCAACAAATTGAGATGTAGCACAAAGTCTCCACTTGAATTTGCCTAAGAGTGAGATACGAAGGACAATGAGGGCACAAAGTCGTCTCAAGGTCCTTTACACAGAAATGAAAAGAAAACACATTAAAGGCAATTATGGGGGCACAAAGTCTCTCCACAGTTGACTTTAGGACAACTTCTTGACTATTTTCACTAATTCTGCTTGTTGAATTAAAGGAACAGAAAATATATTAAGGAAAAAGACATAAGAATAGTTTCCTCAACAACAAAGATATCACAACAAAAAATCTGAAAAGTCACTTGATTTTTTATTCCAATAACAAAATATGATCAACAATTTGAGCTCAAAGTCTCAGTAATGCCTTTCAATTTGGGCAGAGTTTTATTTCTGATTGTCAGAGAGAGATCTGTTTACAATAAAAGAGAGTCCCTTATATAGACTCTTCAAGAAGGACTCAAGAACAGTAACACATCATGTTGCATTGAAATTTGTTAAGAAGACAGGCTGGAATTTAGGGGCATCTACCCATTTGCTTTTCTCAATGCAGAGAAACAAGTCACGCTAGTGAAAGTTTACATCTTTCAATGTCCACCAAGCGATCTGATCCTTTTTCATCGTTCTTCCTTTTTTGGTTAATTGAATCGGGTCCTGGATTCAATTTGATGTTTTATTCCTTAGTCACTTCCTGCTGGTTTTGGCCTTAAATCCTTTGAATGCATCGGGTCCTGGATTCAATTTGATGTTCTATTCCTTAGTCACTTCCTGCTAGTTTTGGCCTTAAATCCTTTGAATGCATTGGGTCCATAGATTTAAACTTACAAGGATCAATGGCTATTTCATTGTCGTAACTTTGACATCCAGGGGCACGTCACTTTCCTCGGCAATTCCTTCAATTTTTTCATTTGAGCTTTCCCAGAGGGGACCTACCTTTTGAGCCTTAAGAAATGATCTGCTTTGGGTCGGGATGAGCCCCCTACAAGGGTATCTGCCCTTCGAGTGGTCTTCAGATGGCCTTCAGGCTTCTTTATTCTGACAGGTCGCTAAGTATTTTGTTTTGCATCCTCTCGAAGGGAAGGTGACCCTTCAACTTTGGGGAAGTGTCTTTTAAGTTGGCAGCTGAGAGTCCCTCACAAGGGCACCTGCCCTTCAGGGTCCTTCGGTAGCCTTTCGGCATCCTTCGGAGCTTTCCTGTAGGCTTTTTCCATGGACACTTTCCCGCGAACTTTTTTCACAGACATTTTCTCATAGATAAAAAGTCTGCAAACAATTTCCCATAGACAAAAGTCCATAGAATTGTTCCGATTGCTTTGCCTTTTGTCTTTGGAAATTCCTTCAGGCTTTCCTCCTGCAGCTTCTTTCCCGAATTCCTTCAGACTTTTTGTCTGAAGGAATTCCTTCGAAAAAAAGTCTGAAAGAATTATGCCTTAGTCTTTTTTGACTACCTTAAATAGAAATTTGAAAGAATTTACCTTTGCGGCCTCCTTGAAAATGACCCTTCCAAAGGGTGATTTTATCAACCAAGTGCCCTCTGCAAGGGCACTTGTCCTTCGGGAGGCTCTCTTGAACTTTTGCATTAAACCGCTCCTTTGAACCAACCATTGAACCAAGATTTAAACCAATCCTTGAACCAAGCCGATGAACCAAGTCGATGAACCAAGCCGATGAACCCTTTGATTGAACCAAAAGCTGTTGAACCGATTGATGAATCGACTAAGTGAACCGACTGAATGAACTGACTGAATGAACTGAAGTATTGAACCAACCATTGAACCAAGCTTTGGTTCAACGGTTCAATGGTTCATTCCCTTTGATTTGGCTAAGTCCTTTTGATCCTCATTTGAACCAAACGCGTTGAACCTTGAACCTGTTGAACCTTTGAACCAAAGTGGTTCAATGGTTCAAGCCTCAAAAACTTGTTGAACCTTGATTGAACCTGCTTGTAGAAGACTTTGAACCTGACTGTAGAAGTCTTTAAACCTGAAAGCAGTTAAACTCTTGCTGCTGATGCTGAACCTTTGAACCCGTTGAAACCAAAATGGTTCAAGGTTCAACGATTCAATCCTTGTTTAGAAGCTTGCCGATAAACTCTTTTGGTTGAACCTGGTCATTGAACCAACTTTGAGATCGCCTAAGTGTTGAAAGCTTGCCTCTTTCCTGCAGAGTTCATAGAAATCAACCTGTGAAGCCCATTGAACTTGGTCTGCAGAGTCCATAGATTTTCTTTTCCTGCAGAGTCCGTAGATTTCTCTTCCTGCAGAGTCCATAGATTCAAGCCTACAGAGTCCGTAGATTTTTGAGAAGCTTGAAGAATGAAGAATTTTAATGCCCAGGACAAATTTTGGAAAGGGAAGAGACAATTTTGGTCTGTAGGACCAAAATAGTTCAAATGTTGTCCCAAAAATGAGTGATATTTTTGGGGGACAACAAAACCCAAATATTCTCTACCATAAAAAGGAAGAGTGGGTGATGAACCGAGAAGGAGAGCTTCAATTTCTAATAGGAGGCCTTGTCTGTGTTCTGAACAAATAAAAAACTCCACCAATTTTTGGACCTGATCTAAATCTGACATAATCAAACAAAGATTACTGGCAAAAAGAGAAGCCAAGTCTAAATTGAACCTTACCTGATTGCTCATTGCTAGAGTTTCCATCCCCAATACCTGCTCAATGGATTTTTCCACCTCTAGCATTAGAATCTAGAAGACATTGAAGAGACATGTCCATGACACCATTCCTGCCAACCCCATTTATCTATTCTTGGCCCTGCCAAAAACCAATGGTCACCCCATAGACTTCAACCATAATTGATCAATTTCACCAAAACAACATGCAAAATTAGCCCCAATTCAAATGCTCGACCCTTAATAAAAACCAATTCACATTTATATCACTCGCAAACCCATCTCAAGCAATCAATGCGCTCACTTCAAATCTTACGGAGGCCATGATTACAAATAAAGGCTTATCACTTCACTAGATACTCAAGTAGCCTCCGTCATCAAAGCCCAACAAGACACTCTTTTAGACACATCATCAGAGAAATTAGATATCACCTTTCTAAAGACATAAAAATATGAATTTAAATTTTATTGGAAAATAAAATTAAAAACATCTATTTGCTCAAATTAAATTTAGAGATCAATTTGATCAAAATTTATGCAATCTTCTCAACTAGTCATGATGTTGTCCATTCTTACATCCATGGTTTGGTCTATTGATGCATTATCAAGAAAATTGGTAACTAAATTCCTTTCTCAAAAGCAATGAGTGCATGACTAGATTTAAAATTTATCCAATTTGGGCCAGATAATATCTAAAATAATAGCAATTTTCCATGATTTTGCCTTCTGATTATTTAGAGTTTGAATCACAACCTGAGAGTCCCCTTAAATCTCTAAGGAGGTGATACCACATTCTAGAGTCATCTCAACTCCTATGGTCAAAGCCTAAGCCTCAACTTCATTATTAGTTCCATCTAGCAATTTTAAAGATAAATCTTTGATTAGAGAATCACTGCAATCTTTTATCACACACCCTACTCCTAAAGCCCTTGGATTACCTCTGCAAGCCCTATCAAAGTTCAATTTAAACCAACTAGGTTTAGGTGGTTTCCAAACTACCTCTTTTTTATTTTTCTTTTCCTTTTTTATTTGCCATTAACTCCTTAACGGAAAACAATCTAAGGTTTTATCATTACTTGTAAATATGAATTATTATTAATTATATATAGAGAATTTAAATTTTTTATTTTAAATGTTTGATTAGGAAAACACAAAATTAAATCATCCAAATTTATTATTTAAAATATTTTATAAATCACTTTATTTATTTTTTCCTTTTTACACTTTATTAATTGAATAATTAATATGGTATCATAAATTTATATCTTTATTTATTTTTTTATAGCCTTTTTACACTTTATTAATTGAATAATTAATATGGTATCATATGTTTGTCTCTAGAAAGGGAATTTTGAAAGAACAAAAACGTATTTAGTTTAAATGCTTTATATTCTTTCACTATCAACTTTGACCACTTATAGCTTTCTTTTTATCTAAATATTAAAAGCTTTATATAGATGTAAGTGATTTCAAATAGTAATAAAATAATTATATGTTAGATGTTTAATCATTTCCATTAAATGGGTGTGATTGTAAGTGATTATAAGAATTTCAATGTGATTTTATTTGAGATATATAAAGTATATTTTACAAGTGCACTTATATACACAAACACTTATAGATCATGTCTTGACAAATCTATATGTATCTTGTGTCTTTTAAAAAAATCTAAAGTTATAAACTTCACTCTTTACTTTTTCGTTTGTTCTACTTATAATTTTCATAATCTTCTTTCACTATAAAAACATGGCAATTGAAGAGGGAAACGAGAGATAATAGGCTAGTAAGGTGGTAAAATAAAATAGAAAAAGTCAAATGGTTAAAATCCTAGTGCAAAGATAGATGAAGATGGAGATTTAGATGAAGACAGAGGAAGATAAGGAAAAAATTTAACATGAAGAGTTGAAGGATGAAGGTTACCCTTATTACTTAAATTTCATGATTTTGAATACGAATTTAAAGTCATGGAAGGTGACGAGCCATGGCAATATTATTTTTGGCATAATGATTTATTATTTATAAATAGTGTTAATGAAAATAAAAATGACATCTAATTATTTTGTGTTTATTCATTTGTAATGGGGTTTAGGGTATATAGTTTGCTTTGTCAATTAATTATTTGGAATGCATGTATAATATTACACATACACACACACACTTTTTAATGGATAATGGTGTCTTACATATACATGTATAATTTATTTACAATGATTCACTCAACAAATATGGTGTTGATCTCACCTTTAAAATGGTGCTAAACAAAATTTATTTTTAAATATTTTTCTATTTTTAATCATTAAAATATAAAATTATAAAATATGTATAAATATGTATTATAAAAGTTTTACTGTATTTATTAATTTTATAATCTATTTTTTATTATTTTTCAATTTTAATAATTAAACTATTATTTTAAACACAAAAACGGATATGGCATGATTTTTAATTCAATTGTATCAAAAATTACATCAAATTGGCCCATAAGATACAAAACACCAAATACAATGATCTTTTAGGTCAACTCTTATTCTTTTACTAATTAATGTTTTGAACAAGGGAAAAAAAATAATAATTATACTACATTTAATAAGTCTAGTTGTATTTTTATATGTCATATTTCACTCAAAAGTTGTCATATTTATCTATTCTTTTAAAAACTGGGAGTGAATTAAAATCTAAAAATAAGAAAAGGAAAAAAAATGAAGAAAAACCTTTTAAAGGGACTAGAGGGAGAGATGGAGAAACATGATGAAGATGAAGCCTAGCCTTCTCAACAAGACCTTGTTAGTACTCATACCCAACCTAAGACCTTACTCATACCCATACTTTTTATTCTTTTATTAACCTTTCATTATTATTTTATAGGCCCTAGCCTAGCCAAACAAAAGTGCAGAAAATTGCTATCAAAGGAGGAGAAGAAAGAAGAACCCAAACATGATAAGGGTCAGGGACCTTTGGCTTTCCATATTTCATAGAATTGCTTCCATAATCAAAGATAAGGCAACTACATCCCATTGTCAATCATGAGAACACTTTCCAATTGTAAAGAAGAAATATTTTATTATGCAACTAATAAAATATAAGTCTTTTCCTAGCTTGCAACACATAATCATCTCATAATATATCACTCAAATCATTTACATGTCACATAGAGTAATCATCATCCAAGAAATGTTGATTTGTTCCAATCAACTTGATCTTAGATTAGTGAAGTGTGTGCAAATAATCCATTAATTTAGAACCATCTTCTAGGATCAAAAGTGGAGTGATTACCAAACGCCAAATGAACTAATTAGCAAATATTATATTTAATTATGATCCAAAAAACTATACACAACCATATTTAGTTTTCACATTCATTCAGAGTGGAAGGGAGGATTATATTACACAGACCCTTCACACTTCCAAGGATTATACAAAAAAACATATAGCTTCATCTTCAGTCCATAAAAATCATATACCAACATCTTAGTCATTGATAATGGTTGGTACAAGCCCAGTATCTTCATTATCTGAGTCATGGAAATCAAAGCTAGTGGGTGGAGGGAGAACTATAGATGAGGACGTTGTCAGGACTTCCAAACAAGATTGGAGATATTGCACCCTAAAATTAACCTACTAGACTCCTCTTGTGATTAATCTTGTAATTAGAATCTACAATAAGTACATTCCATTTCATCTGATAAGATATATTTGTTATCCCTATCATGATGGTATATGTGTCATGCCATATCATGGACCACATCCAAAAAGTTTCTTCTCCCATAAATAGGTCCTAGATCTTTCTGACAAAAGATAGTCTCATTTTTCTTTGATATAAATCCAACCCCACTATACTCTTTCATTATTAGAAAATTATTAATTTTTTTTTAAATTTTACTTAATATGAAGAATTAGTGTTGAGATTTTAACAACATCTTTAAACTCTTTCCAAGTTGGAGAAGATTCCCTCTATCACATAGAGGATTGAAAAATAGTGAAAAAGATATTCAAACCATGTGACAATGAATTGTTAATTTAGCAGAGGATGTGGGTTTGGAGGATGTGAAGGATGGGGTGATGATGAGCTAGATGAAGGACTTTGAAGGTCTAAAAAACTTAATTGACCTATAAATATTCACATAGACCCACATATGGTTTAATAAAAATTATTTCTTATTTGTAGGAGACAAAGATACCCACATATGGTTTAATAAAATTGGAAAAGTCTATATAAAGTAGGCTCATTACTATTATGTAAGGAGATTATGAGTTGTCTAGCCAAAATAATAAGGTTCACATATTTAAAATGAAAAAAAAATCAGATAATTATACAAACAAATGTATTAACACATTTAAAAATAAATTATAAAAATAATGTTTTAATAAAACATATAAAATAAACAATAAAAAATGTTTTAAAGAAGGTAAGAGAAAATGTTATCTCAAAAATAAAAGAATAATTTATTATTGAATGAAATAAAATCATAAAAGATATATATAAAGCCTAGTTCAAAAAATTGTTTAATAATAAAAAATCTTCTTAAAATATATAGAAATTTGAATATTTGAAATCAACTTAAAAATGATACAAGATAATCTTATCATCCATAGCATTAAGTTGTAATATAATTTGTTTTAATTTAATTATTTCATGTTTCTATTTTTACAGGTTTTCAATTTTATTTTTTTTAATGGCATCAATTTTTTAAAGAAATGACTGAAATAAAGAAAATGGGATGCAAAGTCATATAACTATAATTTATGTAAACTAGTTTATTTTTTCTTATATTTTTTATTTAAATTATTAAGTTCTATGATTATTTAAAGTTAATATTTAAAAATCGACATTACTTGTCATTTATTTTAGGAAGCAAACTTTCAAATATCTTCCTCTTTTTACTATTAAAAGCTTCTCTAAAAAGAGGTTAGGATGATCTATAAAAGTCTATCAACATTATTGAATGGATGCACATATTTCTAATTTTTGTACTCTTTAAATATTTATATTTTAAGTTATAATATTTTAAGTTTTACAAGGTTATAGAATATTCTAGTGTAATATATATATATATTGTGCCAAAATGACCTACACTATTGAAAAAAATATCTTGCATAATCCATATACTAGTTTTGTAATAACATTTTCTTAATGCTAAACTAAAAGAAGATAATATTGGTTAAAAAATATTGTTTTTATTATTAGTAATAAATCTACTTTTCAATAGATTACAATATATTTTACTATTATTTCTTTCTATCGATTATATTACTAAGTTTTTGATGTTGTATTTATTTTGTATAGTGTCTTTAGTCGTCTACGAATTGATGATGAGGAAAATAGAAAAGATGAAGAACTTAAAAACAATGAGATGATAAAAATGAATATACTAATTAAATCACTATAATTGTGATTTTAATTTTTGAAACTTTAATAATATTTATCAATTGTTAGATATGGTGTTAAAAAAAATGATATTTAATAACTTTGATCTAACTACTTTTATGGCTTTATTCTATATATATTTGACATTTTTTTATTAAATTTATAAATTTGATCTTATTTTTTGGTATTGGTTATGATTTTTAAATTTAATCGTGTTCTAACTTTAATTAATTTTTTTTCAGCATACTATAAATAACTTTCTTTAAAGTTAAGTGTAATTTGTTATGTATTTAATTAGTTCTATTTCAATTATTTTTATTATTTATTAATTTATTTTTTAGTGCTAACTTTGAATTTTAAATTTATTCTATGTTGTATAGTTAATTATTATTTTTTTAATAGTTTTTATTATTATTTCAATTTGAATATTATATTTATATTATTTATAAGTATATTAATAAATTTAAAATGATTCAAATTATTTCAAAATATATTTATTATTTTATATTGATTCAAAAAAACAATTAATTAAATATTTATTTTGTAAATTTTAAAAACTAAATTATTTATCACACAATTAACATTAGATTAGATACTTCAATAATAATTTGTGTTAATTATTTTACATACATTTTCATCATCTAACACAAATACATATGAAAACAAAATCACAATGTAAAAAAATATCTGACATAATTGAATCATTAAGTTGTTGTTTTTAATGTGTTTTAATGCAAAAAATGGAGATATTATACAAACATGAAAAAAAAAATCTCTTGAACAATTTGTCTGATGCACTTTGTGTCGATAAATTCAAATTTGATAGCTACCTCTTAACACAATTTTGATGTTTCTAGCCTAATCAAACCTCATTCGATTATGAATTTTTCTAACTTAAATTGCATTAGGCATCAAATGTGATATATGTCAAACTTGTTATCTAGATTCCTAACCCACTTCTAGAAAGAAAAATATGGCACAAAAAATGTCATATAAAAATGGAAGTTCTAACACAATTCATTAGAAAATGATCTACATCAAAACATTTGGGCATGAAATTAACTCATTTTGCCTAATTTCTAATGGTAAAAGTGAGATTTTTGGGGTTTTTCTAGTAGTGTATGCTTCCACATTTTATAATGAGATTGCATCGAAGTTGACTCACTCATTGAATTATGAATTATATAATCAATGCATTTGTTTATCAAACAATTTAGGCGTCTTCTCTATATTCTAATGTTTTGTAATTGAGATTATATTAAGGTTAACTTAATTATTGCATCAAGAAATCTTATAACTATTGTATTAGTTTGTCAAACAATTCAAAGTTTTTGCATAAGGGTATCTACATCCATTTAAGTATAATTGAAAGTGAATATAAGTCATACAGTGTAGTTTCAAACAACCTATGCATGTAAAATTGGGAAGCATATACAAGGCATGATAATTGTTTGATTAAATATCTCAGTGACATGAGTTACATGGACTACAATGATTGAAAATTGCAAAATGTAAAGATATATACAAGGCACATTAATTTTTTGAAAAAAAAATTCAATAAAATTTGTATAAAATAGTTTTTATAAGGATGGTCTCAAACTCTTTGAACTAATTAATCCATGAACCATACCCTAGCCAACTATATAATTGACAATTTAGATTTTACATATCTTAATAAACAAATATACAAAATGTGAGAACATAAACAAGCACGTGAACAATTTGACAAAATGTCAATGATATGTGGCCACATGGACTATGATGATGGACTAAGGACATTTAGTTGTGTTTTTTGAATAGGCATTGACCTTAGCATTACACCCTAATATGTTAATGAATTTGGTACACAAATTTTGTTCCCATAACTTCAAATAGTTATGATATTTATAGAATTTACCAATCCTCGTATACATTTAGTATTGTAATTCATCTATTTTGTTGAAATGTTATTCAATACACTTTTATACTTGTTACTCTCATATGGATTTAATGGTTATTATAATATTTGCAAATAATTAGGAATTGTGATAAATTTTATGCTGCCATAACAAGTAGAAAATAGTTATTTGGTACGGGTAAATATCAAATATCATGTAAAATAATATGGAAACCCTTAGTTTGGTGGCTTATATTTAACCATGTTCAAGGATACACATTATGTACCTTCTAAACATTAGTAGACTTGTAAAACCAAATATAGATTTTGATGGAAAGTGAGAATCAATTGAATGCTTGCAGAGCATGGTCATATTTTTGTTACAACTTATGCATTAATATAAGTTACTAAATCTTGAATGGGTATAATTGATAGTTGTTTGAGACATAGTTATACCATATAAAGTATGATAGTGTTCAATAAAGTTGATCCATAACAATATCTACTATGAGTACTTGGGTCTAACTTGGGATAATAAATTTTTTAAATGGGAAAGAAAATAGTAAAATGGAATTTTTAGTTTTGATAGAAGTATTGTGGGTATAAAACAAATCTTATCAAAACAACTAATTTCCTTGAAGTAGTATAAAAGTAAGGGCACCTTGTCCATAGAAGTAGAGCACTTTGCCTCTGTAGTGAGGATATGGACTTCTCATTCATTATATACCAAATAATAAAACTACAATATCTTGTTTAATAATTAAAGATCAAATCATTTTGTTTTCCTTCTTAAATGTATCTTAAGAATGCACGTTATGAGCATGATTCAATAATTATTTTTGTTTAGACAAAACCCTTTTTTTAAATACAAAACACCTTTCTTTTAAAAAAACAAAACACTTTTTTTTTTATCATCTTCATTTAATATATAAAAATTAACAAGTTTTAGTATATTATCTAACATATTAGAAAATGAAGATCAACACACCTTAAAGTATCCTTTAAATATAGCTTTAAAAATATATAAAACCACATTACCCTAAAAGGGCTCATTTTCAATCACGTAAAATACAAGTCCTTTAAAATCTTATACTACTACTTGTACGATAATATCAAGGAGAAAAATAAGATTTTTAACGTATTTCATAGTTCACATAATTAAAAATGAATTGAGTGTGGTTCCATGTACTCCTAGATGGTTGAATTATGGATGTCTAGTGACCTCCATCCTTATAAGGAAAGATTTTTATGTTTCAATTTCCACTAATACCCTTCAAGTGTGTTCATCTCCTCTTAGTTTTTTGTTTTTGTAGAGAAAAAATAGTCTATATTAAATGTGATGTAATCTAAAAAATGTATATGAACATTTTGTTCATGGAAGCAAAGTAATTTGCCTCCGTAGGCAATAAACCCATGATTTTTACTCCCCATTTATTGTAGATGAATTGATGGAACTACAATAAATTGAATAAATCATTTATTTAATAATTGTTGCATATGCATAAAATGGATTGGATAAAGAAGGGATGTGAATTATTTGACAAGTTACAACATTTTTAAGTCAACATCTTGAATGCAATGATTACATAACATATAAAGGAAGACTATAACAAGGTTTTGATGTACAACACATAAATTCATACTAAAAAAGAACCAAAAACAACAATTTTGTGGATATCTAATCATTATTGTAATCCATGATTCACTCTAAAGAGTTTTTAAGAAGCTATTTATATATTTGCAAACATTATTGGTATCAAGAGATTTTATATAGTCCTTAACCATGATCAATATTAACAAAAAACAACGTTGAACTTGTATTTGTGAATTTAGTATATTTCAATTTGAGTTTTGAACAAGTATATAATCAATTTTAACTTTCATATTATATTTTGTATGAGATGTTTTATGCTCATGAGGGATGAGTTTTTGTGAAACAAAACTCGTGAAATATGGGTCAACATAGATTGACTTGAAACTACATCACTAAATCATGAAACTCATAGCACATAACTTGATGCACTGTAAAAACATTTGTATAAATTGAAAGAGCTAAGGAGATCCACAATGCATTCACAAGGCACAACACTTGATAAAGGTTTTGAAAATGAGGTAACAAGCTAATTGGTCATAATTTTTGGGGTACAGACACCCAAAATCCACCACCTTAGTGTCATCACTAATTACTGACATTTATCATCTATAATTCCTTATTAATCCATATATTGTCGAAAATCCAAACTAACACCCTCCTAATTACAACATGGCTCCCATCCTATTAATCAAATAATTTTATATAGTCATTCCAACATTATACTTCGATGAATTAACTAATTAATAAATATTAGTTAGTTAATTAATCCTTAATTTAATCCATGCACACATAATTCACAAAAATAAATAAATTTATTATCCACATCATTTAATCTATTCATTAATCATTAACAACCTTATTCAACCATTCAAATGAAATCATTTAAGACATTTAACCATTCAAATAAATGAATTTAAGACATGTTCAACCCTCTAATAAAATCATTTAAGGCATTCAAACCTCTCAGTAATTATTTGACTACTTCCCTCAACTAATTCATAAATTCTCAACCAACTCATTGAATGCATTTGCCTAAGCCATATGTTCTCCATCTAAGAAATATATAAATCCTCCATTGCATACTCCATTTTTAAAGTGATCATGTTGGAGTTCAAAAATCTAGAAAAATCAATTATCCATCATTCAAGAGATCATATTCATTAATCATATCAATCAATCAATCAATCAAGTATTGCATTGTCGAAATGTTACTGTAATTTTTTCATGAAATCCATTGAGCAACCACATATTATCCTATCTCGAACAAACCCAAGTTAACAAAAGTGATGTATTCATTTATTTGGTAAGTGAAGGTACATCTTGTTTTCCATTTCATCACTCAATTGGAGGGTATGATAGATTCGGAGTAGGAATTAAAATTTGTTTCTCAGTTTCTAATTTACACTTTGAATTTTTTCATATTAAATTCTGTATGTCTGATGGGACTTGTTCCCTTTTTTCTAATGTTTTTTTAATTATTTTGAAAGGGTATTTTAATTATTTCTATTGTGTAATTGGTTTTTGCATAGTTATGGTTCAAGTTTTCAATTGTTTAGGTTGAAATCACAATCAGTTTTAATCATTTTCAATTTTCATTATCACTCTCTATTAAATGATGTTTCTTCACTATTAAATGATAATTATGTCCTCGGGAATGATGTTTTGTGATGATCATCGGTGTTTTCATCCTATGAAGTTTTTATATTTGTGTGTACGAGTCTTTTAAATAGGTATGATCTTTAACATTTCTACCCCAAGTTTTGACATTGCATCCCCAAACTTCATCATTTAAGCCCCAAAATTTGAAATCTGAGCCCTATTTGTACTTCCACATTTGTGCTCTAAGTTTTCAACATTTGCACAAGTTTCAAGTATCGTTTGTATATATATATATATATATATATGTATATATATATATATATATATATATATGTATATGTATATATATATATATATATATAATGTATATATATATATATATATATATATATATATATGTATATGTATATATATATGTATATGTATATATATATTTATATGTATATACATATGTATATATACATATGTGTGTGTGTGTGTGTGTGTGTGTGTGTGTGTGTGTGTGTATGTGTGTATATATATATGTTAATTAACATTTGGGCACTAATCTTCAATGTTTATGATCTACTAATTGATGTTTACATATTGCTAAATGAATGTTTTTGCACTGAGAAATGATGTTTCTACAAGAGTAATGTTTACATTTTTAGAGTGACATTTTTGCAATAATAAATGGTGTTTCTACACCAATAGTTTTTGTGGATCCCTATCTTTTCAAGGCCATAAATTTTTATTTGAGTATCTATTTGATCTCTCATTGGGCATCAAAACATAGATCTCATAAAGATACATGTAGCCATCTTTCAAATTTGTTCATCCCTAATATTTGATTTTATGGCATGTATGTTTTTTATTTTTTGTGATGTATTTGTTGACCATTTTTGGTCCAACATGCCAAAATTGGTCCCCTTCTTTCCCTGCTGTCCTAAGCCAGTTCATTTTTTGATTTTTCATAAGTCTGGAATTTCTACGGACTCTGCAGGCCCATTTCTACAGACTCTATAGAGAATTCCTACAGACTCCACAGGCATTTCTATGGGCTCTGCAAGCATGTCTTCTACAGACTCTGTAGAGAATAAATGGGTTCCCAACACTTAAGCGCAAAATGGACAAGTGCTTGGTTCAATAGTCTGGTTCAGTCATTTTGGTTCAAGTGTTTGGTTCATCGCTTTGGTGTAATGGCAAAGCTCATCGTCAAAGTTCAACAGTTTGGTTCAAGGGAATGGTTCAATAGAGTCTCCCGAAGGACAACTGCCCTTGTGGAGGGCACTTGGTCGGCGATAGTACCGAAGCAGATTTCTCGAAGGGCACCTTTCAAAGGTAGTTGAAGGAAAAGACAAGGACATAATTCCTTCAGACTTTTGTCTGAAGGAATTCCTTCGAACAAAAGTTTTGAAGAAATTCAGAAGGACTATGAACAAAGAAATCCCATGAAAAAGGACTTAAAGCAAAGGCAAAGCATAAACAGATTTATTTCAGACTTTTTGTCCGAAGGAATTCCTTCGAATAAATTGTCCGAAGAAATTCAAGGAAAATTTTGTGGTAAGAAAAGACCGAAGAAATTGCCAAGGATGGTGACATCTTCGAAGCCATCAATTTCAGGGAAATAGACTAGTCGTTGGATTTCAAATAGTGACGGGCCCACAAATGTCAATTTTACACCAAAAAGAGCCTAAGAGCGGAAGCTGCCAAGTGTCGTCTACTGGGACACATGATAATTTGCCTCTAAAAGTAGAGAAACGTGCCACGTGCCCCTTGCAAAACTCAGTGGAGCATGACAAGTGTCTGCATTTGAGTTTTAGAGCTCCTTTCAAAAGGTTTCTTTTAGAGTTTCACGGAGGGTGCCAAGTGACAGCTGTGGAAGGTTTTGACATCATTTTCTAAGAGCAGCGGAATGTAACATGTGTCCCTTGCAAAGCTCAGTGGAAGCTAACAAGTGTCAACATCTACGGTCTCTCCCTTTTGTTTAGTAAAGACTGTGGTGGGCCGTAGATGAACTGTTAAAGAGAGCGGGAACTGCTAAGTGTCATTGTTTGTGATGAATCCAAATGAGTCTCGAATGCTTTTATATTGTTTCTAAAGCTCAGCGAAAGCTGCCACATTTCATCTTCCATAGGACTCTTAAAAGGTGCCTAAAGCTCCTATAAGTTAAGCAGATGTTGCCACGTGTCCTCGCCTGTTTCACAGTGGAACACGCCATGTGTCACTTATTGAAATCAGTGGAAAGTGACCAAAGCAAGCGGGAAAGACATGAACAAATTGCTAAGGATGACGAGGGACCTGAGGGCGTCAAATTTGTGGCAAGGAAGTAGCTGTTGATCTTCGCAGACTTAAGCGTGAACCCGAAGGAATTCAAAGGCTTAAGGCCAAAAGAAAGACAAAGCCTATAAGGGGCAAAACAATCAAGTGTAGAAACAGACAAAATAGTCCAAGTGGCAAAGGAAGGTGTCGACTCAAGGAGTTACTCCAGCGGTTGACACAATATCTATGAATTGATCATCAAGAGGCATGAATGGTGAATGGCACAACCCATTTTCTTCATTTTTCATTGATGAGCAGACAAGCCGTGTAATTCCCTTGAAGGAGTGGTCTTGTTTGCAGACAAACGGCGTGGCCCATAATTTTTCATATGATGTTTAAGTGGCTTCCTCTTCCCAATGATCGAAACACACATGGGTCACTTATAAAAAGGGTGCCAAAAGGCCTCTTTTCTTCCTCTATTTATTGTAGACTTCTCATTTGGAGAAGGCTATCTCTCACATTGTAAGGTGAAGCCCTATTATTTTTCACTTGGAATCAATAAAAAAATGCATTTTTACCTCTATTCTGGTTAGATATCTTTGAGTGTGTCTAAGTGTTAGTCTTGTGTTCAGTCATTGCTTCCTAATGCTTTCACAGGGTTAGCACCAATGCATTTGGTATCTACAAGGCGTCATTCCTACAAGTGACAAGAAGAGCTGTACTTGGAGCACAAAGGTAGAAGGAGGTTACTAGACAGTGTGCTTTTCCTACAGCACCTATGGTAAGTCCCTTTTTCTGTGTTCCATTAAATCCTCCTTGTTAAGCTTCCTGTAGTCTGGTCCTTTCACCAATTAAAGTGTATGTATGTTTTCTTATGGTTTAGAGTGTGAGTGTGAGTAGGTCAAATTTATTTGGTGCATCACCCTCTTAGGTTAGGTTTTGTTTTCCTGTAATCCTTCTCCCTTTTCATCCCCCCATTATATATATATATATATATATATATATATATATATATATACACATACATATACACACATACATATATATATATATATATATATAGATACATACATATATATACATTATATATATACATACATATATATATATATATACATACATACATATATATACATATATATATACATACATACATACATATATATATATATATATATATATATATATATACATACATACATACATACATACATATATACATATATATATGTGTATATATATATGTGTGTGTGTGTGTATATATGTGTGTGTGTGTGTGTGTGCACTTATTGGGATAACTCAGATGCATCAAAGGGAGCTAGCCCTTATCTAGAGACTCTCCCCCCGATTTTGCCTTGCCCATAGGCAAGAGGGGAGTTTCCATTGTTGCGTGTGGAAGGAAGGAGCTCAGCCTCCTATCAAGGGTGCAATTCACTGCGTCAACAGTATTATCCTAACCCTTTCGTGTAAAGAATCATTTAATGAAGGCAATTTTAAAACTACTAATCTATGTTATTGCAGCACCGCTTGTCAAATATTTGGATTTAATACACTTAATCATTAACTTTTTAATTAATTAATTTACTTGCATTTGTATTTTTTGTGTTTTATTTTGCATAAATAACTTTAATATGATTTTATCTTTCAATGAAATGCAATTTTGAGAATTATAAACAATTTAGTTGTTTGTGTCTTCCAGTCAACAATATAGTATACTAATTTCTCATGTTGAAAAGTGATCTTGAAAATCAGAAATAAAGTTGAATTTTTATTTTGATTTTCTTAAGGGTTTTAGCAACCTTGGATTTCATCATCAAGCTCTAAACCAAAGCCCATGTTCAAGTGGGTTATACAAATTCCAAGGCTTGGATGTAGTTGTTGGCTAAATGGTGCCCTGTTTCACTAGAAGTATGAAATGAGGTGGTTTCATCCACCATCCCTAGGCCTTTAATGACACCCTTGTCTCATATATTTAACCTCATTTTACTTTAAGGTATATATAAGACTTCCCTAGATAAACATGTTTAAACCTAGATCAAGAGTCTTCAACCGTAATCACGTAGTAGTGTTTGGAAAACAATATTCACCAAAATCCCCTATAACATACTCTATGTGGTACTATATGTGGGCCATTATTCAATTACACTCTTACTTAATTAACATAGGCTTGCCAATCGAGTCAATCTCCCATACACTAGTTACAATCCCAATCTCAAAAAAAATCCCATATCTACCTTTGTAAAGAAAACCAATTTTTGAACCCTAATTCCAAAATCAAAACCTTTCTGACAAATTCCAATAAATAAACCAAAATTTGATAGACCTAGCATCCAATGCCGACCCTTTGACATCAATACCTTCTTCACCTAATCATTCTAAAAACATATCCATTTCAGAATCTAACAATCCAAAATCTCATACCAATTAGGCCCCTAAGTTGTAGAAACTCCACCTTATCCTACCCCTACCAAAAAAACCAACCCAATCAAAAAATACAACAATTCACCATCAAACCATCCAAATTTTCATCTCGATCAGGGAAAACTATATTTTTTCCTACACCCATTTTATTTATCCATTAATAAATCAATAATGATAAAAATTCATTCCTTATAAAGCATCTAATCATTGACCATCCATATTGATCCAGCCCCTAAGCCACAACAATCAAATTGTCCAACCCCCAAGCCACAAAAATATAATTATGTCCTACCATTGCCCCTTCAAGGAACATCATTTACCTATGAACAAAGTGCATCCATGTCTAGAGACTATCAATTATAAATATAACAAAATTTCATTCCAAATCAGAATCAAACTAATCCACACCCAAATCAAGTGAAAAAACACCCAAGACTGGTCAATTATCAAATATAACAAAATTTCATTCCAAATTAGAATCAAACTAATCCACACCCAAATCAAGGAAAAAACACCCAAACTGGTCATATCAAATAACCTCACAATTCCAAACACTTGTTGGACAGTTGTCTTTAAGTAACTAACCCATCTTCAACCACCCATTTTTTACCAACCCACATTTGACCAACATGACATACCTACCCCACACAATATCCCCATCACACAATCTCCCCTTGCATATTGAGGCCTCCAATACCAATCTTAAAGTTAAGATAAAACTTATAGACAATGAACTCCAAAATGCCCTCTACATGACTACACTCCCTATATCTCCTAAAAGTAGTGGCAAACCCACTATGAATAATAAGAAGGAAAATATCATATTAGTTTTGGTTCAACCTCATTTATCAAATCCGATCTTCTTCCAAATGAGAAAATTGAAAGATCCAATGACCCCTTGTTATACAATGATAGTTTTGCATCCTGTTTTCAAAGTAATAAGTATCCTAAACTAAATAGAATGAGAAAAATCATGAACTATAAAAGACAAGGACTTGGACTTATTGACCAAGGAATCCTATAACCAATCTATGTGCACACAAACAAAGGATATCATGACATTGGCTACAAATCCTCTAGTGGTCAATATAGAAGTGCTAATGACACTTCCATGATTCTTAACAAAGTTTTTGCTGACATCAAAATAGGTTCTATGCATAGCCTCTAGGAATATCTTGTTGCCACCAATCCTTACAATGACACCAATCCTTTCAATGACAGTCATGTTGCCACTAATCCTTTTGGTGACACCACTAACCTTATCATTCATCTTAATCTATAATACCCTCCACTCATTGAAGAGAACCAATAAAATCATATGTCTATCGATATCTTACAAAAAGATGAGATAATTTAACAATTATTGAGACTTCAAGATGACTACTTACCAAGTGATCACAAATAGAGATTTGAAATCAATCTTGACTCAAAAACATATTTCAAGGGAAATGAAGAGTTATTTTGTCAAAATACATCAAAAAATCAAAATAAATCAAAAATCAAATCCCCTTAGTGAAAACTTCTTTGAGGCACTATCGAATCAAAAACATCAAAATCAAGAAAATCAAGATAAATCTATTGGTGAAAACCTTTCTGAGGCACTAATAAATAGGGAACTCAATCTCCTCGATGCACTAGTTCAATTGCAAAATGGAATTATATCAATTGATGAAAAAACCATTAATGTCAACATCATGACATAAAAGAATCCCAAAATCATCAGCTTTGCAGCTACTCTTAGCCCATCATAATTAAAAAAATTGGTCACCCTTCTAACAAAAAATTTAACATTTTTTATATCCTACTTAAAGCATGCAAAATTGAATCATATGAAGCACTCATGAAACATTCATAATTCAAAAGAGTATGTGAGATTGTTGGTCTCAATTTATATTTGTACTAAAAGATATACATTTATCTGCATAAATACACCATTCCTCCAAATATTTCATACAATCAAAAAACATCCTTAAATCAACACACATCCCACTTCACCCTCCTTGGCATCACCTTCTATCATTGTGGCTATGATAGAACCTTGTTAATATATTAAGAGGAAGCCAATTCAACAATCAAAGAAGTCCATGATATAATATTTGGAGCACATGCCAATGGTGTGGTCTTAACACATAAATTGCTCGAAACCATAATTACTTGAAACAACCAATGCCACTACAATAAAATTAAAAAAAGATACAAAAATCATTTTTTTAAATTAGATTTTTTTTTTTAAAGTGTCTAAAGGTGAAAACCATTTTTTATGTTGTCTTGGACAAGTACCATGATGAAAACTAGTTTCTCGCATCATGTATTAAATCAATTATCTACAAAGATCCTACAATTGGGGACAAGCCAATTCTATCTCAACCCACATGTCCTAAATTGTCCCTCCATCCAAATCTAGGCTTATTATCCTTACCATCCTTATCCATTCAATCATAAACTATCATTATCATCCTTATCCATTCGATTCTAAACCATCATGTACCATTGTGTCTATCCGTCTTCCCATTTTTGATATTGATAAGCACATGGAAAGATCTTGAAACATATTTTGGGAAAAATCTTGGTATATCCAACACTTCTTCATAGCACAATGCAACACAATGTTAGCATGGCATGAAGACAAGTGGCCATGGGTTTCTTCTGCGATGTAATCCTTTGAGGTCCCTTCCTTAATCCTTTAGTCATTCCCTACCATCCAAAATACTTTCACCTTTCCATGCACTACCACTTCCATCCCTAATCCTAGAACTAGTTTTCCCTTCACTCATAGATTAGTAGTTTTCAAAAAATCTTAAAATAATATAAAACCCCAAAAATCTCAAAATATCCAACAAATGCAAAATAAATAGTCAAGTCGAAGCCCTAAAAATCTATTGCATCTTGTCTCGACCTCATTAAAATCCTTGTCCACCTTTAAACAACTCATTGCAGTTACATCGACATTTATCGTTCCTAAATACAAAGCTTGTAGCTTTCTCAAGAAATATCATTCCCAAATTCAACCCCTTTGCATATATCATTGCTTGGGAAAATCAAAGCTTGTAGTTTTATTAGGATACATCATTTTCAATCCTATTTATATCATTGATCACCAAATATTAAGGGTTATAACTTGATAAGGGGAAAAACATATCTTGTTTGTTATTGCTTGTTTGATGTTCATTGTTTGTGTGTGTTTCTTATCTATTTTTTAAATCTATGTTAGTCATAATGCATTTGGAAAAAAAATTATTATGGTTTTTCATATCATGGTGTACCATATCATACACAATAGAAAACACCAAGTTGCTTAAACAATTGGAAGTATCATGCAAGATTACCAACATGTACCTTCACCTCATTAGCATCCATTTCTAAACATACATCCATAAATAATCATTCACAAACACTAACTACATATCCACATTTAACATTTCTTCTACCTATCTATCCATATTTCACATCCATTTTTTAGCTAGCCAAGTGTGCATCATGCACACGATCATTAAGCCATCCATCACATCATCACAAACATCTACAACAAAGAAACCTAATGATATCCATAAATGTAATCATTTACCATCACATCATCTATTCACACAATCAATTAAATCCTTGACTTATGCTTTTCCATGCAAATAATCCATCAAATCCAAGCTCACAACTTTATCAGGTTATATCATTCTCAATCTAACCCCTTGCATATATCATTGTTTGGGGCACATCAAAGCTTATATTTTATCAGGATATATCATTCTCAATCCAACCCCATTTCATATATCATTGCTTGTGAAAAATAAAAACAAATCAAAGCATGCAATCCTTAGATCAAGTTCATTAATCTCATCCATCCATGACATTCACCAAAACATCTCTATACATACCCATCATAATATATAATAATCACATGAAACCCAATCCCTATTTATTTCCCCGCAACCATCATATTTTAGCCCTAATTCATCCATGCTAACTCTTCCTCTCATTTTGATATCTCATTTGTTTTTTTCATCTCTATATGCCCTCTCGAGGGGACATCATCCCTAATCATTCCTAATCATCCCTAATAATGTCCCTAACCATCATGTCACTAGGGGAATCTTAGTTCCCCCATATTTCTTCTTCCACTATCTTTGAAATGGCATTGCTTCTTTAAGTTGCAACATCTTTTCAAATGGGGAAAATGTAGACACCCAAAATCCATGACCTTACCGTTGTCACTAATTATCAACATTCATCATCCATCATTCCTAACTAATCTATTCATTGCGAAAAATCCAAACTAACATCCCCTTAATTGTAACATGACCCCCATCTTATTAATCAAATAATTCCATATAGTTCTAACAACATTATACTTCAATTAATTAGCTAATTAATTAATATTAGTTAGTTAAATAGTCCACAATTTAATCCACACACACACACACACCCTACAATTTGCCTTATTTAATCCATTTTACCTATTCATTAATCATTAACAATCTCATTCAACCATCAAAAGAACTCATTTAGAACATTCAATCATTAAAAAAAATTCATTCAAGATATCCAACCATCTAATAAAATTATTTAAGACATTCAAACCTCTCATTAATCATTTGACCACTTCTCTCAACTAATTCATAAATTATCAACCAACTCATTGAATGCATTTGACTAAGCTATCTATTTTCCATCCAGGAAATTTATAAATCCTCCATGGCATCCTTCATTTTGAAACCAATTATGTTGGAGTGCAAAAATCCATAGAAATCAATTATCTATCATTCAAAAGATCATATTCATTAATCATATCAATCAATCAAGCATTACACTATCAAAATGTCATTGGAGTTCTTGCACAAAATTTATTGAGCAGCTACATATTAACCTATCATGAGCAAACCCAAGTTAATGAAGGAGAGTCTTCATTTGTTTGGTAAGTTAAGGTATGACTTGTTTTCTCTTTCATCCCTCAATTGGAAGGTATGATAGATTTAGAGTAGGAATTAAGATTTATTTCTTGGTTTCTAATCTACACTTTGAATCTTTTCATATTACATGGGGTTTACCCTTACAAGCATCACATAGATGCAACAAGTGCCTAAGGGGATTATTCATGGTTATTGGAAGAGTTCTTGTGAAACATTACTCACAAAATATAAGTCAATGTAGATTAACTCAAATTTGTGCAATTAAATCCTGAAAATCATTTCACATGATTTTTTTAACAATTTGAAAGCAATTACCACACCAAAGAAAAATAAAATATTAATTCACAATGTCCAAGTAGCATGTCAATTCTTTTCGTCAGTTGATTTCCTCCTCAAAGCAAAAAGATCAATTAAAATTACTGTGCACAATATGTGGCCCTACATATTTATGTTCATGTGGGCACCCCGCAAAAAATCATAGAATAGTCTTAAGTAATGAAATTATTACTAATTGCACATAGATGTGTTTATTTTAGCTTTGTTAACATTGAATTTCACTTGGTTAGCTAAAATAATGAATTGAATATTTTTAATGGTTCAAAAGATATAATAATATACTCATTATATTGTCAACTATGTGAATATTGTACCCACCTAAATAACCTAACTAGATCCTCTATTATAATATATTTATATAATAGAATTATCATATAATTATATATAAAATATAATTATTTTAGTCATTTATTGTCCCTGACAATGGAGGGTAAGTATAAGGCTTTGTATTCACATCATTTCATTATGTCAAAGGTCAATGTAAAATTAGTTTGCCATACTATTTGCTTAGGTCCATAGATAATTATGTTGTGGATTTTCAGTCAAATTCATTTGGAGACATCATTCATCAGGCATTATTTTTTTCATCATAAGGGACAACCTTTGTGGGGAAGGGACATTGGAAAGGAAGCTTCAAAGGAATGTTTGGAGGAGAGCCTAGCATCCTCATAAGAGGATTCCAATGAACAAACCATATCTATCCAATAGGAAGCCAAGAGGAAGCAAAAAATCATAGGCAAGGAGATTGACATAGATACCATAGTGAATAAACAAAGTCTAGTAAGGCAAACCTAAAGGATGGATCAAGCACTCCCCCTATAGGTGGCATTGCTAAAGGTAAATCTAAGAAGAAAGGGAATCGTGATGAAAGGGCTATGGATAGTAAGGATTTATGTGGCCTAGAGCATCAAAGTAACAAAATTGGAGGACAAAATTAACTATTTAGATCTAAAAATTTCTAAGAAATTGGAGAAATGGAATGAAATGAAATAAGAAATAAGAGCTTGTTGAGTATTGTCATGGATGTCAAAGGTGATTAAGGATAGTTGGTAGTGTGTGATGTGACATGGTGCATGGAAGAATGTTGTCATGAGAGAAAGAGAAAGAGAGAATTTGAAGGTAACTAATGTCTTATGACTGCATGAGAGGTACAAGTCATTAATGTTAAAGTGCATAGGAAGCCTAGTCATGACATGAAGAGGTATGTGCATTAAAAAATGGATGAACACAAGCTTGTGAAGGTTGTATGGCACTATTTGATCATTTAAGGTATAGAAGCATTCATGAGAATTTTTAGGGTGAGCCTATAGGGGTAAGACCTTTAGTCTAAGCCTACACCCAGACCACTTTTAGACCCTGCCTGGCCTAATAAGGTATGAAGATCATATTTCAAGGCAATTATGCACATGTGAGCGTGGACAAAGGTGAGATAAGTTGTTTTAGGCATGATCACAAAGTTTGAGGTCAATATTTGAAATAAAAGTGCATGAATCACTACTTTAGGCCTTCTTGAGCTCACATAATGAGGTCTCAAACCCAAGAAGCACTTTCAAACATTTATTGGCACATGTAACCTCTGCATAGGAGTCTAAGCTGTTAATGAGAGATGGAGAAGGTTCTTATCTAAGATTTCTAAGTATAAGTTTTGGATTCAAGTGATAGTCTTTTATGAATAATCGTTAACACCAAAACTTATGTTAAATCTCCTTAAAACCCTAATAAGTATCTGATGTGAAAGATCTTGTTCAAATCAGCTTAATATGGATTCAAATGCCTAGACAAGATATTGGAGCATGTAGTCAACTCTTTCAAGTAGCTCCACGTGGTTGTGGTTAGTCAGACAAGAGAGAAAATGTGTAGATACAAACTTATTTATCAATAAATTATTGTAGCTCTCAAAAGTTGTATTGGTCAAGAAAAGCAAATGGATGGTAGAAGAATCTAGAGAATAATTTTACATGTCCATGATGATTTCTAGATAGGTTCTAGCCTTCAAATGTTTTAATTTGGTCATCAAAGTTAGCCAGTCATAGATAGATCTAACAGTGTGAATAATGTAAAACCTAGGTAGAGATGAAGAGTTAAATTTGAGGGTTTGTGCATGATAGAATGATGAAATGAAGTGAATGAATAATTCATTTATGACTTGTATGTCATAATCATGCTTTGGAGAAGCTTTGAAAGTCAGTATATATGGTGACAAAGTTGCTCACAAAATGGCCTATCTGGTTCAGATAGGACTGTGAGATATAAGGTCAAGAAATTGGTTTGCAAGACCAATATTTGCCATTAGACCATATGAATTTTCTATCTAAGGATGTTCTAGAGATCTCATAGGACCATTTGTATGCATCAGGAGTCGTGACAAGTGTCTACATAGGCATTGGAGGTCTAATTCATCACGATTGGTTTTTTAGGAGAATTGGTAGTTCTGAGTAAGTGAGTTGCAAATATGTTCTTGAGCCTTTATCTTCTAAGTGAAGGTGTTACAAACATTTGGTGATGACCCTGAGGTTATAGAAAATATGTCTTCATGTTTCATTTGTCATGGTTGAGTAGCTCAAGAGTGTTTAAGCTTCATTATTTTAAGATATACTTTTGAGGTACACAGGCCTAATAGGGTAGTTTGTCCTAAAAGAGATTTCATGGTATGAATGAAGGATACAATAAAGTTTTGGCATTAAGAAGACAAACCTAATGCAATTAGGTCTCCATGAGACCTAAAGGAGTAAAGCCTAATTGAGTTCTAGACCAAAAGGGGTTCAAATTATGATTGAACCATGTTCATAAGATGTTCTAAGACTTATTGTATGGTCGACCTAAGAGGTTTAAGGTGTGTGGATGACCACGTGGTGTGTGACCATGTGTCTAGTATATATACAAGATAGTTTAGGCCTATTTAGATGTATGCACAATAAATGAATAAAATATTGCATAGTTGAACAAAATGATGTCTTCAAATGAGAACAAAACAAAAGAGTAGAGGTGTAGTGATCAAAACTCATGAGGTGGCTAAGTTGGTGCTAAGTCACTTAGGGAGTTGGTGCTTCCTTGCAAATAGGTGTTTGCTAAAGCCTAATTAAGTGGGTGCTTGACTTTATTGGGGTTGGTGCTCCAAGTTGAGTTGGTGTTCAACTGAATTTGATCTTTTATTTTATAGGATTGTAGTCCATTTGAAGAGATCATAGTGGTTTTTCTTCCCCTTGAAGGTTTTCCACTCATATATGTGTTATCTTGTCTAAATGGTTCTTTTTATTTTGCTAGATCACTATGTTTCTTTCATAGTTCATAAATTATTGGGTACAATTGAAAGAATTTTTTTAAACATTGATTCATCCCCCTCTTAGTAATTGTGCTTCCAAAAATTAGTATTAGACCTTGGTCCTTTGAAGCAGGCCTAATGGCTTAAACAAGATCCTAGAAGCATAAACATGTCTAGTCATCAAGTACAAGGAGGTTTGTCAACCAATAAGGCTCCTCTCTTCAATGGGACTAATTATGCATTTTGGAGCATCAAAATGAAGGCCTATCTGATGTCTTTGGGATATGACATATGTCAAACTATTGTTAATGGATTCACTCCACCTCCTACACCACCAACTATAGCAGCAAGCAAGAAGGAAAGTGAAAACAAGTCTAAGTCAATGAACGTCATCCTATGTGATTTTTCAGAGGTAGAATTTGTAAAGGTCATGCATTGTGATATAGTTAAAGGGATTTGGAAAAATTTGCAAACCATTTATGAAGGAGACACCAAAGTCAAGTTGGAAAAGTTGCAAACCCACTGAAGGCAATTTGAAAGTCTGAGAATGGAGGATAAAAACATTACATCTTATCTATTAAGAGTAGACGAAGTGGTTAATGTCATCAGAGGTCTAGGAGAGAAGTTGGAAGAATCAATAGTAGTTCAAAAGGTATTAAGATATCTAACATCTAAGTTTGATTTAAAAGTCTCTATTGTGGAGGAGATCAAAGATCTCAACATACTACAAATGGATGAGCTTCATGGCATCTTGATTGCTTATGAAATGAGATCAAGTGATGGAAGACCCTCCAAAAAGGAAGCTACATTCAAAGTTGAGAAAAAGTCACAAGGTAAAAAGGTCAAAGATGATGTTGATACATATATTGATGATGACAAGATAAAAGCCATGTTTGTCAAAAACTTAAAGAAAAGATCAAGTAAGTATAAGGGCAAGTTGTCATTCAAGTGCTTTAACTATGATAAGATTGGTCACTTTACACAAAGTGCCCTAACAAGGATAAGAATGAGCATGACGGAGATCATGATGAACATCATGGTGATGATAAGAAGTTCTATAAGCCTAACAAGAGCAATTTTTTTTTTAGAAAGTATGAAGACAAGAAAAGGTTATTCAAGAACAAGAGAAGTTTCTATACCAAAGAAGACGGTAGCTTCTTTGATATAAGTGACACAAGTATATCTGATAGTGATGATGATAGTAAAGATCATGATAGCAATGAAACCTTATTCATGGCCATAGAAATAGACAGTGAAAGTTGTTAAAAAAAGTCTTATAGAAGATGAAGAAGAGGCTGAAGTGAACCTTGAGGCAAAATTGGTGAGTGCTCTAGAGGAGTTAAAGTTTCAAAGAAGAAAGAATAAAAAACTAAGATCATTGGTTAAGAATCATGAGGAACAAATCAGTCTCTTTGAAGAAAGGCTAAGTAACAATAGCAATGACTATTAGGAGATTATCAAACAAATGAAAACTTAGATTGAGATTGTCACCGCAAGTCTTAAGAACAAAGAGGAAGAATGCATTTAGTTTAGAATAAAAATTGAGTCCTTGAAGGCAAAATTGGATCAGACAATAATCAAATTGAAGATACATCAAAAATTTGAAAAGAGCACTGAAGTCCTTGGTGAAATTTTGAATAGTCAGAGGTCTCCACATGACAATATAGGGCTTGGGTTTAAAGAAGACCAAAAGGAAAACAAGGAGAGTCAAACCTCAAAGGAAAATGGACAATCACGAGGTGATAGTACTGACAGAGTAAAGACCTATGTAGAAACTCTTAAATTTGAGATTCAAATTGATCATCAACAAGTCAAGAAGAATGTAAATCCTTCAAGAGACAACAAAGATAGAGGTGCATCATTTAACATCAAACAAAGAAGGTATGTGAATCCTTTCAATGGTTATTATTTCTCAAGCAATCAATATGGACATAGAGCTATGGATTGTAGACATCATGGTAGAGTCAACTCCTCATGGAGGAATAAGATGAATGCTCATTTCAAAAGTAAAAGTAGAATTATGTGTTATAAATTTGATTAGAGAGGACATATTGCAAGGGATTGCAAGATGAGGCATATGAAAAAAATCAGTCAAGACAAAAGGTTATATAGTCATACCACTGATAAGTGGATTAAGAAGTTCAACCTTGTGGATAAGGTGGAGGAACACAAGACTAAAGGAGAAGAATCTATGATAGCTTAAACTACCTTTCACATCCAAGATGAAGGCAAAAAATGTTATATAGATAGTGGTTGCTCTAGCCACATGATAGGAGACAAGAGCAAATTCATTTCATTAAATAATAATGTTGCAGGGACAGTGAGATTTGGAGATACACTACTGTCAATATTGTTGGCAAGGGTATCTTGAGTTTGGACAATGGAAAGAGCAAGACAGAGAATGTGTTGTATGTGGAAGGCTTGAAACATAACTTTCTTAGTATAAGTCAAATATGCAACCAGGGACACATACTGACCTTTCAAGATAGATGGGTGATATAAGGAGAGTCAAATTAGGAAGGCTAATTGTCAACGCTAAGAGGACTGAGAACAATTTATGTCTTGAATGAGATTAAGAAGGAGAGATGCTTTATGAGCAAGATGGATGAATGTTGGCTATGACACAGAAGGTTGGGCCACCTAAACTTTGATAATTTGGTCAAGATAAGCTCTAAGAAGTCTATGAAGAATATGCCTAAAATCACCAAACCTATAAACACACTTTGCAAGGCATGTCAACATGGTAAACAAACTAGAAGGAGGTTTAAGTCTAAGGAGTATTCTCCTACAAGACCTTTAGAGTTAATACACACTTATCTCTATGGACTTACAAGAATCCAAAGCATTCAAGAAGATAATGGACCTACAAGAATCCAAAGCATTCAAGAAGATAGTTATTTCATGTTACTCATAGATGACTACACAAGAATGACTTGGGTAGCATTCTTGAAAGAAAAGTCAGAGGCTCTTGATAAGTTTAAGGCATTTAAGGCTCTTGTTGAGAATGAAAAGAATGGAAAAATCAAATGCCTAAGATTTGATAGAGGATGAGAGTTTTGGTATAATTAATTTGATGACTTTTGTGAGGTCCATGGAATAAGGAGATAGTTATATGTAGTTAGGACACCTTAGCAGAATGGGGTAGTGGAAAGAAAGAATAGAATAGTTCAAGAGATGGCAAGAACTATGTTAAATGAATCAAGATTATCTAATGGATACTAGAGAGAGGCAGTGATAAATACAATCTACATTTTGATTAGAGGATAGATAAGGACTAATGACAATAATACCCCTTATGAACTGTGGAAAGACAAACCTACTAATGTGGAATGCTTTAGAGTGTTTGGAAGCAAATGCTTCATCAAAAGAGATGACGAAAACTTAGGTGAGTTTGATTCTAGGCCTGATGAAGGAATAATCTTGGGATACTCATCAATAAACTCAGTCTATACATATTATAACAAGAGGTTACAAAAGATAGTGGAAAACACCAATGCGAAGAATGATGAGACAAGTTCTAAGAAGTCACACTCTCAATCAAAGGATACATTAGAAAATTTGGACTTCAAGAATGAAGAAGAAATGATAGAGATAGATGAGGAAGAAGAAGAAGTTGATGAAAGACAAGATTCAAAAGGTCCTTCAAGATAGATTCAGAGAGACCATATTGAGTCACAAATCATTGGCAACAAGGATGCAGGTATGCAAACAATGATAAAATTGGTAAGTAACCTAAATCAAGATAATGTTGCTTTATTGTCTAAGATTGAACCTAAGAACCTTGTAGAAGCAAACAAAAATAAGTTTTGAATAGGTGCTATGAATGAGGAGTTAGACCAAATAGAAAATAATGAAACTTGGGAACTAGTTCCTAGGCCTAAAGATAAGAATGCCATTGGCACAAAATGAGTGTTTAGAAACAAGTTAAATGAAGATGGAGAATTCACTAGGAACAAGGCTACATTGGTATGAAAGGGGTATGCACAAGTAGAAGGGGTAGATTTTGAGGAGACCTATGCTCCAATAGTAAGATTGAAGGCTAATAGATTGTTTCTAGCATATGCAGGATTCAAAGGGTTCAATGTGTATCAGATAGGGGGAGTATGTTTGTATGGTGCTTCATAAATTCATAATCATGTGTGTTGAGTGTTTTGGTTACAAGAGGTGTGATCCAAAAAGTTACAGGGATCTCTTTATCATTTATGTCAAAGGGGAAGAAAGTTCAGAATGGGCAAGAAATAGCCTATTGAGAGAAGTTTCTAAGAGTGGTTGCCATCAATGACAAAGGGATAGATTGTTGAGTATTGTCATTGATGTTAAAGGTGCATCTTGTAGAGGTTGATGTCAAAGGTGATTAAGGACAGTTGGCAGTGTGTGATGTGACAAGGTGCATGAAAGAATGTTGTCATGAGAGAAAGAGAAAGAGAGAATTTGAAGATGAGTAATGTCTTATGACAACTTGAGAGGCACGAGTCTTGATGTCAAAGTGCATAGGAAGCCTAGTCATAACATGAAGAGGTATGTGCATTGAAAAATGAATGAACACAGGCATGTGAAGGTTGTATGGCACTGTTTGAGCATGTAAGTAAGGTATAGAAGCATTCATGAGAGTTTCAGGGTGAGCCTGTAGGGGTAAGACCTTAAGTCTAAGTCTGCACCTAGACCACTTTTAGACTTTGCTTGGCCTAATGACGTATGTAGATCAAATTTCAAGGCAAGTATGCACATGTGAGCATGGACAAAGGTGAGATAAGTTGTTTTAGGCATGATCACAAAGTTTGAGGTCAATATTTGAAAGAAAAGTGCATGAATCATTGTTTTAGGCCTTCTCGAGCTCACAAAATGAGGTCTCAAATCTGAGAAACACTTTCAAACATTTGTTAGCACGTGTAACCTCTACATGGGAGTTTGATCTATTAAGGAGAGATGGGGAAGGGTCTTAGCTAATATCTTTAGGCATTAGTTTTGGATTCAAGTGGTAGTCCTTTATAAACAATCGTTAGCACCAAACCCTGCGTTAAACCTCCCTAAAACCCTAATAAGGACCCGATGTAAAAGATCTTGTTCAAATCAGCTCAGGTTGGATTCAAATGCCTAGACAAGCTATTGGAGCATGTATTTAACTCTCTCAGGTAACTCCAGGTGGTGGTGGTTAGCCAGATGAGAGAGAAAATGCACAAATACAGACTTATTTATCAAGAAATTATTGTAGCTCTCAAAAATTGTATTGGTCAAAAGAAGCAAATGGATAGTAGAAGAAGCTATAGACTCATTTTACATGTCCATGATTTCTGGATAGGTTCTAAACTTCAATTTTTTTAATTTGGTCATCCAAGTTAGCTAGTCACCGATAGACCTAATGGTGTGAATAATGTAAAACCCAAGCATAAATGAAGAGTTGGATTTGAGGGCCTGTGCATGATAGACTGATGAAATAAAGTGAATGAAGAAGCCATTTATGACTTGTATGTCATACTCATGATTTGGAAAAGCTTTGGAAGTCAGCGTATATGGTGAAAAAGTTGCTCACAAAATGGCTTGTCTAGTTCAAATAAGATTGTGAGATATAAGGTGAAGAAATTAGTCTGCAAGACCAATATTTGCCATTAGATCATATGACTTTTCTATTTGAGGATGTTTTGGAGATCTCATAGGACCATTTGTATGCATCAAGATTCATGACAAGTGCCTACACAGGGGTTGGAGTTATAATTCATCATGAATGGTTTTTAAAGAGAATTCGCAGTTATGAGTAAGCAAGTTGTAGAGATGTTCTTGAGCCTTTATCTTCTGAGCGAAGATGTTCCAAGCATTTGGTGATAACCCTGAGGTCATGGATAATGTCTTCATATTTCATTTGTCATGGTTAAGTAGCTTAAGAGTGTTTAAGCTTCATTATTGTAAGACAGACTTTTGAGGTACACAAGTCTAATATGACAGTTTGTCCTAAAAGAGATTTCATGGCATGAACAAAGGATACAGGTCTAATCAAGCATGGAAGAGGTTAGTAGAGTTCATTGACTAAGTGATTGAATGGTTTTTGATTGTTAGAGAAGGCAATCTGGACCCAAGAAGATCAAGTTTTGGCATCAGTAGGACAAACCTAATGCAATTAAATCTCCATAAGACCTAAAGGAGTAAGGCCTAATTGAGTTGTAGACCAAAAGGGGTTCAAATTATGATTGAACCATGTTCATAAGATGTTCTAAGACCTATTATATGGCTGACCTAAGAGGTTAAAGGTGTGTAGCCAACCAAGTGGTGTGTGGACCATGTGTCTAGTATATATACAAGGCAATTTAGCCTATTTATATGTATGCAAAATAAACAGATAAAATTATGCATAGTTGAGCATGAGGTCTTGAAATGAGACCATAATAAAAAAAATAGAGGTGTGGTGATCAAAATTCATGAGATCGCTGAGTTGGTGCTGAGTCACTTAGGGAGTTAGGGTTTCCTTGCAAGTAGGTGCTTGCTAAAGCCTAATCAAATGGGTGCTTAACTTTATTGGGGTTGGTGCTACACATTGAGTTGGTGCTCCACTGAATTTGATCTTTTGTTTTATAGGATTGTAGTCCATTTGCAAAGATCATAGTGGGTTTTTTTTCCACTTGAGGGTTTCCCACTCATATATGTGTTATCTTGTCTGAATGGTTCTTTTTGCTTTGCTAGATCACTATGTTGCTTTCATAGTTCATGAATGATTGGGTATAATTGAAAGAAAGTTTTTAAATACTGATTCACCCCCCTCCTGCACTCCCCCTCCTCCGAGTAATTGTGCTTCCAACAGAGCTATGAGGGAGGACCTGGTTAAGTTATAAACCAAGGGTGTTCTCAAATGAGGAGGTGAGGTCCGAAAAAACCATCCTAATGTTCTTAACCAGGCTTTGGAGCAGGTCCTAAAGATCAAGGATGCCAAGTTTATTGAGAAAGAGAAATTGAAGTAGTTGTCAAAAGCTAAACCTAGGGTTGTGAAGAATGGGAAGAAAGGGAAGGAAGCTCCCACTAAAAAGAGAGAACCAGTGGAAATCTTGGAAGGTCCAAGTAGGCACCCTCTAGGGTGTCTCAAGAAAGCCAACACTAAGAAGATAATTGGGGAAACCAAGCTAAATGCTCTAGTAGATTACTCAAATTTTGAGAAATCTTCCTTCTAGTTCTTTTATGTTATTTCTTGCTCGATTTTAAACTATTTTTTGTGTTCTAGTTTTGGGATTTTTTCTAAGGTTTGATGGAAGATTGGTGGAAGCTCGCAAGGCTTTTGTTCCTTGTTTGTTTTTGTTTTGGGGTGTATTCCACATCTTACCATTTTTTGTATTGGTTACGGGATCTATCAAAATCCATTTGTTTACCTTATCTAATAAAAAATATTATAGTATGATGTCCTCTCATTAATAGATATTTGGTATCTTCACCTATTCCCAAGAGGGTATATCATGTGGATTGAATTCCTCCTTTCCCAGCGTAGTTAAAAGTGAATTTCAATGGCATTATCGAGGCAACCTAGGGGCTTCGAGAGCAGGTTGTATAATCAAGGATTGTTACAACTCTCTTATTAGAGCAACATCTCTCAAGTTGGAAGATAACACTAATAACAAGGTAGAGGTGCATGCATTGGTTCTAGGGGTTGAATTGGCGTTGCAATGAGGGTTGGACGAGTTGATTATTGAAGGGGTTCTTTGGTCATGGTCCATGCTCTTCGTAATAGGGGGCAAAGATTTGGTCTATAAGGGACATTTTGGATTGAATATGGCCTTTGTTGGGGTCCTTTTCTTCTTGGAAATTGAAGCACTGTTTATGGAAAGTCAACACAATAGTAGACTCTCTTGCTAATCAAAGCATCTTCCAAGATGAGGAGCTTTTGTTTGATAATGTGGCTTGTGCTTGGCAGGAGTGTTTCCTCTTGCCTTGGTGGACTTATGATAATTTATGCCTAGCTAATTTTCATTATTGCCCCTTTGATGTGTGTTCTCATCCCTTTCTTGGTGGCACTAGTGGCTATCTCCATGCCTACTAGTTATGGCTAGTTCGTGTGTACTCTTTTTTTACATGATTGCTCTTTTTTGGCATAAGGGCTAGGCACAAATCTGTCTTTTGACTTATTGGTCTCTCTGAGGTCTATTGCATTTGCTTTCACCCAACTTTTGGTCATGGCTCTTACATTGGTTATAGCCATTGTTGAGCCTATTGTCCTTGCCTAGGGACGTAAATGTGAAATGGATTTCGTGGGGAGGTCGGTGAGAGTAGGTTGAGGGAAGTCTTCAAGGTGCCTTCGAGTCAAATTTTACATGTTATCCAAACGGTGTTGGGATAT
Organism: Torreya grandis; assembly: GCA_037957365.1. Lineage (NCBI taxonomy): Eukaryota > Viridiplantae > Streptophyta > Pinopsida > Cupressales > Taxaceae > Torreya > Torreya grandis. Next base: position 1,941,480 of record JARHVA010000326.1, on the reverse strand, counting down.
TCTTTTATCAAATTTTGCCACCGAATCAAGGTTAATTTAGATGTAGTGTTTGTCTTCATGAAAAAACTATTAGATTTGGTTGAGTTCTTCGTAGACCTAGTTCACAAGTTTGACTTAGCTAAGGCAATTGGCGCGTTTGACTTTGGTAATCATGTTCCCATGTCATTTTCATATGTTGCAAGTTTGGTTCTCTTGTGGTATTTCAAGCGTTGAAAGATAAGTTTGTCACCCTGCTTAACCATGTCGAACAACTTATTTCAAATTTGAAGGACTACCATTCTCAATACAAGTGGGTTTTTCCATCGCGTCCCCTTGCTTCCACTAAAAGCTCCATTCCTAAATTGGGAGCTATGTTGCAAGCTAGGCATTCACCAAAAAAGATAGTTGTCATGAAGTTCTTGTTTAGGGGGGCAAGTAGGGCTATTTTTTCCTCCCCCAATTAGACTTTGTTGCCTCCTGTTTTGAGTTTATAGGTTACTTCATGTCACATGGGGAGCACTCAATCGTAGCTCGTTATGTGATGGGATTAGGGGGTGTTTTCACGCATAGTAGGAATGGGTTGGGCTTTTTGGGGTCTTCTATGAATTTGCAGACTGGGGCATAGGGCTTGGGTTCAATTTTGGATTCTTTGAAGGTGGTTATTCAAGGTGCTCTTAGCATCAAGGGTGGTCCTCTTGGTCTTGCAAGCGCTGACTTCGTAGATATTGACTCGGATTCTCCTTCATGCTCTTGATGGACTAAGCTATGGTTTAGTGATCTTCAGATGGCTTTTTCAAGTTTTTTTGGTCAAACTTGTATTTTGTTTTGATGTAAGCAAATGACTATTGCCTTGCATTTGGCTTAGTGTTGATGAATATATCTCTATCCTGGTTGAAGTCCATGTTTGCCCTAGGTTTTCATTCTAATGGCTACTGACTTTTTGTAATCATTGCAATCTTTTGTGGATCAATAAATGGGCAAGGGACCTTACAACCCTTAGTTACCGATCTAAAAATATATATTATAGTACAATGCCTTAAGGTTTCAACATGGTCTTTGAAGCATCCCTTCAAGATATTGTGATAATTATTTTCACCATGTCAAACCATAACAATGAGAACATATATATATATATATATATATATATATATATATATATATATATATATATATCAAGACATAAAATATGTGTAACAAGAATGGTGTCTATATGAAAATATATAATTGAGTAGCAGATATAGGGTGCTTTTTTTTTGTTAGACGTGAATATTGCACCCACCTATACCCATTTATTAAGTGAAGAACTTAACTGCTTATAATGTGAGGAAGATCCTCCTCCATAATATAGTTCGAATTCTCTAATATAATTATAATATAACGCGATTGAAGTCATTTAATATTATAATATGATTCATTTAAGGTTTCAACGGCATCTGAAGCATCCCTCCAAAATATTGTGATAATTGTTTTTACCATTTGAATGCAGATAACCATAACAGTGGATTATTAATAAAATAAAATAAAAACCTACTACTTTACAATACTTTCCAATGTTCAAACATCATGTCAAAGGGAAAAAAAGACGTGTCCATGCTTTACCCTTGAAAATAAGAGATACATCGCATAACATGGGAGAGTCGGGTCTCAAAATCTGCTTAATAAGAATGATCCTTCAATAGATGTATAAATGAGCATATGGCAGGGAGAGGATGTTTATTTTGTTGTTAGGCATGTGTATATTCCACCCACCTGAACCCATTTATTAAATGAATAGCCTAACCACCTATAATGTGTGGAAGATCCTTCACCATACTATAGTTCTAATTTTATAAAATAATTATGATATTACAATATATAGTATAACAATATTGTATGGTAATTTAATATTATAGTATGATACTCTTAAGGTTTCAACATAGTCTTCAAAGCATTTCTACATTGCGATGATTTCTTTTACCATTTGAAAGTAGTTCGCCATAACACACCAAAGGCAGAAAAGAGTTAATATCATTTCACAAGGTTCAAGCATCATGTCAGAAGAAAAAATATCTGTAGATGCTTTACTTGTGAAAACAAGAGATACATCACATGACATGGTAACAAATCTGCTTAACAAGAATGGTTTTTACAGGAATATGTATGGTTGAATAGCAGGTAGGGGATGCTTACTACCATTGAAATTCACAAGAATATATAAAGAAGAAAATACCTTTAATGGCTTCCTAGCTGGCTTCCCAACAGAGGTATAGCATGCATATAAATTACTAAGGTGTATAAAATATTAATGTGTCTTTGGTCTTGATATATGAATTATTCTCCACGTGTATTTTACCCAAATTTAACAGCTTTTTTAAAGATTTGAACCCAAAAGATGATTTACCACACTCATTCCATTCAACACACTTGCATATTCATTTTTCAATCCTAAAGAATTTATGACAAATAGCATAATCAATTAACATAAATCTCTTCAATTCAAAATTTAATAATTGAGATTAAATTTCAATTTTTCTTTGAGAAACTTAGAAACCAAAAGCATGTAGATTCAATAAAAAGACAATATAAACAAGATTAAAAAAAAAATTAAGAATATTTCTAATATCAAGAAATTTATGGGACAACTTTGCTTTGTTTATGGATTCATCCTCTGTGTCATTTCATTATATGTATTTCATGTGCTGCCAACAGCTAGTCTCCTTTTCTTTGTCTTAACATCATCAGAATTTGGACACAAACGACTTTGTATCATACCAAGAAATTTTGACTGTAAATTTTTATTAACTTCAATCAACTGTTTGATCATGCTTGTAGCCTGCAAGCGATTCTCTACGCTAGACTCCACCTTTACCTGTATTGCTTCTGGAGACCATTCTTGCTGAAAATTCAAAGTATTTCATTAAATAATAGTAGGATTTCCATTATTTAATAATTCTCAAACACAAGATGTTCTACAAAAGCTACATGAAAGAAAGTCTACCAAATATTAAAAAATGAATTTAAAAATAAAATAAAGCAAGGCCTATATAGTCACCAACAAAATGTTGAATAACGATGAATTGGTTTGCTATCTAATGTCAAAATGAATAGGTTCTCCAATACATTCAAGACATGTTCTTCCCTTCTTTCTCATCAAAATGCACTTGTCCTAATTTATGCAAAGAAGCAGAAGGGTGGACCCTAAGTTGATGACTGAAAGCAAAATGAGATTAATTTCTAATTTTGTACATATGACGGACATCGTCATCGGAAAATCATTAACAAAACGCCACAGTATCTAACCTTGATGGTATTTACAAGTATTAAACATGAGAAAACTTGTCCTACTAATGTCAAATATTTTGTATTCAGGGTAAAAATTAGAAAAGCAAATTAAGTGGGGAAAACAATCTTGATAAAAATAAATTCATTTGTGGAGTGATTTATTTGATTGGAGAATTGCTTTCTCATGGCTTCCTCTTCAGTTGTTGAGAAACCAGATTCAAAAAATATATTTCAATGGTAAAAAGAAGATCAGAAGATGAACCTCAAGATCTAGGATTTGTTGCTTCATTGAAGCTGCACTATGTGATCCAGTTCTTGCAAATTCTTCCTCCAATGAACAGTATGAAGGCATGACTGCCACTGTTTCTTCCAATCCAGCTCTTGGTTGTGATGTCTTTTCTAAAGAAGATACTGGAATACAAGGTAAACTTCCTCCGCTACTGTTTTTCTGACAACCCTTTGTATGGAACAAAGTTTGGGGAATTAGCAAAACATTTGTTATTTGTCCTGCATTGACAAGTAAAGAAAATATAGAGTTGTTAGTCTTAGTTTTCTTAAAATAAGAAATCATGCAATTCAGAAGTTTCTTTCAAGAGTAAACCATAATAAGTATGTTTCATGTGTTAGAACCAAGCCCTTCTCTCCTTTTTTGATTGATGTTATCTATCCCACTGCCAGCCACTTCATACTATTAAATGAAGGAACTAATCACGAATGAAAATGGTAAAACACAAACTTTACCAAACTACCGAGACTTGAAAACATTGATGGATAGTTTTGATGTCATCAGTGATTCCAAGGGTCAATGGCTGCTAACATGCAACTCACATTCAAATTGAAGATAAACAAGGACAGGAAGCCGACTAGAATCCAGGTTTGATAGTTCTTTTCAAAGATAGAGACTGATTTGAGATAATGAAATACAAACATGGACTGCCACCCTAAAGAAATGCTAAATTAAAAACAAACTAAGATTATTAATTACAATAAGATTCTCACCTAACTAGTCTCTTAAGTCAGTCATACATCTTGGTCAAAAAGTCCACTGATCAAGAAACATTTACTGAAAAGGAATGCCTAAAAAATACCTCAGAGAACAGTGGTGAAAGGTTTAAAGACTTCAGCATTTCTTTGAAATTGCCCATGACTTTCCTGTAACTTTCTATTTCCTGTATAACCCTTTTGAAATAAATAAAATCATTGACAATTAAAAAACCAAAGCTTGAAATTCATTTTCTGTAAGAAGAAAGCCTTAGGTTTCTCGTCCCTCTTATAGAGTACAACTTATTTAACACCTGGTACCCTGTGCACCTACACCATATACCTGGCACCAACTGGTTTGAATTCTAATAACGGTAGCTGCACAGTTTCAAAATCATTCCCAATAAATTGAACTTTCAAAAATAGACTAGATCATTAGATTTTGTGACTCATTCTAAATCAATTCCAAAATTTCCAAGTCCCAAGGATTGGCAATTTACTTCACCAGTCGGTAAACTCTTTTTTTTTTTTTAAATAGTTTGAATCAATTTTTATTAACTTTTTTTAAGAATAGGTAAATTTGTTTAAATTATTATCATTTTACTTTTTCATATTGGAAGTGTCTATGAAGACATCAACGTCTTCTTTGAGCTTGTAATAACTCTGAACCTTGAATGCATATGTGAAGATGTTTTCCTCCATTAACGATCATCAAGCTACATGCTATAAGAGTTGATATCTTTGTGATCAATTTTATTCACTAAACTTACACTCCTGAGATTCAGACCACCTATATGTTTTGTGGAGTCTGATTTCTTTTACATTCTGGAAGATCATCAAACATGGATGTTAGAAGATATTTTATATTGGACGTTTTTTGCACCACCCTGGAATTCCCAGCTGAGCCCACTTATTCCAGGCCATTCCCATATAGCTCCTTAATGGTCATTGATGAGGATGTCAGTCCTTCAAGTTCTCCACATTCAGATACAGATGAGGGCCAACTTGCACCCCCTTGTCAAGCAATTTTATCTGGTTTGGCAACAAATTTTGGACTCTCATATGGTTATTTGTAATGGTTGGCACGCCATCTTCTTTGCATTGAGATACAGATTAGGGCCAGTTTGTGCCTTCTTACCATCAGCTTCATCTTCTTTGGTGGTAAATTTTATTCTCACCTGGTTATTTGCAATGCTTGAATCACATGGTATTGTCACCTCTAACATGTTTAGGGTTTACCTGTTTTGGATTCACCCCACTAGTTATTTATTGTAGAAGACTAGAAGTTATCAATTAGCTCTTAGTTAATGTTTAACTAATGAAGGGTTATAAAACCTTCCCAACTAAATGTAACCACTTTTTGCTTAATAAAAAGACACACAAGTGTGTTAGTGTGTCATATAGCTTCCATTTCTTTTCATTCTTTCAACATTTATTTGCTAACAATGGTATTAGAACCAATCATTCTGGGAAGCCCTACTCAAGTATGAACGAAGTACATGTTCGAGGAAGCCCTAGGAGAAGGGTACGAATAGTGCATGAAAAAGAGGTCCAAAATTGATTTGCAGGCAGAGAATTTTTACATGCAGTACAAAAGTAATCCAAATCAAAAATAAAGGTGTCGATCTATTGTTGTGACAGAGGAGCAAGGATCAACAAGTGCGTTAAGGCACGGGACGACTAGTAAACATATCAGAAGAAAACACAATTCAGACTAGACAAAAATCACAAAACGCAAATCGTTATCCACAGAAGATAAGAGAACAAAAGAAAAATGCGAATTGGCTATTGGAAAGAGGAAAGAGAAAAGTGGCGAGTTGCAAACAAACCCAAATTCATGATTTCTTAGATGAAAATCAAGATTTTATGGCATAGGAGAATTCACACGAGAAAGACACAAAAGGAGGTTTTGTGAATCGTGTTAGGGCATGACAGTCATAAAAAATCACAAAAACAGGAAAAGCATGATTTGAAGTTGTGTGAAACTAGGAAAAAAATGATTTACAGTCATGTTAAGGCACAATGTCAAAGGAAAATGCCCTAAACCAGAGAAAAACATGATTTACAGTCACATTAGGGCACACAATCAACAACAAAATGACCTAAACCAGGGGCTGTCCAATCAAATAAAATGTGATCCACAAACCAGTTGATGTTGTTCCAGACCAGTTAAAAAGAACAAAGTGAATCTCATAACATCTAGGGCACAAAAAAATGGAGGATTTTTGTCATAATAAGTTCGCAAACTTTGCATTTATTTCTGAAACAGAACTGTACTTTACCTGTTGCATTAATTTCAAAGTCAGAACTATACTTTTCTAGTTGCATTGATTTCTGGGTCAGAAAACTATATTGTTTCTCTTGCATTAATTTCTGAGTCAGAAAACTTTGATTTTTGAGTTGGAAAACTGTGTTTTTCTGTTGCATTGATTTTCAGGTCAGCCTTGTATTTTTCTGTTCAAAGTCAAATTGTGTATAAAATGGCCAACATTTAAAATATGGTTCTGTCATAACCACATAACTTAACTAGCCATGATTGTAATGCTTGGAGTCAAGATTTAACAATCACGGAATGTCATGATCATGATAAAATCATTCTTAGCACTAAAGCAAGCCCTGTTACAAACTTTGTGGATTATGACAAGTGTCATAAGGAGGCCTTGATGTTGAAAGTTATTTGTGTTAGATGACATGATTCTTGATGTCTGGAATGCCACCGAGGCAATAGCGTCGTGAACCAATTTGAAAAATAAATATCAAACTTCAGAGGAAAGTCGGGTTCCATACCAGAAGAATCTACTATTTTCCACAAAGATGTTTGAGGATGAGTCTCTTTCAAAACACCTTCAGATGAAAGATCTCCGAGACCAATTAGGCCCCATTAAAAAAAAAGTGGGTAATGATGATATGCAACGTTGGTTTTGAACAATTTGACATCCTCCTATGAATATTTTGTGGAGGGTCTACAATTGGTGACGGGAAGCCAGATGCTAACATTTGATTAGGTTAGTTCCTATTTGATGTAAAAGGAACACAAACAAACACAAAAGAAGTCTAGTGTTGGACAAGCAAAGAGTGCATTAGCTGCTCAATCGAAAGGGAAGTGAAAACTTATTCTTGTTGATTCATCTTTTAAATACCAAGTAAAGTGTTTTTACCATCACAAGGCTAGACATCTCATAAAGGATTTTTGGAAGTGACATTACGCACTTTCCCAACAACCCAATCAAGAGGCTAATATGGTAGTAGTTGAAGAACAAGATGTTGAGGAAGAGTATGCCCTCATGGCACCATACTCAAATGATTGTGCTACTACTGATTGGTTCATTTTTTTCCGATGCATTTAGGCATTTCACATGTTTTAAGGACTAATATGTCACATTTATTGCAAATACAAAAAAAGTTGATTTTGTTTTATTAGTTGATGGGGCTTCACTTGCAGTAGAGGGGACAAAAGATATTCGCACAGTATTGAATAATACGAAAACAATCATCGTAAGGAATGTAAGGTATGTTCCTAGCCTCAATACAAATCTCGTCTATAAATCAATTAACAGAAAATCCCAATATTGTTGTAAATTTCTCTAGGAATAAGTGTAGTGTCTGATGTCAAATAGGATAGAGTAATTGCCCTAGGTATTGGGAAAGCTTTGCTTGTATAGGCCAGTTGACTGTGCCATAATCAATGCAAATGTATGTATGGAGAAAGACTCCATTATGAAGGAAGTGTTGAAGGATGAAATTTTTGATAGGCTTGTTGACCCTTCTCCAATCAACTTACATGCACTAGTGGTGGAGGGAATATCAATTATAAAGGATGTGCAAGAGGATGCAATTCCTCAATCTTAGTCAAATGCATAGGTAGTTGTGCAGGAGGATGATATATGTAAGTCACAGGTATTGTTTCATAGGACCAGAAACAAGGTTTTCCTTCAACATAGCATGGTCATTTTTCTCTCACAACCATTGTATGGTACCTAAACAATGGTTAAACAACCCATTGGATGCAAATTGATGGACAAAAATTGTACTTTGGACAAGTACACAACTCTTATTGTTGCAAAGGGCTTTTCCCAACAAGGGGGAACAGATGAGGAGATGGTTTATTTTCCTACTATGAATTTGATTTTTACTCCCACTTCTATTGCAAATATGGTCACATTTCAATTGCTTCTTTCAGGAGGTTTGGATGAGGTCTATATGGTGGACCTTGAAGGTTTTCAAGTTGGTCGTGATCATTTGGTTTGCAAGTTGATTAAGTCTGTGTACGGACTTACGAAGGCTCCACAACAATTTTGTGTACAGATTAAGTCTGTGTACAATCTAAATATTCAATGTTTTAGCTTGTTTAAATAACTAAATCCAAAATAAGATAAAACATATCAAAATGAGCTTGTGTTGGAATCATATCCATTGTTTGGGCTTGTTTAGTACCAAGCATGCCAATAAATTTTCAAGGCTTCTGTTCACCACCTTTGTTTGCCTATCTATTTATGGAAAATGAGCTAAACTGAAATTCAGCATTGTGCCCATCTTTTTCCACGAAGTTCTTCAAAAATTAACAAACTTGGTATCTCTATCTAAAACTATACTTTTGGGTAATTCGTGCAATCTTACTACTTTTTTGAGAAAAAAAATTGCCTCTATCTAAAACTATACTTTTAGATAATTCGTGCAATCTTACTACTTTGAAAAACAAATTTGCAATGTTTGTGGCATCCCTAGCCTTCTTGCATGCAATGAAGTGTACCATTTTTAAAAAATTATCAACAACAACAAATATAGAATCATTACCCTTTTGTGTCCTTAGAAACCCAAGAACAAGGTTCATGTTTATGTCTTCCCATGGTCTTTTCAATATTCGTAAGGGCTTATATGAACCTGCATTTTGACTTTTACCCTTGGAATGTTTGCAAGTAACACAACTTTGTATAAATTTGTTCACATCCACACTCATCTTAGGCTAATTGTATCTCTCACTTTGCTACACCAATATATTTTTCACAACAAAATGACCAGCTAATCCTCCATTATGTTTTTCTCTTCTCAAATTCTCCCTCATTGATCCTTGAGATATACACAATTGTTGTTCTCTAAACAACAATCCATAATGTAAAAATAAATCCAATCATGGAGATCTATCCATGTCGGGTGGACTCTTGCATGCTTCTCAAGCATACCTAAAATTCAAATCCTCTTCATACAAATATTTCATTGAGTCAAACCCAACTACCTATATTCTCATCTCATTCAACAAAATACATCTACTCAATACCCTACAACTCTATTTGACTTTCCATTTTTTGAAAACAAATGAATAACTTGGAAGAAATTCAACTCGGTTCATATGTTTTTGGTTCAACTTGTCTTAGTTGTTTATAAATTGCAATGCTTGATCATTCATATACAAAACAAACTTCTTTGAAAGCAAGTAATGTCTCCATTTCTTGAGAGCTTGTACTATAGCATAGAACTCTTGATCACAAACTGAATATTTTTGCTTGGCATCATTCAACTTCACACTAAAGCAAGCAATGGGTCTGCCCTCTTGACTCGACTACTTCTACTTCTATCCCACTGGCATCACTTCGACTTGGACCACCTTGTTGAAATCCAACAATGCTAACAATTGTTGTTTGGTTACCTTTTTCTTTGAAACATGAAAATTAATCTCATTGCAACCATCCATGTGAATTTTTTTCTATCACCTCTCATTGTTTTGATAATGCATGCACATATTCCACTAGAGTTTCTAAAAAATTTTGGTAAAAACTAATTAACCCATGAAAACTTCTTGCTTCAAACATGCCTTCTCACTCAAACAAGGATGTCCTGTAAGTGAAGGAATGTCAGAACTTTGGAAGTGACACTAGAGTCAAACAAGGAAATCCTCTATCTCCCACCTTGTTTGGGCTATACATTGATAAACTAGATGAGTGGATAGATAACGCTAGTAGAGGGGGTATCCTCCTAGCTATTTATGTTGTAAAATTATTTTTATATATAGATGATCTTATTGTAATTGCAAACAATCCAGAGTTTGAGAGAGCATTTGAAGGTTCTACAGTTCTTCTGCCAAGAGGTGGGAATGCAAGTGAATACTAGAAAAACAAAAGTCATGATCTTTTCTCTATGGAGAAAAAAGAAACAAATTGAATTCTTTTTCAAAGGAAGCCCACCAGAAGTAGTGGAAGAATACAAGTATCTCAGGCTAGACTTTCACAACAACCCTGGTTGGGAGACTTGCAAGGCAAAAATAATAAGGGGGATGAAAGGCCTTACACTCACTGCAAAACAGGTGTTAGAATGCAAAATTATGGGATTGGAAAACCAAGACAACCTTGTTTAGCCTACTTGTCACACCGATGGTCCTATATGGATGTGAAGTTTGGGGCAACAATGTGTCTGACCTAAATTGGAGACAAATAGAGAGAATCTAAAAACATTTAATCACAAGCAACCTCAAATTCAAAGCTTCATTTTCATATGAAATTCTATTTTCTGAAATAAGTACTTTTCCATTGGAAGCATTGGCAATGACTCAGACATTAAGTTATTTTAAAAAGATGCAAAGCATGGAGAATCATCGATGGCTCAAAATGGTAATAGAAGAGGAGCTAAGCACAAAAAAAACACATGGATGAAACAAAAAAACAAATGGATGAGTAAATGGGACATCAACATGTAAAAATGTCCAAACACCAATGAGGAAATAAAACAGTATATGAGAGAGGAATTCAAGTCAGCTAGGTGGACAAAGCAACTAGGATGGAAGAAAGCATATTACATCAAAGAGTTTAATCCTACATGGGATCACAAAGAAAACGCATAGATAGGGGTAGAAATAAAATGAAAAACAAAGATGTTAATGGCACAATTAATAACTAGCTCACATCATATTAAGTGAGAAACTGACAAGTGGACATTGCCTAAGGAAGAATAAGAAACAAGAACATGTTTATTTTGTGACAAGGGACTAGTGGAGATAGAATGACACGTCATTATGGAGTGTGCAACCTATGGTGACATTTGTATCAAGTACGAAGACAGCTTGACGGTTGACAACTTAACTGACTTGTTTGAAGAGGCAAGGTTAACTAAAACAAGTTTTTTAATCAAAATCTATAGTAAAAGAGTTAGTATTGAGAATGGATTAGAATTTTTGAAGAATAATAGGACAACCCTTGTGTCAAGTGGTTGTGTTAGCATGGAACAACTTTTTTGCAGCTCTTGGTCCCATAAACTACTTGGTCTCGTGGACGTTATTAGAATCTTTCATTCATTCATTCATTCAATATTTCTAGCAACACATGATCCCACCATAATGATGCATGTCCCTTCAACTTTTTGCAAGCAAACTTCACTCTTTTAGGGTCCATTTTATCAAAATTAAAGTCTTTTTCTAGCTCTCCAATCAATTAGATCTTTGTGGCATAGAATTCATAAGTAGATAGGGGTGTCCAACTTTGGCTCACCTCTCATTTTGGCAATGGCCTTCAATAATCTATCCTCTATCTCATCAACCAACTCAAGTTGAACTTATAGGGCTTCACCTTTACCTTCACCCATATCTGCAACAACTTCTCTATGTTGCACAATCTCCATAGCATCCAATCTAGCTTGGAATCCTCTCAACATATTTGCCAAGTTTGTAACTCTTGGCACTCTTCCTCCTCTTCCAAGAGGTACTCTCCTTTGTGTGCCATTTTGTATTCCTCATAACTCTCAACTCAACAATGTAGGACTCTTCACAACCTAAACATACTCAACTAGAGCCTCACACACTGAACTATGCATGACACAACTTGCTCTGATACCAAATGATGCATGAGGGATGGGAGGGGAGCAAGTTAACAATAGTCTTTCTCCACAACTATACTCACCAATTCCAATGGGAAAACTAGAACACAATGCTCTTAGAACTAGAGACCAAATCAAAATTATATTGAAATCATGTGATACAATCACAACAAACAACACACTTGTCTTGTTTCTTGAATAACAAACATGAAGAAGAAGATATCAAACAAAGTCCCTCAATGGACTTAAGCAATTCTTGATACTCCTTGTTCTCTTACAATTACACCCACACTCTCTCTAAAGTTACACCAACTGTTCCCCACACACTCTCTAAAGCTACACCAACTCTTCCCAACACTCTCTAACTGATTTGAATCTCTGTTGCCTCTTAACTACATCCTAGAGTGCCTCTTTCAAGTTCGCCTATTTTTGGAAAATGGGCTAAATGGAAAAAATCATCATTTTGGGCCATTACTATTTTTTTGCAACAAGTGTGAGCAAAATCTCTGCGTATTGCAAACTGGTGGTTTACAAACTATTGTGGCAATTGCAGTTACATAATCGCCAGTTAATGCAAACTTCCAGTTTCATAAACACCACCTATTTTAACCAACAATTTCATTATTTGCCAAGAAGGGATCAAATTGAACCTTGTTAGACAACTGAAACCTTCTACACGTGGTGTTCATGAAGTGTTGGAGCTTTGGGGATGTTTTTGGACCTATTGTAATCATCTTCGACAAATGAAACAATGGAAACACAGCTAACAAGTTCACAAATGCACATTGACACAACATATAATTTTTTGTGTGATGCAAGATTGCTCATTGACCTTGGATGCTCTTGCATCACATTCACTAACATTGGTCTCTATCAACAATCAATAATGGAAGCAAATTAGTTAAAGAAGCCACTTCAATATTTGTTAAAAAAAGTTGTAATCTATCCTAGCACTTTTCCATGTGGATCTACTATTGTTATTGTGCCTAAGAAATATGGTTTATAGATAATGTGCATCGATTGTAGGGCCTTGAATAAAATAACCATATACTCGAATAAAATAACCATATAGAAGAGGACCCTCTTATATGGATTGATGATTTTTTGGTCCAACTTCAATATGTTGAGTACTTCACAAGGTTGGTTTCTATGTAAGGGTATCATCTGAAAATAAAGGAGGATGTGTGGATAATAAAACTGAAGACAAGGCAAAATTTGTATGAATGGCTTGTGCTTCCTTTCAGTTTGTGTAATATTGTGGCTCCCTTCATGATGTTGATGAATTAAGTATTGAGACCATGCCCATATTCTTGTAGCTATATATTTGGAGGACATACTCATTTTGAGCAAAACATTTCATGAGCATCTAATGCATTTGACACAAGTTTTCTAAGTTTTGGAAGAGTTTAAGTTGTTCAATGAAGTATGAGTTTGCACAACACTCACTAGATTATTTGGGACATAGTTGGAGGAGTCTTAAGAACTGATCCAGCAAAAGTGGAATTCATTTTGAAGTGTCCCAATATTTCCAGTGTAACCGAGAAAAGGAGCTTCGTAGGAGTTGTCCAATATTTGAGAAAGTTTAACCAATCATTCTCCACTATAACATCATCTTTACATTCCATAACAACAAGTGGTAAGTCCTTTATTGGGGTAGAAATCAACAAAATGTATGTTTAGATTTGAAGCATCAATGCATTGGTTTTGGTACTACTTAACTTGCAGCTACCATTTTGAGTGGAGACGTACGCTATGGAGGTTGTTATATAAAAGGAGGTGAGTCAGTTTGTTATCATTCAAAACTTTTTTATGGGGCAGTTTTGAAATATTGCACATATGATAAGAAATTGTATGCACTTGAACAAACAGTTAAAAATGGAAGCATAGTCTAATGAAACCATTGTCCACATAGATCATCGACCACTTCAATATTAGCAAGCAAAATAAAAATCACAGCAAACAAGAAACTACAAATGGATGTGTTTCTTGCAATAATTTAATTTGGTTATCTATTATAAAGTGGTGTGACTATGACTAACAAGTTGGCTGACATGTTTTCTAGACCACCTTTGATTTCAAATTTGGCCACTATATCTCAGCTTGAACCATTTTTTCATAAGGCATATTGAGAAAAATATGAACATGATGCAAATTTTTCAGCTGTATATTAGCTTTTGAAAGGAGCAAAGAGTGCAGATTTTGAGCCTAAATATGACAACTATCTCCAAGAAGGGTTTCTCTACAAGTTGGGGAAAGTTTGTGTTCCAAATGATAGAAGGTTTCAGCTAATGAGAGGGGCTCATACTTCGAAATTTGTTTGTTACTTTGGCGTGGCAAAGACCTCGATACATTTTCAAAGGTAAGTAATTTTGGCAAAAATGCATGATGATGTTGAAAAGGTCATATGATGATGTGTTTTGTGTAGCACAATGTAAGTATTGGAAAGATGGAGTTGTATATCCCATTACTGGTTCCCTCTAGACAATAGGAAATCATTTCTATGGATTTTGTAGGAAGCTTGCCTATGTCAAAGAAAGGACATGATTATTTATTTATAATCAGGTTTTGGGCTCCTATTAAAAACCACTTTTTACCACTATCCAAAAAAATTGTAGACCAATTTAGTAAGAAGTGTCTTCTCATTCAATGCAAGGAGACTTTGAAGGGTAATGATATGGCTATATTTTTTTCCATTAATATTTAGATTCACTTTCCCTTGCCTACTTCTATCATTTCAGACAAGGTTTCAAGGGATTGGACAAATTTTGGACCACATTCAGGGAGAGAATGGACACAAGGTTAAAGTGGTTAACCACTTTTCATCCACAAACAAATGGTCAAATCAAAGTAGTCAAGACCACATTGATGATGCTCTTAATGGGTCACAATAGAAGTATCCGAAGACTTGGGATGAGAATTTGGCATATATTCAGCACTCGCACAATAAGAAAGTTCATTCTTCAACTAATAGATCTCATTTTTTTTCATTCATTCATTCATTCAAAAAAAAAAAATACTCATTTTGAAATGTGTTTTTGTTAGTTAATTTCTAGTCCATTTGATGTTGTGATGGGACATCCACAAAGGAAACAAGAAATTGATTCTAAACTACAAAAAACTAAGAATTTAATTGAACAGATAAGGCAAATACATATTCAAGTTCAAGAAAGGTTGAAGGATTCTCAAGCTAAATACAAAGCAAGGCATTGTTAGCATAGAGTTGAGCATGAGTTCCAAGTTGGAGACAAGGTGTGGCTTTCCTTAAGCAAAGAAAGACTCCAAGATAAAGCTAAAAAGCTAAAACCACTTATTTATGGCCCATTTGAAATTATTTAACAAGTGGGAATTAATGCTTTCAGATTAGTCGTGTCTCCATACATGAACCTATATGACGTAGCAAATGTTGAGAACTTACCTCTCATTGAGCCCTATATGTTAGATGATGAAGGTGGTCTCGTGTTGCCTTCCATTGAAGACCTTGCACCTAATGCTCAAAAGGAGTTGGAAAAGAATGATGTTCAGTGGAAAGAACATTGGCAAGTGAGATTGAAAGGGCAATTGCCAAACAAATCCAAGTGATATGGCAAAAGGAAAATGGGGGAAGTGTTCCCTCATCTTTCAAATCCGTAAGTTTTTAGGGACTTGTTGGCAGTTTTGACCCCATAGGCCAAAAATGCCACCCTAGCTTTGCACTTCATGTTTTTTTGCCTTGAAGGTTTTTTTCATGTTGCTCAAAGCAGTTCAAAGAAGCAAGGAAGAAGGCTTCGGTCTCTCTCAAATAGAAGACTTCAGGTTTTCATGATCGCAAGGCTTCAGGTTTTCAAGGGAGGAAGACTTCGGGCTTTCCTACATCAATAACTTCACTTGAGAAACCCGAAGTAAGAGCCAATGGAAAACCTGAACTGGTCTTGAGCTGGTTTGCAGGTTTTCAAAGTAAAAAGACTTCGGGTTCTCTTTACCAAACGACTTTGGGCTTTACAAGGTGCAAAACTTCGGGTTCTTCCAAAAGAAAGACTTCGGGTCTCCTTAGCTGCTTTACTTAAATTGCCTTATAAGTAGTAAGGGCCAATGGAAAACCCGAACTAGTCTTGAACAATGGTTTGCGGGTTTTCAAGGGAAGAAGACTGTAGGGTTTCCTACATCAGCAACTTCACCAAAGAAGCTCGAAGTAAGAAGTGGAGAACCTGATGAAGCAAAAGTATAAAGAGTTTTTGTTTGGTCTAAGTGTTGAAATTTCCTCGGATCTTTTGTCCGAAAGAAAGTTTATGAGGGGCACTTGTGAAAAGAAATGGTCTTTTCAAAAGTTCCAAAGGGTTCTTTCCTTTCGGAAAAGGCACTTTGCAAATTTCTGAAAGATATCTTTTTCCGAAAAAATGGTCTTTTTTAGCAACCCAAAGGGCACTTTCAAAAGCCAATGGACCATTTACATTTTTTTCGAAGGGCACTTAGCAAGAAGTCCAAAGGTACCTTTTTCAGAAAAAGTGCCCGAGGACAAAGGGCTGAGAGAAGGAATTCCTTTGCAAAAAGTTGCCGAAAAGATTTCTCTTTTGAAAAGGAATTGTCCAAAGGCAAGGAATGGATTCTTTCGGGAGAATTGTTCGCAAAAATAAGTTCTGAAAGAAAAGCCCGAAACAAATTCCGCCAAATGAAAAGCCCAAGGAAAATTCAAAGAAATTCTTTTGGGCAAAAGGTCCGAATAGATTCTTCTGAAGATATGGCTGAAAACAAAAGTCCGAAGAAATTGATGATGGGCCCGCAAACATCAAGTTTGAGCCCTTGCAAGTAGTCGTTGGCATTTAAAAGATCAAAAGAAGCTACACAACCTATAGACTTGCACCGACATAAATAAGATGGATACATGAAAACCAATGTCCTTAGATTGGTTTTCCATCTATAAGAAAGATCTGGTCTAGGTTTCAAGGCAGGAGCTAGTAGATGAAGTTAATGGAGAAGTCCTCGTCCTTCGACATGGCCATCGTCTTCGACAAACAACCGATCAATGTAGAAGCAACATGGCTCAATCAGGTTCATAGATGTAAGGATTTTGTCCTTATACATAAGCAGACAAGTGGAGGATGGCGTGGAAGTGAAAGATGAGGATTAGGTGGTTAGAAAAGGTAGCTCAAACATTTAAGATGTTCCTGGACTTTTTCTTCTTAGTAGACCATGACATCATCGTCCTCAACAAGTTTTTGTCTTCTAGTGTGTTTCTCGACCAATGAGAGGGCTTGAAGACTTTTGGAGCTAATGGCGGTTAATTGTTGGAGAAGGATTAGTTCTAATTAATCCAAGTGTGGGTAAGAATTCATGGAGGGTGGTTGGATCTCATTTATTGATTTCTGTTTGCTCGCCTCTTCTCTTTTGGGCTTCCCCTTTTCTATAAATGTCTCGGTTTTCTCCCATTAGAGGGATATTCTCATTTGACAAGGAACTACTCTATCAAAATTTGTAAGAAAGACCTTTTGAAACAATAAAGATCATTTTTCTTTTTACCTATCTTTCGGCCCCCTTGAAAATTGTGCTTAGCAAGTTTGTGCATGAAGGCCTTGTGAAGAAGTGCTCTCCCACGTCTATTATCATTCCTTGCCTATTTTTAGGTGTTTTCAAATTAGTTGCAGGTCTGAACTTGAGCTCTTTCAACCATTAATGGATGTTTGGTGTGAATTCTGAAATTCCTCTTTGCTTCATGTATTGTTTGGTGAGCCTAGTTTATGAAACACTTATGCAAATTAGCTAGTTTGTGAGGTTGTGTGAACAAGAATGATCTTATGCTGAATTAGTGTTTATTTCATGCATATGTTAGTGTCAACCATTTTGGTGCATCACCTTTTTAGCTCTATTAGTTACCTTATACCCCCTCTTTACCTCTTTTCTAAGCAAAAGCATTAGTTTAGGTGATCTACCAAGAGGAAGCCGGCCTTCTCCGGAGGTTCAAGCTCACTACAGGATACCCACAACCTGAGGTTGTTCCAATTTTGTAGCTGGGAGTGAGAGAGCCTGAAAAACTCTTCCACAAGGGTGCAATTTTATGCTACAATAGGACTAACAACCTCCTAATTAGGTAAGTGTGAACAAATTGGATCATGTAGACATCTTCAATTCTGTTCAATAGATGTAACTAAGTACAATTTCTAGTTTCTATGAGTAGGTAACTTAAGAACATGTGATCATGAGACAAAATATAGCTAAACAAATTTTTTCAGGTCAGTGCAAGGACAAAGTAAAAGGTGTAGGTAGGTTCAAGGTTGATCCGAAGACTTTGGGGCCCACAAGAAGATAAGAATCAACCATACTTGACAGGTTAAGTAGCAGCTGAAATTGTCAAGCATGTTCCAAGAGAGCCGAACCCATCTTGTACTGAACAAGGTGATGTTGGCGGATTCATACCCAGCTGAACCCATCACATATGAGACAAAACAGCAGACTCATACGGTTCCAAAACAGTTTAAGAGTTCAATATCCTGTCTTTTCGAGTTCCTTGGTTGCTTGGGACTTTTGTGCAGTCCACTTGTTTACATTTTGTATAAAACATTTGGTTTTAAATTTTGGAGTTGTAGCATGTATATGCAACTAAGTAGAGTTGTAAAAGCAAGTGGCGGAGCAAGACAAGAATAGGAGAGCCTTGTAGAGCATCGTTAGAGTCCCACAATATTTTTGGAGGCTCCATTTAAGCGAATTGGATTGTAAACCTATAATAGAGAGAGTCAAATGATGAGGCACAACACCACTCTTCTGGATGTTTCTCACATTGGGTTTCTCCAATGGTAAACTCATGTTGAATCTTCTTTCTTGTGTATTTTCAGTTCTTTACTTTGTTTTAATTCATGTAATGCAACTACTAAAACAATTTCAGTACTTAAGCATTACAATTCTAAGGCAAAATATTGTTTTCTTGAAAACAGTACTTAGAGGACAGAAAGCATAATTCAGTAGATCAGATTCATATAAGTTTAAGATTTGTTGGTGAATTAGTTTGGAATATCTAAGCTAATTAAAGATCAATGTCTCCTCAGATATCACTTCGACTCTAGCCTTCGATCTCAACCCCATGGACCAATTTCCTTGGGCTTTGATACCATAAAGGAAGAATAAAGTATAAAACTAGAGAAAATGGAGAGAGAAGATGGAGCACTTATGTTCAGGCTTGCTTCACGTGTATAGCATTCTTAATCAACTGACTTTTGTAACTGGCATCTACCTACTAACTTCCAATCGATTCATAAATGCCTACTAACTCATAGCTATCATAACCAAGTATTGCCACACACACACACACACATATATATAGTCCCATCCAAGTCACAAATTACTTTGAGTTACGTGTCAAGACCAAGCACACTGAAGTTCAATACTACTCATAAATGATAACAAGGAATTGAATTGACCTATTTTGAGTCTGAAGATCAAAACGCATATGTTTTCAACACGACATTATGGAAAGGGGGTGCTTGGCTTGAAAGAAAACAAAATGGTCATTAAGGGATGCCAAGTTAGAAGAATATTCTCAAGACGATATTATGTACAGGCTCAAAATTTGCAATGTTTTGGCATGTCCAGAATAAGCTATACATGTATATAGTGTAAAATGTTGGGAAAAGTGCACAATTCTCATAGACACTGGAATTAAGATATTAGACCTGTGGGGTATTTACGATGTCGAGGATGTCAAAAAATACTAAAAACAACCTTTAAAAGCAAAGTACTCCAGAAAATTTAATAAAATAAGTACAACAGATCAACATTCTCAAAGTTCAACGATGAGCCCTCATCCATACCACATCAGTCCTCATAAAGGACATTAAATGCAATGAATTTAAATTAAATCCAGTCCTATCTAGCATACCTTTCTTTTGTTGTCAAATTTGATTGCAAAACATGATGAAAATCATTGAAATACTTTAAGAAATTATACTCTTTATTTCTTTAAATCTAGTCTTATGTAGCACACCTTTCTTTTGTTGTGAAATTTGATTATGAAATCATGAATAAAATGATTGAAATCCTTTGAAAAATTATACTCTTTATTTCTTTGTTAACCACAGCTAACGTCTTCAAAGGAAAATGTCATCTTATTGCCCTCTTGTGGTCTTTAAGGCCAATCTAAGGCCCATCTGGTGAATCCTCCAGTGGCTCCATTAATTGTGACTCTCTTATAGAAGTTGCCTTTTCTATCCAATTATACCTCTAATATAATTACCATAAGCATTTTTTAAAGCAATCACTTACTAGAATATCTTGTGAAAATTCTTCTTTCTTCGTGGACAAAACTCTGGACGTCACAATCTGATAATTAGTTTGGTTGTCCTCAATGTAGGTTGAAATAATTTAAAGGTATCAAGCATTGGATGTTATTAAAGAAGTGCATTTTTTTTCCTGAACTAGGTTGATAGATTTTTAATATAATAGAAGCATTCAATTTTATATAATTTCAAGCCAACTGACTACAAATTTAAACTTCCCACTTGAATAAAACAGGGTCGATGCACATTTGTCATCCCTTCATTGGTTGAATATTGAAACTTATTAGGTTGCATTTAAGTGGCACATTGAGTTATGAAGGCATAAAATTATAACCATGAGGAAACAATTCTGTATGTTTTCTTTGATATCCACCAGCCAGCTTTTGCACATTGAGTTATGAAAGCATAAAATTGTATGGTCAAAACTCCCTATATTTTACAATCATGTGTCTCTTATTATCCACAGGGTAAATTATTAGAAAATAAAAACGGAGATCAGAAAGTTCAACTTTAGCCACTACTACGTACACTAAAGCTCCATTTTCTATGGAATCATCATGTAAGACATTTTTTCCATAACATTCAAGATAGATAAAATCAGCATCATTTAACAACATTGTTTTCCCCTATATTCTATATCCATTTAAATCCAAACATATCATTTGTGTAGGGTGAGCCATTTCCTAATTCAAATACTTATTAAAAAGGTATGAAGAGAAAAACTGGGCATTTGCAAACATCACGAGTGAGCAATAGTTGCTGAACAGGAATAATATCTAGCAAAAAAAAATACCTTTCTTATGATTGAATGTCCGAATAACCTGGCCAGTAACGACATCCCATATGCGTGCAGTCCAATCTTCTGCAGCAGATACTAGCCACAATCGATTTGTTGTGAAGGCTAGAGCTGTAATGGATCCCCTATCAAATAGGAGACAAATTCAGGTTTTCCAACAAATATAGTTTGCAAAAGCAGCACATAGCTATCAAACCCACAATAAATTTATTATTTACCTACTCCATACTTGAATTATTCTCTGTATATTAAGTATAAAATGGAATCAATTAGTCCCTTTGTTAGTATGCATTCTACAAATTCTGATGTCATTTTCCATCATATCTGAGAACATCAAACACTGCTATTATGAAAAAAAAAAATTCAAAATATGGTTGTTACCTATGGCCAATTAAGGTAGATGGCTGATCTTCTATAGAAACATCAGTAGTACACTGCAATCCAATGTCGAGTTCATTGACAAATATTGTTCCATCCGCAGACCCAGAAAATAGCAAACGCTCTCCAGGATCTAGTATAATAGCTTTTATCTGCATTGGAAATGCAAATGTCTGCTGCAATGTGCCATGGCCCAGTCTCCACACCTAAGATTTACGACACCCAAGCTAACTTTACCATCTGCAGCCTGTAACTATTTACTATTTATACACCCATGATAGGGCTTAAGAACCAAGAATTCACCAAATATAATATTGTTATTTGAATTTTAATATAGGGAATTATGTTTCAAGATTCCTGTAATCATGTTTAATCTGTCAGCTTATATCTCTCAGAGCTGGGCATGGGATTCTTAACTTCTAATTTTATTTTCTTCCATTACCAAAGAACTATCAGCGAGGCTATTTCTCTCCAAACAATGCTAAAAATGTGACATTTATAGAAACTGTTTAAATATGATAGTATGTTTCAAGAGTCCCTATAATTGTGTCTAATCTGTCAGCCTATAGTTCTCAGAGCTGGGCATGGGATTGCTAGCTTCTATTTTTTATTTTCTTCATCAACCAAGATGTCTACGATCAATTTATATATCAACCACCGGGAAGGCTATTTCTGTCCAAATAATGCTAATAAGAGTTAACGTTGATAGCCACATGTATCTATTCAAAATGAAGATGCAAGCATCTTATGTTTTTCACTAATACACTTGAAACATAGTGAAGAAATATCACCTGAATCATGTATGTCATCAGTGTTATAAATTTTTAAATCCCTTTTATATAGTTAATTAATTTATTCTAGCTAACATACTTACAAACCTTGAGAATGCATTTTCAATCATAACTAGCTGAAAAGGATGAAATAGTAAATCAAAGTTTTCAGAGATAGTAATAATTAATAATTATACAATATTCAAGTATATCAATCATTAGTGAAACGAAGATCTCTGTACCATGATTGTTGCTATGGCATCAACTTAACTACATTTTGAAGACCAAGTTATTTCCATTTAGTCAGACTTCTACAGTATCCAACAAATCTTTTGTAGATGCAGAATCAATATTCTAAAAATGGATATAAATCACTGTAACCAAAATACACACATAATTGACAAAACAGTAACGTTCATATTTTAAGATCGGCAATTCTATAGAGACATAAGACACTAGGATGCCTATAAAAATCACTTAGAAATGCAACACAAGTGAAATTATGATTATCTGAGCACCACAAAAATGTTTTCAAGCATCAAAGATGAAACAGAACGATCAAAGAAAGACAAATTACAGCAAGGGCAAGTGAAAAGATCCCTGAATCCACCCATAAACACTGGTGAAGAGTCTGTTGGTGATGTCATCTAATACCTAAAGTTCAACACAATTTTGCTTTTGTTATCAGTAGTTGATCAATTTCTGCATTCTATCATAAAGCTTGTTCTTATCTTAATTGGACAAGAAAACTTGCCCAATTATTTATCCTATAACATAATTTTCCACTTCAATCGATAAACTTACTTTTCAGCCTCAGTGTTGTCTTTTACAAAGGATTTGAAGCTCCCCATCTTTAGATTGTGTCTTCCAAGTCTTCCTATAAACTTTCTCAAATTTGGTATCTATATCGTCTTGCTATCCATCTATTCCTGTGCATGTCATTGACGGCCTGCCACTTTAGATATAAAAGAGGCTCCTTTTACTTATCCTGCATGGACAAATGCTTTGAAATCCTTCAACCAATGAAACATAAGTTGGTTGTGAGTCACCGTGATTCACTGAAAGTTGAGGCTTTCCCAAGATGCATACCTTACTACAGTTGCAATAGTGGTGGCTGATAAACTGTGGAAAGAGTTTGGCACAAGTTGTGACCACCAAATGAAGTTCTGGAATTTAGCTTATAGCCTCTTGTTTCTTTTCAATATTGGAGCTCTTTTTTTTTACACACGTGTCCCAAAGAACCAGCTATACAATGGTTTGGAAAAAGTCATGGCCACCAAGTGAAGTTCTATCTTTTAACTTGTAGCCTTTTGTTTCTTTTTGACATTGGAGCTCATTTTTTATGCCCTCTTACTATTGTTACTGGTTGTACTTTTCAATCCCATTGACATACTTTGGTCCTTCGTGGATATTACTTCTTTCTTCTTTCTAATGACCATGCAGACTTCTTGGATGCCTGACACTATTTCTGCACTCCTTTCATGATAGCATTTTTTGTTTCAATATATTCCTTATAGATGGATAATCAATCAAAGCCTATAAATTCTGTATATTGGAAAAAATCATAATTATGCCATTCAAGTACCAATGCAGACATCATGGATGCCTGACAATATTTCTGCACTTCTTTCATGATAGCATTTTTTGTTTCAATATATTCCTTATAGATGGATAATCAGTCAAAGCCTATAAATTCTGTATATTGGAAAAAATCATAATTATGCCATTCACGTACCACAGTTTACTGAATTTCCCATCTTATGTTTGTGTGTGTATATTTTTTCTTTATAGCACAAAACTATGGCAATGCAAACATTAAAACCCAGACAATCCACATTTGACTTACAAAACAACTTAAAAAAAAATAGCCACAATAACGTAAACTAGAATAAAATGATGAATGTGACACACTTTTATGTGTTGGTGTAGGTATAAGTATTTTCAATTTTGAATAAAAGCTTTACTCGCCCCACAAGTGTTTTGGATACTATACGAATAGGGGATGAAAGGGAGTGATGCTTAAGATCCATATAAACGGGAGCGACCTGCAAGAGGATTTGAGATGGAATCCTTTGAAAACACATTTAAGACTTAATATTTATATTTTGATAACTACTTGTTCATCATAGGGCACAATCGAGGGGTTTAGGGAAACAATATGTGACTTCATAAGATACTTATACGTAATTCACTTCACATTTATTTATTGGTTTTGCATCATACCATTTTGGCAATTCGTACTCGATTGCGCTTTGAACAAATAGCCAAATATTGAAGTCCCAGAGATCGCAATGTGTCATCATTTTTAGGATGATCACCCAAAGAGCATCAAAGAGTCAATCCAGTATTGTCGTATAGACAGAGAATCAAGATGGTATTATCAGCATTCTAACCCTAAACACCCTACATCAGCATACATAATAGAAATTGACATGAAAGATAAACAATCAATAACACATCATAACAAAAATCCATAGACACATATGAAGGAATTAAATTGTCTATATTATCCCTACATCAAGTATACATAAGGTCTTAGGCATACAATGAGAGCATATAGCTTTGTAGTCAAATCAAGAGCATCTGCTCTAACAATCTAGAACCAATAATGATCAATATCAATATCAGCCTCCACAGTGAAGTGAGTACATCTATATATATGGTACAGATAAGTATAGAAGTTCCTAGAAGCTCCACTAAACACCCAACACATATAACATGTAAACCGATGCATCTCCCATGTGAATGCCAAGTGTCTCTCTATTTGCACTCCATGACATGGTTAATGGTAAGCATTCTTTCCCATTGTAACTTCATCAGTGCTTTACCTCGGCATTCAACCTGCTTTTTTCCTCCTCATATGTAGGTTCTTGATCATTGAATCTCCACATGCCCTGTGTTTTCCTTCACCATTACCCTTCTGATGCTTGTACTTTGGCGCTCTCTTGTTTTCCCTATCATATACCTGGAATAATATCCAAAAAATTGTTGGGCCAACATTTCCTTTTGCCCTAACTTCCTTGTCCACCCTCGAGCAAGCCTTCAAGGTCCCATTCTGGGTAGTACCCTTTGTTATTGTACTATGGGCCTCGAGATCATTGATGTGTTGTTTCACCCTTTTAATGTCATTCCCCATTTGCTGGCCCTTAAATCTTCTTGGCCACTTATGTAAAATTGGTGTCGATGCTTATCAAACCCTTGTATATGCATTCCAATTGTGCCAAAAAGGTCTTGATTTCTTGTTTCAACATCGTCTCCTTATTCTTCAGTGACTCCCTTACCTACAATATGGCATATAGTGGAAAATATTCTCCATTGGTTTTTTTCTTCATCAGTGGCTTTGTTGGCCACCTCCAGCGCATTGTGACACTGTCCAGTTCTTAATCGAAGAAGCATCACTCAATCAAGGAGGCACATGTATGCTATTACCATGGCATGAGTGATGTCCAAAAATTTCTTATAATATTCCTCTTCGAGATGCTTCACATATTCAACATGCACTACCATATCTTTGAATTCTTGGGTGACGAACTCTCCAATAGTTAGGCCTTGTAACATGCCGTTTTTCCCATTTTTAACTTATCACCATTCCGTTCTAGTGAAATTTAATTGAAGAAAAGTTAATTTAGTTAAAAAAACTGAAAGAATTTCTAAAATGATATTTTGATGGGTACGTTCACCTGTCCAAACTAGGATTGGATGCAAGACTGTTATTTCCGGTATTTTTGTATTTATGAGGTAAAAATTTAAATGAAAATCCATAAATTAAATCGAAAATGAATTGGTATTAAGGGATGTTAGTAATGGGCATATTAATGAAAGGAAGTGGGAGGCAAGGAAGTCTTGCCGCTTAGGTAACATGCCAACCTTTTGTTTAAAATTAATGTAAAACAAACAACTAAATTGAGTGAACCCTCCACTCAAGAAGAAAAAGGAAGAGGGGTGGCCAAGACAGTTTGGGGGTGAGTTTGAGAGGAGAGGCATTTTCAGTATAGGATGGCGAGTGCAGTTGGAAATTAACAAGCCAAGAAGAGAATCATACACTTCAAGAAGAAGGGATGAGCAAGAAAATCTTTGGAGGACGCAACTGAGCAGCAGGAGGATTCAACCTGAATTAAGGAGGAAGGATCTGTGGTAAATCAATTCAGGCAAGTTGATCTCTTACAACAAGTTCCTCGTTATTTTTGATAATTTTAAAATGTCTTGTTGAATCTGTTCAGAGATTTATGGCTTTAGAATCGCTATTATAACATTCTTTTAAGCATTCTTGTATATGCTTTTAAATTCTGGTAAAGAGGATCTTGAGATTATAAGTTGCTTGGAACCATCCTGGTTTATCCTAGTTAATTCCCTATAGCGCAGCAGTAACTACCTTGTAGTGATAGAAGTTTAATGTGGAATGGTTGACTGTTCTCCTCTTCTTGCATAGCTGACATTGCTTGATGAAAGGATGCTACAGTGCTGCATTGTAATCTTATTTTTGCAGGTTGTGTTAATTGATCTACCACATATTAATTGAGACAGTTGCATAGTTAATATTTAATATATTTATTTTGAATCTTCAGCTTGATCCATACCATCGAAATAGTGAACTGAGGTTGTTATGTTCATGTTTATTTTCTGTGGATTTTGGACTATTGCTCTTCTTCCAAACGCTGTATAAAGATTTTCAACCACCTGTGCACGCTTATAATTAGACTTGGGTATGAAATTTATATTTGTAGTGCCTCAAAATGTCATCGGCTGGGGTACATTGATGTTGAGTATTTTTTTTATTTTATTTAGGTGAACTTAGCACCATTTATTAGCTGTACCTTTCTTTTATCTGCCTGAGTACCTTGCTCTTAGCTGAGAAAGCCGAAATTCTGTCCCATTGCACTGCATAAAAAGGAGCTGAATTACGCAAATGTAAAGTTTTGTGTGAAATTATTCCTCAAGTACACTTCATCTTCTTCCATGACTGTGTATACTATTGTGCACTGCATAATCATTCTATTCTTTTGCTCTGTACTTTGATATGCTTGAACCTGCACAGTAATCTTTGGACATTATGCCTCAACAATTGCCAACCATCCATTAGACAAGACGTTCATTAACCTGCATGTTAATTTCTGGGTAAAATGCCTTAAAATTGAAAATCAATATATTTGTTATGTTGGGAGATGCTTCTCCAAACCTGCGTCAAAGTGGAATGATTTGGACTGGATACAGGGATCTAGTTAAATAAATAAATAAAAATTGCAGCTGTACATAGTTAACCTGGCTTCCCCATTTAAAAAGGTGATAACAATCGATTATTTTATTTAGTCGATCTTGAGAATCGAAGACGAAAATGGGCTTGAGAAGAATTGATTGTGTTTTGGATCTGAATTAGGTAGCTAAGATGTCATTACAGTATGAAAAAGATGTGATTGTTGAGTGTAAAGGGCCAATTTACAGATCCGTAAAAGGTGATAAGAAGATTCAAGGATATCTATAGAAAGGAAGGCCATGAAATTTGGAATCGAGTAATGGCAGAGAAGCCTATGTGACCTTTTCTTATTCCCGTGCTTCTTTTTTTTTGGATTTTGGAAAGATGGCTTGTTCCCTTCTCCAATTGGGTTCCACTCTTTGTTACCATGTGGGCAACAATTCAGGTGTGTATAAATGATTTTTCTATGTATGATTTACAGTTAGTATTATTAACATTAGAGATGAAATGATTTTAATAATATCCATGAGACCAAAATAATTGACGTTAAATCAAAAATTACAAATTTAAACCAACATCCATTTACCAACTGTTTAGAATGCCAAGGATCTGAGATATTATTGATATGCACAGTAGTATATTAAGCAAACAGTTATAGTCAATGGCGGTGGCGTTCTTGACATTTGAGTAGTATATACTATATTATGTACAGATGTACGGCGTTTCAGCCTTAATGGTAAAAAGATCGAATCCCCTGCTAAGTCTTTTTAGTAGGATATCTAAGGTATATGGCGCCTTATGTTTGGTAGATGAAAATGGCCATTTTGGAGTGCACAGTAGGAAGGATAACTGCATAGAAATGTGCCCTTGACTGTAGTGGCTGTATGGCATCCTTATTTGGCTTTTGCGCCTAGAGAAATATATCTCAAGGCAGTCCAATCACCCTAGTAAAACAATTGAGGTTAT
Source organism: Torreya grandis (assembly GCA_037957365.1). NCBI lineage: Eukaryota > Viridiplantae > Streptophyta > Pinopsida > Cupressales > Taxaceae > Torreya > Torreya grandis. Next base: position 1,913,118 of record JARHVA010000326.1, on the reverse strand, counting down.
TTTGTTATCAGTAGAAACATTATATTATTGACTTTGACAGGAGTTTATCGGTTGACATTAAACTGGGTGGTGCTATGAGAAGTCATCTGATATGGTAAGAGCCATTTAGATCTGATATCAATAGCTGGGTGGCGCTATGTGTAGCCAGATGGTATGGTGAGAGTCATTCAGATCTGAGGTAGCTGATCTGTATAATGCAGAGTAATTGGTTTTATTTATTTATTTTGATAGTAGTGCTACATTTGCCTTTTGGAATTGCTGAAGAATAAGCAGACCCAAGTGATGGTTGTGCAATAGTGTAGTAGGGGCGTAAGATGAATAAACATTAATATATTGTCTTCTAGAAAGCTAAATAATTGAATGGAATAAAATTAAATTCTGCTCATTTATTTTTTATTTATTTTTTTCCTTTTTTTGTTACTTATCATGTTTGTGGAGTGGTAATGTTACCATTGAATGGTTTTTGGTAGTAAATGGAACAAGGTAGCACCATCAATCAAATTCTTAACCATTAAATTCTTTTCCACCAGTTTATACTGAAGTTATTGTGTCTTTTGTCCTTTTCCATGCCACTTGTAGGACGCCAACTTACTGAAATAACATTGTCATGCAGGGTAATACATAAGCAAGTGGTTGTGGTCAATGGCAGTGGCGTTTGTAAATATTGGAATTCCTATGTAATGAATAGGTGTAAGACGTTTTAGCCTTGTTGGTAACATGGTCGAACACCTAGCAAGATAAGACAACGAATGTTTGATATCTAGGAAGATTTTCAATGATTGATAGTTGAGCAAATTAGCTTTATGGTAGAAGATAATTTACCTTTGTGCTTTGAGTAACCTTATCGGTTGAAGAAATTAATTTATCTATTTGAGTATATTCACTTGATAGATTTGACTTATCGAAATAGTGCAAAGAGCAAACCGTTACATACTTGATGCTTATTTTACAACCATTATTGTAGACCATGAGCATTTAAGTCATTTCTACTCATCTCATCCTGTATATTGTTGTGTGTTGTTATGTATTGCTTAAAAGGACCATTGTATAGTAAATGATATGGCAGTTTATGTTCCAATTCCATAAAACATCAATGATACATTGTTTTGTAGCGACTTGATTTGAAATGATTTCGTTGCTTAGCGATACTCTTAAATGCTCAAGGTGAACTATTACCTTACGTATTTAGAATATTATAAGCCTTGGTAAAGGCTTATAGTGGTGAAGATAAGGTATTATAGCTTAAGAACTCATCGAGTTGTATTGTTGCAAGAGCAAAAATGTATTTAATCTATGGTTAGATAAACCTATCTGTATATGGTTTCAGCCATGAATGTGGCAATGTGTAAGGACATGGAATGATGATGGTCATCACTAGTCCTAGCTTATGCATGTTTTGATGTGAGTGATATGGTTGTAAAGACAGTTGAGTCTTATCAATGTAGTTAAGAAACATAGTTATCCTTACATTCTTGTATGCGCTCTTGCGAGATAATGTTTGAGTAAGCATGCACACTTTCAGTAGTCATGGTGATTGAGGATTGTTTGAGTGTGTAGTCTAATCTTGTTTATTGTAGTCTTGAGCTTATAGAGGTTTTTTGGAGTCACGAAAGTTCCTCCCTTGGTGTAGAATGTCAATCTTTGTCGGTGATGACATCTTATGAAGGAGACTCATTACAAGTTTTGTCGGAGAACTACATCTGACCCTGATTCTGAGGAGTAGATATGTAGGCTGCCATGTTGAGGTGGGGCATCGGTTCTAGGTCCCTAGGCCTGTTTCATAGCAACCATGTGATCGTTTGAATTTCTTCTAGTCCATGGCATGTGAGTTGTGGATACGCTTGTACGTATTGTGCCACAAAAGTGACTAGACAGTGGACATTGGTGTAACAATAGTGGTGACTATTGTCACATCGTTTTATACGCCTCTACATAGACAATGAACATTCAATGTTGTATGTTATTCTAAGGCATGTTGTTCGTTTCAATGCAAGTTAATTGTTGAACAATGCCAGTTGTAAATCAAGCCAAATCAGTTCAGAACCGGACTCAAATTAACATTTGAACTAGAGTTTTTCCAAAACTACGACATGAAACCTTTTCCTCTATCATACGAGAGTTGGAAACAATAACTAGTATTATTATACATCGATTGGATATCATTTTGTGGACTCACTTTCTAGAGGTGATAACAGGATTTTGCACTGTTTAGTTCCTGTTGAGCTCGCAGAGTCGATTCGGAATCGACCTGCTAAAAATAGCTAAAATCAGAATTTGACAAAACCGGAGGTTGATAGTGTTTTACTTTAGCTTTAAATTATCAGAAGAACTTTAAAATGGTCAAAATAGGGTTGTTTTCTATTTTTAACGACCCAATTCCAAACCCAATTTATTCAGGAAATGCTAGGTAGAACAACTCTTATTTTGGAGTTTTATTCTTCCGGGATTGATTCCATGGGTTCATAGTGGTATCCTGTTGCTGAGAGAATTTGGATGGACTTTTAGAAAGAATTTTCTCCGAGTAGGGGTATTTTATCCACTGCCATTTTGTAGGCGATTTATTGTACTATGAAGTAACTGTGTGATGTGTTGGCAAAGTTTGTGCAATTTATTCGTAGTTTTGTCATGGTATGATCTTATTGTTTTGCCTAACGTACTCCCTGAATGCATAGAGGACATTTAAAATGTTTGGTTAACCTAGGCTCAGTTTGAGACCTCTTGGCTTGCATAGCGTTAACATGCTTTGCGGTCGTGTTTTGTGGGAACACTGACTCAGTGAACCATAATGGTTCACATATTGTTGAATTTCAAGGCAGGATAAGTAAGAATACCTCTCGAGGAATTTATATTAAAAAAGTCTAGTACATTTTTCCAGTACCCGACTGGAGGGGTTCTTACATTGTGGTATCAGAGCTCAAGGTTTGACACTTAGCCTAATGTACTCATTCACGAGTCCGTGTTATATATCATTGAGAAAACACTTAATGAGTTCAAATACTAACTTGTGCATGAGGTGACCTTTCTCTTTTGTGTGGACTATTGCATTCCTTTGATAGTATGTGTTGTGAAAATGCATGTGGGATCTACTAGAATGCGATACTGTATTGGATGCTTGTGTTAGGGCATGTAATGCCTTGTTTTCATAACCATACCACACCTTGTTTGGATTGTGAATTTTGGACCACCCTTGAGTATGGCTTGATGAGTAGTGAAAGTGTTGCACACCTTTGATTCTTGGGAATTTGTTTGCCTAAGAGGATGCATTCTATTGTGGTGAACTTTCTTAATCATCTAGGAGTGTCATTCGTACTTTGACACCTAGTATGATGTTTTGTTCCCTTCTTTGCAAGGTTGTCATCAATTGATTGTACGAGTTGCCCAGAATGTTGTGAGCATATGAATTCAGATTTGACCTAGAGGGGCTGAATCCTAGGGCAACATATTAGATATGACACGAGTCTTGGTAGTTGGGAAGTTGTTTTGATGGGCCTTTTTGAGTTAGGGCTTTGTGGTACATTGAGTGTGTGCCCTTGGGAGCACCTCTACCTTCTTAGAGTTGTTAAATGGCTGGTTTGACTGAGTGTCTCGAAGGTGTTTTTGTATACCACGTTGGGTAAGTGAGTACCTAGCATAGTTCATGGGTTCATGAACAAGAGATTCTTATAACCTTTTTGATCATTTAGATCGAGCACCTTGGTGATGGTTAGACATTTGCTTGATAAGCAAGTCAATACGGCCACTTGTGTTTTGTGTATTGGGTGTTGTACAAGCATGAGATGCTTCTCACCCAAGCAAGCGTGCATTGTAGATGGATTTTTGTATCTCGTGATGTCAATCATAGGGGAGGGGATCTTGGAATACCCCTTGGGGATTGGCACCACCTAGTGTGGTGGGCAGCCTCCTTGTAGTAGAGGAGTTTGTTTTGTTTTGCTAATGACTTCCAATGTGTTAGGAGTTTGTTCATGGATTGGTATTCCATATGTTTCCTTGGTTTGGGAAGAGGTGTTGCTTCAGCAATTAGCTAGCATTAAGATGATTTGTTACTCTATGACCATCCAAAGACATCATTATAAGTCCACTAAGTGGATTCATATTTGTCATGGTGTTGATTAAGTGCTCCTTTGATCGGAGACTTGTTTTTGTAATGTTGTTTTGACAACATTTTCTAGCCTTCGTAGGATGATATTTTCTGCTTCTTGTTGGATAGAGGAGTTGTATAGATGGGCTGGCTTGCTGCTTCCATGTGGTCGAATCTTTATTTTGGAAAGGGGTTGTGATATTTACCACTTACAAGTTTGGTAAGTGTGTAGTGGTTTTGGCAACTTGGGTTGCGATGATTTCTTCATACCCCATGAGGGTATTGAAGAGTTGTGTTTCTAGTTGTTAAGATGTTGACTCCCTACTCTTTTATTTACATTATAAGAAGGGATAAGGAACTAGTATCATTTCAAAGAATATGCCTCTTGAGATCTTGTTCAAATTTATTGTGTGGAATAGAATTAATCTTCGGATGAAATAATCGTATGTACAAATGAATGTATATGTAACATTTAAGATCAATTAATTGTTAAGGGTTTGTATGTTAAACAAAAGTGTGTGTGTGTGTGTGTGTATAGGGTATAAATAGGCATAAGTAGACTTGTTAACATTTGAAGAGGGTACCTTGTAATTTTATATATTTAGTAGAGATGTAAGAATGCCAAGCAAATTGGAGTGGTAGAAATAAAATCACTATGGGAAGGGTGAATTGTAAAGCTTAAAATAAATAGAGAATTGAAAAAAAAATGCTGGCATATAAGTGAATTAATAATAATGATAAAGTACTTGAGAGAGATTAGACTTTGGTTTGAGGAAATGTGGTTGAATGTAGGTATGATTTAGACGATCTGAATATTACAAACATAGTAACATGGAGCTAATAGAGTGTAAGTAAAAGAAATGTATAATAATAGAAAAATGTTGAAGGATGTAAAATGGCGCCATTCCAAACCTTATAAGCTTATGCAATTAGTCTTCCAACTATGTGTGAGTATAATAGCCCCATTGAGGCATAGTATAAGGAGAAGATTCTTTTTCTACTCCCAGCAGATATTATTATTTTTCCTTTGGAAGGGTCAGTCACGCCTTGTTGTATAGATGGTTGTTGTCAAGGTTTTTGTTGACACAGTGGATTGCACCCTTGACAGGAGGTTGAGCTCCTGTCTTCCACGCATCACAATGGAAACTCCCCTCTTGCCTGTGGGTCTGGCAAAACTGGGGGGAGAGTCTCTAGATAAGGGCTGGCTCCCTTTGATGTATCTCTGAGGTCCTGTATTTCCTACTGCTAACAATGGGGGGGTGAAAAGAGAGAAGGATGCTGAAAACAGAACCTAAACTAAACAGTGATACACCAAAAAAGTTGATCTACTTAGCTTGAACATACACTTTCCACCAAGAACAAGCTGGTATACACTTCATTTTATATGAAAAACTCTTCTACATCAGTGAGCTAGGGGTCCTTTGGAGATACAGAGAGGAAGAACTATTAGAGGTGTTCTGAGACACACTATGGTAGCCCGTTCACATACGCCTATACTCTGTTGTAGACACTTCTGGCAGACCTGCAAAAGAAAAAACTTCACAATACACTAGACATGTTGGAATCGTTCTGTGAAAGCATAAAAAAAATGACTTAACACAAAACAAAGCCATAGACGTATGCAAAAGTGTAAGCTCAAATGGAGGTAAAAATGCTGTCTTGATTCAAGGTAAAATCCGGCAGAGCTCTACCTTACAAGCCAAGAGATCTCCCTCAAATGAGAGATTACAATATATATAGAGAAAAGAAAGCAAAAGGCGCCCCCTTTGGAAAAGACTTTGGCGTCTTTTTACAAGTTGACCCATGTGCGTTGAGAGCCTTGGGAAGAGGAAGTCGCTGTTGCTGATATCATCCTTCTAGAGGAGGCCTGCTAGAACCATGTTGTGTAATCGCCGGTCTTGACTTTGGCACTCAAACATTAATGTGAAAGCACAGGCGGCACTTCTTTTTCTGCAAACAAGACTGCTCCTTCAAGATATTCACGTGGTTTGTTTGCTCATTAATGTAAAGTGAAGAAAACAGGTCGCGCCGTTCACTGTTTGCGCCCCTTGATGACCACTTGGGCGATACTGTGTCAACCGCTAGAGTAACTCCTTGAGTCGACACCTTCCTTTGCCACTTGGACTGTTTTGTCCGTTTCTGCACTTTGTCTTTTCCTGGCTTTGTCTTTTCTGGCTCCGTGAGCACTCAGGGCTATCTTCTCGGTGGGTCGCTAAGTTCACTCGTGGCCTATCCTTAAGCTTTTCAAAATCAATGGCTATTTCACCGCCTTAAATTTGACGTCTGTGCACCCATCACTGGGCGTTTGAACCTCCAACGGCTAGTTTGCCGTGCTCGATTTTGACGTCTTCGGGCCCGTTACCCTCCTTGGCAATTCCTTCGGCTTTCTTGTTTGATCCTTCCCAAAGGGGAAGTGTCCCTTCGGCTTTGGAGAAGTGTCCCTTCATTTTTGGCCGAGAGTTCCCCGCAAGGGTACCTGCCCTTCAGGGTCCTTCGGGTTCTTGGTCCTCAAATCCTTCGGACAAAATGTCTGAAGGATTTCTTCCTTTGTTTTTTTCCGCTTATTTCCTCGGGCTTTTCTCTTCGGGCGAATTTCTTTGGACAAAATGTCCGAAGGAATTCCTTCGGACTTTTTGTCCGAAAGAATTTGTCCTGTCTTTTTCGCGGACAATCTTCCCGAAAGACATTGTTTTTTGCCTTAAACAAATTTCTTCGGACAAAATGTCCGAAGGAATTCCTTCGGGCATTTTGTCCAAATAAATTCTCTTGTCCTTTGCCTTGAACAAATCCGAAGGAATTCCAACTTGCCTTGTTCACTTTTCCGAAGAAAATCTTACCCTTTCGGCCTTCTCTTTGATCTCTTTGCAAGTGTTCCCTGCCCTCTGCAAGGGCACTGGAATGGTCCCTTTTATGCTTGACTTCCCTCCGCAAGGGCACTTGTCCTTCGGGAGACTCTCTTGAACCTTCTGATTGAACCATTCGGTTGAACCAACTGGTTGAACCGATTCTTTGAACCAAGCTGTTGAACCAATTCTTTGAACTGACTGATTGAACCAAAGACTGAACCAACTGATTGAACCAACTGAGTGAACCAACAATGGTTCAACGGTTCAATGGTTCAAAGTTCAAAATTCAAAATTCTTGGAAAAATCATGTCGTTGAACCCCGACGTTGAACCACTTTTCCAACCTTAAGAAAAAGTGTCTTGAATCATTTTTTGCTCTCTTTCCTTGTGAATTTTCTCAGACAAGAATCCCAAGAAGCTTTTTAAAATCCCTTTCATTCTTTGAACTGGTTCATCTTCTGTCGAAAGACTTGTGCAACCCGAATTCAACTGGCTCAGAACAGCAAAGGAAGGAGACCGATTTTGGCCTGCTAGACCAAAAATGGTCAACAGTTTTGTCATGATGTAAAGTCATCATAGAACTGGCAGTAATTACTATTGTTGCAACTGTCATCCATTTTATTCCCCTTTATTTTCAACACCTCGAGTTATTTATGTCATTAATAAGATAATTTTGGAACCAATAAATGGTATTAGTTACTTCATTTTCTATGATGTCCCCCTTTTTGGTATAAACCTGCATAAGTCCTTAGCCTTGAATTGTTCCTAAAAAGGCTAAGGGAAGAAGAGAAAAATGGGACATTTGAGGACTTCAAAAGCATTTAATAGAAAAACACTTTATGATTTAATTTCCACTTAAATTGAGGCCTTTTTAAGGGTCATGGGAACTTAAGGCTTGAAGTGAAATTATAAAGAGGTTCTTTTAATATTTAAAAAAAAAAAGATTTCCCTCGTATTTTGGGTGCCACACTTGGGGCATGGATATAAAAGGAAAATGAGTTCATTCGAAGATTATGCTTATTTGGGTATTGAATCTTATGCTAAAGTATGTCAAGTTTGAACAAGTGACTTGAAGATAAAACCTTTCAAGTGCATAAAGGAGTTTTGGGATGAAAACCTCCATTCTTTCACATAAGGCAGCTCTATTCAAGGGTTGTAATTGCGCTTCAGATTTACATGATTGCATGCAATTGAATTTGCAAAGGTGTTTTATAACACTACCTTGTTCAAAGGCAAAGTGAATACCTTGGAGAGTTGTTTGCATTGATTTTTCATTGTTTGGTTGTGCAATTGAGCTCCATTTTCAGGTTTGAAAGAACTTAGGGCTGTAAATAGGGTTTTTGGAGCTTCGAGACAACTTTTGGGGGACTTCCCATGAAGGAAAAATTATGTTTCTAATTTTGTTTGATAGCTATTATTTTTGTGATCATTTTGAGCTAACTTTTGCATTGAAATTTCAAATATTCCAGAAGATACGAATATCTAAAATTTCAGCTACTTGAGGCAAATAATAAATTATTGAGGGCTGAAAATAAGGTAATTAATTCAAAAAAATATTTGTATAATTTTTTCTAGTGGAGCGATTCACTTGGGCAGGTTGTTAGAGTGTTTTTAAGCTCTAATATTGAAGGGAATAATGTATTTTACATTATGAAAATTATTTTAATAATTTTCCAAGTGGGGCGAATTGATTTGGGGAACTTGGAGACCTTGTTGAAGGGATGAACAAGGGTTTGATTTTCAGATTTGTTTCTGCTATTTTTCTAAGTGTGGTGACTTGTTTGGAGGGGTTAACTTGACTATTGACAGTCCTAATTTGTTCTTTGAAAGCCCTAATAAATTACAAAAAAAAATCGTATATTTATTGCGATTTTGTGAAGGGTTTCAAGGCTGATTGGAAGGGGAAAACACATCTGTACCTGTATTTTAAAAATCAAAATAATTGCAAAGAAATTCCAACCACATCACCATTCCATCTTGCCACAAAAAAGGTACCTTATTGTAGTTTCATTTTCAGTAATTATTGGGGATTATTGTGGAGTGTTATTTCTTAAAATTTGGACATTTATTGCTGTTAGGGTTTGTTGGTTTAGGGTTGAATTCAGATTATTTTTCAGTTTCGCATAAAGGTTTGTTGGAAAACCCCAACTTGTCTTAATTGTCTCATTTGGGGACATTACATTTTTTTATCCAGTGATTTAGCCGTAGATCATTTAGAACCTTTGTAGACTTGATGGTTAGTAGGTTCCAAACCCATTTGAAGCTAGGGATGCAAGAAGTTAATCACTTGAGGGCCTACAAGTCTCTTACATATAGTATGAATCGGGTAAATGCTTGTTAAAAGTGTATTAGGCTCTTGTTGTTGATCAACTTTGAATAAGTTAGCATTGGACCTTGAAGTTGTGGCTAGCTAGTCAATCTTGAATTATTGACAAACTATCACCTTAAGTGCAAGTGAAATTGGCTTAGTGGAAGCATAATAATTTACTCTTGTTACACTTGCAAGTATGAGCATGTCTTTCAAATTTTTTAAAACATGCTTGAAGAAATGGACTAACTAAACACCAATGTCCTTAACTCATTTAAAGTAAAATGTTTAGACCTAAAATAGTTTGGAATCTATGAAATCAAGATGTTAACAAATGCTTGAAATTGTTCTTACTCCATTCCAGTTAGTTAAACCACATCTAGTTATATGGTTCTTCTTTGTGAATGGAATTATAGTAAGTTGTTATCTCATTGATCGATGATGGTTACTGCCCTCTTGGAATTTCCTCAACTAATTGAATGAAATCATAAATACACCAATTAAACAAGGCCTAGTTTAATCAGTCTTGAATCATTTATCTCTTAGTGAGAATCTTAATTATAAGAATAATAAATTGGCTCAATGCTAATGTAATGTCCCCTTTTCTAAAAATAAAATAACTTTATTATTAAAATAAAAAATATTTTTAAATATTTTAAATAAAAGTAATAATATGCATTAGTTTCCAAAAGTGAATATGTTAGTAACTCCTTTCTATTTTGATTTGTAATAAAGAAGGGGACTCCTCTAATTTGAAATAAATCGTCCTTCATTTAGAAAGTATATTGGAGGGAAAGGATATAAAAAGGAGAAATAGGTTCATTTTGAAGACTCATGTTATGTTTGTTGAAGTGAATTGAGTTTGAGCATGAAACGCTTGGCTTATCTCCATTGAAGACGAAAACCTTCAATGGAAACTTGAAGTTGATCGAAACCCTTAACTTTATTTAAGCAACTTCATTTCAGAGGTTGCAACGGGTAGAATTGATCGGTTTGAGATTCCTAAGGCACCATCTTGTGGAGCACAATAGTTGACCAGGTTCTAAGAGTGAAGCGTGGCTGTTGGAAACCCTCTTGGAGGGTGGCAAATCACTTTGAAGGTTGTTTGAAGTCAGTGAACCATTTGGAGGCCTTTTCAAAGGTGGCGTCCCACCTTGGGAGGAAAATTTGCATGTTATTAGGGCAGATTATTGAAATTTTGATATTTTTGTCATTAAATAGTAAGTTGGTATTTATTTGTGAATTTTCAGACCTATATGTGCATGCAAAAATCAGATTTAAAGAGATTTTGTGGGTGTAATTATTTTGGAATTTTTGGAAATTATTTAATGGTAAAATATTGTAATTTGTTCCCTAGTTTCGAGTTCCAAAATTCTGAATTTTTGGTTAGGGTTTAATAAAAAATTTAGAAATTGCTATTGTTGTGTTAGGGTTTGTGGTTAATTTCCATATTTTCATAATATGCCCTAAAGGGGATATTACAGCTAATAAGTTAATAGTTATTTATTCCTTCTAAATAGAGTAACTGTCATGATAATGAATTTCAATCAAACATCTAAGAATTGATATTACATACTCAATTACATCTAGTGGCGAGTTATAACTCTGTAAGAGAGTGGAAGTTATAATCTTCAATAGGGTGTTCTTCGTTAAATGCGATGATCTTAGTTGTGCTTATTCTATAGGAGAAACTTGGAGTCTTACTATGGGCACCTTATGATGACCTTGGAGAGGAATAAATCTAAATCCGCCAATCTGGGGGCAGTGATAATCAAACAATGCTTAGCCTTGGGCAGGAACATTACTCGAAGTTCAGATCCGCTTTATCCTTGTACCTCCACCCCTATTACACTCTCATAAGCTAGTCAGCTAGACCTGAAAAGGGAGTCTGATTTTTGAAGCATTGTGTGGTAACATTCACAACTCTGATTGATTGTGGATTGTGCTCAAGTTCTGTTAGGGATCTTTTATGTTATTTTCATCTCCTATTGTGTTCTATGATGTTTCCTCTCTTGTTACGTGTGACATGCATTTCATGTCAATAATAATAATAATAATAATTTCCTGAAATTTTTGCCCAAAAAATTGGGCATTACACTTATGGCCATAAGCATGTATACTGAGGAATGTTTATTCCTTAATGTTTTTTGCATACATTGGATATGTATCATTTCCAATTTCTATTCATCGTCATACTTGTCAGGAGATATAGGAAGTAGCTGTAGTATTGACTTGTACACATTGTCCTTTGCAAATTCTCTAACACCTTTCTTGGGAAAGGGGAAAACACTCTCTCGGTAAGAGAGATGTACAAAAGAATTAAGAGGCTTTATAGAACTCTCCCTAGCCTCTTTTTGGCTTTTGTGATGAACTCCTATGTGTTACTGATGCTCGTAGCAAGGTGAAAACTTGTTGAGCATGTGCATTTCTGTAAACAAATATTGAAATAAAAGGAAAATCAAATTAATTCTTGCAAACGAAGGGCAAGCATTTTAGCAAATTAAACTATCAGTAAGATTATTAAATATAAAACTTGTTGGTTTCCATGGATGGGAAGTCCAGTGAAAATAAAATAATTTTTGAAAAACTCATGTTTCCCAAAGGTACCGCCTAATCAACAATACAGTTGAAAAATTATGAGAAAGTCCTCTAAATTTTTTTTCTTGTATTTCTAAGCACTCCTAAGTTGACTAAGCCATCGGGACGATGTCTTTTTCAAGGGGGGACGGATGTAACATCCCGTTTTTCCCATTTTTAACTTATTATCATTAATTTCTAGTGAAATTTAATTGAAGCAAAGTTAATTTAATTAAATAGAAATGAAATAATTTCTAGCTGATATTTTTATGAGTATGTTCACCTGTCCAAACAAGGATTGGACGCAAGACCGTTATTTCCGGTATTTTTGTATTTATGACGTAAAATAAATGAAATTCCATAAATTAATCCAAAAATGAATTGGTATTAAGGAATGTTAGTAATGGGCTTATTAATCAAAGGAAGTGGGAGACAAGGGAGTCTTGCCACTTAGGTAATGCACCAACCTTTGGTTTAAAAAAAATTGTAAAATAAACAATTAAATTGAGTGGATCCTCTAGTCAAGGAGAAAAAGGATGGGGGTGGCCAACACAAGTTTGGGGGGAGTTTGAGAGGAGAGACATTTTCAGTATAGGATGGCAAGTGCATTTGGAAATTAACAAGCCAAGAAGAGGATCATACACTGGAAGAAGGGATGAGCAAGAAAATCTTTGGAGGACACAATTGAGCAGCAGGAGGATTCAACCCAAATTAAGGAGAAAATATCTGTGGTAAATCGATTTAGGCAAGTTGATATCTTACAACAAGTTCCTCCTTGCTGTTTTTGACAATTTTAAAACATCTTGTTGAATCTGTTCAGAGATTTATGGCTTTAGAATCGCTATTATAACATTCTTTTATGCATTCTTGTATGTGTTTTTAAATTCTGGTAAGGAGGATCTTGAGATTATAAGCTGCTTGGAAGCATCCTCATTCATCCTAGTTAATTACCTATAGCGCAGCAATAACTACCTTGTAGTGATAGAGGATTAATGTGGAATGGTTGACTGTTCTCTTCTTGCATAGCTGACATTTCTTGATGAAAAGGACATTATACTGCTGCACTGTAATCTTATTTTTGTGGGCTGTGTTAATTGATATACCACATATTAATGTAGATGGTTGAATAGCTAAGATTTAATATATTTATTTTGAATCTTCAGCATGATCCATACCATCCAAATAGTGAGCTGAGGTAGTTAAGTTCATGTTTAATTTCTGTGGATTTTGGACTATTGCTCTTCTTCCAAACGTTGTATGAAGATTTTCAACCACCTGTGCAAGCTTATAATTAGACTATGGTATGAAATTTACATTTGTAGCGCCTCACAATGTCATCAGCTGGGGTACATTGATGTTGAATATTTTTTTATTTTACTTGGGTGAACTTGGCGCCATTCATTAGCCATACCTTTATTTTATCTGCCCGAGTACCTTGCTCTTAGCTGAGAGACCTTTATTTTATCTGCCCGAGTACCTTGCTCTTAGCTTAGAGAGTCAGAATTCTGTCCCATTGCGCTGCGTAAAAAGGAGCTGAATTAAGCAAATGTAAAGTTTCGTGTGAAATTATTGTTAATTTGGAGTTGCACCCTGAATCAAAGACGTGCCGAAATAGCTAATCCTCGCTCCAGTTCAAACAATGTGATCTTTTCACAAGGGTGGGTGCCTCAATGATGAGAAGAACCTCCAAAGAAGGCTGGTTTCTGTAAGATGTATCTATGAGGATCTCAACTTCTACGCTACAAACTGCCTGGGGAAAAGGGGATAAAGAACTTGAAAGGAAATCCTAGCTAAAATGGTGATACAACTAATTTGCTTGATCCACTCAAAGTGAGCTTTTGAAAACATTGATTCAGACAAGGAAGAGGTAGAACTTCAACTCCAATTGGTCAATACACATAAGTATTTCACGAAAAGGTTCTGCCTAATGATCTAAGCTTGAGGGAAAAGTAGAAATAGACCTGACAAAAGACATTAAACAACCACTAATATCCACTGTAAACTCAACAAAAGACATTCAAACACAGAACGTGATCTGCATAAATGACCAACTAGTAACTAGGTATGAATCCAAATTTGACAAAGAAGAAAGAAAATCTATCACTTAGGCAAATCTATAATAATAGGACACTAGACCGGCTGCTGAAAATTGAAAAAACACAGTCCTCTTCTTATTGATTCTGAAAAAAAAGTTATAGCACAAACTTTGGCAAAAGATTGCTTGCCAAAAGAGGGATCCTTTTTACAAGGCTGAAAAGCCATTAATATAAAAATTATAAAAATCCAAGAGATTGGCGTTGAAAAATAGAGAGGGAGTAAACTCAAACCAACTCAGCCTTTACAAAAGTCTATTTTGTCTTGCATGAAAATTCTTTGCATTAAAAAATAAGAAGACAAGCTTTGGATGCATGAAATCTACGAATAGATATCTTGACTTGAAAACTAGTCAACTCCAAAACAAGAGTAGTCAAATCCGCTCGAACTGCTAGAATGTTTGAAAGTCTCCCATTTGCATGAAATCAATGCAAATGCCAAATTAAGAATTATGTTTGAACCGCCAGAACGTTTCAAGATTTGACACAAACGAGAGTGCGTGCATGGAATTTCTTTTGTTTAAGTTTTTCACTGTTCCACTACTTGAGTCCTCATGCAAAGCAAGCCTTTGTTTAAGAACTGAAGGTGACATGTTAGAACGGTCAAATCTGGACATGTCTATTCCTATTCATGGTTGTTGCATGCTCTTGTATTCTTGGACTATTTAGGCATGTTCACCGTTTGTATTTGTCTTTTCAACAAATCTTCCCCATTGTTCATGTGCATGTTCATCTTGTATTTCTGTCGGGTTTTTGCATCTAACATCTGTGTTTTGATTCTTTAGGTCATCTTTTCCCACGGATTCTTTTCTCTGCATTTGTCTATCTTTACTGTATCGATCTTTTTTGTGTTAGTCTTTACTTTCGAGCAGCTTTTCTGTTCATCGACTCTTCTCTGTCTTGGCTTTGTTCATGCTTTAGCCTTCGGGCTTTTGTTCCTTGCTCGTGGCCTTGTCTTTTCTATCGGGCTTTTTGTCCCTCCCGAATTCCTTCGGACTTTTTGTCTAAAGGAATTCGTTTCCTTGTGCCTTTGTTTTATTTCTATCGAGCTTTTCCCTGGGTATATCCTCCGTCGGGTCTTTTTCTGATTTCCTTCGAACTTTTTGTCCGAAGGAATTCCTTCGGACAAAACGTCTCCTTTGGTTATCTTTCCCCGAAGGGCATGTGCCCTTCGGGAATTTTTGAAATGTCCCTGACACTATGAAGGTGCCCTCCGCAAGGGCTTCTGCTTCCCAAACATGCCCTTCGGGCTTCTTGATTTGGTCCTTTTAGTCGCCTGGGTGCCTTCTGTAAGGGTAAGGTTCTTCTAGAAGTGCCCTTAGAAAGAATGGAAAAGGTCCACTTCGCTGCATAGTGCCCTCCACAAGGGCTATTCGTCCTCAAAAGCGCCTTTCAAAACTTTTGAAAGGGTCTTGCCACCGACCAAGTGCCCTCCGCAAGGGCAGGTGTCATTTGAAAAAATTGATTTTGTCCTTCAGAACTTTTGCCAAGGTCTTCGTGCTTGAAGTGTCCCCTGCAAGGGCACATACAATTCGGGGTTTCTGAAAATGACCCTTCGAGAAAAATGAAAGGTCCTCTCGCCCCCTGAGTGCCCTCCATAAGAGCAGTTGCCCTTTGGGCTTTTTTAAGGGCACTCAGGCTTTTTGAAATTGTCCTTTGGATGAATTGTCTGCATCTTTAGAAGCATAAAGTGAACCAACCCGAAGGGTACATAACCTTTGGGACTTTTGAATTGGACCTTCTCGAAGGCAAGTACCCTTCAGGGCTTTTCAACTGTGTTTTTCCTTTGTTGACAAAAGTCCGAAGAAAATAACTTTGAACGACTGCCACTTAGTCATTTTTTTGGACTTGTACACAGTCCTTTGAGAGCTCTTTCTCTCGGACAAAATGTCCAACAAAATAGTACACCTCTTATAGCCCGAAAAAATCCTTGGGAAGACAAAATAAATGAACTTACAACTTGTATGTCTTGGCTTTTGGTTGTACGTGATGCTTAGAAAAGGAGAAAAACCCTTTCAAACTGCTGTAGATGACATTTTTAGGAGAAAAACCCTCTTAAAACTACTGCATGTGTCCTTTTGAATGAACTGTATGCTCTATATGATGGCTGTAGGAGTCCATCAGAATTTACATGGCCGTAGGAGACCTTTTCGTCATCATTTGCATGGCTGTATTTGTACATTGCATTGGCTGTAATCAAGAAAGCTCCTTGGAAACCTCTGAAGGACTAAACTTCACTTGGTTGTAGATGGCCAAAACCTCGAGGCAAATGGTATCAGAGCTAAGTATCCTGCCATCCTGTGAACAAACCGTCTATGAGTGACAGAGAAAAGAGATACATAGCAAGGAAAGATAAGAAAGTTGCAAAACAGTTTCAGTGGTATCAGGATCCAGAAGGTTAGACAGCTTCAGAGGTCTTGAGGGCTCATTGGGAGTTTTCTCAGGAAATAGATATGGCAGAAGGTGAGAGGTCAGTCGGGGGTAACGAGACGTTTACCAACAACAAAGATGATAGTGGGAAGGGAAGAGAGAGATCGGTAAGTCTCGAAAAGAGATTTGAAAGGAAGATGGATGCCTTGATGGATATGGTATATCTCATGATGGGGAAAGTGGGCCAGAACACAACTCCACAGAACAACCCAGGATATAGAGGGAAGCACAGTGCCTCTAACCAGCATGATGGACGTGCTGCTCAGCCTGTTTCAAACAACACATACTTTCTTCCAGGCCCTTCAAACCCACCTTCTTGGCACCAATAAACACCCAATCTAATCCTAAAGAGAATGCTTCATTCGTGGAACAATTGAGACTTGGCCATGCAGAGTATGATTCTCTTCCTGATGACATCAAGATGGACATGTCCTATAATGACTTTATGGATCATACGAGAAAGAATAAGGGACAAGGGAGACATTATGAGCAAAGAAGAACAACAGTTCAAGGGGATTTGTATCAAGCTGTCAACAAGGTTATACTTCCACACTATGACGGGAGTGATAACAGTTCAGCTCGATCTTGGATACAGAAGCTGGACAACTATCTAGCTCTTAGACCGATGGCAAAAGAGGAGGCAATAAAGTTCGCTACGCTACACCTTGATGGGGTGGCGCACGAGTGGTGGTACCATGGCCTAGTCACCTTAGGTCATCGGTCTATCACTACCTATGATGAGTTCACCAACAGGGTCATCGAGAGATTTGAGAAAAAAGATCCTGAAATACATTTCAGAGAATTGGCACAGTTGAAGCAGTATGGCACAGTTGATGCCTACATAGCTGAGTTCCAGAGACTTTCAATAATGGTCACTGGCATCACGGAGAGGCAGTTGGTGATCCTTTTCAGTGAAGGATTGATGGAACCACTCAAGGGTTGGATTAAAGCCTTTGATCCACCATCCCTACAGGAGGCAATGAAGAAAGCAAGAAACATGGAGTGGGCTGCTCCTAAGGCAAATTTTTAATCCAAGACATCCTTTCACAAGGGGGATAAAGGAAAAAGACCTCATCATAGACCTCCTTTAAGACCTCAGCATAAGGAGTTCAATCAGCATAATCCTCATGTCACAAGATTGGATCTTGAGACACTGAACGAACTTAGAAGAAAGGGGTTATGTTTCCGATGTAGAGAAAAATGGTCTCAAGATCATGTTTGCCCAAACGGAGTCAAATTTCACCAGATTGAGTACTATTCAGCTGGTGAAAGTAATTCTGATTTTTCAGACCAGCAGTCTGATTTTGAAGATGGTGAAGTGGAAAGAGCTCCAGAAGAGTCCGAAGATGAAAAGGAAAGTGGAGGCATTTTGGCTCAACTTTCAAGCTTCCAAAGGAACGAATCCTTCAAAGTTCGAGGGATGATTAAGGGGCAGCGAATAGTTGCTTTGATCGACATTGGAGCAACACATAACTTCATAGATGAAGTTGTGGTGTCAAAGAAGGGGCTGCAAACAGAGGAGTTTGCAGGCTTCAAGGTCATGGTTGCTGATGGGTTCCACATCTCATGCACCAAGAAGATCTCAAACATGACTATGCAATTGGGAAACTATAAAGTCAAGGATGACTTCTATGTAGTCAACATTGGAGATACGGATGCCGTTCTAAGCATTCAATGGCTGTGTTCACTTGGAGAGATCTCCTTAAATCTGCAAACTATGCAGCTCAAGTTTCAATCCGATGGGAAGAGGATAGTACTAAGAGGAATGTCCAATGGGGGACCTCGGGTTGTGTCATTCAAGAGAATGGCAAGGCTGATCCATCATGATCAAGCTGAGTGGGTTGCAGAATATATGATTATTCCTGCTAGTCTGGTTGAAACTAAGAGAGACTATCCTCCTGATGTTCAGTCTCTACTCACAAAGAAGAGCAAGGTATTTGCTGATTTGCCTCCTGGACCACCACTTGAATGGGGTTTGGAACATATCATAGAGCTCAAGGAAGGAGCTAAACCGGTTATTACAACTCCATATCGGTATCCCAAGAAGCAGAAGGATGAGATTGAGAATAACATTCACAAACTCTTGGAGATGGGCTTCATTCGCCCAAGCAAGAGCCCCTACGCTTCAGCAGTGGTTCTTGTGAAGAAGGATGGTACCATGCGCATGTGTGTGGACTATCGTGCTTTGAATCAAAGCACCATCAAAAACCAATACCCCATTCCAAGGATAGATGAGCTCATTGATGAGCTACATGGAACTATTCTTCACCATTTTTGACCTGGAATCAATAGAATATGCATTTTTTACCTCTATTCTGGTTGGATATATCTCTGAGTGCGTCTGAGTGTTAGTCTTATGTCCAGTCATTGCTTCTTAATGCTTTCACAGGTTTGACACCAACGCCCCTGGTATATACAAAGCGCCATTCCTGCAGGTGACAAGAAGCGCTGTATCTGGAGCGCAGAGGCAGAAGGAGATTATTAAACAGTGTGCTTTCCCTACAGCGCCTATGGTAAGTCTTTTTTCTATGTGTTTCCATTAAAGCCTCCCTGTCAAGCTCCCTGCAGTTTGGTCCTTTTACCAGTTAAAGTGTATGTATGTGTTCTTGTGGTTCAGAGTGAGTGTGAGTAGATCAAACTTGTTTGGTGCATCACCCTATTAGGTTAGGTTATGTATTTTTAGTATCCTTCTCTCTTTTCAACCCCGCCCATTATATATATATGCATTAGCAACTTACTGGAATAACTTAGATGCATCAAAGGGAGCTAGACCTTATCTAGAGACTCTCCCCCCAGTTTTCCCAGACCCACAGGCAAGAGGGGAGTTTCCATTGTGACGTGTGGAAGGCAGGAGCTCAGCGTCCTGTCAAGGGTGCAATCCACTGCGTCAATAGTTTTTGGCACCCCCGATGGAACTTAGTTTTTACACTTAGTAAAGTTTAAGGATTGATGCTGGTCCTGTTACAGCAAAATCAACTATTTTCAGCATCTAGCGACTCCACTGGTAACAGCTTCAGTTTCTGATCAAAGACCAGTCTGACCTCCTATGCCTAAAATCACCACACAATCTACTGCTAAGGGTGTTTCTTTCGAATTCATTGAATTGCCTTTGAACTCAGCAAAGCGACTGAGGTTTGAGAGGACTCATCCTTATTCAGCAAATCACTTCCAAACCTGCTATAAAATACACCTATGCAAGAAGGCCTCGGTTGCATCTTATCATAGCTATATCATTACTTTTTGTGACCTTTCGTGGTCAGAGTCCTTTTAATCTCCAGCATTATGACCCAATTCCAGGAGCAGTCCTTAAAAGTGTGCCTCTTTAATGGAGAGGGGCCCATTACAGCTATTGAGCACATTAGAAATATTGCTAACCTCTACAATATTCACAATGTCACTGAGGAGAATATTGTAATCAGACTGCTGGCATTGTCTTTCAAGGGCAAAGTTCTGGACTGGTATGGGACTTTACCCATGAATTCAATCGATTCTTGGAATGAATTGGGCACCCTCTTGACGAACCGATTTGGGGAGAAGAGCGACCACTTCTCACTTGCCGAGCAACGGACTACAATGAAAAGAGCTCCACATGAATTCATGCAGGATTTCAACACCCGGTTCCAGAAGACATGGGATAGAATCCCCATTTTGGTAAGGCCAACTCCGAGCTATGCTTTCCTATATTATTTGAAAGCGTTGAACAACGACATTGCTGTTATGATACAATCCATGGGAGGACATGTGCTGCCTGCCGCCTATGACATAGCTATAGTGGCTGAGAATTGCCTGGTGCAGGCTGGAAAAATAGCTCCTAGGCCTCATATGCCGCTCTTTCCTAAAATGCTGCCTCCAATCCAGAGTGTTGCTCCCACCTTAGCTTTTTACCTGGCATAGAAAAGCCGTCTACTACTTCATCAAACGACCTCCATGAATTCAAAAGTTTGTTACAAAGCGTAACAAATGAGCTAGTGGCTATTAAAAGGCAGCAAGCTCAAAACAATCGACCAAATCAAGGATATCAGCAGTATGGTCAAGCAAATAAACCCACTTTCCAAAATTACAATCAAGGGCAGGGTCAGTTTGCACAGGGAAATCTTTTCAAGGCTACAATCCAAGCGCCCCTTCATCATCCAAGGCCATGGTGCCCGCTCAAAACAATCTGGTACAAGAACAACCCAGTTGCTCAACCATGGGATATGGTCAAGATCAGGCTGTTTATACAAATGAAATGTCGAGTCACTACACAAATGTACAAGACAACCAGGCAGCCGTCCAATTCCCAAGCTTTGAGGCTTCAGTGCAATCCGACATGGGCAACAGTCAGACTCAGCCCGATTCTACTCTCATGAATCACTTGGAGGGTGAGTTCTATGCAGTCAATTACGTGGGTAGTGCGGACAATCAGGGCGACTATGTTGCAGCCAACACAAGGTCCAAAAGGAGAGCAATGGAAGAATCTCAGGCACCTGACCAAACGTCAACAACACCTTCATCACGCGTAAACCAAAAGGTTCCAAATTTCAGACCGCCGATTGTACCTTCAGCTCCTCGGCCTGCGTCTCAGGCTGTAAGTAATCCCAAAGAAAAATTGAAAGAAGGAAACCCTCGAGTCAATTGGTAGACCAAATGAAGAAGCTGCACATGAACATCTCCTTGTGGGATTCATTGTCAATATCGGGGCAAAAGGACATGCTGCAAAAGGAATTACACGAGCTGAATGAACAAGCTGTCCCAACAAAGGCCGATAATGTTTTGATGATGAATGGACAGCCTTCCACATTAGGCCAAGTTAGGAAAGAAAAAAAAGTTCCCCCCTTTTATTTATCCTTGGTCATAGGAGATTTATTGGTGCACAATTGCATCATTGACAGTGGAGCAAGCACCTCGGTAATGCCTAAATGCATAGCCGACAAGTTGGGATTAAAATATGAAGAAATGACTAAGGGAGTCCTGCAGCTGGATGGAACACCAGCAAAAATAGTTGGAGTGGTGAAAGGTTTGAGCTTGACGCTACATGCCTGCCCGACCTTCTCAGTTCCCCACGATGTGGTAGTGGCAGATGTCTCTCCTTACTTTTCTATTTGCTTGTCCAGGGATTTCACATCCAAGATAGGCGACTACCTAGCAGCAAATTGGTCCTATCTGGGTTTTAGAACCAAGTATGGGACTAAGGTCAAGATTGAATCGGAGCCACTCCATAGAGATCATCTGGAACCATACTCGCTCAAGGCGGCAAATGTCAGCTATGCCATTATTGATCAAGAAGAGTTCCAAGTGGATCAATCTCCATCCTTTGCCCTCGAAGGAGTAGCTGATCTTAGACGAATGGGGAAGTGACAACTTCGAGCATGATCCTTACAAGTTCATAAAGGAGGTAGGCCTTGAAATTTATTGCATACACAAAGAGGGTACTTTTGTACCAAATCTGATGAAAGCAAGCCAAGAAAGCTCAGGTCTATGGTAGTTGTTTTTTGATGGCTCAAGAAGTAAGTTGGGAGCTGGTGGTGGAGTGGTGTTAGTTTCTCCTTCAAAGGAGAAATATTTTTCGGCTTTCTGGTTTCAATTTTATTGCACGAGCAATGTTGCAGAATACGAATCTCTCATCCATGGTTTGGAGTGGGCGAGGAAAAGAGGAATCAAAGAGCTGCAAGTTTTTGGTGACAGTGAGCTAATTGTCAATCAAGTAAGAGGCCAGAATTTGACAAAAAATTTGTTACTAAAGTCCTACAAACATAGGGTATGGGACTTAGTGGAGAATTTCTTTGCTTTCAATATTACCTCCATTCCTAGAGAGCAGAACAAGCAAGCAGATAGGCTGGCAGCAGTTGGTGCCCAGTTTGATATCCCTAGGCAAATAGGCCGAGACCGCAGTTCATGCCACTTGAAGGTAGTAATCCGGCCCTTTGTATCTGACAATGTCACTAACTGGCAAGTTTTTGACAGCGACCAGCAAATAGCACTCTTTTTGCAAGAAAAAGCTAAGTTCGCTACTAAAAACCAGGGAACGCTACAACAACAATATGACAGCGAAATTGTTCAGCTAGAACAATAAACTCCCTAAAGGCTTGGTCACTCTAGAGAGCATCTTCAATGAAGATGACCAGTTGAAAAGCGACAACGCAAGCATCACAACGAAGGAGAACTATGAGAAGATTGAAATATTCAAAGATAAGTTGCTTACACTTGGGAAAGTGTGCACGGACTGTGAAAGGTGGGCCTTCACCTTGTTGTGCCAAGAGTTTGTTGATGTCTTCGCTTGGGAATATAGCGATTTGAAGGGTTTTGACCCAAGTTTGGCTCAACATACCATTGAGCTGGAAGAAGGCGCCAGGCCGATCAAGTAGAAGCAAAGCACTGTCAACTCAAAGACTGAGCCCTCATGTGGAAGGAACCAACCAAGTTGATTGAGTCTAGGATAATATTTTCAATCAAATACTCCTCTTGGCTGGCCAATCTTGTTCCTGTCCGAAAAAGGAATGGGGAGATCAGACTATGCATTGATTTCAAAGACCTCAATAGAGTCTCTTTGAAAGACCATTATCCTCTCCCAAGCATAGAGCAGATCCTTCAAATGGTGACAGGGAGCGAGCGTTTCTCCCTCCTAGATGGGTATTCAGGATATAATCAGATTTTGGTGCAAGACTGACCAGTACAAGACAGCCTTCACTACCAAATGGAGATGTTTGCCTATAGAAAAATGCCATTCGGACTATCCAATGCTGGTGCCACCTTTCAGCGAGCCATGGACATGGCCTTTCGAGGCCTGATAAATAACATTGTGCTGGTATATCTTGATGACGTGACAGTATTCTCTAAAGAGGCGGGCCAACACATGAAACACCTCAGACAAATCTTCGAGAGGTGTAGAGAGTTTGATATCTCTCTTAACCCGAAGAAATGCCTGTTCGCTGTCCATGAGGGCAAACTCCTTGGCCACGTTGTTTCTAAGGAAGGCTTGACCATTGATCCAGAGAGAGTTTGCTTCATCCTGGAGCTGTCCTTGCCTAAGCACAAGAAAGGCCTGCAAAGCTTCTTCGGCAAAATAAATTTCATTCGGAGATTTATTTCGAATTTTGCGGAGATAGTCAAGCCATTGACCTCTACGCTGAAGAAGGATGAGAAGTTCGCGTGGACAGCACAAAGAAAGGACAGTTTTGAAGAAATCAAGCAGGCTATAGCCCAGGGTCATACTTTGATCAGTCTTGACTTCACCAAAGATTTCAACCTCTACACCTTCGGAAATGAAGAGGTAATCTCCGCCATGCTTACCCAAGCGAATGGTGATAACCTTGAGCAACCACTTGCATTTTTTAGCCAAGGCCTAGAGGGTTTTGAGGTCAGGTACACATATGTGGAGAAGCAAGTCCTTGTAGTCATACGGAGTCTGAAGAAATTTAGGCATATGCTGTCAAATAGCAGAATTCACCTCATGGTTCCACATCCCGGCATCAAGGATTTCTTGACCAATCGTGACCTGAATGAAAAGAGAGCGGGGTGGATCACTAAGGTGATGGAATACGACGTGGATATCAAGATGACCAAGTTGGTAAGAGCGAGAGGCCTGTGTGAACACCTTGCTGCAGACTTTAAATAGCAAAAAGAAGACAGTCTGCTAATTCATGATGCAGCTACAACAGAAGAACCAATTGCCATGAAAGATTTGACATCAGACTTGAGGCATTTCCTTCTCACTGGTGAGTGCCCGCAGGGCTTTGATAGGACCAAGAGGAGATATTTCAGACTCCAGTCTCTCCCTTATGCCCTGATTGATAGAGTACTGTTTAAAAGGGATCTCTCAGGGGTCCTTTTAAGGTGCATAGACCCAAGTTAGGCCGACAGGGTGCTGTCCGAGTTCCATGATGGGCCAGCTGGTGATCACTTTGCTCCTAGGCTTACAGTTGTAAGAATAATGAGAGCTGGGTACTTCTGGCCTACTCTATTTAGGGACACCCATGCCTGGGTACGAAAGTGCCAGAAGTGTGCTCTCTTTGATGGAAAGCAACGGCTGGCTGCCATGCCTTTACAGCCTATTCAGGTGGAGCAGCCATTCATGCAATGGGGCCTTGACTTTATAGGGATGATTAACCCTCCCTCCAGTGCTGGACACAAGTGGGTCTTGACCGCCACAGATTAATTCACAAGATGGGTAGAGGCTGTTGCTTTGAAGGAAGCCAACGAAAGTGCAGTCCTAGATTTTTACAAAGACCTGGTGGCAAGGTTTGGGGTTCCAACTACCATAATCTCAGATAACGCTTTAGCTTTTCTGGGAACTAAAACAAGTGAATGGGCGCTAAGATATGGTATTTATCTTAGCACTTCAACTACTACCCACCAGGGAATGGGCTAGCTGAGTCCACCAATAAGAATCTGATCAGGATCATCAAGCGAACAATGGAGAAGAATCAGAGGACTTGGCATGCCAAGTTGAAAACAGCCCTATGGGCAGATAGGGTCACTCCAAAGAGGGCAATTGGCAACTCACCATACACGCTCGTATATGAAAGGGAAGCTAGGCTTCCCCTTTCACTTGAATTGCCAGCCTTGGACCTTTTTCACCAGCTGCAATTAGAAGAAGGCAACAGCATGGAGGTTAGACTATGAGAGCTAATGGAGCTCCAAGAGACAAGGGACTACGTTATGGCTTCTACGACCAGCCGCCAACAGCAGACGAAGAAACACTTCGACAAGAAATCTTCATCAAAAATTTTCTCTGAAGGAGACATCGTCTTAAAATGGGATGCCGACCGAGCTAAGCCCAGAAAGCACGCGAAGTTCGACGCCCTATGGAGTGGTCTATATGTCATCACTCAGTGCAAGCAGCACAATGCATTCCAACTCTCCACGTTGGATGGTGAAAAACTATATATCCCAGTTAATGGGATACATCTTAAGCATTATCACTGAGCCCTTCTCCCATTATGTATGTATTTTCCTTGCTTTGTTCTTGCTTTCCCTAAGTGCTTTTGCACATGTTAGTAGTTTTCTTAGTCTTGTGTGTGTTTCGTTTCCTTTTGGGGGTAAGACCTTCATGATTGAGTCTTGGATATCTCAAGGCGGTTGCTAACTTTTTCAAAGCTGCATCTCAACTCTGTGCCCAATGGAATTTAAGGCAACTGATTTCTAAGCATAGCAGGCATGCTTCCCCTGGGAATCGCCAATTTGTTGACCATTTTTGGTCCAGCAGGCCAAAATCGGTCTCCTTCCCTTGTTTTAAGCCAGTTCAATTTTGATTTTTTGCACAAGTCTTTCGGCAAAAGGAGGAACTAGTTCAGTGGTTCGACGGCAATGTCCAATGGCATGATTCTTCCAAGAATTTTGAACTTGAACTTTGAACCATTATTGGTTCAATGAGTTGGTTCAGTTCAATTGGTTCAATGAGTTGGTTCAGTTCAATTGGTTTAATGAGTTGGTTCAGTTCAATTGGTTCAATAACTTGGTTCAATCGGCTTGGTTCAAAGAAGTGGTTCAAAGAGTTGGTTCAACGTTTGGTTCAACGGGTTGGTTTAAAAGGAACGGTTCACTTAGTTGGTCTAACGTTTGGTTCAAAGGAACGGTTCACTGAGTTGGTTCAACATTTGGTTCAAAGGAATGGTTCAATCGGAAGGTTCAAAGGAGTCTCCCACAGCCCGAAGGACAAGTGCCCTTGCGGAGGGCGGTCAAGCGCAAAATATACCATTCCAAGTGCCCTTGCGAAGGGCCGGGAACACTTGCAAAGGGATCAAGGAGAAAGCCGAAAGAGTAAGTTTTCTTAGAAAATTGGCTGAGTTTTCTTCAAAAATTTGTTCAAAGCAAGAGACGGAAAATTTCTTCAGACAAAATGTCCGAAGGAATTCCTTCGGACATTTTGTCCGAAGAAATCCTTCAGAAGAAAATCCCGCGAAATAAAAAAGGACTACGGCAAAGACAAGAAATCATTTCTTTCGGACTTTTGTCCGAAGGAATTCCTTCGAACAAAAAGTCCGAAGAAATTTGGGAAGAGCCGCGGGAAAAAACCCGAAGAAGAATTCCGAAGGAAAGGAAGTAATCGAGATAATTCTTGCGGACATTTTGTCCGTGAGAAAAATAGCCGGGAGAAAAGCCCGAACGAAGGCAAAACAGAAGGAAAGATATCCTTCGGACAATAGTCCGAAGAAATTCAGCCGCCAAAACAATGAGGACCCGACCAGGACAAAAGCCCGACCAGAGCAAAAGCCGAAGGAAAGGAAAAAGCCGAAGAAATTAACCGAGTGACGGGCCGGCGGACGTCAAAGTTGACTTTCAAATGGCGATGGGCTCGCTGGATTTCAAATGGCAACGGGCTCGCGAACATCAATTTTACGGCAATGAAATAGCCGTTGATCTTTAAATACTTGAACGCCAACTAGAAGGGAGCCCAAAGAACTAAGAGAGAGACAAATGCCAGCAAAAGAAAAAACCAAGAAAAAACAACGCTGGGGAAAAGACAAAAGTTAAGAATGTACTCAGCGACCTGCTGATGAGAGAGCCCAAAGAGCCAACGAAGTAGCAGAAGATATCCCTCGAGGGCCGAAGGAGACAGAAAAGACAAAGCAAGAGACAAAGAGCCAAGTGTAGAAACAGACAAAACAGTCCAAATGGCAAAGAAAGGCGTCGACTCAAGGAGTTACTCCAGCGGTTGGAATAGTGCCTGCCAAGTGGTCCTCAAGGGGTGCGAACAGTGAACGGCGCGACCCAATTTTTTTTCCATTTTGGATTAATGAGCAGATGAACCGCATGAATGCCTTCAAGGAGTGGTCTTGTTTGTAGACAAACGACACGGCCTATTTTTTTTAAATGCCTAAAGTCAAAATTGGAGCTGACACAACATTATCTTTCAGTGGCCTCCTCTTCCCAACGCTCTCAACGCACATGGGCCAACTTGTCAAAGGGCGCCAAAAGTCTTTTCCAAAAGAGGCGCCTTTTGTTCTCTCTTCTCTATATATATTGTAACTTCTCATTTTGAGAAAATCATCTCTCATATTGTAAGGCAAAGCCCTGCCATTTTTCACTTGGAATCAATAGAATAAGCATTTTTTACCTCTATTCTGGTTGGATATATCTCTGAGTGCGTTTGAGTGTTAGTCTTGTGTCCAGTCATTGCTTCCTAATGCTTTCATAGGGTTGACACCAACGCACCTGGTATATACAAAGTGCCATTCCTGCAGGTGACAAGAAGAGCTGTAGTTGGAGCGCAAAGGCAGAAGGAGATTATTAAACAGTGTGTTTCCCCTACAACGCCTATAGTAAGTCCTTTTTCTGTGTGTTTCCATTAAAGCCACCCTGTCAAGCTCCCTGCAGTCTGGTCCTTTACCAATTAAAGTGTATGTATGTGTTCTTGTGGTTCAGAGTGTGTGTAAGTAGATCAAACTTTTTTCGTGCATCACCCTATTAGGTTAGGTTCTGTTTTTCAGCATCCTTCTCTCTTTTCAACCCCCCATTATATATATATATATATGTATATATATATGTATATGTCTTAGCAACTTATTGGAATAACTTAGATGCATCAAAGGGAGCTAGTCTTTATCTAGAGACTCTCCCCCCAGTTTTGCCAGACCCACAGGCAAGAGGAGAGTTTCCATTGTGACGTGTGGAAGGCAAGAGCTCAGCCTCCTGTCAAGGGTGCAATCCATTGCGTCAACAATTAATGTTGTCAACCTCGAGTTGCACTCTGAATCGAAGACATGCTGAAATGACTAATCCTCTCTCCGGTTGAAACAATGGGATCTTCTCACGAGGGTGGGTGCCTCAATGGTGAGAAAAACCTCCAGAGAACGCTGGTTCCTGTAAGATGTATCAATGAAGATCTCTACTCTGCACTACGGACTACCATGGAAAAGGGAGAAAGAAACTTGAAGGGGAAATCCTACCTAATGATAGTGATACATCAGAATGTTGATCCACCCTACTTTGAACCTTGAACACTGAACAAACAAGGGAAAAGGAAGACCTTTGATTTCAATTGATCACTATGCATAAGTATTTCATGAGAAGGTTCGATCCAATGACAAAACGTGAGGGAAAATGATGGAGAGAGGTCGACCTTTTGGCGCAACGGCAAGCATTCCTACAAAGGTTCGATCCAATGACAAAACGTGAGGGAAAATGATAGAGAGAGGTTTGATGCAAGACACTATGCAACCACCTAACATCCACTTATAGCTTCAACAAAAGACCTATTTTAAAACACTGAATATGACCTATATAACATGATAAGCTAGCAACCAAGTACGAATCAGAATTTGGGAAAGGAGAGAAATCTACCACGTATACAAATTGTTGAATGAATGTACACTATGCTAGCACTTGAAATCTAAAAATACAGTCCTATTGATTAAAGAGGTTACAAAACTCACCAATGGCAGAGTCTGGTCTTACCAAGAGAGGGATCCTTTTTACAAGGATAAAAAACCATCAATATAGAAAATTATAAAAAGCCAAGAGATTGAGGTTTGAAAATAAAGAGGGAGTAAACTCAAGCCAACTTAGCCTTTACAAAAGTCTATTTTGTCTTGCATGAAAATTCTTTGCATTGAAAAGTGGATGGTGGACTCAAACGTTTGACTTTGCTTATACATGATCGATTGAGCCATGTCTAAAATTAGAGACTAGTTCTTTGGTGTTTGAAAGTGGACGGCTAGGCTTGTTAAAACACCCACCTCTCTTTGCATGGAAATTCACGTTAAGAGTCAATAGATGAGCTCTACTCGGACTGCTGAAACGTTTGGAGAAGTGTGACTTTGACTAGTCAAACTGTAGGTCAACTGAAACTTAGAAATCTACCAAAAATAGCCCTTGTTTGCATGTATTTTCTCTTATTTTGGTCTGCCTGTTCATGTCTATTTTTAGCGGGATTCTATTTTTGGATTATTTTGTCTATATTTGGTCTATATTTTCTCGGATTTCCTGGCTATTCCCTTGGGCTAATTCTTTCGGATATTCTTTTTTATATGCGGATTTCCTTTGGTCTCGAATTTTCTTCAGATATTCTGCTTTGCCTATATATATTATCTTCAGGTTTTTTGGCTATCTCTTTGGTCTTATATTCCTTCATATTTCTTTTTTGCCAATTTTTTTGATTTTATTCTCTTTGGCTCTTATGTCTTGCCCCCCGGATTTACCTTTGGTTTTCTTGCGGACTTTTATTATCTGCTTGGCTTTATTATTTTTTGCCCCTTTTTGTTGATTCATTTGCATTTTTCCCGAAGCAATCCTTCGAACTTTTTGTCCGAAGGATATCTTTCCTTCTAAATTTTTCTTTTCCTTCTTTATTCCCTCGGGTTTTTTCGCTTTGACTTCCTGCGGGCTTTGTTTGGTCCATTTCCTTTGGAATTCCGTTGACCCTTGGTTTATTCTTTCATTTGGACTTTTATCTTGCAGAAAAAATGTCAGTCTCCTCTATGTTTGACAATTATTCCGAAGGAATCTTTCAAACTCTTCACTGGCACCTACTTTGGACTCTTCATTGCTTGTTACTTATAAAAAGAGATAAGTCATTCACCCTGGGAAACTCGAAATGCACTACCCTAAGTAATTCGGGTTTCTAAACCCGAATTACTCTTATTGATAAAACTTTCATAAGCAAAGCACTTATCAAAACCGATTTGCACTGTCAATAGTAATTTGAGTTTTTCAACCCGGATTACTTCTGTTGATAAAACTTTCATAAGCAAAGCACTTCTCAAAACCTGATTTTCACTGTCAAGAGTAATTCGGGTTTTTCAACTTGGATTACTTCTGCTGAGGGGTTTCAACTGCTGATTACTCATAAAGTGAAATAAGTTGTCTCTTGTAAAACCCAAAGACTTCTTCCAAAAAACCCGAAGTCTTCTGCTGTGTAAAATCCGAAGTCTTGCTTGAATGCCCACCATTTCACACTTAGACAAAATTTTGGTATGTAGGCCAAAAACTGGCCAACATTTCTGGTGACTTGCAGGGAAGCATGCCTGCTATGCTTGAGAACTCAGACCATATAGATGCTATTTGAACTTCCAAAACAATGATAACCCTGATTACTGACTAAAAAACTCCTCTGATCATGGTTGAAATAACCTTTCTCCTTCAAAATAAGAAGGGAAACACATGAAAGTAGGAAAACTAATTAAGAAACAAATGTGCAAACAAGCACTTATTGGAACATAACTAAATGAAACTAATGTGTTGGAACAACACTTGGAGGAAAACAAACTAACAAAGAACCTAACTAACCATGACAAAGCACGATCCACTTGGATCAAAAGAGAAATTCTTAAACTCAGTCACTCCAAGAGATGGTACTAGTTGCAAGACAGGATGTTTATCAATCACAACCTTTGATAAGACATTTTTATTGTCCACCAACTGTATTAGCATCTTCTCAAATGAGTCATCAACAGCAAACCAGTCACCAACAAAGACAAAATCATCAAATACTTCCTGATATTTTTCGCACTGCTTGTCATCTACCACCTTGTCAAGTGATATCTCATCTATGCATTGTTTTTGAGTGGCCACAACCTTTTTATCGACTGCTGCAAGTTCATCCAGCTCTTCAAGGAGCTTTGAATAGGAAACCCAATCCGTATTATGATCTTGAATAGGTGATTCTTAATCAAATTTCTCATAAACATGCTCTTCAATAGCCAACATATCCATACAAAGCTCTTCAATCTCTTGTAGAGATTCAAGGTACAGCTGCCAATCATATTTTTCTTCCTCATTTTGATCTATTTGAACTGAATCAGCTTGAAAGCTATCTGGTTCCTTCTCAATAGGAGATACCTGTACTCATTTATGACTTCAATCTACACCAACTCCTCTTGGAGTTCCTCTACATCAAGATCAGCCTTCTCATTTTTAAATATAATTGGATGCTCAACTACAACCTTAAGTGAAGTATAAATAGGAAATTGTTATTTAAACACAACTGAAGCATCCTCCACACACTGCGCAAGAACTTGACTTGTAGCTGCAACTTCGTTCTCAATCCTTCAAAGAACAAGGTCCTCCTAAAGAAGGGAGATGGTGGAAGGGTGATGAAATTCATTTGTTTGAGAGGAAAAAAGAAGTATGGGAGGTTGATCATGATCAAATTTTGGAATCTTGAGGGCAATGGAATTATCTAGGAAGTTTTGGAGAGGAAGGAAAGAGAAACTTTAAAGAACTTTGTATTTTGTTCCTTCCACTTGGCCATTACCTCATCAAAGTCTGAAACCTACTTGTCTTCCTAGACAACTTGAGCTTGAGGGATGATTGATGAGGAAAGGGGACTATAGGAAGGTTTAGTCTCATGAATAGACTCTTGACTCCAACTAGGAAGCTCCCTCAGCACACACTAGGCATGGTTAATGTTGACGCTGTGGATTGCACCTTTTAAAAGAAGACTCGGCTTCTTTCTTCCACGCGGCACAATGGAGACATTCCTCTTGTTGTGGGTAGCAAGTTTGATGAATGAATCTCTAGATTAAGGGCTAGCTCCCCTTGATGCACCTTGAGGTCCTGAACTTATACTGTTAACAATGGGGGGGTGAAAAGAGAGAAGGATGCTACAAAAGCAGAACCTAACTAAAATGGTGATGCACCAAAATTGATTGATCTACTCATCTTTTATCTACGCTTTATACCAAAAGGAGCGAGCAAACACTTCATTTGAACAAGAGACCAGACTTCATAAGTGTTTTAACAAGAGGTTTGATGGAAGTATAATGAAGAACCTACCATAGGTGCTCTAGAGGCACGCTATTGGATGGTTTCTCCCCTGCACCTATACTCCAACCTGGACGCTTCTTGTAAACTTGCAGAAGATCTTGGATACACTAGATATACTGGCATCGACCTATGAAAGCATTAAAATAAATGACTAAACATAAGGTAATACACAGGCATATGCAAAAGTGTAAAGAATCAGATGGAGGTAAAACGCTTCTTTTGATTAAAGGCAAATTGGTCAGGGCTTCGCCATACAAAAGTGAGAGATCCATTTACAAAGCTGAGAGATTACAATATATGAAAATTGGAGAAAGACCCTTGATCCCTCTCAAGAGCAGGCGGCCCATACTGCATTAAACACCTTGGTAATAGGAACTCGCTCATGCTGCTATCATCTTTCCATAAATGCACCTGAAAGAGCCATGTTATAGGTGTCCCAGATATTGACTTTGTTGCCCAAGCTGCATTAAACATTTCTGCTAAAGGATGGGTCTCTTTGTTCTTTGAATGACAAGGCTGCCTCTCTATGAAAACTTGCACAACTGTCCGCTTATTAATGCTAAACAAAGAAAAAATGGGCCGCTCTATTGAATGCTCGTGCAGTTCCCTTGATGGCTGTTTGGTGGAGACTATTCCATCTGCAAGCAATTACTTCTCCTGTCGACGCCTCCTGTGCCACTTGGACTGATCTGGTTCGTACCCGCGCTTGGCTAGATGTGTCACCTAGAATGTTCCAAGCGTTTGTCTTATGTGTGCATGGCCACATTCTAGATTAACTACTCTACTTTCTCTTTCCTTGCTACTTCTTGTCTTTTCTTGACAATTTGAGTTCTCAGGGCTATTCTCTTTTTCTCCTCTCAGGGTCCTTCCTTGGCAGGTCGCTGAGTCTACCTTCGGGCTTCCAGGCTTTTGAATTCCTTCAGACAAAATATCTGAAGGAAATCCTTCAGACATTTTGTCTGAAGGAATTCTTCCTTCTCTTGCTGCTTTGACACCCGCTTTTAATGACACTTAGGCTCGCACTCTGGAATTCTTTCGGACAAAATGTCCGAAAGAATTCCTTCGGATATTTTGTCTGAAGGAATTCTTCCTTCTCTCGCCGCTTTGACACCCGCTTTTAATGACACTTAGGCTCGCGCTCTGGAATTCTTTCGAACAAAATGTCCGAAAGAATTCTTTCGAACATTTTGTCTGAAAGAATTCTTCTTTAGCTTTTCTCCAACGGTTAACCCATTTCCTTGAATTTGACATTCGCAGGCCCGTCCTCAAACATTTGAAAATCAATGGCTATCTTATCACCATAAAATTGAGGTCCACGAGCCCGTCACCATTTGAAAACTAACGGCTCTTTCGCTACCTTGAATTTGATGTTTGTGGGCCTATCACCAAACATTTAAACTTTCAACAGCTAGCTTACCATGTTGAAGTTGACGTTCTCGGCCCTATCACTTCCCTTTAGCAATTTCTCAGCTCTTGTAAATGGACTTTTCCGAAGGGAAAGTAATCCTTTGGAAAAAATGGGAAGGTCCCTTCTTGACAGCCAAGTGTCCTCCGAAAGGGCACTTTGTTTCCGAATTTCTTCAGACAAAATGTCCGAAGGAATTCCTTCAGACATTTTGTCCGCAAGAATTTGTGCCTTCAGTGTCTTGGATTTCCTTGGTGAATTTCTTTGGACAAAATGTCTTTGTCCGAAGAAATTCATCCCTTGAGCTTCTTCATGGATTTTCAAATGTCCGAAGAAAATCCTTCTTCGTCTTGTCACTTTCTCTAAAGGAAATCCTTCTTTTTTGGCTTTCTGGCTTGGCCCATACAAACAGACCTTTTGCCCCCTGCAAGGGCACTTTGGGTCCAAGGTTGCCCTTCAAAACTCCTTGAAAAGTCCCATTTGTTTCTGTCCTACCCTCCGCAAGGGTACCTGACTTTCGGAGCTTTTGTAAAAGACTTCTGTCCCTTTGAAATTGGCCCATTTTTCTGTCGATAAAGGCTTCTCTGAGGTAATTTGATTTCCCTGCTAAACATCTAGAATCGAAATGAGTTCCAAATCAACCCAAATACCTGCAAGACTCAAATCACTTGGTTTTTATAGAAACGGGCCTATCACAAGGGGAAAAGCCAAAAATTGCAGTAAGGTGAATTCATCAGAAACTAGCCAACAAGGCCTGCAAGAAAAAGAAAGAGGGGTACCTAATTTTGGCCTGTAGGACCAAAATTGGTCAACAGTTAAGAACCTCATGAGAATAAGGAGTACAAGAATCCTTTGTAGACAAGTGACTCAACTTGATTTTTTGCCTATCCCAAGCCTCCATCTTCTCTAATACAAAAACACACAGCTCATTTATCTCTTCTAGATCATTGGACACATTTTGGAATAGACCATTCACTTCTTCATACTGAGAGTTTGAACAAACTTTCCTCGCATATGCTAGTATTTTGAGCTCTATCTCATCCATTCTTTCTTGAAGCCAAGGCTGCTCATATCACTGATATGGCTCAACATAGCTTTGATAATACTCCTGATAAGGCTGATTAGGTTCATAAAAAGACTCAGGCATCGTGATAAGGCTGGTATGATCCATCATTGGGCTGATAAGGAAACATAACATAGGAATTCTCTTCATATACAACCATCAACACTCATTCATGATAATGCAATACTTACATGGAAAGTGTGATTGGATTATTAGAAGCAACCATCTGAGCTTGGAATCGCCAAATAATTTTTGAAGAACGTTGTTGCAACTGTGATTTCATTAAGACCAGCTCCAAACGGGTTTCACCGGACGTGCCAAAAACTGTTGTCAACCTAGAGTTGCACCCTGAATCGAAGACGCGCTGAAATGGCTAATCCTCTCTCTGTTTGCAACAATGGGATCTTCTCACGAGGGTGGGTGCCTCAATGGTGAGAAGAACCTCCAGAGAAGGCTGGTTCCTGTAAGATGTATCAATGAGGATCTCTACTGTGCGTTGCGGACTACCATGGAAAAGGGAGATAAACTTGAAGGGAAAATCGTACCTAATGACGGTGATACACCAGAATGTTGATCCACCCTACTTGGAACCTTGAACACTGAACAAACAAGGGAAAAAAAAGACCTTTGATTTCAATTGATCACTATGCATAAGTATTTCATGACAAGATTCGATCCAATGACAAAACGTGAGGGAAAACAATGGAGAGAGGTCTAATACAAGACACTATGCAGCCACCTAACATCCACTTACAACTTTAGTAAAAGACCTATAAAACATTGAACATGACCTGCATAACATGATAAGCTAGCAACTAGGTATGAATCAGAATTTGGGAAGGGAGAGAAATCTACTACGTATGCAAATTGCCGAATGAATGTACACTATGCCAACACTTGAAATCTGAAAATACAATCCTTCTATTGATTAAAGAAATTACACAACTCACCAATGGTAGAGTCTGGTCTTACCAAGAGAGAATCATTTTTACAAGGTTGAAATGGCATTAATATAGAAAATTACAAAAATCCAAGAGATTGGCATTTGAAAATAGAGAGGGAGTAAACTCAAACCAATTTAGCCTTTACAAAAGTCTATTTTGTTTTGCATGAAATTTCTTGCATTGAAAAGTGGACGATGGACTCAAACGTTTGACTTTGCTTATGCATGATCGGCTGAGCCATGTCTAAAATTAGAGACTAGCTCTTTGGCATTTGAAAGTGGACGGTTGGGCTTGTTAAAATGCCCACCTCTCTTTGCATGGAAATCCAAGTTAAGAGTCAATAGATGAGCTCTACTTGGACTGCTAGAATGTTTGGAGAAGCGTAACTTTGACTAGTCAAACTGTGGGTCAACTGAAACTTAGAAATCTACCAAAATAGCCCTTGTTCGCATGTATTTTCTCTTATTTTGGTTTGCCTGTTTGTGTTTATTTTTGGCAGGATTCTATTTTTGAATTATTTTGTCTATATTTGGTCTATATTTGCTCGGTTTTCCTGGCTATTCTCTTAGGCTAATTCTTTCGGATATTCTTTTTCATATACGGATTTTCTTTGGTCTCAGATTTTCTTCGGATATTCTGCTTTGCCTATATATATTATCTTCGAGTTTTTTGGCTATCTCCTTGGTCTTATATTCCTTTGGATTTCTTTCTTGCCAATTTTTCCAATTTTATTCTCTTTGGCTCTTATGTCTTGCCCCCTAGATTTACCTTTTGCGGACTTTTATTATCTACTTGGCTTTATTATTTTTTTCCCCTTTTTGTTGATTTGTTTGCATTTTTCCCGAAGCAATCTTTCGGACAAAAAGTTCAAAGGAATTCCTTTGGACTTTTTGTCTGAAGGATATCTTTCCTTCTAAATTTTTCTTTTCCTCCTTTATTCCCTCAGGGTTTTTTGCTTTGACTTCCTGCGGGCTTTGTTTGGTCCATTTCCTTTGGAATTCCATTGACCCTTGGTTTATTCTTTCATTTGGACTTTTATCTCGTGGAAAAAATGTCAGTCTCCTTCTCTATGTTTGACAATTATTTCGAAGGAATCCTTCGGACTCTTCACTGGCACCTACTTCAGATTCTTCATTGCTTGTTACTTATAAAAAGAGATAAGTCATTCACCTTGGGAAACCTGAAATGCACTACCCTGAGTAATTTGGGTTTCTAAACCCGAATTACTTCTACTGATATAACTTTCATAAGCAAATCACTTCTCAAAACCTGATTTGCACTGTCAAGAGTAATTCGGGTTTTCCATCCCGGATTACTTTTGCTGAGGGGTTTCAACTGCTGATTACTCATAAAGTGAAATAAGTTGTGTCTCTTGTAAAACCCGAACACTTCTCCTTCCAAAAAACCCGAAGTCTTCTATTGTGTAAAACCCGAAGTCTTGCTTGAATGCCCACCCTCTCACACTTAGGCAAAATTTTGGTATGTAGGCCAAAAAATGGCCAACAATTACATTGGAATGTAGATCTTGAGGCAATAGGGACAAGGATGTGCAATAGGGACTGGTTTGAATCCCCTTCCAGAATGATGTGTGTTGGTTGTATATTAACATCTACACCTCCCTAGCATCGACCACTACCTTTTGACCCAATCAATTTTATAAATGTCCTTTAGTGAATTTTTCTTAGCATCCACACAATACAAAGTCCAAAAGATATGCTTATAGGTAATCTCACTCAACTTACAAGTTGCCCTATACACATAAGTTGCATATTGACTCTACCTATGTGACATTGGAAGGACCAACCTCCTCAATGGCATCTCTCAAAAAATGAAACTAAAACTCCGTAACCTTGTGCATCTCTGAACAATCAACTGCCCTTAAGAAATAAAGCCTATCCTTATAAG
The DNA here is from genome assembly GCA_037957365.1 of Torreya grandis. NCBI lineage: Eukaryota > Viridiplantae > Streptophyta > Pinopsida > Cupressales > Taxaceae > Torreya > Torreya grandis. Next base: position 1,875,786 of record JARHVA010000326.1, on the reverse strand, counting down.
AAACACTAATAGTGACAAGTAAGCAATGTCTAGTATTCGTCCACCCATCCATGATAACAATGCATCAATGACATACCCATGTGGCCCTCATTTCCTCCAATAAATTCACCTTCAAATAATTATTTTCTCATATTGTCATCCTCAGTTTCGTGTCTACAAGAGACATAACCTACACCTGCTTTGGCTACCTTAGCCATAGCCTCCTTGTAATAAGGAAAGCAAGCAACATGAATGGGATGTTGACGGAAAAGAAAGAATTTATCAATGGCATTGTCAACCTCCTCCCTAGCCTTGGTATCTTACATGTCTAAAACAGGATTATAGCCCACACCCTTCCTCTTCCTACTAGCCTATATTCTAGTCACCTCAAAATTTGAAATTGTTGGAGCATTACAGAAAGAACTCCTATAAGTCCTACAAAAACTAGAAGGGATGTCAATGCCATGAACTGCTAGAATGTTGTCCTCAATATCTCCATTAAACAACCTAATAAACTCTATTGTCTCATCAAATATGATTTTTGTAATAAACCCAACCCACTTTCCTAGTAGGTGTAGGAAGTGTGCATTCACCCTAGTGATGTTGTCCAACCAAGTTAATGAACATATATTACACTTCCATAGTTTAGTCCTCCCTCCAATGTGTCTTTTGAGAGAATAAATTATTTGGGCAAATGGTTTCAAAGGTTTCTTCTTGTCGAATGGTATCTTGGCATATTGGGTAAATGTACAAGAAAGATTAAACTTTTCAGCACTCAACTGAACTTCTAGTTTGTGTTGCCTCTTCCCTTTCTCCTCTGCGTCCCACTAGGGCCACTACCATGTGCAAATCAACTTCATAATCACTATTAGAACTCATTTCGGGACTGCAAAATAAAAACAACAAAATAATTTATTTTAAAAAAAATAGAAAAATAAATAATTTAAAAGTTCAATGTTCATATTGAATAAATAAATAAACAAATTTAAAAAAGCAAATAACTAAGTTTTTACTATTTATTATTTGAGTAGTTAGGGCAAAATTAAAAAAACAAAAAAACATTGAACAATGAATCTATAGGCATATCAATATGCCAATACTATAAATCATCAAAGAAAGTATTTCCACAATCTATGAAGTAATGCCAAGAGATTTTTGGTTATAATTGTGTAAGAATTTTTAGTGTCAATGTTTCGAATCACACTCCATGAACCATCATCAAGATGAAAGAATATTATGATTAGTTTTCAAACTTAGGTTTCCATTTAAAGAGATGAACAATGAAGTGTTTTGGTGTTGGGTAGTTGGGGGAAACAATTTTTAAGATAGAGTTAGGTAAATTCAAAGGACTAGATTCCAAGATTAAAGTTGAGAATTGGACATAAAAATAAAAATAATAAAATTAGAATATAAATTAAAATAATATAAATAAGATAAGATCAACACAATTAAAATGAGAGAAATGACAAGGAACTTTAAATTTTTAGTTAATTGAGAAGGGAGAAGTTTTAAATTGCCATGAAGGGATGAGAAAACAAGAAGGTTAGTTGTGCAACGACACGCCTTTGGGTATGCCAAATCAACGATATAAATCCTTTGCATCATCTTGCCTCCCATGACATAGGAGCTTCCCCAACACAGGAGGAGAAGGCAATACCTCGATGTAGGGCCTTGCCCAAAGTAGGAGGGGGAGGCACTCAGAGGAGGGAAATGAGGTCGAGGAGGACCTTTAGGCACTCCCCCAACATATATGCACTCGACCTTTTAGGTCAACGAGGGGAGGAGGGCTCCACCAATGGGAGAGCACTTGACCCCCCCGCCTCTAAGGTTGGGTGGGGTTAAGGGGGAGGCCCTTTAGAGGTGAGCAATAGTGAACCACTCAACTTCCTCTAGGGTTGGGGGTTTAGGGCTTTTAAGGGCGAGTGATGGTGAACCACTCAAATTTCTCTAAGGTTGGGGTTGAGGGCATTTAAGCACTCAATGGACATTAGGAAGTCAATAAATTCAATCGATATATTGAGGGAAGCTATGTTGTGTGACTATATATATGGTAGAAAATCCCCCAACATAAGTTTCTTTGGTTTTCCAATGTACAAGAAATTGAAGAATTACATTATTCTTAGGTTGGTCAGCACCATTTTTGTTGTCTTTTTACCAACAACCAAACCTTTGCCATCCAATACTTCCACTCTGTTCAAGATGAAACGTGTAAGTTGCTCCCATTTTCCAAAGGGAGATGGAAGAATTTCATTAATTCCTAGTTGGTCAGTATCATTTTTACAGTCATTTCATCAACAAGCACACTTTTGTCTTCCCTACTTCCACCTCCTTTCCCATGTTACATATAAAGGCACTCTAGCAAGAATCCTTCCTCTAATTTACTCCTAGAGAGTGCATGTATAAATATTTGTGTGCAAGTTGTCAAATTCTTCCACAACTGACATTAGGAAGTCGAGGAACTCAACCCATAGGTTGAAGGTAGCTACGCTATGTAGCTAAATATATAGCAGGCAATCCTTGACATAATTTTCTCTATTTTTTCGAAGTACGGGAAATGGAAAACATCCATTGCACCATTTCCATTGTCTTTTCACCAACATGCACAACTTTGTCATCCAATACGTCCACTCTACTCATGAAGATGTGTGTAAGTTTCTCGTGATTTCCAAAGTATAGGAAACGGAAGAATCTCATTATTTCTAGATCAGTCAATGTTATTTCCACTGTCATTTCATTGACATGCACTTTTGTCTTCCCTACTTTTAGCTTCTTGCCCATGTCATGTACAATGGTGCTCCTGCAAGGATCCTTTGATTATACTCCTAGATAGTGCATGTATCAACATTTGTGAACAAGTCAAATTTTTCCACAATCTCAAGCACCTCTGGCAGTGGTGATTAGAAGTGCACCAATCTATTGCTTGACACTTCTAGTTGATCTATTTTCAGCATTATCACTCTTAACGCTTCTTGTCTTTTACTTCTAGGTTGCAATGTTGGTCCTTGGATGTTGAATCAAACAGGGATCCCCCTTGGCCCTCCTGACCACTTCATGGAATCCATGCACAAACTCTTGCCTTCATATCTTCGGATTTTCTACCCAGAATCACACCCTAATATCCTATAACTTCTTTTGCCCTCAATCTTATGGCTTTTGTTTTCGCTAGGCTCTACAATTTATGCATTCAACTCTCCTTCAACTCCTTGTATCAACAACAGTTTTAGTTGCAGAGCTTGACTTCATTTTACTTTGGTGAAAATGACCCATTAGCTAATTTTTTATAGACTTAGTTGCATTTAATGCCCCTACCTACCCCAATTAATCCCTCGTAATGGAAAGTGGGCTACCTCCTTTCACTCACTATGTCATCCACATGGGCCTCTTCGTCTACCACTGCTTATTTCTTTTGGAATCCTCCATGCCTTCACAATGTGAATCCTCATGAATGCATTCATCTTTTTCCTTTTTATGGCTCCTCTTATGCAGTAACCTAATTCTCCAATGCAAACATCCATCACACCATCGATCTACCCAACTTCCTTCCACTTTAGTGCTAGCCTATTACCCTGTCTATGCTCAACATCCCTTACCCCCCCTTTCTTCACCTTTATCTCCTCAAACCACCTCTTTCAACTCCCTCATGGTTTGGCATTAATTTTGTCCTTCATTCTTGTTCTCTTCTTCATATCTATGTTTCAACCAACTATACATCTTTAATATGACAACCCCAAGCCCTCTTGTGCAATTTCGTCATTCCACCAGCACCATTGGCAATCCAAACTACTTAGATGTAGACCACTACCAAAACACCTAAAAATTCGAACCATAACTACCCCTACATCCAACCTTATTCTCTAATCCTTCTCTTGCTTCATTAAAAAAAAATGTTCTAAACTCAACCTTGGCCCTATAAGGTCCCATTCATATTGTTTGGAACTAACCCATGTTCTTTAGATATCTAGCCTCATGTGGTCAAACCACACCTTCCTTTTTAAGCAAATTGCTTGAGTTGCTTTGTGTTACCTGTGCCTGCATATATAACTACTCTTTCTTTTTGTTTTCCCCAAGTGTCCTTTTTCGATCTCTTATCTAATTAGTGTTGCATAGTCTTCATCTCCTCTTCATGAGTTATCCCAGATTTAGTCCCTAAGTATTGTGCACATAGTTCCTCAGTGTCAATCACCTTTGTTGTGCGGTATTCTCGCTTGATCATCTTGCAAGGTGTGCAACAATTCTAGAACGGCATAAGGGGATAGGGGTCATGGCATGGAAGATCATCACTTAGTCCCAAATAGTAATCTTATTCGATAGCTCTTGTTTGCACCTTGCATGTATTAGTGGCCTCGAAACATTATATCTTGAAAATCCAAGGCATGATCTCCCTTCTACCATGGGGTAGGCATACTTATCCTCGCAACTTATTAGTTCTCAAGGAGAAATCTTCTTACATAAAATACTCATTTAAATCTAGCTTGGGCTTTTGTCTTTTGCACCAAAATTGTGTGCCATCTCGTTCTTGTTGGGTGTGTTTGTTGTGGTAGTTGTGCCCTCCAGGGTAGACTCCATATTCAACTCATTCTAGGGTAGGCATGGACTTTTGCACATATGGTTTGAGAGCAGAACAAGTCACAAGTTGTAAGGGTGTGATTCTAGGTAGGACAATTGAATAACTAAACGGGAGGGTTTGCATGCAAATCCTAAGGAGCAGTGGGATGAGAGGTTTGTGTTTTCTGCATTACAAGGGTGGTTGAAACAGAGGAGCACATCATCCTTGAGTGTCCTCAATAAATGGACATTCGAGCCAAATATGTGGAAAATTTAATGGTTGGCTGCATGGTAGATGTATTTGAGGAAAAAAAAAATTAATTGTTGGGGGAGATGCCCAATTCAACAAAAGGCGGAGCAGCATTATAAAAGATACCTCAGGTCCTAGGAATCTTTGACCAGTTGGAGCAATCAGTGTAATTGGTGGTCCCATAGACCATTTGGTTTTGTGGATGTAATTAAAACAATTTCATTTCATATAATGTGCAAGAGATTCCACGAAGCGGCAAGGGGCACCAAGTGGGATGCTTGTCTATTTCAACATTCGAGGACACACACTGCCATGCAAAAGTAAAATACAAGAAGTACAAAGAGTGGAAATGTTGAAGAGATAGCAACCAAAGGTGCCAAGTGGTAGATAGGCACCCTTCTAGGCACTTGCCGAGGGTACCTGAAATCATAGAAGAATTTGACAACTTGTGCACAAATGTTGATATATGCAATCTCCAAGAGTACAATTAGAGAAAAGATCATTTCAATAGTGCCACTGTATAGGACATGGGTATAGAAAGTGGAAGTATTGGACAAACATGGTCTGTTGGTGAAGACAATGGTAATTGCATTGACCTACCTGGAAATAATTAAAGTCTTCCATTTCTCATACTTTGGAAAACTATAAAAACTAACGAGTTTCCTCCTAAGCAAAGTGCAGTGAGGATGCTCTATCTAGGCGTTGCTCGCAATTACCTTAATACAATGTTGTTTGATGAATTGACAGGGATGTAGGATGATGGAAAGGATTTGTTTGCTGCACTACTGCTAATTATGTTTACAGGCTACACAAAAATGATTCTTTGAAGAAAAATGATCTGAAATCTAGGGGAGCCCCAGGAGCCGTATTGTTTTGTTCTCTGCCTGCTGGACTTTGGTTCAAGAAGGGGATGGGCCTTGTTTTTGTGTAGAGCTGTAGAAGTTTAGGTTTATTCTCAAATGGAAATAGGGTCAGTATTTTCAGACTTGGTTTTCTTCTTGGACTGCTCCTTGGGCCTTTTTTCTTCTCCTGTCTAGGTGAGACACCCGTTTCTTCTTCATTTCCAGTATCCTTCCTCTTCAGCTCTGGTTTTCATTTCTACCTTCCTGAAGCAGCCTTTCTCCCTGGATGAATGCAGAGGTAGTTTTTGAAAAATGTTATTTTTAAAATTTGGCTCAAGGAGACTGGATCTGGAAGTAGTCTTTGTTTCAAACATATAGCTCCCCAGCTCTGGGTTGGCTGTTCTTCTTCTAGTCATGGCACATGGATTTTGATGCCCATAAAGTTTCCTTCTTCATAGTGGAGCTCATGTGGCTCCTTCATCAGCCTCATCGTGATTTCCTCTCCTTTCTTTGGAGGGCTACTTCATTCTAGTGGCAGAGGTCAGATGGTTGGGCCCTAGTTCTAGTTGTAAGATTCTTCATTCTGCAGGGTGTTGCCACTGAGGTCAGATGGCTTGACCTGAGTGCTGGTTTTGTGTTGTGGCATGGATGTAGACTCAGTTATCCTTCCCTGGCCTCATCTTGGTATGCTTTCTTTCACTCTAGGTGAGGCTTTTGTTGTGGCCCTCTTCTTCTAATCTCTTTCTTTTTTCGTATCTGGAATGTTATTTGGTTTACTCCTTTGTAGCAGCCCCTTTTGGCTATGTTATGTGGTAGTTTTTTAGAATTATCCTCCAGACGTTTTCTGGTCTAAGTTGGGGACCATGGATGGGAAGCAAGTATCGTCTCAATCATGGGCCTTCTTGGATCAGCTCTATGACCTTTTTGGTCTCTAGGGTAATGTTTTGCTCCTTGTGGCCAGGGTGGTGGCTTTTGCCAGATTGGATGGGGTTTTTGGGCACTTTCTTCAGTCTGTGAGCAGGCTGAGCTCTTCTACTCTTCTTGGCAGGGCAGATTTGTTTTTTCTTGATTTAGGAGTCCTTCCTTTAGCAGCTTTGTGGTTCTCTTGGTCTTTTATCTTCTAGCCCATTAATGGGTTCTGCTGTTAAATTCTTAATAAGGTTATGTGCTTGCAACTTTTGAGTCCTGCTGCTGGCCTGCTACTATTGTATCCTTTTCTGGCCTGTTTATGGGCTTTATAATACTCCTATTCATCTGTCTTTCCTTGAGTCCTGCTTCTGGCCCGCTACTATTGTATCCTTTTCTGGCCTGTTTATGGGCTTTGTAATACTCCTATGTATCTGTCTTTCCTTTCCTCTTCACACTTCCTTCTATCACCTCTTCTTGATCCTACCTTTCTTTGTTCTTTCAGATTGTCTCAACAAGGTGAGGGCTCCAATAGAATACCTCAATTTACCAATAATTAAATAAATAAAAACCTTCCAGTATTGATACAGATTCAACCTCATTATAGACATCACTATTGAAGCTGACAATGACAAACTGATTTCAATTCATCTTAATGTTAAGATGATTTTTATATCAGATTAACCAATTACAGTATACGTTGTTGTCATAAAAATTGATAGTAAGCTAGCTTTTATGATGCCATTTTAGAAAGACCATGGCTAAAACAAGTAGAAGGATTATAGAACTCGAAAGAAGACACAAATTCAATAGACACTGTCAATAGTCCTTCAAAACCAAACTACAGTAGAAAAGGATCAAGTTTCACCGCCCAATCCAAAGATGAGGATGAAGATGATATACACTGTTGTAGTAAAATGGTTTCCTTAACGATTTTGGCTCTAGCAAGAACCATAGCCCAAATTGGGAATTCAATATAAAGGTGGCCTTTCTATGCTTTTCTTTTTGCTTTGAAGAAGTTTAATATATTATATTTATATAAAAGGAGAAGTTACATCAAATGCAGGCCCTTAAGATACAAAATCAGGGGACTGAGTTAAAGAATTGCATTTAGAGCATTTACAATGAATCCCAAAGGCTGTGAAAAAGTAGCAAAGACCCACTGGAACAACACTTCTGAGTATTCTGCATAGACACATGATACTAAATATGAATACTTATAAGAGAACTACCTAATAAACCTATCATATCTTTTATTATCATTGGAATTATTCCCGAAACAGAACATAGTCCAAAGTATTTCATGATTTGCAACAAAGAAAGATCCTAAGGTGCTTAGCTTTATCCATCAAGGCGTTGCTTTGGTTGACAGGATCACTGACCAGTGTTCTACTAGGCCTCTTGGATATCTGTGTTTTTCTTTTGAAATAAAGTAGATAGAAATATGAAAGATCCCTGATGGATCTCTTCAGCTGATCTGCTGTAATTTTGTTATTTTAAATTGATTTTCCCTGTTTGTGAATGTTTTCTTTCCGAAATACACGAAAGTTGCAGATAGGGTTTGATTGTTTTTGTGTTTTGATGAATTTTCAGCAAACAGATAATGAAATACAAGAACATGAACAATTCTGAAATTCAATACCCAATATAACCAAACAAATTCGCTTATAGGCAGAATTCTGGATATTAAACCAAATAGGAAACCAGATACAAATTTTCAATAGTTCAGGGAGATTACAATTACAATTAGACCCAACCTGAAAAGTTGAAGGAGAAGTGTACACCAGAAGAAGGCCGCGGCAAGATTCCAACCCTTAATGCGCTGCACGTAGGAAGGAAGCTGGCTGCCAGGTACAGCCGTACAGCTGCAAGGGCTGCCAGGTACAGCCGTACAACTGCAAGATCCTCTCAATCTGAAATAAACCCTTAAATGCCAGCTGAACTCTGTCACAATCCCTGCGCCTACCAGAAGGAATACTGAACAATCTCCAGATGCTACTGAGCAAATCACAACCACTGAATTGGGGGCTACATCCCAAACAGGGAAGCACTGGGGTTTGGCGTCCCAAATGCTGGAAGCTCTTCTAGAGCCAAAGCGCAAATCCCAAGATAAAAAATTTCAAGAATGAATCATAATTTTGTTTTAACCTCCTTATAACCCCTTCACAATTAGCTCGAACCCTAAAAGCAAACCCATGTGGCGTTAAGTTATAACATGTTATATTTCCCCTTTTTAAGTGGTCAAGTACATAGAAATTGACCCTTTTTTCAAATAAGGAGAGATCCGTCCACCGAAAGGATCTGAGTCAAGAGAGAAATATTTAAAAAAGTCCAAGACCTTTTCAACGAGCTATTACACCATGGGATACGCATCCAGATGAGGCCAAAAACCCCTTATTACTCCAAAATGGCTATAAACTTAGCCTTATTTAATTAAAAGACGGAAACTTAGGAAATATTAAAAATATAACTCAAATAGTGACAAAATGTACCAATGACACCACAAACCAGAAAGTCACCTTACCACCTGTCTATGACTGAAGTCGGAAATCAAGGATTCACTGGCAGTCTCATCCCTAAAATCTAGGGATGCTCCTAGAAACTAAGAAACAAACCCTAATCCTCTGAAACTAAACTCAAGGAATAATCTCATGGAGACCCACCCCTGGATATGATCATACCCTCCTAAAAAGTAGGGGTAACCCCCATAAATTTAGGAACGTCTCCAAACTGATTAGCGACGACCAGAACACCAAGTTCCCAACACTGTATAGCCATACTGGGTCTCTAACCAACAATGTCAACCTACAAGACCCCATAATAAGCTGACTCACATGTCTCTGCTAGACCGAGCTAAATATGGGACATGACAATCCTCCCCTCTTGGAGATGCTTGCCCACAAGCAACTGTAAAGCTAGATGTTGTAAAATGCTCTCAAAACACACTCATATACACGCTGCAAAACTCAACAGTGAACCTTGATTGGAACCCTAATGCACACAAAGGATTCCTCAATATACTGGAGAGTATCCCACAACTAATGCCCGGATCCCAAATGAATCTGTAAGGAATTGCATCAGAATCTCGCTGAAAACAGTTGCAGCCATAGAACCTGCCAAAACTCAACAAACTGTGCAATGCTGTAGCTGAAATAAACATATCACTTTTGATGTCAATCCTTGGGTCCCAATGCCAAACTGGAAGTCCGTCACAAAGCGCCCCTGTTGACTTCCACTGTAACATTCTACATAAACAACTGACATCGCACCAAGAGTGGTGGAACACCTCATCAAGACCAAAATAGAGTGACGAATCAAACACGTCACCACCAGGATCCCAAAATAGAATCAACAATCCACTACCAATGACAACTGGTGGCCCCTGCTGCACCATACTATCTGCAACTGGATCACTAATATGCCAAGAGGCTACTCCCTGATACTGAGACCTGTGGGTTATGGACCCAAACAACTGCCAAAAAATATGAGTATCTCCTAACTCATCTGCAAATGTTGGTGTCCCCACAATACTCCAACTGCCAAAGCTAGAAGAAGAGTGCTCCTGACACCAACTCATAAAGCCAGTTGCACTAATCAATGCAACTGTGGAGGGTTGATCCCTCTCAGCATCAATGGAAGTGGATATCTGTGCCTCTTCCCTCACAAGTGCACCATACAACTACCTAGCAAGCATGAAAGCACAACCTCTATCCTCTGCCCAATTCCTATGGACGTGCTGACTAACCAAGCCATCATACCTACTGCCTCCATAATCATCCTGTAACCATGTATCTGTGCGAAATCTCTGTGACATAGAAGTAGCAAACCTTGTCGGATACATAATAGCATGATGGATAACTGACTGTTGTCCCTGCAAGTAATTCCTCATACACAACTGAGTCGAATACTTGCAGACTCTAGTTCCATCTTCTGTAGATGGCAACTCTTCATCCCACAATGGATTGTATAAGCCCCCCATCAATCCACATCGATGCATCAACCAATCATCTGCATGTGAACTAAAAGAAAGGTGATGAACTCTCCTCACTATGTAGTCATGGTAAAAAGCACCAACCTCCGTCAATAGTTGACCATCATAGTCTTGCTTTCTATCCCCTGACATGGAACTAACCTTAGGGGGATCAAGTGTATTTTCAGATTCATCTCTCATTTGAATAATGTTATCTATCCTTTTTTGTCTTGCTATGTTGATGAGATCGATCTTTTCTTTCACTTTTTGAAGATGTTGTCTTGCATTGGCAGCCACTAATCTAGCCTCTTTGGCTTTTTGCAACCATTCTTCATTAATTTTTTTGGACTTCTTTACCTCTTCGATGCCAAAATATACAAAATCAGTCCTCTTATCCTGGATATCTTCATGTCTACCAAATGGTGTAGGGCTGCCATCAATGGGTGATATCATATCCTTGGCTTTCTCATGATCACAAGCTCCTATCTCACAAGAATGATGGGACATAATGCTGCTGTCCTCAAACCAATCAGTGATGACATCATGCCATTGTAAAATGTCTTCTTCATCATGTGTATTCAAAACACTAGTGGCTGCTCCACTCAGCAAAGGATCAACTTTCACATCCACCTTAATATCTGGGACCTTCAATGGACTTTCATATGTACGAATAGCATTCATGGAAGCACCATCTAATTCTTTACCACGATAGGATGAAGCAATGCTAGACTCATCACAAGAAACCATATCTTCATGTAGCTGCTCTAATGTAACTGGTTTGTCTTCACCCATCACTTGCTCTTCTTTTCCCTCATTTCCTTGTCCCTCAATCATATGCACAACACATGATTCTTGCCCATCCATAGAGGCTGCAATAGAAGACTGATTTTCTGATTTCTTTGGTGAAGCATGAGCCAAATTCAACTCCACATTCAACTCCTCAATCTGATTTTCCGCCATAAGGAGAGCTATTTGAGAGTCTTCCAAAGATTTTCTAGTCTTCACTAGCTCCATGGTGAGTTGATCAACCTCTTCCTCTTTCCTCTTCAATGCATTTGAGTATATGACACCCAATTCAAGTAGGTGATCTCTATCGGAAAAAAGAGTTAAATAGTTATTTTTCATAATGTCCATGGCTGTCTTAAACGCTTGAAAATCAGAAATTGATGAAGCCTCTTCAACACTTTTGTGTCTCCCCTCAAGTTGGACCTTCCATAGATGAATTTCCCCCATCTTGTGGGAATGATCAAAATGGGACAGCGCTGTAATAATCTTATCTTCACCAACCTTTAGTTGGTTCTCCAAATCAGACTTAGGGACCAAGGAAAATTCATTATTTGAAGTTGTGGGCTGCCAATGGAGAGCTTGCCTCTCATCAAAATATTCTTCTAAAGTGTCCTCATGCTGGTTTGGAACTAGAGCAGCAGTAGTTCCCAACCCTAATTCCTCATCATCCCTCCAAAAAATAGACTCAATAGATGATGAATTGTTAACCTTATGCAGAGAGGTAAGATCACTCTTAGGACAATCAAAAGAGTCCCCAATCATAACCTCCATATCACCAATTAGGAGACCCATGCAACCTTGTCTTATAGGATCCAATGTTTCGTCCTCTCTACCTTCTGTAATATCAACTGGGTGAAGATCAACTGAAATAGACCCGATCTCAATACTACTGGGCCATACTTCACCTGTTAGTTTTCCCTCTGGATTTTCGTGAGTGCATTTAACATCAGCCCCAAAGGAATCATTAAAAGAATCCATACCATTGCTATCCTCCTGGAGAGAAGATGGAACCTGTAACCCAAAAGAAGGCATCCCCTGTTTATCACATTTGTCCATTTTGTTCTCCATAGGATCAGTTGAATGCTGGTCACTAACTGCTGAAAATTCATTGTAGAGGTTTCTAGATACTTCCCCTGTAGAGACCTTTTGTTCCTCCTTTTTGTTTTGTGATGTAGACCTCTTAAAAATGGATGCCATAAACCGAGCTACTTTGTCTATGTTTACAGGGTGTGAAAACAATTCATTCATCCTCTTCTGGTTTTCATCCAACTTATTCAAACTTTGTTTAAGCTTCTCCATATTCTTGTCCCACTGCTTCTGAGTACTTGAAGTAACCATGATTAACTAGCTGATTCAATGTCCAATCTACCCAATAGGATGGCAGGACAAAAGCTTTGATACCACTGAAAGATCCCTGATGGATCTCTTCGGCTGATCTGCTGTAATTTTGTTATTTTAAATTGATTTTTCTTGTTTGTGAATGTTTTCTTTTCGAAATACATGGAAGTTGCAGATAGGGTTTGATTGTTTTTGTGTTTTGATGAATTTTCAGCAAACAGATAATGAAATACAACATGAACAATTCTAAAATTCAATACCCAATATAACCAAACAAATTCGCTTATAGGCAGAATTCTGGATATCAAACCAAATAGGAAACCAGATACAAATTTTCAATAGTTCAGGGAGATTACAATCACAATTAGACCCAACCTGAAAAGCTGAAGGAGAAGTGTACACCAGAAGAAGGCCGTGGCAAGATTCCAGCCCTTAATGCGCTGCACATAGGAAGGAAGCTGGCTGCCAAGTATAGCCGTACAACTGCAAGGGCTGCTAGGTACAGCTGTACAACTACAAGGGCTGCTAGGTACAGTTGTACAACTGCAAGATCCTCTCAATCTGAAATAAACCCTTAAATGCCAGCTAAACTCTGTCACAATCCCTGCGCCTACCAAAAGAAATACTGAACAAACTCCAGATGCTACTGAGCAAATTACAACCACTGAATTGGGGGCTACGTCCCAAATAGGCAAGCACTGGGGTTTGGTGTCCCAAATGCTGGAAGCTCTTCCAGAGCCAAAGCGCAAATCCCAAGATAAAAAATGTCAAGAATGAATCATAATTTTGTTTTAACCTCCTTATAACCCCTTCACAATTAGCTCGAACCCTAAAAGCAAACCCATGTGGCGTTAAGTTATAACATGCTATATTTCCCCTTTTTAAGTGGTCAAGTACATAGAAATTGACCATTTTTTCAAATAAGGAGAGATCCGTCCACCGAAAGGATCTGAGTCGAGAGAAATATTTAGAAAAGTCCAAGACCTTTCCAACGAGCTATTACACCATGGGATACGCATCCAGATGAGGCCAAAAAACCCTTATTACTCCAAAATGGCTATAAACTTAGCCTTATTTAATTAAAAGACGGAAACTTAGGAAATATTAAATATATAACCCAAATAGCGACAAAATGTACCAATGACACCACAAACTAGAAAGTCACCCTACCACTTGTCTGTGACTGAAGTCAAAATCAAGGATTCACTGGCAATCTCATCCCTAAAATCTAGGGATGCTCCTAGAAACTAGGAAACAAACCCTAATCCTCTGAAACTGAACTCAAGGAATAATCTCATGGAGACCCACCCCTGGGTATGATCACACCCTCCTAAAAAGTAGGGGTAAGCCCCATAAATTTAGGAACTGCCTCCTAAAAAATAGAAACGTCTCCAAACTGATCAACGACGGCCAGAACACCAAGTCCCCAACACTGTATAGCCATACTGGGACTCTAACCAACAATGTCAATCTACAAGACCCCATAATAAGCTGACTCACATGTCTCTGATAGACCAAGCTAAAGAGGGGACATGACAAAATACAATACTTTTTCATGCCAATCAAATGGATCAATAAGATGTTAACTTCTTAATTACAATCAGAATTTAGTTGATGATCACAAGTAACCATTTAACGTCCTATCATTTACCACCTTCACAAAAATCACTTGGTTGTTCATGATTCACCATAAAAAATCAAACTTAAGGACATCATTACCCATGCATATATACTAGCAATCCTCTCCCAGAGAAATCAAGTCAATAATGTCAGACTCAGCAGTTCCCCCTAAAAACATGAGTCTTGGAAGGCCAAGAAACCACCTGGTTTAAAATGCACACTGATATTGTCAATGTTATCTGTTGGGAAATTTTCTAATTTCCTTCCAGTAAGTAAATATCATCATGGGTCAATCAGATCAACTTCAATACTTTTTGTTCACAAAGCCATTTGTTACATTAACAGCAGTAGCAAGAGGAAGTTTACGTTATAATGTTAAATGGTTGTCTCTAAGATTCTTCCACAAACAGCTCTCTATCTATCATTTATTGAGAAACAAGGTTCTTACTATCCCTTTTGTATTTCAAACCAGTGTTTGAAAGTTTGCATGTGTGTCCTTCTATGCTGCCATAATAATATATTATTATGGTGATGAAAGACAGCTAACCCCAGCCTATATTACTACGTCGAGCAGCAATTGGTGACCAGGAAGCTCATATGCAAGAATAGGAATCTGCAAATTACATATAATTATGGCGTTGAAAAACAGCTAACCCCAGCTTACATAACTACCACAAGCAGCAGACAGTGACCAGGAAGCTCATATGCCAGAATAGGAAGCTGCAAATTGCACGTGTAGCATATCTGCAGAGTGGTACTTCTTGAGAAGCTAATTACAAGATACAATTGTTGAGCAGCAGGGATAGAGGAAACTGACTCTTTCTTGGTGACAGACCAAATACACGCACGTAGAGCATAAAAAATAAAAGTATTATAGCAAGGAGCATGCCATCTTAGCAACTATAATAGATAACAGCTAAACATCCCCTTGAAAATTCATTTAGATGATCGAATATGAAAGCTTGTGAGGACTACATGTCAATTAGTTTGGAAGACTAAAAACAACTAATGAAGAAATTGAAACGTTGCATTTTCCTGGACCAAGGGAGTTGCAAAAGGAAATTTTTGAAAAGATCCTTCCATTAATGAGGCCTTGTCAATCACTACACAGATTTGATAGGTCACTATACCATTCCAAAGAAATTGAGGGAAGTACAATGGCTATGGATAGAGAAAATTTATCTGCATTTCAACAACAATTTGCTAACACAGAATAAACCTAGAAAAAGTGCTCTTCACAAATCAGTAAAGTATTTTGGCTTAGCTTTGTTTCAGTCAGATAAAAAACTGGACATATAACATTTTGGCTAGGCCTAGTTTCAGTCCGCTAAAAAACCAAGTGTAACGTATTTGTTTTACATACTCACTTTTGTACTTCCTTTCACTACTAAATTTATTCTCTGTCATTAATTATTTTTTGGTTCCAAGTAGAAATAGAGTGCTGATTTGACTCAAGAGGTGCCCCTGTCATGTCCCCTTTTTAGAATCAAACCAATCAGAAGACCCGTAGTCTATTTCTTATTTCTTGTAGGCTAAGGGATAAAATTAGGGAAATAATTTAATAATGATGTTTTAAGTTGTCCTAAGTCACTTTATTTCATAACATAAAAAAGGACATTTATGTATTATTATTATAAAAGGGACCAAAAAGTAATATTCATTAAGTGAGCTAAAATGTAATATTTATCTAAAAGTGTTTTACATGCTTTTAAGGTTAGGGCAATGGAAAAAAGGAACTTACAAAAGGAGGGTTGGGCTCACAATGATTCAATTCATTATTCATCTTTGAAAATCGAACCCTAATCCAAAGCTTGAGCCATTGTGTTCAATATTTTCATCTAAGAATGAAAACCCTCTAATATACAGGGTTGGAGGACGAAAACCCTCTAACCCATTGAGGTGATTCCATCCAGGAATCATAATTTTGCTTGCAAATTAGGATTAAATTTCAATTTCAATGTGATTGAGGCGTGTCATCATTTTACAGCCCTTGTGAGGGTTTGAAATAATTTTCAGACTGTTGCATTGGGGTTTAGGTGGATGTTTGTTGTTCTTGAAACCCTCAGTAGCTGGTGTTCCCTTGATTGGGTTGTTGTACACCTGCATAGATATTTGGAGGGTGTTCACCCCATATCTATGCTTAGCATCGATCTGAATTGAGGACTATTGAACTCTCTCGTTGCCTTTGTTGTTGGGCATTCTCCTTGCTGCCTCCTTGTGCTCACTGTGGACATTCCAGCCAGCATCACTCTTCAAAAGGGACTGTCGTACATCTACAACAGCATATTCCAGCCTACCATACCAGTTGGGGATTATTGTACCTTGTTTCCAAGATGCTATATGTTGATTGTTATTTATTGTTGAGTTTATTCATTTGTTGTAGGATTTTTGCAGTAAAGGTTTGTTGTAATCAGTTTTGAATTTATAACCAACTCCTTGAATAAATATTACAGTTGGGTTGTTATCAGATTTGGAGTTTCAGTTTGCATGTTTAGGATTTATTTCAGCGTGCTTAAATTCATAAAAATACAAAAAAAAATCAGAATAGAGAAAAAACATAAAAAGGGATATTACAGCACCTTGCATGTACAATCCAGAGAACAAGAGATCACCACTGAGCTAGATCCCCCAGAGCTTACTGCCAGATCAGTTATTGAGCTTTTGTGCTCAAACCAAGAATGCAAACGAATTGAGGATGCATCTCCTTGCAAATTCC
The DNA here is from genome assembly GCA_037957365.1 of Torreya grandis. NCBI lineage: Eukaryota > Viridiplantae > Streptophyta > Pinopsida > Cupressales > Taxaceae > Torreya > Torreya grandis. Next base: position 1,858,834 of record JARHVA010000326.1, on the reverse strand, counting down.
CTATCGTATCCAACATACTGCAAGTACATTGTTAAAAAAAATATAAGTCATATGATATGTCAAGAAAGCATCATCAACGACAGATGGTTGTGTTAACTGTGTTTGTCGAATCATGACACATTTTAGTTGGCGATATTTTAAATCCAATGAACATTAAAATAAGTTAAAGTACCCAATTAGGGGCCAAACATGGATTATGCCATCAACTGCACCAGAGATAAGTAGGGAATTGTCATCTGAGAATGCCAGACAGCTCACAGATTTATGATGAGCAAGCCACTGTTGACATAACTTGCCGCTTGCAACCTGTGAAGTGCAACATATGTTATGGCAGAAATCAGATTGACCACACAAAATCAGGACAAAATAAGACACATATTAGTACTAGATAAAATCTCATTGTGGGAGCCATCAATTACACGATCTAGATGTTCAAATTATAGTATCATGGAATCAGCCAGAATCTTTTCTAAACAATAAAACTTTAAAAGCAACACATCATATGCATAGAAACATGTGATAGAAACATGACATTATTTTCATTATCATCAGATGTAATGTACCATCTTCCGAGCCGATGAGATGTAGAAGGGTTGGTAAAGTGGGTTGGTTGTGCCCCACCCTACCCAAGGTCAAATCTCATTGTGTGTTTGTAGGTGGAATGTTGCTGTTTGAGTTGACTTGGTGGTTTCGATGGTCGGTGGTGGTCGTGTCTGTTAGTTTAGTGGTTCTCAGGGACTGGACCCCTTGTGCCCTAGATCGAGTTTGCAGCTCCGGTCAAAAGCAAATATCAAACCCAAAAAAAAATGTACCATTCTCCAAGAACATTGATGATGTGATTTATGGAAAATTAAGAGAAAGCTCCTCCACGACTAACAAAAAATCAATACATAGGTGGAAGTCACATTGGGTATGCTGGTTTGTGAAAATTGTGGGAACATCTTGTATGCAACCATGCATTCTCTACGAAAATTAGAAGCAATCCTTACTTGCAGTTGCACATTGCACAATATTAATTCCATGGCTATAACACAATCCCATATGTTTTATTAGTAACCATTTATTAAAGTCATGCTAACAAAATGCATCATGTCTTACATATTTTTATGCCTGCATCTATCCCCACTCCATAAGACTTTAAGGCATCCTTAGCAAGGGTCATGTGTAGTGGCGGCAGCAACAGAGGCAGCCTCGGTAGAAGAAAGAAACATTGTGTGATGGCAAGCCAATAAATAATATAACTACTTGTACGGCCCCAATTTTCATAGTGCTACTTTTGTTGGAAATTTTTGTTATCGTATACTTCATGTTATGACATGCTCCTTGTGTTATGGAGACACGAGAAAGCTTATTATTTTATTATTATTGAGAAAGTGGATCTTATGTTTTAAATTTGTGTATTTTGATTACGTTTCAGTTATTAGTTATGGGTGATTTCATTTGATTATGGATATGCATACTACATTATTGGATTAGTTGAGCTAGTACTGCTTTATCATGCAATTTGGGATTACGAGTATATGATGTTCGCATGCAATGATTACTCCATGTCTATATTGAAATGATGCGATTTGGATATGTATGCAATTTGTATTATTAAAAATTGTCTTATATGTTTACATTCAGCAGCTTCAGCTACCTAGGGTAATGCAATTTGATGTGTGAAATGATGTGTAGGAGACAGGGGAGGCCAAGTGAGGGAACGAGGACTACACTAAGCATAAGTACACCATTGGTTTATAGCAGAGGAGAGACTCTGGATCCCTTTAGGTTATAATTTAACCCTAGTGTCACCAACTAATCTAGTTGTGAGTTTGAACCTCTTTGGCCCTCATAGCACTATTCACACCCCTTGATACTAATCATTATCCTTAACATGATTTTCATTATAAAGTTAAATATGTAAGCCTCTTAAGTGGCCTCCTTGACCAAAACTTAAATGGGATCTTGAACCCATGATTGCAAGTGGATGTAAAGTGTTTTAGAGGTAGTTGTTTATGCATTTAAGACACCTTATGACCAAGGGATAGGCGAAGACTTTTGTGTTGTAATTCAAGTCATAGGATAGTACATGCACCAGTCTTAGTTGCCCACATGGGTATGTAAGGACAGCTAATGCTAGAGAAGACTTTTTGGAGAAGGGCCAAGGAATGGGAAGGGACAAGTGTCACCTTGCCATTGGCCATTAGGTTGGAATATTTTGGCTATAAGAGCAAGGAAATCCTCACTTGGACGAACTTTTTGCTCATTTTGAATTGAGAGAGTAAATGAGAACTTAGAAAAGGAGCTTGGAGAAGGAGAAATTGTTTCCAACACTTGTAGAAGGTTTCTGCCGCATCTGCGTCCTCCAACAAAGCTCCTAAGCATGGGCTTTGGACAAGAAGAAACCATCGTATTTCCAAGGTCCTCCAATGGCAAAGGAGAAGGATTTGGTTAAAGGAAAGACTCTAAAGTCCTCCTCCCACCCCCATTGTGTGGAGAGTAGAAATTCTCGTCCACAATGGGTGAGTGAAGAGTCTTGATATGCTTGGTTTATTTGAGGCTACCATGTTTGTTTATACCTCTTATATTGAAATTTGTGTAGTAATGTATTGTGGATTGTGTTTTGGGTGAACTCGGAAGCCTCATGATACAAGGCAGTGTCATTGAGACACCTAGTTATTCCTAGTTAAGTTTGTTACCTTGTTGGTATTCACCTACTTGCTTACCTGTATCATTTTATTTGAACCGTTGGTTTCACCTATGTTCAGATATGGGAGTCATAGGCTTGGGGGTGCCCAGGGCAACTGTCTGATGACAACTGCTATGTTTGTTTATACCTCTTATATTGAAAGTTGTGTATTGATGTATTGTGGATTGTGTTTTGGGTGAACTTGGAAGCCGCTTGATACAAAGGAATGTAGTTGAAACACCTAGTTATTCCTACTTGAGTGTGTTACCTTGCTAGTATCCACATACTTGCATATCTATATCATTTTGTTTGAACCTTTGGTGTCACTTATGTTCAGAGATGGGAGTCTTGGGCTCAAGGCGCCTGGGTAGGAGGCGAGACCCTCCTTGGCTTGGCCTCATAGTTACACTTGACGCTTCCATGGAGTCTTCTTCTATCTTTTGTGGCTTTACTATGTAAATGAAGAGAAAGGATTCTGGCTGGTTTTTATGCCATTTATTATAAGATTATATTGTTATTCATGTGAATAGAAAAATAAAATATTTAATGAGTAGGAGCTCTCATGCTTTAGTTGTTATCAAGTGCCGATTGAATGATGCATGAAGTGGAATGAAATGATTATTTTTATGGTTGAAATCAAATTGTAAATGTTGCATGGATAATTTCATTCTCTGTGTTTTACAGTTTATCATAAGAGCTACAAGCAATTAGGCAATTTTTTATGTAATTTTAAGTGTCCCAATTTCTCCCATTCGTAATTTTACTATAAAATATGCACTAACAAAACCCTGACACAATTTATAATTTAATTTTATGATGTTTAATTTTCTATGAATTTTCAAAATCAAATAGCTATACTTGCCTAAATTTCCTTTATAATCCGCTCAATCTTCATGCAATTTTTTTGCATGCAAGATGAGGCAAAATAGTGTCAAGAGTAATTCTATATGAAAATTCACAATTATTACGACCTATAACCTTTCATTTCAGAATTTTAGGCCCTACAGTTTGCTCGCTATAATTTTTCGAAATTTGGGTCTCTATAGGGTAGTTCTTAAAATTGACAAGCCCTTTGGAAAGGCATTGTCCCTATTTCATAGGGCAGTTGGGTAGTAAGTCGGTGGTCACCCATGTGACCATGCGGTGAGGGGGAAAGGCCCTAAGGGGCCAATGCAGATTTCTGGCCATAACCGTCATGTTAACTAGTCGACGGTGCATGTGAGCACCACTGAGGGATTTGAGTAACCATGTGGCTTAACCAACTACTAGCTTAAAATCCATTGGAGGGTTGATGGCCACCGCATTTGACCATGTGGTTAACCTTAACCTAACCCAGAATTTATTACTATTATTTTAATCAACTTTATTTATTAAAAATAAACTTTACAGGCCTAAAGTGCACCTATACATGAGTAATTTATACTAAAACTTTTTTCTTGAAATATACCCATTTTGCAAAGCTGATTATAGAGCCCAAGTGACCTGAAGGCAAGGGAACCCATAGAGGACCCCCCTCAATTTTTTGTCTTCTTCTGCATAAAAGTTTCAAACCCTAGAACTACATTGTTCTCAAGATATACCGCTTTTGTCTTAGGGAGATCATTTTAGACCTTTTTGACATTTGCATGCTTCTGGAAGTCCCAGGGCGAGTGGACCCAAAAGGTAACCCCCCTTGTTGTTCTCTCCCATTCTATCTGAACTAAAACTCAGATTGAAACTGAAAAATTAAAATAACTTCCTTCTTAAACCTCGTTTGTGGCCATTAATGGTTGTTGTGGAGCTTGAAGCTCCCAAAGACGTTTTTGGAAATTGTAGGAGTCTGGAACCAGATAGAGACTTTTCGTGAAGAAGGGTACCTACAAAATCAACCCAAGCAGGTGTCAAAGAAAATTTACTGTTGACCATTTTGGTCCTACAGGCCAAAAATCGGTCTCCTTTCCCTGCTGTCCTGAGCCATCAGCATTGGATGCATCCCCCTTACCAGAAATGCTCCATTTCCCTTTGCAATAGCCCTGTTCTTATGAAAAATTGAAAGATCTAAGACCTATAGGTTCTCGGTTTGATACGGGGCTTATTTCGCTTTGGGCAATTGCCTTGGACAAGCCTTTTGGCAAAGGAAGGGATGGGCCAGTTCAAAGAGTGCAAGTCTTTTTACAAAGCTCCAAAGACAAAGTGCCCTTGCGGAGGGCAGGCTGGTGACCAATTGGACCTTTCAATAGGCTCCGAGGTGCAACTTGGGGCCCAAAGTGCCCTTGCGGAGGGCAAGGAACACTTGCGGAGGGATTAAAGAAGAAGGCCGAAAGGTAAGTTTTCTTTCGGAGAAAGACCAAGGCAAAAGACAAAGATTTCCTTCAGACAGACAAAGGAAAAACAAGGGATTCTTTCGGACTTAAATCCAATGGAAATCCAAGGAAGAATCAATGGATGAATTCCTTTGGATAAAATGCTCGAAGGAATTCCTTCGGACATTTTGTCCGAAGAAATTCACAAGCGAAAGACTAAGGCAAATTCCTTCGGACAAAGGCTCGAAGGAATTCATTCGAACATTTTGTCCGAAGGAATTGAGAAGACAAGGAAGCCCGAAGGAGCCCGAAGAGCAAGTGCCCTTGCGGAGGACTCCCAGCGACCCAAAAGGGGACCTTTCCCATTTTCTGAAAGGGCACCTTCCCTTCGGGAAGGTTCAATTGCAAAAGGCCGAAGGTTCAGTTGCAGAAAGCCAAAGGAATGACCAAAGGGATGCGGGCCCAAGAATGTCAATTTCAGTGTAGCGAACTAGCCGTTGGAGTTCAAACGTCTGGTGACGGGTGCGCAAACGTCAAAATCAAGGCAGCAAAATAGTTGTTGGTTTTCGAATAGTGACAGGCCCATAGACGTCAAATTGGATGGAATGCGTCGGCCGTTGAAAGGAGACAAAAAAAAACCAAGGAAAAGGGGAACAAAATAGAGAATCCAGAATACAGCTACGTACACATACGACAACATTTGGAATGTTCCAAAGGACGCACCCAGCCAAGCACAGACACGAATCAGATCAGCCCAGTTGGCAAAAGGTGTCGGCAGGAAAAGTTATTGTCGCAGATGAAACAGTTTCCACCAAGTGGTCATCAAAGAGCACAAGCATTCAATGGCGTGCCCTATTTTTCTTTGTTTGAGCATGATGAGCGGACAGTCGCGTAAGTTTCATAAAGAGGGGCGGCCTTGTCATTCAAACGATCAAGCAACCCATGCTTTTACAATGACATTTAATATGATTTAAACACCAAAGTCAAGACTTGCACTACCACAACATGGTTCCTTTAGCGGATTTCCTCTTTCTAATGTGTTCAACGCAACATGGGCCACTTGTTCTGGAAGGCACCATAGTCTTCCTTTTCATGCTATATATTGTAACCTCTCAAGTTGAGAAGGGGATCTCTCATTTTGTAAGGCGAAACCTTGCCAAAATTCACCTTTGATCAATAAAAATGTGTTTTACCTCTATCTGACTGGTTATGCTTTTGAGTGTGTCTGTGTATCAATTTTGTGTTCAGTCATTTTAGCTTGATGCTTTCACAAATTGACACCAACACACCTAGTGTAGACAAAGCACCATTTCTGCAGGTTAACAGGGAGTGTTGTATCTGGAACACAAAGACAGAAAAGGGTTATCAGACAATATGTTTTCTACAGCACCTGTGATAAGTTCATTTTCTGTGTGTCTTCATTAAGCCCATTGTTAAAGCTCCCTACAGTCTGGTCTTTTCATCAAATAAAGTGTATGTCTGCCCTCTTCTAGTCTGAAGTGTGAATAACTGAGTAGATCAAAATCGTTTGGTGCATCACCACTTAGATTAGTTTCTGTTTTGGTTGTATCCTTCTCCTTTTTCACCCCCCCCATTGTTAGCAGTAGTAGTAAAAGACTTCAGAGATGCATCAAAGGGAGCTAGCAATTATCTAGAGATTCTCCCCTCAGTTTTGCCAAACCCAAAACAAGAGGGGAGTCTCCATTGTGCCGCGTGAAAGAGAGAAGCTCAGCCTTCTTTCAAGGGTGCAATCCACAGCGTCAACAGTTTTTGGCACGCCCGGTGGGATCAATCTTAATACTCAAAAAAGTTCCAGGATTGGTGTTGGTCTTGTTATAGCAAGAATGAATCACATCAGTCTCTGGTTAAAGATCAGTCTGACATTCCATGCCTAAGGTCACCACAATATCTTCTGCCAAGGGTGTCCCTTTTGAATTCATTGAACTACCATTAAACTTAGCAAGGCGACTGAGATTTGCAAGGACCCATCCCTATACAGTAAGTCATTTTCTCAGACCTACTATAAAATATACTTACACAAGAAGACCCCGACAGAACCCTGTTATCACCATGGCTTTACCTTTCGTAGCCTTTCATGGTCAAAGCCCGTTAAACCTTCTGCATTATGACCCAATCCCAAGGACAGCTCTTAAGAGCGTTCCTCCCTTTAATGGGGAGAGGCCTATTACTACCATTAAGCACATCAAAAATATTGCCAACCTTTGTAATATTCACGTCACTGAAGAGAACATTGCTATCAGGTTGTTGGCATTATCTTTTAAGGGTAAGGTTCTGGATTGGTATAGGACTTTGCCTATGAATTTAGTTGACACGTAGAACGAATTAGGGACTCTCTTAACGAATAGATTCGGGGAGAAGAGTGATCACCTCTCTCTTGCTGAGCAACAAACTACCATGAAAAGAGCTCCCCATGAGTTCATGCAGGATTTCAATACCAGGTTTCAAAAGACCTGGGACAAAATCCCCATTTTGGTGAGGCCGACCCCAAGCTATGCCTTCCTCTATTATTTAAAAGCTTTGAATAGTGACATTGCTGTCATGATACAGTCCATGGGAGGACAAGTGCTGCCAGCTGCCTATGAAATAGCCATAACCGCTGAAAATTCCTAGTGCAAGCGGGAAAGATAGCCCCTAGACCTCATATGCCGCTCTTTCTTGAATTGCCACCTCCAGTCCAGACTACTACACCCACCTTAGCTCTTTTGCCTGACATAGAAAAGCCGGTTGTTGCTTCATCCAATGACCTTCATGAAGTTAAGAGCTTGCTGCAAAGCGTGACTAATAAATTAGTGGCTCTCAAAAGGCAACAAGCTCAAAACTATCTGCCAAATCAGGGATACCAGCAGTACGGACAAGTAAATAGACCCCCTTTTCAGAATTATAATCAAGGACAGGGTCAGTTTGAACAAGCCAGGCCTTATCAAGGGTATAATCCAGGCGCTCCTTCATCGTCCAAAGCTCTTGTTCCCGCTCAAAATAATCCAGTACAAAAACAGCCAAATTGCCCACCCCTAGGATATCGTCAAGAACAGGCTACTTATACAAATGAGATGTTGAGTCAATATATGAATCCACAAGACAATCAGGCTGCCCAATTCCCAAGCTTTGAGGCGTCAGTACAACCTGGCATGAACAGCAGGCAGGGTTAGTCTGATTCCACTCTCATGAATCACCTAGAAGGTGAATTTTATGCAGCCAACTATGTGGGCAATATGAACAACCAAGGTGATTATGTTGCAGCCAACACAAGGTCCAAAAGAAGAGCTATGGAAGAAGCTCAGGCAGCTGCCCAAACGTCTGTAGCACCTTCGTCATCACATGAGAACTAGAAATTTCAAAATTATAGGCCGTCGGTTGCGCCCTCAGCTCCTCGGCCTTTGCCTCAGGCTGCAAGCGCCCCCAAAGAAAACTTAAAGGGCAGCAACCCTCAGATCAACGTGGTGGACCAAATGAAGAAGCTGCACATGAACATCTCTTTGTGAGATTCATTGGCAATACCGGGACAAAAGGACATACTCCAGAAGGAATTGCACAAGCTATACGAGCCAGCTGTCCCAACAAAGGCTGATAACGTTTTGATCATGAATGGGCACCCCTCCACAGCAGGCCAAGTAAAGAAAGAAGAAAAGGTTCCCCCTTTCTATCTATCCTTAATCATAGGAGATTTCTTGGTACACAATTGCATTATTGACAATGGGGCAAGCACCTCAGTAATGCCCAAATGCATAGCGGATAAACTGGGACTCAAATACGAAGAGATGACCAAGTGAGTCCTTCAGCTAGATGGATCACCAACCAAAACACTAGGAGTGGTATGAGGCTTGAATCTAACGTTGCATGCCTGTTCAACTTTCTCAGTTTTTTACGATGTGGCGGTGGCGGATGTTCCTCCCTACTTTACCATTTGCTTGTCCAAGGATTTCACATCCAAAATAGGCGGATACCTAGCAGCAAACTGGTCTTACATGATTTTTAGAACCAAATATGGGACTAAGGTCAAGACTGAGTCGGAGCCAATCCATAGAGACCATTTGGAGCCGTACTCACTCAAAGCAACAAATGTCAGCTACGCCATTATTGATGAAGAAGAATTCCAAGTGGATCAATCTCCGCCCTCTTCTCTTGAAGGAGTTGTTGGCCTGTTCTTAGACAAATGGGAAAGCGACAACTTTGAACATGACCCATACAAATTCATAGAAGAGGCAGGTCTTGGAATCTATTGCATGCACGAAGAGGGTACTCTTCTACCCAATTTGATGAAAGCAAACCAAGAGAGCTCGGGTTTATGGCAGCTTTTCTTTGATGGCTCAAGAAGCAAATTGGGCGCTGGTGGTGTAGTGTTAATTTTCCCCTCACAGGAGAAATACTTCTCGACTTTCAAGTTCCAATTTTTTTGCACTTGCAATGTTGTAGACTATGAATCTCTCATCCATGGTTTGGAGTGGGCAAGGAAAAGAGGAATTAAAGAGCTGCAGGTTTTTGGGGACAACAATTTGATCGTAAATCAGGTGAGACGCTGAAATCTGACAAAGAGTTCTTTGCTTAAGTCTTACAAGCACAGGGTGTGGGACTTAGTGGAGAGTTTCCTTGCTTTCAATGTTACTTCCATTCCAAGAGAGCAGAATAAGCAATCTGACAGACTAGCAGCAGTGGGTGCTCAGTTTGACATCTCCAAGGAGATAAGCCGAGGCAGCAGTCCACACCATTTAAAAGTGGTAATCAGACCCTCCGTACCTAATAACATCACCAATAGGCAGGGGTTTGACAACGATCAACAGATAGCGCTCTTCTTGCAAGAGGAGGCTGAGTTTGCCTTTAGAAATCAAGCCAAACTACAACAGCAGTATGGCGGCCAGATTGTTCAGCTGAAGAACAACAAACTTCCCAAAGGCTTGGTCACTCTCGAAAGTATCTTCAATGAGGATGACCAATTGAAAAATGACAAAGCAAACATCACAACGAAGAAAGAGAACTACGAAAAGGTTGAGATATTCAAGAACAGGCTGCTTGCACTTGGAAAGGTATGTACAGATCATGACAGGCAGGCTTTCATCTTGTTGTGCCAAGAATTTGCCGATGTCTTCGCTTGGGAGTACGACTTGAAGGGTTTTGACCCAAGTTTGGCCCAACATACCATTGAGCTGGAGGAAGGTGCCAAGCCTATCAAACAGAAACAAAGCCCTGTCAACCCAAAGATTGAGACTCTCATGCGGAAGGAACTCACCAAGCTGATTGAGTCCAGGATCATATTTCCGATCAAACACTCTTCTTGGCTAGCCAATCTAGTCCCTGTCAGAAAAAAGAATGGGGAGATTAGATTATGTGTAGATTTCAGAGACCTCAATAGAGTCTCGTTGAAAGACCACTATTCTCTCCCAAGTATGGAGCAGATCCTCCAAATGGTGATATGCAGCGAACGTTTCTCCCTCCTGGATGGGTATTTAAGGTACAATCAAATTTTAATGCAAGATTGTGATCAATACAAGATAGCCTTCACTACCAAGTGGAGGACGTTTGCGTACCGGAAAATGCCATTTGGACTGTCCAATGCTGGAGCCACTTTTCAACGAGCCATGGACATGGCTTTTCAAGGCCTGATAAATAATGTTGTACTGGTCTATCTTGATGATGTGACAGTATTTTCTAAGGAAGCAGGGCAACTTATGAAACACTTTAGGCAAATCTTTGAGAGGGTAGAGAGTTCGGTATCTCTCTCAACCCAAAGAAATGCGTGTTCGCTGTCCATGAAGGTAAACTCCTTGGCCATGTTGTTTCGAAAGAGGGCTTGACCATTGATCCAAAAAGAGTTCGCTCCATCCTAGCGCTGTCCTTGCCTAAGCATAAGAAAGGTCTGCAAAGCTTCTTTGGCAAAATAAATTTCATCGGGAGATTTATCCCAAATTTTGCCGAGATAGTCAAGCCCCTGATCTCCATGCTGAAGAAAGATGAGAAATTCGCGTGGACAGCACAAAAGAAGGATAGTTTTGAGGGGATTAAGTAGGCTATCGCCTAGGCTCCTACCTTGATCAGTCCTAACTTCACCAAAGATTTCAACCTCTACACCTTCGAAAATGAAGAGGTAATCTCCGCCATGCTTACCCAAGCAAATGACAAGAACCTTGAATAGTCGCTTGCATTTTTTAGCCAAGGTCTAGAAGGTTTTGAGATTGGGTATACATATGTGGAGAAGCAAGTCCTTGCGGTCATACGAAATCTGAAGAAATTCAGACATATGCTGTCCAACAGCAGGGTTCATCTCATGGTGCCACATCCCAGCGTCAAAGATTTCTTGATCAGCCGTGATCTAAATGAAAAGAGAGCGACATGGATCACCAAAGTAATGGAATATGACGTGGACATCAAAACCACCAAGCTGGTAAGGGGAAAAGGCCTATGTGAGCACCTTGTTGCGGAGCTTAAACAACAAAAAAAGGACATTTTGCTAATCCATGATGAAGCTATAGCAAAAGAATCAACAGTTATGAAGGATTGGGCATTAGACATGAAACATTTCCTTCTCACTGGTGAGTGCCCGCAGGGCCTTGATAGGACCAAGAGGAGATATTTGAGACTCCAATCTCTCCCTTATGCCCTGATTGATGGGCTGTTGGTCCAAAGGGATTTCTTAGGAGTACTCTTGAGGTGCATAGACCCAGGTCAAGTCGACAGGGTGTTGTCCGAGTTCCATGACAGGCCAGTGGGTGGTCACTTTGCTCCTAAACCTACATCTGCAAGGATTATGAGAGCTAGTTACTTCTAGCCCACTTTATTCAGAGACACTCATCCCTGGGCACGAAAGTGCCAGAAGTGTGCGCTCTTTGATAGGAAATAACGATTCGCTGCAATGCCTCTACAGCGTATTCAAGTGGAACAACCATTCATGCAATGGGGCCTAGACTTCACAGAGATGATCAACCCTCTCTCCAGTGCTGACCACAAATGGGTCTTGACCGCTATAGACTACTTCACGAGATGGGTAGAAGCTGTTGCTTTGAAGGAGGCCAACGAAAGTGCAAATCCTGGATTTTTACGAAGCCCTGATAACAAGGTTTGGAGTCCCAGCTACCATCATCTCAGACAATGCATTGGCTTTCTTGGGAACCAGAACGAGTGAATGGACGTTGGAATATGACATCTATCTTAGCACTTTTTTCAACTACTACCCACAAGGGAATGCGCTGGCTGAGTCCAACAAAAATCTGATCAAAATTATCAGAAAGACAATGGAGGAGAATCAGAGAACTTGCCATGCCAAGTTGAAAACATCCCTGTGGGCAGACAGGGTTACTATTGACCATTTTTGGTCTAACAGGCCAAAATCGGTCCCCTTCTTTCCCTGCTGTTCTGAGCAAGTTCATTTTTTGATTTTGCACAAGTCTGGAAGTTTCTACGGACTCTGCAAGCCTATTTCTACGGACTATGCAGACTGTTTCTACGGAGTCTGCAGAAAATTTCTATGGACTCTATAGAAAATTTCTACGAACTCTGCAGGCAAGAAACGGGTTCGCAACACTTGGGCGCAAAATGGACCATCCCAGTTGGTTCAATGCCTTGGTTCAACGACTTGGTTCAACGTCGGGGTTCAACAATATGATCTCTCCAAGAGTTAGCAACTTTGAACCATTGAACCATTGAACTGGTTCAACGCTTTGGTTCAATGCTTTAGTTCATCGCTTTGTTTCATCGCTTTGGTTCAATGCTTTGGTTCATCGCTTTGTTTCATCACTTTGGTTCAACACTTTGGTTCAATGCTTTGGTTCAACGGCAAAGTTTAACGACGAGGTTCAATCAAATGGTTCATCAGCTTGGTTCAAAGGCTTGTTTCGATTGGACGGTTCAAATCAAAGGGTTCAACAAGAAGGTTCAAGAGAGTCTCCCGAAAGACAAATGCCCTTGCGGAGGGCAGGGAACACTTGAAAAAGGATAAAAAGGTGAACAAGTTTTATTCGGAGTTTTGTTTAAGGCAAAGGACGAGAATTTCTTCGGACATTTTGTCCAAAGAAATCTTTCGAAAAAAATTCCACGGAAATAAACAAGACCAAGGCAAAAGCAAGAAATAATTTCTTCGGACTTTTGTCCGAAGGAATTCCTTCAGACAAAAAGTCCGAAGAAATTCGGGAAGAGCCGCGGGGAAAAAACTCGAAGAAAGTTTCCAAAGGTCAAAGTGATCGAGACAATTCTTGTGGACATTTTGTCCACGGGAAAAATAGCCGAGACAAAACCCAACCAGAGCAAAGAAAGGCCGAAGGAAAGGAAAAGGCCGAGGAAATTCTAGGGGGTGACGGGCCTGAAGACGTCAAAATCGAGCACGGCGAACTAGCCGTTGGAGGTTCAAACGCCCAGTGACGGGTGCACAGACGTCAAATGTAAGGCGGTGAAATAGCCATTGATTTTGAAAAGCTTAAAGAAGAGCCCAAGGAACTCAGCGACCCACCACGAAGATAGCCCCGAGGGCCGAAGGAGACAAAGAAGACAAAACCAGGAAGAGACAAAGTGCAGAAACGGACAAAACAGCCCAGGTGGCAAAGGGGAAGGAGTTACTCCAGCGGTTGGAACAGTGCCTGCCAAGTGGTCATCAAGGGGCGTGAACAGTGAACGACGTGCCTTGTTTTCTCCACTTTGCATTTATAAGCAGATAAACCGCGTGAATATCTGAAGGGAGCAGTCTGTTTGCAGAAAAAAGGCGCGGCCCATGCTTTCACATTAATGTTTGAACGCCAAAGTCAAAGCAGGAGTCGACACAGCATTATTTATCAAGCAGCTTCCTCTTCTCAATGCTCTCAATGCACATGGGTCACTTGTAAGAAGGGCGCCAAAGTCTTTTCCAGAAAGCGCTAAAGTCTTTTCCTCCTCTCTATATATTGTAAACTTCTCATTTTGAGAAAAAAAAGATCTTCTTAGCCTGTAAGGCAAAGCTCTGCCCAAAAATCTCTGGGTTTGTAAGGCGGAACTCTACCGGATTTTACCTTGAATCAAGACTTAGCAGTTTTTACCTCCATTTGAACTTGCACTCATGCATATGTCTATGTTTTCATTTTGTGTTAAGTCATTTTCTTTTATGCTTTCACAGAATGATTCCAGCATGTCTAGTGCATTGTGAAGTTTCTTCTTTTGCAGGTCTGCCAGAAGTGTCTACAGCAGGAATATAGGCGCATGTGAACAGGGAACCACAGTGTGTCTCAGAACACCTTTGGTAGTTCTTCCTCCCTGTATCTCCACAAACCCCTGACTCACTGATACAGAAGAGTTTCCCATATCAGATGAAGTGTATGTTAGCTTGTCCTTGGTGAAAAGTGTAGGTTTGAGCTAAGTAGATCAATTTTTTTGGTGTATCACCTTTTAATTTAGGTTTAGGTTCTGTTTTTCAGTAATTCTTCTCCATTTTCACCTCCCCCATTGTTAGCAGTAGGAAATTCAGGGCTTCAGATATACATCAAAGGGAGCTAGCCCTTATCTAGAGACTCTCCCCCCAGTTTTGCCAGACCCACAAGCAAGAGGGGAGTTTCCATTGTGATGCGTGGAAGACAGGAGCTCAACCTCCTATCAAGGGTGCAGTCCATAGCGTCAACAGTTTTTGGCACGCCCGGTGGGACCAACTAGGACAAGTTTTGTCCAAAGAGTTGAAGAATTTTGGTGTGTTCTTCAACCAACCAGCCTTTGGAGGCTTTTTCATCAACATCAATGGCGACTCCGAGTTGAATCAGCTGGTTAAGCAGTCCTAGTGCCATCAAGAAATCACATTTTTTGTATAACTTTGGTGAAGCTCAGGGTGTCATGGAACCACCTCAAACTCTAGCATTACTTCCCTCATTGTTGAAGGGTAACCAGGAGAGCTGTTTGACGTGATTCCATGAATACCCTGAGCTTGATCAAAACTACATGAAAGAAAACAAGGTCCATGGTTCTAAGCAATGAATTATACACTCCAAAATACGTTTTCAATTGAAGCAGCTCTTCCTGTGCATCAGCAGACCCTTCCTAGTCTTCCTCAACTTCCTTAGGTCTCTCAACATGATGGCAAGATCCTGACTTGGAAGCAAACAGTGGAATCATGGGGCAGGAAGGAGGAGAAAGGTTTTGCTCAAAACCTTAAAAAGGACAAACCTGCTCCTACTCATCATGATGATTCCTATGACCTCCAAGAAAGGCTCTTCCAAGAAGATCTAGCCAGGAGAATTGTAGAGTTGGAGTCCAAAGCGAGATTCCTCAGCCAATGTGTGATGGACGGTTCAGACCAAACAGCAGATTCCATGTCTGAACACACTCCATCTACACACCCCTAAGAGAGCTATCAGGCCAAACCTGATATAGATGAAGTGTTGGCCAAATGGAAAGAGGAGAATCATTCGATTCTAGCTCAAGGACTACCTCCTCTTCCACGTGGTTTTAATCGTCAGCCTTCCACTTCATTCCTTTTCAAGGAGGAACCTATTTTGCAAGAGGCGAGTGAAGAACAAAAGATCCAATTTGCAGCTGTCCGAGAGGCTATCATGAGTGAAAATGAAGATGAAATCATCATGGAGGCTCCTTCGGAAGACATCATCAGCAATGGAGAAGATGCAGGGCAAGCATACATGCAGATGTTCCAGCAATACGAAGAACGTAAGCATGGTGAGCTCTCTCCTCCTTTGTTTGATGAACTTCCTTGTTGCTTCGATGAGGATGACTATGCCATGGAGCCTGAGTTGGAGAAGGATTAGATGGATGTCTTTGAACATCTAGAAACTCTGGTCCTTGAGCAAGAAAAGGAGAGGCTGGTCCATCTTGAGGAAAGCCTTGAAGAAGAGAGTTTTGAACAAGAAGGTGATGTTCTGTGGGATGAGCAATCAGTTTGTGATTCCATTTCAGACATCACAACAGTCACCCTTCTTCAAGAAAGCCATGAAGGAGCAGAGGATGAGTTTGACAGGATCTTCAATGAAGCAGAAGGGAACGGGTCAAACCATGATGCACTACAAAGGGACTATGCACATCAAAGGGCTTATGGTGATGAGCCAATAGCCATTGATTTCTTGATGAGACACACCAGCATGAAGGACCAGTATTCAACAAGCTTCCAAGAACAAGAAGAGTACATATGTTGGAAGCATGTTTGATTCTAATCCACTCGGATGCAAGCCAATTAAGGTGGCAGGCAAGAGGAGCAGGTCACCAAATCTCCATTCCATTCAGCCACTTGTCTGGCACCATAAGTTTCTTAGCCAAGAAGGAGACTTAAGAAATTTTCTCTTTGATCCAGGAGGGAAGCAAATATACCTAGTTAGCTGTACATAGTAGTTTGCTTTCAGTTTTCTTTGCACAAGTAGTGTTTTCCCTAAGTGTTGTTTGCACAAGTGTTTTTAGCCTTGTGTGTGTTTTCCTTTATGTTTGGGGTAAAAACTTCATGATTGATTCTTGGATCTATCGGGGCTGTTGCTATATTTTTTAAAGCTATATCTCGACTCTGTGCCCAATGGATTTTAAGGCAACTGGTTTCTAAGCATAGCAGGCATGCTTCCCCTGGGAGTTGCCAATTTGTTGACCATTTTTGGTCCAACAAGCCAAAATCGGTCCCCTTCTTTCGCTGCTATTTTGAGCCAGTTCATTTTTTGATTTTGCACAAGTCTAGAAGTTTCTACGGACTCTTTAGGAGATTTCTACGGACTCTGCAAGCCTATTTCTACGGACTCTACAGGCTGTTTCTACGGACTGTGCAGAAAATTTCTACGGACTCTGTAGGAAATTTCTACGGACTCTGCAGGCAAGAAACGGGTTCGCAACACTTGGGCGCAAAATGGACCATCCCAGTTGGTTCAATGCCTTGGTTCAACGACTTAGTTCAACGTCGGGGTTCAACGATATGATATTTCCAACAGTTAGCAACTTTGAACCGTTGAACCATTGAACTGGTTCAACGCTTTGGTTCATTGCTTTGGTTCAACGGCAAAGTTCATCGGAAAAGTTCAACGGCGAGGTTCAATCAAATGGTTCATCGGCTTGGTTCAAAGGCTTGTTTCGATTGGACGGTTCAAATCAAAGGGTTCAACAAGAAGGTTCAAGAGAGTCTCCCGAAGAACAAATGCCCTTGCGGAGGGCAGGGAACACTTGAAAAAGGATAAAAAGGTGAACAAGTTTTCTTCAGAGTTTTGTTTAAGGCAAAGGACGAGAATTTCTTCGGACATTTTGTTCGAAGAAATCCTTCGGAAAAAATTCCACGAAAATAAACAAGACCAAGGCAAAAGCAAGAAATAATTTCTTCGGACTTTTGTTCGAAGGAATTCCTTCGGACAAAAAGTACGAAGAAATTCGGGAAGAGCCACGGGGAAAAAACTCAAAGAAAGTTTCCAAAGGTCAAAGTGATCGAGACAATTCTTGCAGACATTTTGTTCGCAGGAAAAATAGCCGAGACAAAAGCCCGACCAAAGCAAAGAAAAGCCGAAGGAAAGGAAAAGGCCAAGGAAATTCTAGGGGGTGACAGGCTCGAAGACATCAAAATCGAGCACGACGAACTCGCTGTTGGAGGTTCAAACGCCCAGTGACGGGTGCACAGACGTCAAATTTAAGGCAGTGAAATAGCCTTTGATTTTGAAAAGCTTAAAGAAGAGCCCAAAGAACTCAGCGACCCGCCACGAAGATAGCCCTGAGGGCCGAAGGAGACAGAGAAGACAAAACCAGGAAGAGACAAAGTGCAGAAACGGACAAAACAACCCAAGTGGCAAAGGGGAAGGAGTTACTCCAGCAGTTGGAACAATGCCTGCCAAGTGGTCATCAAGGGGCGTGAATAGTGAACGATGCGCCTTGTTTTATCCACTTTGCATTTATAAGTAGACAAACCACGTGAATTCTGAAGGGAGCAATCTGTTTGCAGAAAAGAGGCGCGGCCCATGCTTTCACATTAATGTTTGAACGCCAAAGTCAAAGCAGGAGCCGACACAACATTATCTATCAAGCGGCTTCCTCTTCCCAATGCTCTCAACGCACATGGGTCACTTGTAAGAAGGGCGCCAAAGTCTTTTCCAGAAAGCGCCAAAGTTTTTTCCTCTTCTCTCTATATATTGTAAACTTCTCATTTTGAGAAAAAAATATCTTCTTAGCCTGTAAGGCAAAGCTTTGCCCAAAAATCTCTGGGTTTGTAAGGTGGAACTCTGCCGGATTTTACCTTGAATCAAGACTTAGCAATTTTTACCTCCATTTGAACTTGCACTCACGCATATGTCTATGTTTTCATTTTGTGTTAAGTCATTTTTTTAATGCTTTCACAGAACGATTCTAGCATGTCTAGTGAATTGTGAAGTTTCTTCTTTTGCAAGTCTACCAGAAGTGTCTACAGTAGGAATATAGGCACATGTGAACAGGCTGCCACAGTGTATCTCAGAACACCTCTGGTAGTTCTTCCTCCTTGTATCTCCACAGACCCCTGACTCACTGATACAAAAGAGTTTCCCATATCAGATGAAGTGTATGTTAGCTTGTCCTTGGTGAAAAGTGTAGGTTCGAGCTAAGTAGATCAACTTTTTTGGTGTATCACCTTTTAATTTAGGTTTAGGTTCTGTTTTTCAGTAATCCTTCTCCCTTTTCACCCCCCCATTGTTAGCAGTGGGAAATCCAGGGCCTCAGAGATACATCAAAGGGAGCTAGCCCTTATCTAGAGACTCTCCCCCTAGTTGTGCCACACCCACAGGCAAGAGGGGAGTTTCCATTGTGACACGTGGAAGATAGGAGCTCAGCCTCCTGTCAAGGGTGCAATCCGCAGCGTCAGCAGTTACTCCAAAGAGGGCAGTTGGTAATTCACCATACACGCTTGTGTATGGAAGGGAAGCTAGACTTCATATTTCACTTGAATTGCCAGCTTTGGATCTTGCTCATCAGTTGCAATTGGAAGAAGGCAACAACATGGAGGTCAGGCTGTGTGAATTGATGGAACTTCAGGAGACAAGGGACCAAGCCATGGTTTCTATGACCAGCCCATTAGCAGCAAACGAAGAAGCACTTTGACAAGAAATCCTCATCAAAAGGCTTCTCTGAAGGCGACATCGTCTTAAAGTGGGATGAGGACCGAGCTAATCCTGGAAAACACACAAAGTTCGATGCCTTATGGAGTGGTCCGTATGTCATCACTCAGTGCAAGCAACACAATGCATTCCAACTCTCCAGATTAGATGGTGAAAAACTGCATATCCCAGTTAATGGGATATACCTTAAGCATTGTCACTGAGCCTTTTCTCATCATGTATATATTTCCTTGTTTTTTTTCATGTTTTCCCTAAGTGCTCTTGCGCATGTTCGTAGTTTTTTTTAGCCTTGTGTGTGTTTTGTTTACCATTTGGGGTGAAGGCTTCATGATTGATTTTAAATCTCTCAAGGTTATTGTCAACCTTTCGGGCTGTGTTTTGACTCCGTGCCCAACGGACTTGTAAGCTATTGATTTTCCAAAGCATAGTAACCATACTTCCCCTAGGAATCGCCAGATTTGTTGACTATTTTGGTCCTGCAGGCCAAAAATCGGTCTCCGTCTTTCCCTACTGTCTTGAGCCGTCAGCATTGGATGTATCCCACTTACTACATATGCTCCATTTCCCTTTGCAATGGCCCTGTTCTTATGAAAAATTGAAAGATCTAAGACTTGTAGGTTCTCGGCTTGATATAGGGCTTATTTCACTTTGGGCAATTGCCTTGGACAAGCCTTTTGGCAAAGGGATGGGCAAATTCAAAGAGTGCAAGTATTTTTACAAAGCTCCAAAGATAGTGCCCTTGCAGAGGGCAGGTAGGTGACCAATTGGACCTTTTAGCAGGCTCCAAGGGGCAACTTGGGGCCCAAAGAGCCCTTGCGGAGGGCAGGGAACACTTGCAGAGGGATTAAAGAAGGCCGAAATGTAAGTTTTCCTTCGGAGAAAGACCAAGGCAAAAGACAGATTTTCTTCGGACTTTCTGTCCAAAGGAAATCCAAAAGAAAAACAAGGGATTCTTTCAGACTTAAATCCGAACGAAATCCAAGGAAGAATCAACGAATGAAAATGCCTGAAGGGTGGTAATTCAAGAAAGAGCGGCATATGAGGTCTAGGGCCTATCTTTTCTACTTGCACCAAACAATTTTTGGCGGCTATGGCTATTTCATAGGCAACGGATAACACTTGTCCTCCCATGGACTGTATCATGACAGCAATGTCACTGTTCAAAGCCTTTAAATAGTAAAGGAAAGCATAACTTGGGGTCGGCCTCACTAAAATGGGGATTCTGTCCCAAGTCTTTTGGAACCTGGTATTAAAATCCTACATAAATTTGTGCGGACCTCTTTTCATAGTGGTTAATTGCTCAGCTAAAGAGAGATGGTCACTCTTCTCCCCGAATCTATTTGTCAAGAGGGCGCCTACTTCATTCCATGAGCCAACTGAATTCATAGACAAGGTCCCATACTAGTCTAAAACTTTATCCTTAAAAGACAACGCCAGTATCCTGATGGCTATGTTCTCTTCGGTGACATTATGAATGTTGCAGAGGTTGGCTATATTTATGATATGCTCAATAGCGGTAATAGGCCCCTCTCCATTAAAAGGAGGAACACTCTTAAGCGCTGTCCCTGGGATTGGGTCATACTGCAGAAGGTTTAAAGGGCTCTGACCATGGAAGGCTGTGAAAGGTAAAGCCATGGCGGTGACAGGGTTCAACTTGGGTCTTCTCGTGTAGGTATATTTTATGGCAGGTCTGGAAAATTAATTTGCTGTGTAGGGATGAGTCCTTGCAAATTTTAGCCGCTTTGCTGAGTTTAAGGGCAGCTCAACGAATTCAAAAGAAACACCCTTGGAAGATCTTGTGGTGACCTTAGGCATGGGATGCCAAGATGATCTCTGACCAAAGACTGAGCTCTTAAAAATGGAGTCGCCAGATGTTGGGTTAATTTGCTCACTCTTGCAGTAACAAGACCAGCACCAATCCTAAAATTTCCCAGAGCATTAAAAATGGTCCCACTAGGCATGCCAAAAATTGTTGACACTGGATTGCACCCTTTAAAAGAAGGCTCAACTTCTTTCTTCCACGTGGCAGAATGGAGACATTCCTCTTGCTGTGGGCTTGGCAAAATTGAGGAATGAATCTCTAGATAAGGGCTAGCTCCCCTTGATGCACCTTTGAGGTCCTTGACTGCTACTGTTAATAATGGGCGGGTGAAAAGAGAGAAGGATATCACAAAAGCAGAACCTAACTAAAAATGGTGATGCACCAAATGTTTTGATCTACTCAGCTTCATCAACAATTTACATCAAAGGAGCGAACAGACACTTCATTTGAACAAAAGACCAGACTACAAGGGCATTTTAACAAGGGGCTTAATGGAGATACAAAGAAAAAGAACTTATCATAGGTGCTCCAGAAGCACAGTGTCAGATAATTGCTCTTCTACCTCTATGCTCCAACTTGGGCACTTCCTGTTAACCTGTAGAAATGGTCTTTGATATACTAGATATGCTGGTGTCGACCTATGAAAGCATTAAGGTAAAATGACTAAACACAATGTCGATATACAAACATATTCATAAGTATAACAAATCAAATGGAGGTAAAACACGCTTCTTTTGATTAAAAGGTAAAAATTGTCCAGGGCTTCGCCATACACAAGTGAGAGATTCTGTTTTACAAAGCTGAGAGGTTACAATATATAGAATTTAGAGAAAGACTCTTCGTCCTTTCAAAGAACAGGCGTCCCATACTATATTAAACACCTAGGTAAGAGGAATCCACTCATGCTACTGTCATCCTTCCATAAATGGGCTTGAAAGAACCATGTTGTAGATGTCACAAATATTGACTTTGCTGCTCAAACTATATTAAATGTTCTTGCTAAAGCATGGGTCACTTTGTTTTTTGAATGACAAGGCCGCCTCTCTATGAAACTTACGCAACTGTCTGCTTATTAATGCTAAACAAGGAGAAAACAAACTGCTCTATTGAATGCTCGCACAGTTCCCTTGATGGCTGTTTGGTTGAGACTATTCCATCTGCAAGCAATTACTTCTCTTGCCAACGCCTCCTATGCCACCTGGACTGCTTTATTCGTTCCTACGCTTGGTTGGATGTATCTTCCGGAACGTTCCAAGTGTTGTCTTATGTGTGCGTGGCCGCACTTTGGGTTCATTGTTCTCTCTCTCTTTCCTTGCTACTTCTTGTCTTTTCTCGGCAACTCGGCTCTCGAGGGCTATTGTTTGTCTCCTCTTTGCTCCTTTCCTGGCGGGTCACTGAGTCTATCTTCGGGTCTCCGAGCCCTTGAATTCCCTCGGACAAAACATCCGAAGGAAATCCTTTGGACACTTGTCCAAAGGAATTTTGTTTTCTCTCCGAGCTTTATCACTCACTTTTAACGATGCTTAGGCATCCTGGAATTCTTTTGGGCATCTTGTTTGAAAAAATGTTCTTTAGCCTTTTCTTCAACTGTTAACCCATTTCCATAAATTTGACATGCACGGGCCCGTCCTTAAACATTAGAAAATCAATGGCTATCTTATCACCATAAAATTGATGTCCATGGGCCCGTCACCATCTACAAACTAACGGCTCTTTTGTTGTCTTGAATTTGACATTCACAGACACGTCACCAGAGGTTTGAACCTTCAACGGCTAGTTCACCAAGTTGAAGTTGACGTTCTCGGGCCCGTCATCATCCTGTAGCAATTCCTTCGGCCTTTGCAAAAAGAACCTTTCCGAAGGGAAAATGACCCTTCGGAAAAAGGGAAAAGGTCCTTTTTTGATAGTCGAGAGCCCTCCGCAAGGGCACTTGTCTTTCGGGTTCCCTTGTCTTCCAAATTCCTTCGGACAAAATGTGTGAAGGAATTCCTTCGAGCATTTTGTCCTTCTTTTGGTAAATTTCTTAGGCCTTCTTTTGGTAAATTTCTTCGGACAAAAGTCCGAAGGAATTCCTTCGAGCATTTTGTCCGAAAGAATTTGGTCTTTGGTTTTTACATGGATTTTCTTCAGACAAAATATCCGAAGAAATCCTTTATTTGACTTGTCTCTTTTCTGAAGGAAACTTCCCTTTCGGCTTTCTGCCTTGATCTCTTACAAAATGCATTTTCTGCCCTCCGCAAGGGCACCTTGGGTCCAAAGTTGTCCTTTGGATCTTACTTGAACGGTCCCATTTGTCACCTTGATGCCCTCCATAAGGGCACTTGACCTTCGGAGTTTTGTAAAAGACTTGCATCTCTTTGAAACTGGCCCATTCTTTTGTCGATAAAAGGCTTGTCTGAGGTAATTTGTTTGAAGCGAAATAAGCCCCAGATCAACTCGAAAAACCTACAAAACTCAAATCACTTGGCTCTTTATAAGAACAGGCCTATTACAAAGAGAAAAAACCATGATTGCAGTAAGGTGAAGACATCAAAGACTGGCTAATCATGACAGCAAGGAAAGAAAAGGGAGACCGATTTTTGGCCTGCAGGACCAAAATTGGTCAACAACTTGATGGGTTTGGCACCGCCCTCCAGCTCAATGGTGTGTTGGGCCAAGCTTGGGTCAAAGCCCTTCAAATCACCATACTCCCAAGCAAAGACATCAGCAAACTCTTGGCATAACATAACGAAAGCATGTTTTTCCTCTTTTGTACATACCTTCCCAAGTGCAAGCAGCTTATCCTTGTAGATCTCTACCCTTACATAATTTTCTTTCTTGGTTGACATGCTTGCTTTGTTCTTCTTGAGTTAGTCATCTTCGTTGAAGATGCTCTCAAGAGTTACCAAACCTTTGGGAAGCCTGTTGGTCTTTAGTTGAACAATCTGCCCATCATATTGCTGCTGCAGTTTGGAATGATTTTTAGTAACGAACTCAACTTCTTCCTGCAAGAAAAGCGCTATTTGTTGGTCGCTTTCAAACACCTGCCAATTGGTGACATTGTCTAGTATGGAAGGCCTCACAATCACCTTTAAATGGTGTTGATTCTTTGCTTTGTCTCACCCCCTTTGGGAAATCAAACTGAGCACCAACTGCTGCTAGTCTATCCGCATGTTGATTCTCCTCTCTTGGAATGGAAATGATGTTGAAAGCAACGACGCTCTCCACAAGGTCCCACACTCTATGCTTGTAAGACTTGAGCAAGGAGTTCTTGGTCAAGCTTTGACCCATCACTTGGTTCACAATAAACTCACTGTCTCCAAATACCTGCAATTCTTTGATTCCTCTCTTCCTTGCCCATTCTAGGCCATGAACAAGGGCCTCATACTCTGCTACATTGCAGGTGCAAGAGAACTAAAACATGAAAGTCGAGAAGTATTTCTCCTTTGAAGGTGAACCCAGCATTGCTCCACCACCAGCTCCCAACTTGCTTCTAGATCCATCAAAGAATCGCTGCTACAAACCACAGTCCTCTTGGTCTGCCTTCATCAAATTTGACATGAAAGCGTCTTTCTCATGCATGCAGTAGACTCCAAGGCCAGCTTCTTTGATTAACTTGTAAGGATCATGCTCAAAATTGTCATTTTTTCATTCATCTAGGAGCAGGTCAGTAACTCCTACAAGGGAAGAAGATGGAGATTAGTCCACCTGGAGCTTTTCTTCATCAATGATGGCATAGTTCACATTCGCCGCTTGGGCGAGTATGGCTCCAGGTGATCCTTGTGGATGGGTTCCGACTCAATCTTCACTTTAGTTCTATACTTTGTCCTAAAAACCATGTAAGACCAATTGGTTGCCAATTATCCATCTATCTTGGATGTGAAATCCCTTGACAAGCAAAGAGCGAAGTAAGGAGGAACATCTACCACTACCATATCATTGAAAATTGAAAAGGTTGGACAAGCATGGAGAGTCAGATTCAAACCCCTTACCACTTCCAATATCTTAGCTGATGATCCATCCAACTGCAGAACTCCTTTGGTCATTTGCTCATATTTGAGGCCTAGCTTATCAACTATGCATTTGGGCATAACTGAGGTGCTTGCTCAACTATCAATAATGCAATTGTGGACCAAGAAATCACCAATAATCAAGGACAAATAGAAGGGAGGGAACTCCTCATCCTTCTTTGCTTGACCTCCCATGGGAGAAGCCCCATTTACTATCAACACATTATCATTTCTAGCTGGGACAGCTTGCTCACCTAGCCCGTGCAATTCTTTTTGGAGTATATCATTTTGCCATGGCAATGTTAAAGAATCCCCCAATGAGATGTTCATGTGCAGCTTCTTCATCTAGTCCACTACGTTGATTGAAGGATTTCCCCCTTTGGAGCTCTCCTTAGGGACATTCGTAACCCATGGTGCAACCTGAGGAGTCGAAACTACAACCGACAATCTGTAATTGGAAAACTTTTGACTTACTTGTGATGAAGGAGATGTAGGTGCTTGAGTGGCTGCTTGAGCCTCATCCATAGCTCTCCTTTTAGACCTGGTGTTGGCTGCAACACAATCATTCTGGTCACTTGTGCCCCACACATAGTTGACTGCGTAGAACTCTCCTTCCAAGTGATTCATAAGTGGAATCAGATTGAGCCTGCCTGCTATCCATCCCAAGTTGTGTTGATATCTCATAACTTGAGAATTGTGTTGTCTGATCACCTTGTGCGGTCATGCTTTGATTTGGTAGCTCACTAGCACAAGCAACCTACTCTTGACCATGCCCCAAGGGTGGATAATTGGGCTGCTCCTGCACCAAATTATTTTGAGTGGGGAAAAGAGCCTTGGAAGATGAAGGGGCATTTGGATTATAGCTTTGATAAGGCTTGACTTGTATAATTTGACCTTGCCCTTGATTATAATTCTGAAAGGGATGTCTATTTGTCTGCCCAAACTGCTGGTAGCCTTGATTTGGCTTATAACTTTGAGCTTGTTGCCTCTTGAGGGCAACTAACTCATTGGTAACGCTCTACAGCAGGGTCTTAATTTCGTGGAGATCATTTGCGGGGGTAGCAGTCGACCTCTCTTGATTAGGCAGAGGAGCTAGAGTGAGCGCAACAGGCTGAACTGAGGGCTTTAAATCAGGAAATAGTGGCATATGATGTCTAAGAGCTATCTTTCCTACTTGAACAAAGCTATTTTTAGCAGTTATGGCTATTTTATAATCAATAGGCAAAATATGTCCACCCATGGATTGTATCTTGATAGCAATGTCGCTATTCAGGACCTTCAAGTAGTAAAGGAAGGCATAGCTTGGGGTTGGCCTCATGAGAATTGGGATTCTGTCCCAAGTCTTTTGGAACCTGGTGTTAAAATCTTGCATAAATTCATGTGGGGGTCTCTTCATGGTGGTCAATTACTCAACTAGAGACAAATAATCACTTTTTTCCCCAAAACTATTTGTCAAGAGGGTCCCTCACTTGTTCCATGAGCCAACTGAGTTCATAGGCAAGGTCCCATACCAGTCCAAAACTTTTCCTTTGAAGGACAAAGCTAGCAGTCTGATGGCTACATTTTCCTCAATGATATTATGAATGTTGCAGAGGTTGGCTATGTTTCTGATATGCTCGATAGCAGTGATTGGGCCCTCTCGACTAAAGGGAGGAATACTTTTGAGAGTTGTCCCTGGAATTGGGTCATACGACTGAAGGTTCAAGGGACTCTGACCATTGAAGGCCACAAAAGGGAAAGCCATCACTGTGGAAGGATTCAACCAGGGTCTCCTTGAATAGGTGTATTTTATCGCTAGCTTGGGAAAGTGGCTTGCTACGTAAGGGTGAGTATTTGCAGACCTCATCTTTTTTGCTGAGTTCAAAGGCAACTCAATAAATTTGAAAGGGACACCCCTAGAAGATCTTGTAGTGACCTTTGGCATGGGATGTCAGGCTGATCATGAACCAGAGATTGAGTTCTTGAATGGAGTCGCTAGGTGTTGGATTATAGCTCTTTTTGGATTTTTTACAATATCAGGATCAACACCAATCTTGAAACTTGCAGGACTCATAAATTAGTCCCACCGGACATGCCAAAAATTGTTGACGCTATGGATTGCACCCTTTGAAAGGAGACTCAACTCCCTTCCTCCACGCAGCATAATGGAGACATTCCTCTTGCTGTGAGTGGCAAACTTGAGGGATAAATCTCTAGATAAGGGGCTAGGTCCCCTTGATGCACCTTGAGGCCCTGAATTTCCTACTGCTAACAATGGGGGGGAGTGAAAAGAGAAAGAGATACTGAAAAACAGAACCTAACTAATGTGGTGATGCACCAAACTGGTTGGTCTACTCAGCCTTGACCTACACTTTACACCAGAGAGAAGCAAACATACACTTCATTCGAATGAGAACCTTTCCTACATCCGTGTTTCAAGAAGGGATCCTATGGAGATACAGGTAGGAAGAAACTATCAGAGGTGTTTTAAGACACATTGTTGGACAATCTGTTCACCTACGCCTATACTCTGAATTGGACACTTCTTGTTGACGTGCAGAGAAGAATTCACAATACACTAGATATGCTGGTATGAACTTATTAAGGCATTAAAAGAAATGACTGAACATAAGATAAGACCATAGACATATGCAAAAATGCAAGCTCAAATGGAGGTAAAATGCTTCTTTTGATTCAAGGTAAATTCTTCAGGGCTTCGCCATATAATGCTGAGAAATCCTTTCTCAAAATGAGAAGTTACAATTATATAGAGCTTGGAAACTAGATTATTGACTAGTCAAGGGAATAAAACCTATGCTTTATCAAACACTCCTGCAATGACCACAAGCCAATGTTGTTGCCATCTCTTCTTAATTGCGTATGGGAAAGCCATGATATAGGTGTTTAAGTCGCCGCCCTTGCTGTTCGGGCTTGCAAGAGCATGGGTTACTTCTCCTAGCAACTGACAAGGCCATCCCCCATTTATGTTGACTAGGCCATGCTCTCTTCAATGCTGAGCGCAACTTGCTGTTCATTAATGGCAAAAAAAGAAAACACGGGCCGCTCTCTTCAATGTTCGCAACCAATCCTTTTATTGGTTTTCGGTAGAGACTATTTCACCTAAGTGAATTTACTTTTCCTGCTGACGACCTCTGTGCCACTTGCGCTGGTCTGGTTCATCCTTGGATCTGCGCCTTGACTTGTTACGCCACTTGGAGCGTTTTAAGCTTTTGTCTTATGTGCACGTGGCCGCGTTCTGGGTTACCCGCCTTGTTTTCCCTTTCTTTGCTACTTACCCCCTTTTCCTAGCAATTTAGGATCTCGGCGCTTATTATTTCCTCCCAAGCTCCTTTCTTTGCTCGCTCGCTATTCGTTCCTCGGGCTCTCGGGCCTTTGAATTCCTTCGGACATTTTGTTCGAAGGAATTCTCCTTTGATGAGTTTGCACTCTTTGACTTTCTTTGGTGGGCCTTCGGGCTTTCTTTTCTGAGTTCCTTCGGACATTTTGTCCAAAGGAATTCTCCTTTGACCACTTCCCAACAGCTAGCCGATCACCTTGAAATTGACGTTCACGGACCCGTCATTGGACATTTGAATCCCAACGGCTAGCTTATCACCTTGAAATTGATGTTCACGGACCTATCACCCACTAGGACAATTCCTTAGACATTTTGCAAACGAACTTTTCCGAAGTGAAAGTGACCCTCCAAAAAAAATGACATGGTCCACTTTCATAACTAAGTGCCCCCCACAAGGACACCTACCCTTCGGACTTTTGGTCTTCCGAAATTTTTCGGACTTTTTGTGACTGTCGAATTTCTTCGGACAAAAAGTCTAAAGGAATTCCTCCGGACATTTTGTCCAAAAGAATTCTTCCTTGGTTTTCCTTCGGACAAAAAGTCTGAAGGAATTCTCTTTTGTCCTGTGACTTTTTCTGAAGGGAAAGTTCCTTTTGGGCTTTCTGTCTTGCCCCTTTACTCCAATCGGTTGCCCTCTGCAAGCACAATTCAAGCCCAAAGTTACCCTTCGGACTTTTGAAAAGGTCCACTTTGTCCATCGCTTGCCCCCCACAAGGGCTCCTTGGCCTCCAAAGTTGCCTTTCGAAATAAATGTAAAGGTCCCATTTGCCGCTTAAGTGCCCTCTGCAAGGGTACATACCCTTCGGGAATCCTGCAAACAACCCTTCGGCTTTTCCACTTGGTCCATTTTGCCGATGAAAAGCCCTCCGAAGTAATTCACTTGTCTTTTGAAGCATCCGAGACCAAATCGAGTTTCACGTCGACTCTTGCTTATAAGACAAATGAGTAAAGCCATTTAGAAAACCCGATTTGATCTACCAAGACCAAAACGAGGTTTGCAAGTGGCTTCACTTATGAATTTTTAAAAGTAAAGTCATTGTCAGACCCGAAAAGCACTTGGCAAGCAAAAGAGGAAAACCCTTGGTTTTTTCATAGGAAATGACCTAACAAAGAAACTTTTGCATGAGGCAGTAGAGGGATGAACTAGCCAGAACCTGGATCGAATGACTCTTGCAAGGAAAAGGAGGGGGGTGGCCAATTTGGCCTTTAGGACAAAAAATTGGTCAACAACATGGTCTAATAGAAGGCAAGGATCAGACTGTATCCTAGAATGATTGGATAGATTCCTAATATCTGAAGAATGGTGGCAGAAGGAATATATTCCTAAAGCTTGCATTCTAAACAACCCTGGATCTGACCATTGGCTAGTTTGTTTGGAGATAGGAAAGTTTGCTCCATGTCATGCACCTTTTTGATTTCAATTAATGTGGCTTCGGCATTAAATTATTGTTTAACTCATATATCAGTGGTGGTTGGAAGGAAAGCCCAAGCATGGGACACAAATGTTTTCTTTTGCCAAGCGACTATAATAACTGAAAGTTAAATTGAAAAAATGGAATTGGATGGAGTTTGGAGATATCAAGGACAAAAAGAAACAAATACTAGAAAACCCAGAAGAGTTTAACATTATTCTCAAAACTTTTGGATGTACTAATGAAATTTTGAGACAAGAGATTCATCTGAAAAGTAACTTACATGAGTGGGAGACTAGAGAAGAGATTATGTCGAGACAAAAATCTAGAGTCCAATGGTTAAAAGAAGGTGATAAAAATTATGCCTTATTTAATAAATCATTGTTAACAATACAAGCTCATAATCACATAGGTTCTCTTGCTAAGGATGATGGCACGAAAGAGTGTTCTTTCACAGGGATGCAACAAATTGCAGAACAGTTCTTCCAAAAACTTTTCTAAGGCCAATCTCTTGATAGATCAGCTCAACAAACAATATTACAACATCTACCATGTCTTATCACGGATCAAGATAATAAGCAGTAGTCCAAACATGAAAAAGGCAAAACTCCAGGACCAGATGGTTTTCCCATTGAATTCTATCAAATATTCTAGGACATATCAAGTTGGTAGAAGAGGCAAGGACAGCAAAAACAATGCTGAAGGAAATTAATAAGACCTTTATGGCTCTTATTCCTAAAACAGGTGAAGTAGGAAGCATTTCAAGATTTAGACCTATAGCTTTATGTAATGTCCTCTACAAAATAATCACTAAAGTAATGGCATAAAATTTGAAACCTCTTTTGGGTAAGATCATATCCCCTGAACAAGGAGGATTTGTTCCAGGACATCAAATTCATAATGAAATTGTTTTGGCTCAGGAAGCATTACATTCTATGGAACTTCAGAAATCTCCTTCAATGTTTATCAGGCTTGATTTATCCAAAGCCGATGGTAGAGTTGACTGGGATTTTCTATGCCAAGTTTTGGGTCAATTTGGTTTCTCAAAAGAATGGCAGGAATGGATAAGAGAATGCTTATCATCAGTTTCCTTTTCTATTTTGGTTAATGAAACTCAACATCTTTTCTTGCCTTCAAGAGGAATATGCCAAGGAGATCCACTATCCCCGTTTTTATTCATTATTCTGGCGGAATGTCTTGGAAGATTGCTATCTATAGCTTGTAGAAACCACAAGAAAAATGGATAAAATTGGCTAAAGGTATTCATCCTCTTACTCATCTACAGTTTATGGATGACTCAATGCTTCTAGGGAAAGCCACTTGCTTGGAAGCTCAATAACACTAGAAACTTCTCATGGTGTTTTCTAAGGCTGCGGATCAGGGAATTAATCATGATAAGTCTAGCATTATATTCTTTCACTATTCTAGTAGACAAGAAGATCATATTCTTCATTTCAGACGTGGCTCTCTGCCACTTCCATATTTGGGGGTGCCTGTAGCACCCAAACAAATCAGAGATTGGCAGTGGATTATAAATAAAGTTGAACTAAAACTGCAAAAGTGGACTTACGAATGGCTCTCCAATGGTATTGGTCAAAGCAGCTCTTCAAGCCTTACCAATATATGTATCCTCCATTTTGAATCCTCTAGGGAAGGTTATGAAGCACTTAGATTCTATCTGCCAAAAGTTCTTATGGAGTGGCTTGCAACAAAAAAAAAGGTGTCTTTAGTTAAACGAGAAATCTGTCTTTCCAAGCAAGATGGAGGATGGGGATTTCATTCCTCTTATAAACATCATAAAGCCTTAGTAGCTAAATTCTATTGAAGACTGAAAAAAAAACCAACTGAATTATGAATTGTAAATATCATAGCCAAATATGTAGAAAACAATCCCCCAGAGAGACCTATTAGGTTATCCCTTCCCCCAAAGGGATCCCCTACACTTGTTGTTCTCAAGGTAGGGGAAGAACTTATTAAAAAACACTTGCTCTGGATTGTTAAGGATGGTAGAACAGCTAATTTTTGGATGGATGCATGGGATGGGCATCCACCAATCATTACTCACTACCCTGAGTTACAGATTGTAATGAAAGTACTGCATAAAAAGGCATGGATTAAGGTGGATCATTATTGTAAGGATGCTAATCATTCCTAGGAAATGGGAAAGTGTTGGAAATCCACTATGGAATGGCCAATTCAAATGGAAGTGGAACAATTATCTTAGATTAATACTCTCCTTTTAGCATGTCCTCTTTCAATCTCCTCAAAACCAGATGAATTGGCATGGGGGAGACATGCTACAAAAGATTATACAGTTTTTGTAGGATATGATTCCCTAAAAACAAGTACTGTTTACCCGCTTAAGGAAATATTTAAAAAACTTTGGCAACTGGCAGTTTGGCCCAAGGTGAGTTCTTTTTGTATGGCTTGTTTTAAAAAGAAGATTTTTAACAGAGGATAAGTTGATGAGGTATGGTTTTTATGGGCTCTTTTGTAGTGCCCTATGCTCAAAAAATGAGGAAACCATTTCTCATTTATTCCTTCATTGCTCATGGGTGGTTTACTTATGGAAGCTCTTATCCCAGTATTTGAATCTTCAATGGAGAAATATTCAGTCATTGGAACAGCTGATTAGAGATTGGCAACAACATTTACCCAAGGGTCAGCATCTTAAACTAGTTTTTTGGGCTGCAGTTACTTTGATGTTGTGGAACGTTTGGAAAGAAAGGAATTGTAGGATTTTTCAGCAGGATCGCAGAGACAACAATTAGGCATAAGATTGGGTTGCCTCAGATTCTAACGCCAGATTGGGAACATTTATGTCACCAAATATCCATACAACCTAATACTTCAACAAGGTTTGTTGTTTGGTCAAAAAATAAAATACACAGGGACAAAATCTGGACAACACCACCAAATGGGTTTGAAAAAGTGAACACGGATGGAGCCTCTAGAGGTAACCCAGGCCAGGGAAGTATAGGGGGTATTTGGAGATTGTCTGATGGAACATTGGTTTTTCTTTTTGCAGAAAAAGTGGGGATTATGACCAATAATTTAGCAGAGATAAAGGCTATCTACAAAGGTATGCAAGAGGCTTTGAAACTGGGATGGCAGAAGCTTCAAATTGAATCAGACTCTAAGATTATTGTAGGCTTATTATTTGATCCAAGGGATCATCCTAGCAAAAATTGGCAAATTGCTAGAGAGATGGAAAAAATTGGGAGGTTACAATCTCAGTTCCAAGAGGTACAGTTCATACATGTTCTCAGAGAAAGAAACACTGAAGTTGATGGCTTGGTTAATTGGGCTCTTGATAATCAAAATATTATTTGCTATGGTTTACCCCCATTGTGGTGTCCATTTAAGTGGCAAAGGGATTTGGCAAACATTCTCAACTTAAACTTGAAATGATGAAGGCTCAATTGCTCTATTTTGTGGGTAATGTCCAGGCCTAGTCTATTAGCTTTTACGCTTGGCACATTAGAATTGTAGTCTTTAACTTTTCTATTATATAAATTTGGTTTTAAAAAATAAAAAATAAAATTACAAGGTGATTTTTTTAAAATAATTTCTTTAAAAAAAACAAAGTTATGATCAATATACGGAATTTCTTTGTAAATAATTACAAGGTGAATTTATTTTTAAATAATTACTTTATATCATTTTAAAGTTGTAATGATTGTTTTTTTAAATAAGTAAAATCATTTTAAAGATTAAAATATTAAACATTTTAAATATATTTAACATTTTGAAATTCCATCAACTGGGTGGTGGAGTCTGGCCATCAGGGTTGAATGTATTTTTAAGGTTGGTTGGGGGTGGTGAAGGCCACCAATTGGGGGGCTCATAGAATGGATCGGCTCAGGTCAAATCGTGTGAGGATGCATCTCTTGCTTGGTTCCACTTGATTACTTGATTTGATCTTGGTTGGTTTCCATTTGAAGAAAATCTCTGGTAACATGTTATATTTAATTTTCACTACGTATTGGTTTCCCATAGCACGTTTTATACAATACTTTTAGGGTAAATTGGAAAATGGAAAGTTATAAAAGGAGTTGGCTCAAGAGAGTCATTATTCATTATTTATCTGACATTCAAACCCTAATCCAGAACTTGTGCCATTGTGTTCAATCTTTTCATTTAAGGACAAAAACTCTCTGATATACAGGTGTGGAGGACGAAAACCCTCTAACCTATTGAGACGATTCCATTCAGGAATCATAAATTATGCTTACAAATCAAGATTAAATTCAAGTTTCAGTGTAATAGAGGATTGCCATCATTTTCCAGTGCTTTTGATGGTTTAAAATAAGTTACAAGCTATTGTGTGGGAATCTGGACAGCATTTAGGGCCATCATACCACCCCCCAGCTCAGCCCCATTCCTCCTTGCAGACTTACAATCTGCTTCCTATACTATTGTACCTTGTTCTTGGTGAATCATTGTCATACCAGGGTTTTTTCTATTGTGCATGGTTATTTTATTGCGAGTTTGACAAGGGTTTGTTGTTGTGAATTTACTACTCTATTTATATGTATTCTTCAATGTTAAAATTGTAGACAACACATTGAATAAAATATTACAGTTGGGTGGTTGTCGGATTTGGAATTTTCATATTGCATGTAAAATTTATTATCTTGTTTCTTCATTACCAGTATTTTGTATGTTTTCATCTCGATACAATAAGGGTTTTAGCAAAGTTTCAATTAGGTTTTCAATATCCATATTGCATGTGCATTGTTTTAGTACTTGTTTGATATCCAATATTGAAAGGGAATCACAAAAATCTTCAGAGTTAATAAATTATCTAGAAAGGGGCATTAGAATCCATATACTGGATTTTCCTAATAACTGTGAAATGTTAGGGTGGATGCCTTTTTTTTGCAGGGTATTAAAGTTTGGCAACAAAATTACAAAATTCTTGTTTCACAAACCAAATATATAGTATAAATGCTTGAATGTTGAAAGGTTCCTGTTGTGGCATGGAATTGCA
The DNA here is from genome assembly GCA_037957365.1 of Torreya grandis. Classification (NCBI taxonomy): domain Eukaryota; kingdom Viridiplantae; phylum Streptophyta; class Pinopsida; order Cupressales; family Taxaceae; genus Torreya; species Torreya grandis. The sequence goes on along the minus strand of JARHVA010000326.1, from coordinate 1,824,316 downwards.
CCTTTGTGGGAGAGTTTTTTAGGCTCTCACTCCCAGCTACAAAATTGGAGCAACCTCAAGTTGTGGGTATCTTGCAGTGAAGTTGAACCTCTAGGTTTTTTAATGAGGCTAGCTCCTCAAATGCTTCACTTTAGTTGTTCCCACACACTAAAACCTAGTGTTGACCAAGGAAAAGAGAGAGATAATCTAAAAAGGGAAAACTGAACTGATAAAAGTGATGCACCAAATAGAGAGTGACCCACATAAGCATGAAATAAACACTAATTCAGCATAAGATAATTCTGCTTACATACCCTCACAACTAGTTAATTTGCATCAGTGTTTCATAAACTAAGTTCACTAAGCCATATAAGAAGCAGAGAGGAATTTCGAAATTCACACCAAACGTCCATTAATGGTGGAAAGAGCTCAAGTTCAGACTTGCAACTAACCTGAAAATACTTGAAAATAAGCAAGAAGGAAGGACAAGGGACATGGAAGAACACTTTTTCACAAGGCCATCATGCACAATGCTTGCTAAACACGATTTTCAGACAAGAGATAGGTAAAAATAATCTTTATTGCTTCAAAAGGTCTTTCTTACAAATTTTGACAAGGTTCTTCCTTGTCAAATGAGGATATCTCTTTTGAAAAGAATCGAGACATATATAGAAAAGAGGAAGACCCAAAGAGAAGAGGCGAGCAAACAGAAATCAATAAATGAGATCCAACCACCGTCCATGAATTCTCACCCACACTTGGGTTAATTAGAACTAATCCTTCTCCAACGAAATAACCACCATTAACTCCAAAAGTCTTCCAGCCCTCTCATTGGTCGAGAAATGCACTAGAAGACAAAACTCGTTGAAGGCAACGATGTCATGGTCCACTACGAAGGAAAAGTCCAGGAACGTCTTAAATGCCCGAGCTATCTTTTCTAATTGATTGATCTTTATCTTTCATCTCCACGTCATCCTCCGCTTGTCTGCTTATGTATGAGGACAAAAAAATTTACATCTATAAACCTGACTGAGCCATGCTGCTTCTACATTTGTCGGCTGTTTGTCGGAGATGATGGCCATGTCGAAGGATGAGGACTTCCCATTAATTTCACCTACCAGCTCTTGTCTTGAAACTCGGACCAGATCTTCCCTATAGATGAAAAACCAATCTAAGGACATTGGTTTTCCTAAATTTATCTTATTTATGTCGGTGCGAGTCCATAGGTTGTGCAGCTCCTTTTGGTCTTTTAAACACCAACGGCTACTTGCAAGGGCTCAAACTTGACGTTTGCAGGCCCGTCATCAATTCTTTGGACTTTCATTTCGGGCATTGTCTTCGACACCCTGTTGGGCCCTTTTTCTCGGGCTTTTGTTTATCACTTTCTCGTAGACAATTTGTCTGAAGGAATTCATGTCTTCGGACTTTATAAAAAATGTCTTTCGGACTTTTGCAAGGTACCCTTCGGGTTTGTGAAATGGTCCCTATCTGAAGGTAAGGTACCCTTCGGATTTTTTGAAAAAGAACTTTCCCAAAGAGAAAGAGCCCTTTAAGTTTCTTGAAAAGGACTTTCCCGAAGGGAAAGATCCCTTTGGAAACCCTGATATGACTCTTTAGATTTTTTGGTTCGGACCATTTTCTCGAGAAAACCCTTCAGAAAAATTATCTGGGCCACTTCGCTTTAAAAGATATCTTTCGGAACTTTTGCTTGGAACAATTCTTTCGGAACAATTTTCCCGAAAGAATTTCTGACACTTGAACGAAAGAAACCAAAACAAAACTCCCGAAGAGAGAACACTTAGCTAAAAGAAAAAAAGAATTCCTTCGGGGAAATTGTCTGCACAACTTTCCCGAAAGGAAAATGAAACCAAAATAGGCCCAAAAGAATCACCTTTAACTTGTTCTCCGAAAGAATGAACAAGTAAAAGACTTAACCGAATAAGAGATTTTTCATTTAGCTTTTGGCTTACAGGCTTATCCTCGAACATTGTTGCCAAATCCATTTCTAAGCCTTTGACCCAATGTTTCATCAAACCATGCAAGAGCTTGCAAAAAACGGCCAATAGTTTCAAATGAAAAATTGTGATGCAAGCAGAATACCGATGGAGTTAGGTCTCAAATTTTCAAAATATGATGCATCTGAATTCATCAGTGAAACTATGTACTGGCAGCTTGTTGGCAATTTGATTTCTTACAACTTGACTAGATATTAACTTTGAAATTGATATATTGTCTCATTTTCTCAATGAACCCATGATGGTGCACAAGAATGGAGCAAAAGGATATATAAAAGGGGCCTTACATTATGGCATTTTATTTGAACAAAACAAAACATTCTGATGAAGCAAAATTACTGATGTCAATCAGACTCACCCTTTTGTAGGTAGCTTTAGGCCTTCACAGTCTGCTGAAACATGGAAACAATCCTAGGCTCTGGGTGGCCTAATCAATGGATTGAATCTCTAGATTCTAAGGGCTAGCTCCCTCTGGTGTATCATTTAGGAGTCCAAGTCTACGCCACAGATTGCTGAGGAAAAGTTAAGAAAGAAACTCGAAGGGAAATCCTATCTACGATGGTGATACATTGAAAATATGGCCTTCATCTGCTTGAAGTGCACTGAGAAGATGAACAAGGACATGAATCTGACTATACTACTCAAATGGCAGCCTTCGAGCATCACTATTTCGCATAGGGGTTCGGACTTGTGCATGATCTAAGGCAATAGTTCAATAGGTCTGTCAAAGACAATAGAGAGAGTTTACACTTACCATACAAACAAGATGATAGAGCACACTAAGCGACTTGCAAGGACGAGCATAACACCTGCAAATAGGTATAATGGAAAGGATAAGATGAAAGGAAGACTTAGCTATCACTTTCACCTCCCAATAGACCATGAAAATACACTAAAACACAAGCTTTTTGAAGAGATGTCTATTCTGTCTTATTCATCAAAAGAGGCAAAATATAGATGTTCTCCAAACATGGAAAAAATCAATATTCGAAGAGAAGGAACCCTTTACAATGGCTTGAAAGCCCGTATATATAGAAGAGACAAGAGAGAAGAGGGACTTGCGCGTTAGAGTTGGGAATTGGGAGAGAAGTTACCAATATCTGCGGATCCCTCCTTGTCGCTTTCGAGCTCTTCAACATTGAAAGCATGCAATCACCTTGATTATGAGATCACCGTAAATCTCTTTTAGCCCCTCATGCATTCAAGTCCCTTCCTTTTGAACTGACAAAGCCATGTCGAGGGTAGCTGCATGTCTCTGCCTAACGTGAGTGAGTTGATCCTTGCATTTAAAACTTGGCGTGCCCCTTTTGCCTTTGCATGTCTTGCCTGAAAAGGACAAAAATCCCCACTCTTTGAATCAAGACCTAGCCATTCTGCCTCAGATCGAGTGGCCGCTTGTCAGAGGTGAGAACCATGTCGAAGGACAAAGGCTTCTCCATTAATTCGCACCTACCAGCTCTTGTTAGTTGCTTGGGCTTTCCTTTGTTCTGATTGGTCATTAGAAACTAACTCGGATCCTTGATTCGCACCATCGATCTGCCTGACATGGATCCCTGCGAGTCGTCGATCTCCTGCCAGTTGAATGCGTCCTTGACACTTGTCATGTACACTTTTGCCTTTGAGATTCGCTGACTCCCTTTGACCTCTTTTGAATGCAAACGGCTACTTGACGAGACCCATCTTTGATGTCTATGGGAACGTCTCAAGATTTCAAATTCAAATGGCTATTTGTTGGGGCTAGATTTTGACGTTTGCGGGCCCGTCATGGGATATTTGAATCCCAACGGCTATTTTTTCAGACTTTTTGCTTTGAACAATTCTTTCGGACATTTTGTCCGAAGGAATTAGGTCTTTGAGTTTTTTGCAATGGACAATTCCTACGGACAATTTGTCCAAAGGAATTTAAAGAAATGATCCTCTGGCTTTTTTGAAAAGGACTTTTCGAAGGGAAAGATACGCTTCAGACTTTTGAAAAGTGACCTTTCCGAAAGGAAAAATACCCTTCGAGAATTTTGAAATTGAAATGGACCATTTGCTGAAAGAAATGACCCTTCGGCTTTTGCAATGGCCCTCTCGGATAATTCCTTCGGACTTATTGAAATGTTCCTTCAGACAAATTGAAATTGACATTTCTGAAGGAAAAAGAACCCTTTGAAAAAGTTGTAAGCGCCTTGTCTAAAGGAAAAGTACCCTTCGAGATTTTTGAAATGGTCTTCTTGAACCTTTGAAATGAACCTTCGACAAAAATGCCACGGTCCATTTCCCTTTGAAAAATACCTTCAAAAAAGTTGCAATGGTCCACTTTGAAAAGAAATTGACCCTTCGACAAAGTTGAAATGGACCATATCTTGCGGACAATTCTTCCAAAAGAATTCACTCAGACAATTTTCCTGAAAGAATTTATTCTTTGACCTTTGACTTGAATGGACCTTCGGATTTTTTGAAAAGTGCCCCTTTCTCCGAGAAGTGCCCTTCGGAAAAATCGAAATGGATATTTCGAAAAAGATGAAAGAGTCCTTTTCCCTTTGAAAAATACCTTCGGAAAAGTTGCAATGGTCAACTTTGAAAAAAAAGTGACCCTTCAGCTTTTTTTGTAAAGGACGAATTGGAAAATGAAGTACCAAAGTTGTTTTAGACAAAAAGTCCGAAACAATTCCTTTGGAAAGATATCTTTTGGGAATATTGCAAAGGACCCTTCGGAGCCTTTCCTTTAGACAAAAAGTCCGAAGAAATTCGAACACTTGGTGAAATAGAATCCCGAAAGGAAATAGACTGGTACTCTCGCTTCATTGGGTCTTCCTTTTCTTCTTACTTCGGGCATCTTCCAAAAGCTTGCTCCTTTCACTACTTTGATCAACGTCAATACTTTCCTGCAAAGAACAAGACAAGTGAAAGAAAAGACCCTGAAACACCTAAACAACTTCACGACCCGTTAACCATGGATTCTTCAAGGGTTTTTTAAGGACCAAAAACTGACTCACAAGACAAACTGGCATGATATACGAAGTTTCGAATGGTAGGGGTGACAATTTGACCTATGGGGCAAAATTGTCAACAATTACTGTTGACCATTTTGGTCCTGCAGGCCAAAATCGGTCCCCCCTTTTTCCCCTGTTGTTCTGAGCCAGAACATTTTTTGATTCTTTGCACAAGTCTAGTTTCTACGGACTCTGCAAGTCTATTTCTACGGACTCTGCAGGCATTTCTACAGACTTTGCAGAGATTTCTACGAACTTTGTAGGGAAGTTTTCTACGGACTCTGCAGGGCCATTTCTACAGACTCTGCAAGTTTTCTATAGACTCTGCAGGTCCATTTCTACGGACTGCAGGTTTTCTACGGACTCTGTAGGTGAAGTTTCTATGGACTCTGCAAAGAAGTTTTCTATGGACTCTGCAGGTTTTCTACGGACTCTGCAGGTGAAGTTTCTATGGACTCTGCAAAGAAGTTTTCTATGGACTTTGCAGGTAGAGACGAGTTCCCAACACTTAGGCACAAAATGGATCATTTCAAGTGCCCTTGCAGAGAGCAGTTCGGGACTCAAGAGCCCTTGCGGAGGGCAGGGAACACTTTTGCGAAGAGGCCACAGAGAAAAGCCGAAAAAGTAAGTTTCTTTCGGAAGTTTGTTTAAGGCAAAGGAAGTACCCTTCGGAAGGGTCGTTTCCAATTTTCCCGAAGGGCACTTTTCAAAGGCAGTCGAGAGAGAAAAAGCAAAGACATAATTTCTTCGGACTTTTTGTCCGAAGGAATTCCTTCGGACAAAAAGTCCAAAGAAATTTGGAAGGGCTACGAACAAAGATCCCGCCGAATGAAAAAAGTAAAAAAGGACTAAGGCATAGAATAATTTCTTCAGACTTTTTGTCCGAAGGAATTCCTTCAGAAAAAAAGTCCGAAGAAATTCGGAGGTAGGCCACAGGAGGAAAAGCCCGAGAGAAATTCCGAAGGAACGAGCAAGACAATTCTTGTGGACTTTTGTCCGCGGGAAATTAGCCGAAGACCAAGGGAGCCGAAGGACCCCGAAGGGCAGGTGCCCTTGCGGGGACTCTCGATTGCTAAATGAAGCACACTTCTCCAAAAGCCGAAGGGTCGCCTTCCCTTCAAGAAGGTTCAAAGCAGAAAGTCCAAAGGAAAGGGAAGCAACAAGAAGCTGAGAGAAAGAGAAAGGCTGAAGAAAGTCCAAGGGGTGACGGGCCCGAAGACATCAAAATCAAGCACGACAAACTAGTCATTGGAAGTTCAAACGCAGTGACGGGTGCGCAGACGTCAAATTTAAGGCTCATGAAATAGCCGTTGATTTTGAAAAGCCCAAAGAAGAGCCCGAGGAATGCAGCGACCTGCCAAAAAGATAGCCCTAAGGGCCGAAGGAGCCAGAAAGAGACAAAGCCAAGAAGAGACAAAGTGCAGAAACAGACAAGACGGCCCAAGTGGCAAAGGGGAGGCGAGTTATTGCCAAGTGGTCATCAAATGGCGCAAACAGTAATCGGCGCGACCTGCTTTCTCTGCTTTGCATTTATGAGCAGACAAACCGTGTGATCTCTGGAAAGAGCAGTCTTGTTTGCAAAAAAGAGGCACGGCCCGTGCTTTCACATTAATTTTTGAATGCCAAAGTCAAGACCTGCGATTACACAACATGGTTCCAGCAGGCCTCTTCTAGAAGAATGACATCAGCAACAATGACTGCCTCTTCCCGATGCTCTCAACGCACATGGGCCAACTTGTCAAAGAGCGCCAAAGTCTTTTCCAAAAGCGGCGCCTTTACTTCTTCTCTTTCTATATATTGTAAAACTTCTCATTTTGAGAAGGAATCTCTTAGCCTTAAGGCAAAGCTCTGCCCAAAAATCTCTGGGTTTGTAAGGCAGAACTTTGCCAGATTTTTACCATGAATCAAGACCTAGCAATTTTTACCTCCATTTAAACTTGCACTCATGCATATGTCTATGTTTTCTTTTGTGTTGAGTCATTTTATTTTATGATTTCCATAGAACGATTCCAACATGTCTAGTGCATTGTGAAGTTTCTTCTTTTGCAGGTCTGCCAGAAGTGTCTACAGCAGGAATATAGGTGCATGTGAATAGGCTGCCAAAGTGTGTCTCAAAACAACTTTGATAGTTCTTCCTCCCTGTATCTCTACGGACCCCTGACTCACTGATACAGAAGAGTTTTCCACATCAGATGAAGTGTATGACAGCTTCTTTTTGGTGAAAAGTGTATGTTCGGGCTGAGTGGGTCATCTTTTTTGATGTATCACCTCTTTTAGTTTAGGTTTAGGTTCTGTTTCAGCATCTTTCTCCCTTTTCATCCCCCCCTTTTTCCATTTATTTGTTAGCAGTAGGGAATCCAGGGCCTAGAAGATACATCAAAGGGAGCTAACCCTTATCTAGAGACTCTCCCCTCCAGCTTCGTCGGTCCCACAGGTGAGAGGGGAGTTTCCATTGTTGCGTGTGGAAGGCAGGAGCTCGGCCTCCTGTCCAGGGTGCAATCCACTGCGTCAACAGTTTTTGGCATGCCCGCTGGGACCAACTAGGACAAGTTGTATCCAAAGAGTTGAAGAATTTTTGGTGTGTTCTTCAACCAACTAGCCTTTGGAGGCTTTCTTATCAACACCAATGGCGACTCCGAGTTGAATCAGCTAGTTAAGCAGTCCAGGTGCCATCAAGAAATCTCATTTTTTTTGTATGTATAATCCCATTGATAAGAATCATGGGCCTTGTTTTCCTTCGTATGGTTTTGATCAAGCTCAGAATATTCATGCAATCACCTCAAGCAACTCTCCTAGTTGCCCTTCAACCATAAGGGAAGTAGCGCTGGAGTTTGAGAAGCAGGTAATGGAGATTGACAGACTGAATGAGCAGTATAGATATCGGCAGGAGCTGATGTATAAAGAGGAATGTTTGTTCAGGCAAGCTCAAGCCTTGCAATCCATGGAGGAGGAGGTAGCAAAAATGGAGGAATCCATTCATGCAAGGCAGTCAGCGTTGCACGCCCCCTCCTATTCTAAAGAAAGCCCCCTCTTGTGCACCAAATCCTTTCTATTAGATGGCACTTGCTCATTCTAGCTCATCCGATGCATCAGATGATCCTGCTCTTAATCCTGTGTGCCTAGCTTTCTAGCACGCCTCTCTTCAGATAGCTCTTCTTGTACATGAGCAGACCCTCCCAAATCTTCCCCAACCTCAAGTCTTTCAACATGATCTCCATATTCCAAGTTGGAAGAAGGAAAATCATGAACCAGCCCAGGACCTTGAAGATTCCAATCCCAAGATCATGAGCTGGAAGCAAACAGTAGAATCATGGGGCAGAAAGGAAGAGGAGAAAGGTTTTGCTCAAAACCTTGAAGAAGATGAGGCTGCTCCTGCTCCTGATGATGATTGTGACCTCCAAGAAAGGCTCTTCCAAGAGGATATAGCGAGAAGAATTGCAGAGTTGGAATCTAGAGAGAGATTCCTCAGCCAATGTGTGATGGACGGTTCAGACCCAATGGCACATTCCATGTTTGAACACACCCCACCTACACACCTCCAAGAGAGCTATTAGGCCACACCTAACATAGATGAAGTGTTGGCCAAATGGAAGGAGGAGAATCATTCGACTCTAGCTCAAGGACTGCCTCCTCTTCCACATGGTTTTTCCACTTCATTACTTCTCAAAGAGGAACCTGTTCTGCAGGAGGCGAGTGAGGAGCAGAAGATCCAATATGCGGTTTCCCAAGAGGCTATCATGAGTGACAAAGAAGTAGAAATCATCATCGATGCTCCTTTTGAAGACATCATCGAAAATGGAGAAGACACAGGGCATGCATACATGCAGATGTTCCAGCAATACGAAGAGGAATGTAAGCATGGTGAGCTCTCTCCTCCTTTGTTTGATGAACTTTCTTGTTGCTTCGATGAGGACGACTTTGTCGAGGAGCCTGAGTTGGAGGAGGATTAGATGGATGTCTTTGAACAACTGGAGACTCTAATCCTTGAGCGAGAAAAAGAGAGGCTAGTCCATCTTGAGGAAAGCCTCGAAGAAAAGAGCTTTGAACAAAAGGGTGATGTTTTGTGGGATGAGCAATCAGTTTGTGATTCCATTTCAAACATCACAACAGTCACCCTTCTTCAAGAAGGCCATGGAGGAGTAGAAGATGAGTTTGACAGGATCTTCAATGAAGCAGAAGGAAACGGGTCAAACCATGATGCATTGCAAAGGGACCATGCACAACAAAAGGGCTTATGGTGATGAGCCAACAGCCACAAATTTCTTGGTGAAATGCACCTGCATGAAGAGCCAGCATTCAACAAGCTTCCAAGAACAAGAAGAGTACGTACATGTTGGAAGCATTTTCAATTCTGATCCACTCGGATGCAGGGCAATCGAGGTGACAGGCAAGAGGAGCAGGTCACCAAGTCTCCATTCCATTTAGCCGCTTGTCTGGCACCATAAGTTTCCTTGCCAGGGAGGGGACTTAAGAAGTTTTTCCTTTGATCTAGGAGGGAGGCAAATATACCTGGTTAGCTGTATATAGTAGTTTGCTTTCAATTTTCTTTCCTACTTTCCCCAAGTGCACTTTGCACAAGTAGTGTTTTTAGCCTTGTGTGTGTTTTCCCTTGTGTCTAGGGTAAAAGCTTCATGATTGATTATTGGATCTATTGGGGCTGTTGTTAACCTTTCTTTTAAGCTGCTTTCTGACTCCGTGCCCAATGGACTTTAAGGCAACTGGTCTCTAAGCATAGCAGGCATGCTTCCCCTAGGAGTCGCCAATTTGTTGACCATTTTGGTCCTACAGGCCAAAATCGGTCCCCCCTTTTTCCCTTGCTGTTCTGAGTCAGTACATTTTTTTTCCCTTGCTGTTCTGAGTCAGTACATTTTTTGATTCTTTGCACAAGTCTAGTTTCTACGGACTCTGTAGGTCTATTTCTACAGACTCTGTAGGCATTTCTACGGACTCTGTAGGCATTTCTACGGACTTTGCAGAGATTTCTATGAACTTTGCAAGGAAGTCTTCTACGGACTCTGCAAGTCCATTTCTACGGACTCTGCAGGGTTTCTACGGACTCTATAGGTCCATTTCTATGGACTCTGCAAGTTTTCTACGGGCTCTGCAGGTGAAGTTTCTACGGACTCTGCAAAGAAGTTTTCTACGGACTCTGTAGGTAGAGACGAGTTCCCAAACTTAGGTGCAAAATGGACCATTTCAAATGCCCTTACGGAGGGTAGTTCGGGACTCAAGAGCCCTTGCGGAGGGCAGGGAACACTTTTGTGAAGAGGCCACAGAGAAAAGCCGAAAATGTAAGTTTCTTTCGAAAGTTTGTTTAAGGCAAAGGAAGTACCCTTCGGAAGGGTCGTTTCCAATTTTCCCGAAGGGCACTTTTCAAAGGCAGTCGAGAGAGAAAAAACAAAGACATAATTTATTCGGATTTTTTGTCCGAAGAAATTATTCTATGCCTTAGTCCTTTTTTACTTTTTTCATTCGGCAGGATCTTTGTTCGTAGCCCTTGGAAAAGCCCGAGAGAAATTCCAAAGGAACGAGCAAGACAATTCTTGTGAACTTTTGTCCGCGGAGAAATGTCCGCGGGGAAAATGTCCGCGGGAAATTAGCCGAAGACCAAGGGAGCCAAAGGACCCCAAAGGGCAAGGGCCCTTGCGGGGGACTCTCGGCTGCTAAATGAAGGACACTTCTCCAAAAGCCGAAGGGTCACCTTCCCTTCAGGAAGGTTCAAAGTAGAAAGTCCGAAGGAAAGGGAAGCAATAGGAAGCCGAGAGAAAGAGAAAAGCCGAAGAAAGTCCAAGGGGCGACGGGCCGAAGACGTCAAAATCAAGCACGGCGAACTAGCCGTTGGAAGTTCAAACACAATGACGGGTGCGCAGACGTCAAATTTAAGGCTCATGAAATAGCCGTTGATTTTGAAAAGCCCAAAGAAGAGCCCAAGGAACGCTGCGACCTGCCAAAAAGATAGCCCCGAGGGCCAAAGGAGCCAGAAAGAGACAGCGCAGAAACAGACAAGACGGCCCAGGTGGCAAAGGGGAGGCGAGTTATCGCCAGGTGGTCATCAAACGACGCAAACAGTAAGCAGCGCGGCCTGCTTTCTCTACTTTGCATTTATAAGCAAACAAACTGCGTGATATCTGGAAAGAGCAGTCTTGTTTGCAGAAAAGAGGCGCGGCCCGTGCTTTCACATTATTTTTTGAACGCCAAAGTCAAGATCGGCGATTACACAGCATGGTTCCAGCAGGCCTCTTCTAGAAGAATGACATCAGCAACAATGATTGCCTCTTCCCGATGCTCTCAACGCACATGAGCCAACTTGTCAAAGAGCGCCAAAGTCTTTTCCAAAAGCAGTGTCTTTACTTCTCTTTCGATATATTGTAAAACTTCTCATTTTGAGAAGGAATCTCTCATCCTTAAGGCTAAGCTCTGCCCAAAAATCTCTGGGTTTGTAAGGTAGAACTCTGTCGGATTTTTACCTTGAATCAAGACCTAGCAATTTTTACCTCCATTTGAACTTGCACTCATGCATATGTCTATGTTTTCTTTTGTGTTAAGTCATTTTCTTTTATGCTTTCCACAGAACGATTCCAACGTGTCTAGTGCATTGTGAAGTTTTTGCTTCTGCAGGTCTGCTAGAAGTGTCTACAGCAGGAATATAGGCGCATGTGAATAGGCTGCCAAAGTGTGTCTCAAAACACTTTTGATAGTTCTTCCTCCTTGTATCTCTACAGACCCCTGACTCACTGATACAGAAGAGTTTCCCACATCAGATGAAGTGTATGACAGCTTCTTCTTGGTGAAAAGTGTATGTTCGGGCTGAGTGGGTCATCTTTTTTGGTGTATCACCTCTTTTAGTTTAGGTTTAGGTTTTGTTTCAGTATCCTTCTCCCTTTTCATCCCCCCCTTTTTCCATTTATTTGTTAGCAGTAGGGAATCCAGGGCCTAAAAGATACATCAAAGGGAGCTAACCCTTATCTAGAGACTCTCCCCTCCAACTTCGCCGGTCCCACAGGCGAGAGGGGAGTTTCCATTGTTGTGTGTGGAAGGCAGGAGCTCGGCCTCCTGTCTAGGGTGCAATCCACTGCGTCAACAATTACACAGATGCAAATTGGGTAGGTTTACTAAATGACAAAAAAATAACATGTTAGACCTTTCAATTAAGGGTCCATTGTAATTTCTTGGGTAAGAGGGCAAGAAAGAAATTATATTCACATCCACGGATAACCAAAAGTAAGTCAATGGGGCTCGAGGATATAATCATTAACAATAGAAAGTTCAAGGAAAGAGAATCCAAGAAGCTAATGTAAAAAAGACAAAGTAACACAGTGTACCACTAACAAAGGTGGTAATGGAATCAATACAATAGCAATGGGGGGGCGAACAAGAGCCTCCAAAAGTATGTGTCGATGAAGACTCGAAGACCTCATCGAAAACCTGTCTGAACCTGAAGTGGAGAGAATGTATGACCTGTCATCAATCATTGTGAAAAGCTCTGATAGTGTTCGTCGGGGAGTACCCAATGTCGAAGGACCCTGGTTGGGAGATCCTAGAGGGAAACAAAGCATTTCCTCTAGAATCTCCCCTAACAACCAAGAGCGAGGTACTTCCTGTAGTACAAAAGAAACTCATAATGTGAGTCTATCTCTGTGGTTTGGCAGATGACCAGTAAGTAGAAGATCCATGTTGTCAAAAAGGGGCAGAGCCACATTGGCAAGAAGAAGCAAAGCCACGGTGCTGAGGGAGAGCACGTTGGGGGATTTGAGTAATATGAATAGTAATAATACTCTAAAAGAAGCATCGCCTAACTAATATATCAACTCTTATGTGTGTTGTATCAATGTCCAAAGGGCACTTTGTGCTGCCAATTGCCTAGATGAGCTGGAAGAAAGAGGTGATCAACATGGGGACTCTAGAGCCTATAGGCTCCTCTTATAGGGATCTATGCCAGAGGGTGACGGCCTCGCTAAGATAAAGATCCAGGCACTGTGGGTCTAGATATCTAAAGAAAGTAGATAGAGTGTTGGCTGAGTCCCTGTAGAGGCAGTGATATCTTCCCCGGATCTCATAGTAAATGGGGCATCTGAAAATGAAATTTTCATCGGTCTCCACATCCTTGAGGGAGCAAAGACGACATATCTAATCCGAATAAAGAATGTTATGATTTGTTTCAACACGTAATTGATGAGAACATGCTCTCATTTGACCAAGGGTAAACCTCAAGTTGTGGGACCATTGGTGCTTGAGATAGTACGAGCGACAAATAATAGCATCCACCACTTATAAGAAATGTTTGGCATAGAAAGCAAGCTTGGGGCTGAGCGGTTCAAGGGGGGAGATCCATGTGGCCTGGATATACTACCTGTAGATGTCCTCTCTAATAGCTTTGATTATGACGTCCTTTGTGGGAGGGGAGGGGGGTGCGGGGCGGGTGCATATGGGGAACACATGAAAGGGGGTAGTCAATCCATATAGATGCCAATGGAAAGGAGCTACCTAGTCTCAAAGTACTAACCGTGACAACATCTGGTGGGAAGTAGTGAAGCAATCATCTCTAAGGAGCAAAGTGCTAAGTATGGATATCTCTCACGACCAAATGATGAGTCCCCCAAGGATCTGAGTCTGTGGATGTAGAAAGTAACCCTGAAGATAGTCTCAAGGCAGAGCAGTTGGGCAGCAAATTCAGCTTGGATGAAGCATTGAGGAATTGTCCGCTTGCAATGGCCATGCACTGTAACACGAGAGTTTGGACCCTCTCAATACGTGCCCAGTCAGTGACCCCCAAGCTAGGTCCCCACACCTCTAACCCATATAAAACTATAGGTTTGATGATTGCATCAAAAAGATGTAACTTGGAAGGAATGTCCTAGAAGTGGATCTAGAAACATTGACATTCTAGGACAAAGAGAGGCATAACGATGATAGAAAAACTCTTGTTGCACTTTTATCAACAAAGGCACATAACAGTAATGGATACAACTTGTGAAATAGTATGGTTCAATAAAATTTTGGATTTAATGATAAAGCAAAAGCAATCAACACATTTGCATTGTCATAATTGGAGTATGTTCAAGATCACAAAGAATCTAGTTTTTCATTGTTGAACATAACATATACAAGTGCATTGCCACTATATCAAGGAACATGTTTATAATAAACAAAACCAGTTGATTTTTTACAACACACATGTTCAAGTTACAAATATTTCACTAAAGCACTCAATGAGTCAATTAGGAACCATTGCTTAAATTAGCATGAAGCATCACACAATTTTTTTTGCAATGTTTATTTTGCAAACATTTTATAAATTGTTATAAGGAATCATAGGTCATAAATTTATATTGTCAAGTATGGAAGTTGAACTCAATAAATAATTACATAAATAGGGGTTAGACATTCCTTACAAGAATAAAGGAATGAACCATGGACCATAATTGTGAGAATCTCTTAAAAGTCGTAAAACTCTGGAATCTTAAGTGCAAAATGATCCCATGAGTTGAAATTGACACACTCTCTAAGACTCTCCTAGTCTTCAGGAGCCTCTTTGAATTTTGGGAAGACTCCTTGAGTCCAAGCATGAGACTCGACCACCTGGAAAGCAAAGAAAATGCCCCATATATAGATCAAAGACCTTAGTTGGAGTAGCCATGTCTTTTGTGAGTTTTGGGCAAGTTTTTTTTTCTAAGTCCAAGTGAGATTGGTATATTATTCTTGCCAACTATAAGCCTTGTAACTATAAGTGAACCTAAATATTGTGTTTAGATACATTGTCATGTGACATGTATCCATTTTTGCATATGCCAAGCTGATCTTAAACGCATACGCAACATCTAGAAATGGACTAATAGGACCCATATTGATAGCAGAGTCACGGCTTGCAATGGCTCCAAAGAAAAGATGCCCTTTCGTAGTTTGAAAGTGCATAGATGTGATAATAAATAACGTAAAATAGCATGGAATGTAGATCTCTAAAATATATCTTTCCTTATCAACTCTTAAATCTTTGCTTTCAACTATTTCCCTTTATAATCCACCATTTGGAGTAGACATTACGCAGTAAATCATTGTTTTCATTCAATGTTAAACCCACAAGGTGATAGCCTAAGTTACCACGAAATAGGTACGGATATGGATTTGGGTTCGAGTATGAGTATGAAAATGTTGTGTTTTTTGGGACCTCAAATATGGTTCGTCATGGAAATGTATGTACATTAAATATAAAATAATTATAGTATCAATGTTATGCACCTAGTCAAAATTAAGACAAAAAAATTAACAAAACATTACATACTGTAGGTTTATCAATTATGATTTATGATTTGTGTTAAGTTAAAATAAAAGTTAACTCTTGATAGAACCCTATCATGGGTTTGTCCTAGGGCCAAGAAATGTTGGGTCCACCTTGGAAACGCTTTAGAAATGATGTCGGTGTTTCCAAATATTTCTTTGTGAAGCACCTAGCATGTCCGAAGAACCCGAGATGTTTCTAGGGAGAACTAGAACTAGGGTCAGTAATATAACCATTTTGATCCCAATACATATGGGGGTTTTGGACAATCCAATAACATAGGTGACAACTTATCACGCACTTTCAAGTGGTCATCAAAGCATTAGTTGAGTAAGATCCCATAATAGAAGAATAATTAGAGCATGTCAGCTAATACTTGGTTGAGAATACCTCGGTTCTTTTGTATGTGGGTTTGTCCCAAGGCCAAGAAATGTTGGGTCCTTGAAAACATTTCAGAAATGCTATCAGTGTTTCCAAGATGGTTCCACGAAAAACCCAAGATGTTTTCAAGCAAAACTAGAACCAGTATCGGTACCATAACCATTTGGTCTTGGTATGAATGTGATGCAGGAACATCCAAGGTCATAATCAATCTTGCATCACCAAAAATAGAGTGCAGGTCTTTGCTTTTTGGTATTTGCTTTCATCTTGTGTTACGTTTGGTGTGGATAAGTCTTTCTTGCTTTTTGTGCCGAATCATTCTTGTATTTGACTTGATTACGCTGGTGACATCATCTTGTATCTTTTGACATTCATCTTGTTCCATGATCAGGTGCCTTGGTGTTTTGTGATCAAATACATCATCTCATTGGATTGGCAAATTCTCAATTGTAATCAGACTTCCACAGTCCGAATAGGTCTGGAAATGCACTAACACTTCCCAACAGTGTTGATAGGGCTTCTTAAGTCTAAAATGGTCTAAGTATGGTGCTTGGTCGATTTGATTTGTTAATCGGTTTTATATATCCGCTTAGGTCTTTGGCGTAAGTCTTTATACTTTGCAAAGGAAATTGGGTTCCACAACCCTGAATAGGTCTAGACAAGCATCGTAGTGCCTTGCTAATGCTAATTGAAACTTTTTAACTAATTTGGTCTATCAAAGGTTCTTTTATCTCTCGCTTTGTTAAACAAGGGTCATTTCACCGATTTGGTTTCTGAACAAGGTTCAAATACTCTACATTTGTAATTGGCATTCGGATTGCTGAATAGGTCTAGCATTCATCGTAGAACTTTGGCAATGGTAAGTGGGCATCTCTTTCCCAGCTTGGTCTTGATATCACTAAAGTACTCTTGCAATAGTAATCGGGATTATTATCCCTAATTAGGTCTTAGTCTCTGCTTGAGTTTGTTGTCAATGTTAATCGGATCAAGATTGTCAATTGGGTATTACGCTTAAGTATTTTTTCTATTGCCTTGTTATTCGAATTTTGGATCCTGCTTGGGTCTAAGACAAGTTCAACATCCAATTGCTTTGTAAATCAGAGTCAATCTTCCAACTGGGTTGTGAGAAGTTTATGTGATGATTCGACAGTGTTATTTGGAGCATAACTCCCGAAAAGGTCTAGAGCGTGTCAATGTACTTCCACAGTGTTGTTCGGGGGTGTAAAGCTTGAAATGGTCTTGAGCGGGCAAGAATTTCAACAGTAGTAATTGGGAAAACAGAGACCCGACTGGATCTAGCCTTTAAACAAGTTTTGTCGCCATTGGAAAGACCTGACAAGGTCTAAAACGAGATTTGAGCATTCAAAAGGCCGACAGGGTTTAAGATAATAAAAAGCATTCCATATTTTTTAACTACAAAGTCGTATACCTGATTTGAACTACCTGTGTAAGTCGAAACATGTTTTGGCCTTTTCTTGAAGTCATCGATGGTTGAAAATACCTATTTGGGAAATTGAAATGCCTATGGTAGATGGAAAGATGTTGGAGGAAGTAGAGTGATCGGTCAATGTCCTGCCTAAATGAGCAAATGGCTTGGATTTTAGTTGATTCTCTGATGGGACTATCATGCTACCAATTTATAGGCCGAGTTCTGAGAAAGCCCTATAGGTGCATTGCAATTGTTTCCTCCATGTTTTTGAAATTGAATAAGCCCAATTGTGGTAGAAACTAGATTGTAATCCACTGTGTTTAATGTATAAATGATTCTCTATTGGTTGTATGTCAATTGTTTGACAAATGTGTTGTGTGTCCATTGTGAGTGATGAACCTCTGCAACACGAGACTTGATGGCAAGCCTTAATAAGTCTCCCCCTCCTTGTGCTTGCACCAAGTGTTATCAGAACAAGGTAGTGTCCTTCCGATTGCATGTGAAAACTCTTGAATTTATATTGTAGGCTAAGAGAGAGAAGTCTGCTTAGTGCATTGTAAGTTGTGAGAGAGAAGCTTGCATAGGTAGTTGCAGGTGGGAGAGAAGTCCATCAAAATTGTGAGGGATTTTGAGAGAGCTCAATTTAGAGTCCATTGCAAGTTGTGAAAGAGAAGCCTATTGATTTGTGGTGAGAGATGGCACACAAGAGAAGAGCACGTGAGATGGGTGAGTTGACAGAGATGTTGAAAGTGTTCCACGCAACACTGGATGTGATGGGAAAGACTACACATGGTGATGATGTTGTCACTGCAAGTGATGGTGATGAGGAAGAGATAATGGTGGGGTTGTCATCCCTACAATTGAGATTGGATGCTTTGGAGAGAGGCCAAGAACGCAGAGGAAAAGATGCTAGTAGACGGAAGAAACCAGCCAAGGTTATGTTGTAAGGAAAAGGTAAATCCTTTGTTGATATTTTCTTGTTTTGTGGAAAAGACAATCCAGAGCAGCTCATGACTTGGATAGTTGAGCTTGAGTTATATTTTGTGTATGAGAATATTGTGGACCCAATAAGGGTGAAGGTTGCATGTGAAATATCCCCTTTTTAACAAATTCTGAATTCTAATTTCTATTTAATTCTTCTAAAAATTTAGTCAAACCCCAATACTATATATGCAATGGAATATTGATAGCTCACAGAGGTACTCTTTATTTTAGTAAATTGAAAAGTATAGACGAATAAAAAACCCAAATACTATGTTTTTACCAAACCCTAACCTGAAATCAACTTAACACACATAAAAGTCCTTGAAACCCTAGGTGAAATAGCTCAGCATAGTATGGCAGCTCTGAAATGCTACGGTGTTGCCTGATCCAACTGAAAACGGCCACATTACGGACATTGTACGGATCTATACAGATTTGCACTCTTTTTTTTTTTGCAACAATGGCAACCCCCAAAAGTTGTGATATGATTTTTGCAGATAGGAATAGTGAACCTAGGGCAAACGTGGATGATGCCTAGCTAGGGAAAACCCTATGAAATTGATTCTGAAAATTTTCTTTGACCTGACAATTTCACAACCTCTAAAAATAAATGGTGGCTTCCTACAAACCCTAATTTTCTGACTTTTTGTAAATAACATGTTAAATTGCTCAATTGTAATCCCTGTACGAAATTACCCCTTGTGGATTAGAGGGGTTTCATCCTCTAATCCGGATGCAATGAAGGTTTTCATCCTCAAGCAGAAGTAAAAGAATTCTGAAATACTATTGGAAATTGGTAAAAGTGAATAACCAATCATAATGAATAATGATTGCCCTTTTTCCTTTTATGAAACTTACTTTTCTAATTTCACCCTAACCCTAAAGTAGTTAAAAATAACTTATAATTAAATATTCACCCTTTTTCTCTTCATAATAATAATTAGTTTTTGGCCATGTAATTAATATTGCTTTTGACCCCACTTAATAATAATAATGAATAAGTATCATTTTTCATGTTATTAAATAAAGTGATGTTGAGGACAACTTAAAAGATTATCATTAAATCATTTCCCTTTCATAAATGCCCCTTAGCCTATGGAAAAATAAGAATACGCTTTGGGTTCTCTGTCATGCTTAATTCGAAAAAAGGGACATTACAACATGCAAGCGGTTGAATGAGTTGCAACCATGTATTGGAAAGATATCCAAGTGAGGAGACAAGGGAAAGGTAAGAGGAAGGTGTGTGATTGGGAACATCTGGTTTCCAAGATGTTGGGTCATTTTGTACACCCAAAGTTGCAGCCGGATTGGTTAAAGAAGCTTCCTGTGAAGAGGCTTGAGAGAGTTGGTGAGAAGAAGATTGCCAAGAGAGACAATACGGATGGAGAGTTGTCATGTGAACAGCCAAAGACTACTTCAAGAAGTAGCAAGGAGGTGCATAGGTGCACCAAAGATCATGTTATTGTGGAAGGCAACACAGAGGAGAGGCTTCTATATGTAGAGCCTAATTATGATTTTCAAAATAGGGGTATATATTCTATATGGGGAGTCTATATTCAGTTTAGATATGGGGTGGGGAGCACAGTCTCTATTCTATTAGTTTAGAGTTAGTTTAGTTTAATTTAGTTTAGATAGAGGGCCCCTTCGAGGTGTATGAGAGTTGTGAGCAGCCCATAGGTGAAGAAATCTTCATACAAGAGGATAGAGAGGTGATACATTGTTCACTGGAAGATGAAGACCCATTGTGTGATGATGGGCAAGCAATTGTGAAGTCCCATGAGTGGGCAAATGCTGATTGTCCTTGGTTCGTAATGGCAATGAGATTGTCAATTTTATTTTGGATGGTAGTAGGGTTGAGGGCAACCAAGGCATGATACAGGTTTCCATGAAGGAACCAATTGATGAGTTGAATGAAGATTGCAGCTATGAAGAGTTGCAGGTTGTGCAAGCAAGTGCACACATCGAAGTTAGGATTGAGGAGCAGTCATGTGAGAGAGCTGAAATCATAGATGTAGATGAGGTGAGGACAGCCATGGAAGTTGCTAACATGGAGCTTTTGAGAGCCAAATCATGAGCAGCATGCTAAACTTGAAGAGCAGTTGGACAACATGTCCTTGGAACATGATGAGATGGTTGATGAGTTGTTGGAGGGAGCTTTTGTTTCCCCTAATGTGTCTATGCTTTGTGTAGGTCCAGCTATAGAAATGACAGCAAAGAAGAGGACTAAGTGTGGTGCAGTCTAGCATGTTCATTTGTATGAGAGGCACAGTGAAGAAGCTGACCAAAAGATTGATATGGCAACAGTTGGAGAGCTGGTTAGTGTTGACATTCCAGCCACAGAGGAGTGTCTTCAAGTCAATATGGAGACAAGAGAGAGTGGTAGAGCATGGGAACATGTTTGTTCTCAGAGGATATGTACATAGAGGCTCATTTGCAGCAGTGTATGGAAGAAGAGCTGTCACAAGAACCACTGAATGTTGGTGAAGGCTTTGTGAAGCCAAAGCTTGATGTGGAACAAGCATGTAGTAAGTGGATGATGGATGAGAGGGTGCAGCTGAGTTTAAGATCAGCCATAGCATGTGTTGAAGAACCTGATGTTATAGGTATGGAGAGTGAGTTTTTGAGCTCACCAAATGGAAGGAGGAGTTACTAATGTGTGTAGCATCCCAAACATGTGAAGAAGCTAATGTTGCTGCCAAGATGGAGAGATTGCTTGCTATAGCAATGCGGATAGTGAAGGATGTGAAGGTAAATATTGTTCTTGAAGTGATGTTAGATGTCATGGGTTATCATTTGGATGCCCATGTGTATGTTGATTCAGGTGTGATGAGATTGGGGATGATATATGAGATGGCAGCCATGAGTGTAGAGCTGCAAACAATGATGTGTGATGGTGTGAAGGATCCAACAACTAGTTGGACAAAGTGTGAACAAAGCCAAGTGAGCTTTAGGAGGAGGTGGTCAGTCTACGGTGGGTTCAAGCCCACATGGGAAAGTGAGATGCAAGATCACGCATCTTGGTGGTGGTGGTGGTGGTTGGATGAGAGTGGATTTCAAACCCTAAGTGAGTTGACTGAACATTGGTTAAGCCTTTGGCGGAGGAGGACAAATGATGGTGGGTCTAATCCCACATATGAGAGAGTATGGTGGGTGTGATCCCACAAGAAGTGAGAGAAAGAGCAAAAATGAGAAGAGAACGGATTTGAAACTAGCATGTAGGAGCTGGAAATGGCACAGGAAAAAATAAAATAAAATAAACAATTGTGTTACTTGGTGTATTGGAAGGGGATGCCATGGTTACTGTGCCTCGTGACTAAAAGAGTAGCTTTGCTACTTATCCCCTCCATTTGAGCGAGAGCTCACATTTTCAAACCTCAAGTGTCTGATGTAGGAGCATCCAAGGTCATAAGCAATCTTGCATCACCAAAAACAAGGTGCAGATCTTTGCTTTCCCTTGTTTGCTTTCGTCTTGTGTTTTGGTGTGTTTGGTATGGAGTCTTTCTTGGTTTCTGTGTCGAATCATTCTTGTACTTGGCCTAATTATGTTGGTGACATCATCTTGTATCTTTCGACATTCATCTTGTGTCATGATCAATTGCCTTGGTGTTTCATGATCAAATACTTCATCAGGTTGGATTGGCAGATTCTCAATTGTAATCAGACTTCCACAATCTGAATAGGTCTTGAAATGCACTAACACTTCCCAGTAGTGTTAATTGGGCTTCTTAAGTCCGAAATGATCTACATATGGTGCTTGGTCGATTTGCTTTGCTTATTGGGTTTCTATACCTCCTTAGGTCTTTGGCGGAAGTCTTTATGCTTTGTAGTGGGAATCAGGTTCCACAACCCCAAATTAATCTAGACAAGCATCATAGTGCCTTGGCAATGCTAATCGGAACTTTTTAACCGATTTGATCTATTGAAGGTTCTTTTCTCTCTCTCTTTGTTAACTAGGTGTCATCTCACCAATTTGGTCTCCGAACAAGTTTCAAGTACTCTGCAATGGTAATCGACATTCGGATCACTGATTAGGTCTAGCATTCATCGTAAAACTTAGGCAATGGTAATCGGATATCTCTTTCCCGGTTTGGTCTTGATATCACTGAAGTATTCTTGCAATAGTAATCGGGATTACTATCCCTGATTAGATCTTAGTATTCCCCTGAGTTTGTAGTCAATGCTAATCAGATTAGGATTGTCGACTGGGTCTTATGCTTAAGCGTTTTTCCTATTGCCTTGTTATTCAGAGTTTGGAGCCCACTTGGCTCTAAGACAGGTTCAACGTCCTATTGCTTTGTAAATCGGAGTCAATCTTCTGATTGGGTCATGAAAAGTTTATGTGATGATTCAACAATGTTATCCAGAGCATGATTCCCAAATAGGTCTAGAGTGTGTCAATGTGCTTCCACAATGTTGTTCGGGGGTGTAAAGCCCGAAATAGCCTTGAGCAGACAAGATTTTTGACAGTAGTAATTGGGAAAACAGAGACCCGATTGGGTCTAGCCTTTAATCAAGTTTTGGTACCATTGGAAAGACCCGATAGGGTCTAAAACGGGATTTGAGCATTCAAAAGGCCGACAGGTTCTAAGATAATGAAAAGCATTCCATATCATTTAACTACATAGTCATATACCGATTTGAAGTTGAACTACCTATGTAAACCAAAACGTTATTTGGTCTTTTCTTGAAGAAGTCGGTGGTTAAATATGCCTGTGTGGGAAATTGAAACACCTATGGTAGATGGAAAGACGTTGGGGGAAGTGGAGTGATCAGAAAATCTCTGCCTATATGAGCAAATGGCTCAGATTTCAGTTGGTTCTCTTCTGGATTTCAGGATATCACACCAAATTGTATAAGTTTTCATCTTTCTTGGTACAGAGGGACTGTTATGCTGCTAATTTGTAGGCAGAGGTCTGAGAAAGTCCTGTAGGTGCATTGTAATTGTTTCCTCCATGTTTTTAAAATTAAATAAGCCCAATTGTGGCAAAAACTAGATTGTAATCTGCTGTGTTTAATGTATGAATGATTCTCTGTTGATTGTATGTCAATTGTTTGATGAAATGTGTTGTGTCCATTGTGAGTGATGAACCTTTACAACACAGGAGTTAATGGCAGGCCTAAATTGGTCTCCCCCTCCTCGTGCTTGCACCAGAATGGGGGGTTTCGGACTATCCAGTAACATAAGGCAGAACTTATAAATCACTTTCAGGTGGTCATGAAAGCATTATTTGAGTAGGAACCCATAATGGGAGAGTAATTAGAGCATGTAAGCTAATAATTTGTTGAGAATAGTTCTTGTGTAAGGGGGTTTGTCCAGGGCAAAGAAATGTTGGGTCCTTCTTGGAAACATTTCAGAAATACTATCAATGTTTCCGAGATGATTCCATGGGGGGACCCATAATTTTGAAGAACCCAAGTTGTTTCTGAGCGTAACTAGAACCAGGATCAGTACCATAATCATTTTGGTCCGGGCACAAATGGGGGTTTTGGACAATCCAATAACATAAGTGATAACTTATCAAGCACTTTCAGGTGGTCATCAAAGCAGTAGTTGGGTATGATCCTATAATAGAAAAGTAATTAGAGCATGTAAGTTGATACTTTGTTGAGAATACCTCAAGCTGATACTTTGTTGAGAATACTTCACTTCTTTTGTACTAGGCTTGCACTAAGTGTGGGATGCACATTGATATTTTGTAATAAACCTTTAATTGTTCTTATTCTTGAAGATATTTTCTAATTACAAAAACTTTACAAACCAAATGGCATATCACATTAGTTGAGGATTTTGACTTTCTATAATACTCATTCTAATAGTATTACTATATTCTAGGTCTCAACAATTTCAAAACAGTTTTGTGAAAGACTGTAGTGTGCGAAAGCATTGCACACAGCAACATCCACATCAAACATAGAAGAAAACACTTCACATTAACACAATGAACTAGAAATATCCTCATTATATAGACAGCATAACTCTATGTGCGTCACAAAATCTGACCACATCATAATTTGTCCTCAATAAAATAATATCATGTAACATTGCAAGGACCAATGTACAACATATACCCTCCTCAAGGCATGGAAAGGTGTTCGGCTAAGAAGCAATTGTACATCAAAAGCAGAAAAAAAAAGCCTCATACACTATGGCATAACCTTACTCAAAAATTCTTACATGACTTCTTGTAAGAAGCATGTGACAATGAACAATAATCAAATAACAACAAACGCCCCCAACGCTTAACACTTATTATTACTCTATAATGCTAAAAGTACATATGTTGGGATATACATCTATCCTGCCAATTAAGATGGTGTTACCATCCCTAACAACTCCTCCTAGACCTTGGTGTTGGAGTAGGCGATGTGGGGCTCACACTTGGTCACTAGGATGCTTGTGAAGAAGCGGATGTCACGCTCTTCCCTTAAAACTTCATTGTCCCGAAGATGATTGTTTTTGTATTCACAGACTGGACCTTAAACTTCTTCTACCACTCATCCATGTGCTCTTTCACTTGTCTTTCTCACTCCAATTATTCTTGTAACTACAATGGTCCTTTGCATATCTTGCACGTTCTCTCTTTGTAGTTAGAACTGTTCTTCACTTCTATCTCCCAAGTCCTCAGATAACTCTCCAGCTTCGTCCTAGCCTTATTAAACTTGGATACTTCTTATTCTAGTTCATCTACCTCCACCAACCACACAAAATAGTTTGTCTCAACTTGCTTGTATGTCATCCGGTCAAAATTTGGCTGCTATTGCACCATATGTAACTTGTACTCAAGTTCCTTTGTCTCTCAGACATATGAGCCATCACTATGTTGTATGCGACATGCTTTTGCACATGCAATAGCTTGTCCGTAGCCTTTTTTAGATGCTCATAATTAATTTTTTCTCCTGAAATATTCCTATGCTACAACAATGTGATCTGTCCACAATTGGATATGTTTCTTTTAATTCTGTAATAGTTTCATCTTATGCTGCTCATACCCAAAAAAAAATAGGCTATTATATCCAAACTCGTTTTATGTTCTCCATGGAACTCTTAATCTTTTAACTAATTCAACATCTTTGTGCGTGGCTGTACAAACTATTCCTGAATTGGAATCCATGTACACACACTAGGCTGTCCTACCTCCTCCCATCCTGAAAATGTTACAAAAATTACCATCTATAGTTGATACTACTCCATTTGTGTGAGCATCCTCAAGTCAATGAATTCTGATTGTTTATATAACATTGGTTGCATGAGTTAGGTGCCCAGTGTGCACCTCCATCTCATTGGACATTGGCTCGTCCATTCCAACTCCCATCATATCAAAAACTCCAGCGCTTGAGGGCTCATTGTTTTATCCTTTGTCCTTTGCGATAGAGTTGTCATCTTCGTTGAAATAGGGCATGCAACCCTATTCCAGCATGAGCTGTAAAATATTGTCAACGTGTTCAACCTCTCGTAGACTCTACACAGGTTTGGTACATGGTAGAAGTTCCTCCAAACAACTACATAGTTGGAACTCCACAAGCATCATGTTCTAGCGAACTAACAATCTTAGACATCAACTTGGATCTATCATCACTTTTCTCAAACTAGAAGATGGGTATGATGTCATCCTCCTTGGACTCTGGAGAATCTAACCAGTCATCATTGATGTGCCCAACATCATCATAATCATCCTCATCCTCATCCACAATGACTAGTTGGATTACGACTTTGTATGGGCCAAGAAAATAACTTACAGCACTTCTAATTTTGAGCATTGGATGAAAGACATTCTTATGGAACTCCACACTTCCTAGTCCTTCAATAACAAAAGCAATTGTATTTCAAACTATATGTTTAACATATATGGTTGAAAGAAAAGGGTATAATAGTCATACAAAATGTAAAAGGTAAAGGTAATATTTTATTCCAAGCCTAGCCACTACTCCTCTTTGGTATAAGACACCCTTGTGGTGGGGGATTTGTTTTCACTTTATCACATAATAAGATAATTTGGAAACAAGGATTTTGTTTTCACTTTATCTCATACATATACTCAAACCTCGTGTTTTGGCCTCTATTAAAGTTATTATTTAGCTATTAATTAAACATTAACTAATGGTTTCTTATCAACCTTCCCAAATGATGTAACTTATTTTATGCTTAATAAAAGATAGACTCACACAAATGTGTAAGAGTCATATGCCTTCCATTTCTCTTCATTCTTTCAATGTTTATATCTATTAACATTGGTATCAAAACCACTATTTGAGAAAGCCCTATGAAAAGCGTACGAACAGCAAAATGTAAGAACTCGACGAATCTCTAGTCGGACACAAACTATGGAAGAGACAAACAACAGGATAGAGGTTCGAAGAAGCCTTAGGAAGATTAGTAGGGTATGAACTATAAAGAAGAGGCGGAGATGAAATCTAGTTGTAATTTCAGGGCATAGAAAAGTGCAATCACAACATTAGTTATATAGAACATGATTCTCATTCATGATTTGCAAAGAAGGGAGACAAATCGCAGAATGCTTTTGTGAAAGCACAAACTAGGTAAAGAGAGGACGCAACATCAAGGACTCACAACTTGCAAAGAAAGAGTAAATACAAAGTCGAGTCATGGCAAAGGAAAAACAAATAAAAAGTCACAATTTTAAAGAACATCGTGGACACTGTGAAGGTAGATGTGAGCAGGCTAGGAAGAGAAATCCAAAAAAGTCGCGGTAAGGCAAGGTAAAGCCAAAATCGACGGTGAAGTTGTGAATGTGGGACGTGTGAGGAAGACAAGACAAAGTCGTGCAGATGTCAAGGGCACAATTTGAGCTTTTCAAAAGTCGTGTAAATTTTCAAAAGAAGGAAAGACTATTGTTGCAACTGCACTAGAGCACATTTTAGACATTTTTGTCAAATATGTCAATTTGTTGCATAAGATGTAAAGTCTATTGCTGGAGGATGTTTTTGAAGATGTGAAGGTTGTTGCCAAAGATTTTTTTGGCTACAGATATAATTAGACAGAAAGAGGACATGACAATGTACAGAAAGACCTAATTTGCAGATGTAAATTTTAGAACGTGATTTTGAAGATGGTAAGTACAATCATGTTCTCAACATTTGCAATCATTTTATCGATTTCTTTGTGCAATAGACCAAACAAGAAAGTTTTTCTAATTTAGACATTGGTAACCACATTTTCCCAATTTTTTTAAAACACTTTCGTGGACAGCCCAAAATGTGCTAGGGCATGACTTTGCAAAACTTAAATCTCTATTTTTTAAGTAGAATTTGTAGAGATTTTTGTGCAATAGTGATCTTCCACAACTTGTATGGAGTTTGCAATGTGATTTGATTTATAGGTTTGCAAGTTGTATAGACTTTGCATTTTATTTATTTTCAGGTCAGAGGTCCATATATTGTGGGATTAATGGCCAATATTCAAAACTCGGTTCTACTAGAAGAGTAAAAAATGACTAGTCATAATTAAAATGTCTAGTGTCATTATTTTTTAACAATTTCAAAATATCGTGATTGTGATAAAATCATTATCGATACTGAAACAAAGACCTACTACAAATTTTGTTGATTATGACAAGCATCATAAGGAGGCCTTTCTATTGTTGAAGTTATTAATGTCAAATGTTATGATTCTTGAGGTCTAGAATGCCACTGAGGCAAGTGTGCTTTTGACCAGTGTGGAAAATAAGTATCAAACTTTGGAGAAAATTTGTGTCCTATAATTGAATTATCTACTATTTTTTTGCAAAGAAAAATCTCCCAGGTCAAATTGTTGCTATTAACAAAAAAATTGGATGATGATGACCTAGTTGCTATTGTTCTAAATAGCTTGACACCCTAATTTGAATCTTTCATGGAGAATTTACACTTGATGGCAGAAAGTCAAACACTATCATTTGATCAGGTTCATTTCTATTTGTTGTCGAAGAAACATATAAAAAATAGACAAATAAATTCAATGTTATACGAACAGAGAGTGCATTTGTTGCTCAATCAAAGGGGAAGTGGAAACATATCCTTGATTAATCTTCCAAGTACTAGATGAAATGCATTTACTTTCATTAAGTTTGACATGTCAAAAAGGATTGCCGGAAGCGACAATATGCTCTTTCCCAGCAAAGCAATTAGGTAGCAAAGGTGGCAAACTTGAAGATGAATGGGATTCTAAGAAAGACTATGCCTTCGTGACACCATATTTCAACAATAGTGCTACCAAATGTTACTTCAATAATTCCGATGTATCTAGATATTTTACGTCATAAGAAATGGTATGTCACATTTACTGCAAATACAAATATTCATGATTTAGATTTATCAATTGATTGAGAATCACTTGTAGTAGAGGGGATAGGATATGTTCGCATAGTATTGGATCATGTTGAAAAAATCATAATAAGGATTGTTATGTATGTTCTTAGCATAAATAAAAATATCCTCTATTCATCAATTAAAAGAAAATCCCATAATCACTATAAAATTCTATGGGAAGCAGTGTATTGCGTTTGATGTAAAACAAGACAGAGTAATTACCCTAGGCATTAAGCAAGGTCGCTTGTATAGGCTTGTTGACCCTACTCTAATCAACTTACATGCACTAGTTGTGGAGGGAATATCCACCATAAAGAATGGGCAGGAGGATGCAATTCCTCAATAAAATGCATAGATAGTTGTGCAGGAGGATGCAATTCCTCAATCAAATGCACAGATAGTTGTGTAGGAGGATGAAATGCCTCAGTCAATGACATTGGCTCAGAGGACTGGAAACAAGGTTATCACTTCAACAAAGCATGGTCATTTTGCTCTCACTTTTGACCTTTTTATGGTACTTGAATCGCCAATTAAACATCCCATTGGATGCAAATGGGTGGACAAAGTCGAAAGCAAAATCGATGGTACTTTGGACAAGAACAAGGCTCATCTTGTTGCAAAAGACTTTTCCCAATAGGATGGAATAGATGAGATGATATTTTTTCTCCTATTGCGGAGTTGGTTTCGACTACAGAGTTGGTTTTTACTTCTATTGCAAAGATGGTCACACTTTGATTGCTTCTCTCCATAGCATCTCAATTTGGTTTCCTGAACAGAGATTTGAACGAGGAGGTCTACATGGTGCAACCTGAATATTTTTGGGTGCCCAGTGATCATATGGTTTGCAAGATGATTAAGTCCCTATACGGACTTAAGTAGACTCCACGAACATACTACATTTTGTTTGACTAGCATCTCCATGATTTTAGATTCATAACTATGGAGGTCTGAAGTTATCAACCAATGATGATTCTTCACCAATCAATTAATCACTCTATAGAGAATTGGTGGACAGTTTGATATATCTTATGTCCACATGACCAGATCTTTGTTTTGTTGTTAGTTATCTTTTTTGAATTGTGTCTACATTGAAGCTCCTACATTGGATGGCAGCAAAATGTCTAAGGACTGCAGATTTCAGGGTGATATCTGAAAAGTAGCTTGTAAATGTAATGACTAAACTTTTTGGTCCCACTTAGTTTGTAAAATTTTGAGACAAACTTGTAGTAGTCTCCAGTTTAGCCATTAAGGGAGGGTATTCAAGTTATTAATTAGTTCTCAATTAAAAATTAGCTGATGGTTGGTTATCAACCTTCCCAACTAATGTAACTTTTCTTATGCTTAATAAAAGACGGACATACAAGTGTGTAAATGTATCGTATGCCTTTTATTTCTCTTCATTCTTTCAATTTTTATATTTGCTTACAACCTCATGGCAAAGCCTATAATGTACTTAAACTAGGATGAATATACTTTTATCCAATTTTCCAACACAACAAAATTAACCCCAATAATGAATGGAAAAACATACCAGTAATAGGACTTAAACCTGTAAGGGAAAAAACCTATGGTGCAAGCTAGAGTCAAGAGCTTTTCAACTTGAGTGCCATACTCTCAAAATTCTTTCTTAAAGGAAATAAAATAGACCACAAAGAGTATTTATTACAAAATGCATGCACTTGATCTGTCATGAAAATGATATTAAATATTCAATGCCTTGGCAAAGAGTACCTCCCATATGAATAATTTCCCAGAAGGTGTTCCACCGACAATATAAGCCCCATCACTTGTGCATGCAAGCGGTCCTATAGGCTCTACAGGATAACTTCTGTGCAAAACTTGGGCCTGCATTTAAACAAAAATAAGTACAATGAAATTTTGGATGTTGTAAAATCCTACAAGGAGTTGTTTCTGTAAACTAGAGAATAGAATGCTAGTTTATATGTAAATATGATTTTCATTGCATTTTAAAATGATTTCTTATTAAAAACATAAGATTTTCATGGTCCATAAAGTTGTGAAACACATTTCTGGAAAAATTGTGTAAAAATATTTTACACAGTTTTTTCCAGAAATGTATCCCTTAATAATTTCTTGTGTTCTCCCAAAAAATGAATATTCATGAATTCCATACCTTTATCTTTCATACTGATACCATTTCACTTTTTACTAGAAATCCTTACTTGCAGTAAAATTTGGTAACTCGGTAACCTTTAGACACTACTTCCCAAAACATAAATGCTGTCATAATTCATCAAGCAGCCAAAACAGATGATTAAAATAATATTCATCGACTCCATACCTTTATCTTCCATATTAATACCATTTCACTTTTAGCAAGAAAATCTTACTTGCAATAGCACTTGGCAAATCGGTAGCCTTCAGTCACTACTTCCAAATAAACAAATGCTACAATAATTCATCAAGCAGCTAAAACAAATGATCCAAGAATTAAAGTATCGTTTGACATAATTTATAATTATTGCAAAATAGGGACCAAAATGAATAGATAAGATAATAATATGATGTGCCACCACAAGATCTATATTTTAAGGTAAAACAATCAACCCAAGTAGCATTTGAATAAGAGTAATCAAATGAAATATAAAGAAATTATTATTGGTTCTTAGCAGATGACCAGGCGTAGCCAATAAGACTGTGGAAAGATCCAAGAATAATATAAATCCAAGAAACTATTAAATCTCCAATACTATAAAGAAATAGAATATATATATATATATATAGAAATCCAAAATTAAGTAAACCATGCAACAAGCAAAAGTTTAGAAATCCCATTGGAGGCCATTGTTGGCCAACAGAAACATGGAACTGAAAATAAACCTCTAATTGCCTCAAATTGATAGTCAAAGAATTTTTATTTTTGAGAGCCCTCTATTGATGGTACAGTGAACACAATAATGCATCTTCTCAAATTGCACAAAATTTATTAATGTGCTATGTAGAATAGCATAGGAAATATGAGTGAATATTCAGAATCGTGTCACAAAGAAAATTCATGCCTAAATAAAACCACTCATGGAGTATTTTGACTTGTGAATTAAATAGTGGAAAAATTATGACTTTCATTTTTTTGCTCCACTAGTTCCATGCTACAATTGTCATTATTTTTCGCCCAACAACTCCTTTCATCACACCCCCAAGTTGATCATGCATACCCAGAGTGAGAAGAATCAGAGTTCCGCTTCATTCTAGGAGGCCGTGGCTTCCTCAGCTCCATCTTCTCCACCCTCAGCTGGGGCTGACTTTAAACAGCTGTCTCACAAGATAATCCACCCATCAACTAAAGTAGAAATGCAGAAATTCCAGCAATATCATGCCCACCATACAATAACCAGGCCATCCTTCCCATCCAAAAAAAAAAAATGGCTGTTATCTCAAAATGGAAACCCCTCTAAAATTCTCATTCTCGCTTGATGAAATGGAAAAAAGGCTCTGGCATTTCAAAGAAAAAGTCCTCATCTATCGATTCACGGGGGCATATCCAAAACTTGAAACTCTGCAAACATGGGCACAGGATAACTAGAAACCCTCAGGCTTAGTGGACACCCTTATGATGCCTAAAGGTTACTTCATTATGCCGGCTCAGTGGACATCCTTATGATGCCGAAATGTTACTTCATTACGCTGAGAGGCATTCTACAATGACAGCCGAGTAGGTGGTGGTGGGTTGTAATATCCGTGGGTGTATTCACTTTTAATTCTGATCTTAAATTTTATTTCCATTTGACCATTGCTTAGAAGTTGTTCCTTTTTTCTTGTAGAAGTCAATCAAAAAAGCATAATATCTTGACCATGCGGTCAAATTTGGAGCCCCCTTCTCTGAAAATATTTTTTCAAGCTTGACACATTGGTGTAGTTAGATTTACATGTTTTGTCACTAAATGCAAAAATAAGGTCACAGCTTACAGTAGGGTTTCAGATGCACAATACAGAGAACACAACTAACAATAGGGTTTCCAGCGCTGACCAAGGGATCACAAGGGTTTCATGAAATATTATTTTGCCCTTTTAAAGCACAGAGTTCGCAGAAATAAGAACAACAAATAAATTCCAGCATTTTAGCAGCAGCACACTACCTTTCCAGCAGCAAGTATAATGTTGGAATTTCATAAATACCATTGGCATTCCTTTGTACTTTGATTTTGGCAATAACCCATTTTGTAAAAGGATTAAAGAATTGAAATAAAGCTGAGACTTTCTTGTGAAATTACAATTTTGTTATATCTTTGAAAGCAATTGTAGAATCATTTATTTAATTGCCAATTTAGAAAACAAGGGTTTACGTAAAACCCAAAATTGTTCAAATTTGTCCAGAAAGGGGCATTGCAATCTAGTCTCAAATAAATTGGTTCAGCCATAAGAGAATATTGTTGACCAATTTTGGTCCTACAGGCCAAAATTGAGCACCCCTTTCCTTTTCCTCACAGGTCTTTTTATCAGTTTCTGACAGGTTCATCCCATAGCCACTTTATGGGTTTTCTCTGTGACAGGCCTCTTTCCATAAAAAAAAAACCAAGTGTTTTCTCCTTTGATTGCCAAGTGTTTTAAGTCCGGCAAGCACTTGGGTTGATTTGGAACTCATTTTGATCCTAGATGTTTGGCAGGGCAAACAAGTTACTTTGGGCGAGCCTTTTATCGGCAAAATGGGTCAGGTTCAAAGGGGCAGAGGTCTTTTATAAAAGGTTCGAAGGGTAGGTACCCTTGCAGAGGGCACTCAGGTGCCAAAAGGGGCCTTTGCGAATTCTTTCGAAAGACTACTCGAAGGCCAAAGTACCCTTGCGGAGGGCAAGAAAGCGACAAATGGACCTTTTCAAAGAGCTCCAAAGGGCAACCTTGGGCCCAAAGTACCCTTGCGAAGCGCAGAAGGTCTGCTTGCAAAAGCCCAAGGCAGAAAGCCCATAAGAAATAATTCTTTCAGGAAACATGACAAGCCAAGGAATTCCTTCGGACAAAATGTCCGAAGGAAATTCAATGAAAAAACTCAAAGAATGGATTTTTTTGGACAAAATGTCAGAAGGAATTCCTTAGGACATTTTGTCCGAAGAAATTCGACAAGTGAGGAAATCCGAAAGAATTCAGAAACCAAGAGTCCGAAGGGTAGGTACCCTTTCGGAGGACACTTGGTCATCAAAAGAGGACCTTCCCAATTTTTCGAGGGTCGCTTTCCCTTCGGAAAAGTCCATTTGCAAAAAGGCCGAAGGAATTGCCAAAGACGGGTCCGCGGACGTCAATTTTATGGTGATAAGCTAGCCGTTGGTTTTCAAATGTCTGGTGACAGGCCGTGAATGTCAAATTTAAAAGGATTGGTTAGCCGTTGGAGAGAAGCCAAAGAACGATTCTTTCGGACAAAATGTTCGAAAGAATTACCTGCCTTTGATGACACTTAGGGCCTGCGCTCATAAGTTCTTTCAGACAAAATGTCCGAAAGAACTCATGAGCGCAGGCCCTAAGTGTCATCAAAGGCAAGTGTCAAAGCGGCAAGCATAATGAAGGAAATTCCTTCGGGCATTTCGCCCGAAGAAATTCAAAAGGCCTAGAAGCCCAAAGCAAGACTCAGCAACCCGCAGAGAAAGGAGCCCAAAAGAGAAAAGATAGCCCCCCAAGAGCCTGAACTACCCAAAAAAGACAAGAAATAACGAGAAAAGAGAAGAGAGAGAGAGCATGGCTCAGAACATAGCCACGCACATATAAGACAAACACTCAGAATGTTCCAGGTGACAGCCAATCAAGAGTAGGAATGAACCAGACCAGTCTAGGTGGCACAGGGGGCGTCGGCAGGAGAAGTAAATGCTTGCAGATGGAATAGTATCCATCAATAGCCATAAAGAGGGCTGCGCAAGCTTTCAAAAAGGGGGCCCGATTTTTCTTGTGTTTGACATTAATGAATAGCCATTAAGGGGCGCTCCGGGAGCATTCAAGAGAAAGCATGGCCCAAAACGTGAGGAGAGGCGGCCTTGTCGATTGAGGAGCAAAGCGACCCATGCCTTTGCAGGAGTTTTTAATGCAACCTGGACAGCAAAGTCAATGTCTGGGACACCTACAGCATGGCTTTTACAGACGCATTTAAGGAAAGATGACAACAACATGGGCGAATTCTTCTTATAGAGGTGTTTAATGAAGTATGGGTCGCTTGCTCTTGGAGGAGTCAAAGATCTTTCTCCATTTTCTCTATATATTGTAACCTCTCAGTTTTGAAAAAGGGATCTCCCAGTTTCGTATGGCGAAGCCCTGACAAAATTTGTCTTTAATCAAAAGAAGTGTTTTACCTCCATTTGATTTTTTGCACTTTTGCATATGTCTGCGTATTGGCTTATGTTTAGTCATTTATTTTTAATGTTTTCATAGGTCGATGCTAGTGTATCTAAGATCCTCTTCTGCAAGTTAACAAGAAGCGTCCAGGTTGAAGTATAGGTGTAGGTGAGCTACCATCCAACAATGTGCCTCTACAGCACCTCTAGTAGGTTCTTCTTCATTATACCTCCATCAAACCCCTTGTTGAAACATTGATGCAGTCTAGTTTCTTATTCAAATGAAGTGTCTGTTTGTTGCTTTTGGTACAAAGTGTAGATAAAAAATGAGTAGACCAATTAACTTTGGTGCATCACCACTTTAGTTAGGTTCTATTTTCATAGCATCCCTTTCTCTTTTCACCCCCCCATTGTTAGCAGTAGAAATTCAGGATTTTAAGGTGCATCAAGGGAAGCTAGCCCCTTATCTAGAGATTCACTAAGTTTTGCTACCCACAGCAAGAGGAGTGTCTCCATTGTGCCGCATGAAAGAAAGGAGCTTAGCTTCCTTTTCAAAGGGTGCAATCCACTGTGTCAACAGTTTTTGGCACGCCCGGTGGGACGCAATTTACGTCCTATGAGTTTCAGGATTGGTGTTGGTCCTGTTGCTGTAAAAAATCCAGAAGCAAGCGCTATAATCTAGCATCTGGCGACTCCTTTTCAAGAACTCAGTCTCTGGTTACTAATCAGCCTGGCACCCCATGCCTAAGGTCACCACAAGATCATCTTCTAAAGGTGTTCCTTTCGAATTTGTTGAGCTGCCTTTGAACTTAGCAAAAAGGCTAAGGTTTTCAACGACTCATCCTTACACAACAAACCAGTTCCCCAAACCTTCCATAAGATATACCTACACAAGGCGACCTAGGTTGAACCCTGTCATAGCCATGGCTTTACCCTTTGTGGCCTTCAATGGTTAGAGTCCTTTAAACCTTCTGCAGTATGACCCAGTTCTAGGGACAGCTCTCAAGAGTGTTCCTCCATTTAGTGGAGAGAGACCAATCACTGCTATTGAGCATATTAGAAACATAGCCAACCTCTGCAATATCCATAATATTACTGAAGAAAATATAGCCATCAGGTTACTGGCCTTATCCTTTAAAGGGAAAGGTTTGGATTGGTTTGGGATCTTGCCTATGAATTCAGTTGGCTCATGGAATGAATTAGGCACCCTCCTGACAAATAGATTTGAAGAGAAGAGTGACCATTTGTCTCTAGCTGAGCAATTGACCACTATGAAGAGAGCCCCACATGAATTTATGCAAGATTTTAACACTAGATTTCAAAAGACTTGGGATAAAATCCCAATTCTAGTGAGACCAACCCCAAGCTATGCCTTCCTTTACTATTTAAAGGCCTTGAATAGTGATATCGTTGTCATGAAACAGTCCATGGGTGGACAAGTCCTACCCGCTGCTTATGAAATAGCCATAGCTGCCGAAAATTGTTTGGTGCAAGCAGGAAAGATAGCTCCCAGACCTCATATGCCACTCTTTCCTGATTTGCAACCCCCAAACCCAGCCTGTTGCGCCCACTTTAGCTCCTCTGCCTAGTGTAGAAAGGCCAACTACTACCCGTGCAAATGACCTCTACGAGGTTAAGAGTTTATTGCAGTGTTACCAACAAATTAGTGGCCTTGAAGAGGAAGCAAGCTCAAAGCTATCGGCCGAATCAAGGGTACCAGTAGTTTAGATAGACAAATGGTCCTCCTTTCTAGAATTATAATCAAGGGCAGTGTCAGATTACACAAGTCGGGTCTTATCAGAGTTATAATCCAAATGCCCCTTCATCATCCAAGGCTCTTGTCCCCACTCAAAATAATTTGGTACATGAACAACCAAACTATCCACCCCTGGGGTATGGTCATGAATAGGTCACTTATGGAAATGAGCTACCAAATCAATGTACGCTCCCACAAGGTGATCAGACAGTCCAATTGTTAGGGTGTGGAGCTAAAAGCTTCACCAAGGAGCATACTTTGACAGGTTCGGGTCTACACAGACACCGGCGTCGGTCAGGAGCGACCGACGTCGGTCAAGTGCAGTTGCAGAGGCGCCGACGTCGGCAGGGGGTCGGCCGGCGGCGGTCACAGGCAAGCAGCAGGAACCGACGTCGGTTACCTGTGCGTCCAGAAAGCGATTTCCGAAGACAGAAGCGAGTGTTTGCATGATGAGTTTGAGTTGTAGTCTCAAGATCGCGTCTCTATTATTAGCAATACTATTTTTAGAGCCCTTGTTCAAGTGACTTAACTGTTTGTTGGAAGTGCATGCTCAAGTTTCCTAATTCTATATGTAGGAAAGATCTTTTTAGCTTAGTGTGTAGAATTGTATGAGTAGAACATTGTGAATGTTTGAAGAACAGTACAGAATTGAATCAATCCAGGTTTGTTGGAGTTGATTGTTCTTGAGAGAGAGAGCTCTTGAGGAATAGAGATCTATACATCTAGGAGACGTGTGGAAGAAAGAAGTTTCTTCAATTGTATTCCTTTTGTAAAGAGTTTGTTAGTACAAGTTTTCAGGGTGGTTTCTTGTATCTCTTGTTCTTGCTGTTTATCATTCTAGTTACTTGTCTATCTGATTTATTTTCGCGTTTATTGCTTTCACAAGTGTAATCTATTGTTGGTTGATCCCCAACAAGTGGTATCAGAGCTCAAGTTCACTAACAGGTGGTTCAGATCTGTGTAGTGTGTATTGATTACAGGTTCTCACAGGGATTTTTGTTTGAGTGGGAGAAGCAATGGCAGATGAAAGTAAATTGAGAATGGAAAAGTTCGATGGCAAAAATTACCAACATTGGAGAATGCAGATAGAGGATTATCTGTATCAGAAAGATCTCTACTTACCGTTAGGTGGAGTTGCAAAAAAGCCCAAAGACATGGAGGATGAAGAATGGGAAGTTCTTGACAGAAAGGCTCTGGGGTCTATAAGACTGAGTCTAACATCCACTGTGATATCTAATTTATCACAGGCAAAGTCTACGATAGAGTTGATGACTACGTTAGTAAATTTGTATGAAAAACCCTCAACTTCTAATAAGGTATATCTTATGAAGCAGTTATTTAATTTGCATATGCAAGAAGGTGGATCTGTTTCTACTCATCTGAATGATTTCAATGGAATTGTGAATCAATTAAGTTCAGTCAATATAGTGTTTGATGATGAAATAAAAGCTCTTTTAATATTATGCTCTTTTCCTGAAAGCTAGCATGGCTTAGTAATGGCAGTAAGTAATACTGCATCTGCATCAAATATTTTGAAAGTAGAGGATGTTGTTAGTGTTATCTTGAATGAGGAAATTCGCAGGAAAAGCACAGAAGAGACATCTGAGAACGCTTTAAGTTTTGAGAGCAGGGAAAGGCAGAAAGAGAAGAGCAAGAAAGGTAGATCAAGATCCAAATCTAAGGGGAAAGGCAGGTCTAAATCCAGAAATGACAGAAGGCCACAATGCTGGAATTGTGGAAAGATGGGGCACATAAACAGAGATTGTTGGTCAAACCCTAAGGAGGACAATCAGCACGAAGGAAAGGAAGAAGCCAAGGTTGCAGGTATTGCACAAGATGCTTTAATTTTCTCTCTGCATAATAATATAGAATCTTGGGTGTTAGATTCTGCTGCATCTTTTCATGCTACCCCTAACAGGGAATATTTTAGTAACTATATCCATGGAGATTTTGGAATAGTGTATCTAGGGGATGATGAGCCCTGTAAGATAATTGGCAAAGGTAAAGTGCAGCTGAAGTTGCAGAATAACAACACATGGGTGTTGAGAGATGTGATGCATGTTCCTAGCTTGAAGAGAAATTTGATTTCTGCAGGAAAGTTAGGGGATGAGGGTTGTACAGTAACTCTCACAGCAGAATCTCGGAAGGTGACCAAGGGTGCACTTGTTATGGCCAGAGGTAAGAGAGAAGGTACTCTCTATTTGTGTAATTGTGTTACTAACAAATCTCCTTCTGTATTATCTACTTCAGATGTGGATGCTAAATTGTGGCACTCAAGGCTTGGCCACATGAGTGACAAGGGGATGTCAATTCTTAAATCCAAAAGTATGCTTTCAGATTTAAAAGGCATAGATCTAGAGTTTTGTGAGCACTGTGTATTTGAAAAACAGAAAAGGGTTAGTTTTCTCAAGACTGGATCTACTAAGAAGAGGCACAAGTTGGAGCTTGTTCACACAGACGTGTGGGGACCGGCTCAAGTTGCTTCCATTGGAGGATCACAGTACTATGTATCTTTCATAGATGATGCTACAAGGAAGGTATGGATCTATTGTATTAGAAGAAAATCTGATGTATTTGAGACTTTTAAAGTTTGGAAAGCTATGGTTGAGAATGAAACAGGTAAAAGATTAAAGTGCCTGAGATCAGACAATGGCAGTGAGTTCTGCAGTCATAAGTTCAGAGATTAATGTTATATGCATGGAATCCGTAGGCAAAGGACGGTTCGAAGGACACCTCAGCAGAATGGAATTGCTGAAAGGATGAACAGGTCAATAATGGAGCGTGCAAGATGTATGAGATTGCATGTTGGTTTGCCCTTACAGTTTTGGGCACAAGCTGTTGACACTGCAGTATACCTGATTAACAGAGGACCCTCTACAGCTCTGGATGGTGGTATTCCAGAAAAGGCATGGACAGGTAAAAAGGTTGATCTCTCATATCTCAAAGTTTTTGGTTGTGAAGCTTTTGTGCACATAGATAAAGAAAATAGAAAGAAGCTTGATGCTAAGTCTATGAGGTGCACGTTTATTGGCTATGGCTCAGATGATTTTGGTTACAGATTGTGGAATCTAGAAACTAACAAGGTAATCAGGAGCCGTGATGTTGTTTTCAACGAAAGAGTGATGTATTGTGATCAGCTAAGGAAGCTGAATCAATCTGAGCAGAGCAATGGTGAATTGGACGAGGTAAAGGTCCAATATGAGCTCGCGGGAAATATAAATAATCACTTGCAGGAAAACACAGAGACCGACGTCGGCAGGTTAAGAACCGGCGTCGGCAGTACAGAAACCGGCGTCGGCCGTACAGAGACCGACGTCGGCAGGACAGACACCGAGGTCGGTCAGGGAGAACCGACGTCGGCCAGTAACAAGTCTGGAGGTGACCGAGGTCGGTCACTATCAGAGAATTTGGGTGGACAGCGTGTTGTGAACGAGTCTCAGACACCCATCAGGAGGTCAGAAAGGGTGAGTAAGCCTCCAATTAGATATTCTCCTTCTTTGTTTTATTTATTGCTAACTGATGGTGGAGAACCAGAGAGTTTTGAAGAAGCAATACAGGTGGAGTCCAAGAGTCAGTGGGAGCGTGGCATGGTTGAGGAGTTGGAGTCCTTAAGAGAGAACCAAACATGGGATTTGGTTGAATTGCCAGCTGGTAAGAGAACACTCAAGAACAGATGGACCTACAGGTTGAAGGAAGGTGATAATGGACAGATGAGATATAAGGCCAGATTGGTAGTAAAAGGATTTGCACAAAAGCCAGGTATTGACTTTGGTGAGATTTTTTCTCCTGTTGTTAAGATGACTTCTATAAGGGTTGTATTGTCTTTGGTTGCTTTCAAAGACTTGCATTTTGAGCAGCTAGATGTTAAGACAGCGTTTCTTCATGGAGACTTGGATGAGGAAATTTATATGGAACAGCGAGAAGGATTTGAGGTCAAAGGTAAGGAGAAGTTTGTGTGTAGATTGAAAAAAAGCTTGTATGGCCTCAAGCAAGCTCCTAGGCAATGGTATTTAAAATTTGACAGGTTTATGACTGAGCATGGCTACAGTAGGTGTCAATCTGACCATTGCGTGTATTTCAAGAGATTTGATAACGGTAGATATATTATTCTATTGTTGTATGTAGATGATATGCTGGTTGCAGGATCACACATGCAGGGTATCTCTGAGCTTAAAGTAAAATTAGCTCAAACGTTTGCTATGAAGGATTTGGGAGCAGCAAAGAAAATCCTTGGCATGAGCATTAAGAGAGACAGGAAAAATCACAGGTTGATATTGTCTCAAGAGGATTATGTGGACAAGGTGTTGAAACGGTTCAATATGCAGGATGCTAAACCGGTAAGCACACTTTTGGCTGGACATTTTAAGTTGAGTAAAGAACAATGTCCTAATTCATATGATGAGGTAGAGTACATGAGTAAGGTTCCATATTCTTTCGCAGTAGGGAGTTTGATGTATGCAATGGTGTGTACTAGACTGGATATTGCCCAAGCAGTGGGAGTGGTAAGTAAGTATATGGCCAATCCAAGAAATGAACATTAGAAAGCAGTTCAGTGGATTCTTAGATATCTGAGAGGAACCAGCAGTAGGCACTTGTGCTATGGAGGTTCAGATACTTCTCTACATGGTTATGTAGATTCAGATATGGCAGGTGATTTGGATGGCAGGAGGAGCACTACAGGTTATGTTTTCACTGTAGGTGGAACGGCGGTTAGCTAGATATCAAAGTTGCAGAAGGTTGTTGCCTTGTCAACTACAGAAGCAGAGTATATTGCAGCCACAGAAGCTAGCAAAGAGATGATATGGATGACACGGTTCATGGATGAGCTTGGTAGGGAGCATGAGAGTTGCAGATTGTATAGTGACAGTCAGAGTGCAATCCATTTGGCTAAGAATTCAGCCTTTCATTCAAGAACAAAGCACATACAGCTAAGGTATCACTTCATACGACAGGTATTGGAAGATGGTGAGTTGAAGCTGGAGAAGATCCATACGGACAGGAATCCTGCTGATATGTTAACCAAGCCGGTTACAAAGGAGAAGTTGAATCTTCATTCAACTTCTGTTGGTCTTCATGATTGAGCTGAAGATGGAGGAGCTAGAAGATGTTGCTGTACAGGTACTGGTGCAGCTGTTTATCTCCAAGTGGGAGATTGTTAGGGTGTGGAGCTAAAAGCTTCACCAAGGAGCATACTTTGACAGGTTCGGGTCTACACAGACACCGGCGTCGGTCAGGAGCGACCGACGTCGGTCAAGTGTAGTTGCAGAGACGCCGACGTCGACAGAGCGTCGGCCGGCGGCAGTCACAGGCAAGCAGCAGGAACCGACGTCGGTTACCTGTACGTCCAGAAAGCGATTTTCGAAGACAGAAGCGAGTGTTTGCATGATGAATTTGAGTTGTAGTCTCAAGCTCGCGTCTCTATTATTAGCAATACTATTTTTAGAGCCCTTGTTCAAGTGACTTAACTGTTTGTTGGAAGTGCATGCTCAAGTTTCCTAATTCTATATGTAAGAAAGATCTTCTTAGCTTAATGTGTAGAATTGTATGAGTAGAACATTGTCAATGTTTGAAGAACAGTACAGAATTGAATCAATCCAGGTTTGTTGGAGTTGATTGTTCTTGAGAGAGAGAGCTCTTGAGGAATAGAGATCTAGTGAGAGATCTATACATCTAGGAGAGGTGTGGAAGAAAAAAGTTTCTTCAATTGTATTCCTTTTGTAAAGAGTTTGTTAATACAAGTTTTCAGGGTGGTTTCTTGTATCTCTTGTTCTTGTTGTTTATCATTCTAGTTACTTGTCTATCTGATTTATTTCCGCGTTTATTGCTTTCACAAGTGTAATCTATTGTTGGTTGATCCCCAACAAGTCTCAAGTTTTGAGGCGTCAACACAACTTGAGACGGACAGCAGGCAGGCTCAATCTGATTTCACTCTTATGAACCACCTGGAAGGGGAGTTCTATGCAGTCAATTATGTGGGGACCACAAGTAATCAGGGTGATTGTGTTGTAGCCAACACCAGGGCCAAGAAGAGAGCTATGGAGGAAGCTCAAGCAACTACTCAAGCATCTACGGCATCTCTTTTATCACAAATAAATCAGAGATTTCCCAATTACAAACTGCCAGTTGCAGCTTCGACTCTTCAAGTTGCACCTCAAGTTACAAATGTCCCTAAGGAGAACTCAAAGGGGAGCAATCTTTCAATCAATGTGGTGGACCAAATGAAGAAGTTGCACATGAACATCTCATTGTGGGATTCCTTAGCAATGCCAGGACAAAATGATATACTTCAAAAGGAATTGCACGGGCTGAGTGAGGAAGTTGTCCCAGCAAACGTTGATAACGTGTTGATAGTGAATGGGGCTCCCCTCATGGGAGGTCAAGCAAAGAAGGATGAAAAGGTCCCTCCGTTTTACCTATCCTTGATTATTGGTGATTTCTTGGTCCACAATTGCATCATCGATAGTGGAGCAAGCACCTTAGTGATGCCCAAATGCATAGCTGACAAGCTAAGACTCAAATATGAGCAAATGACCAAGGGAGTTCTGCAGTTGGACGAATCACCATCCAAGACATTGGGAGTGGTAAAAGACTTGAATCTGACTCTTCATGCCTGTCCAACCTTCTCTATTCCCCATGATGTAGTAGTGGCAGATGTTCCTCCTTACTTCGCTCTATGCTTATCCGGGGATTTCACGTCCAAGATTGGTGGGTACTTGGCAACAAATTGGTCTTACATGGTCTTTAGGACGAAGTATGGAACCAAAGTGAAGATTGTGTCGAAGCCCATCCACAAAGACCACTTGGAGCCATACTCGCCCAAGGCAGCGAATGTTATCTACGCCATCATCGATGAAGAAGAAATCCAGGCAGACCAATCACCACCATCTTCCCTTGAAGGTGTTTCTGCCCTGCTCCTAGATGAATGGAGAAATGACAATTTTAAACATGATCCTTACAAGTTCATCTAAGAGGCAGGTCTTGGAGTTAACTGCATGCATAAAAAGGTTACTTTCATGCCAAATTTGATGAAAGCAAACCAGGGGAGCTCTGGTTTATGGCAACTTTTCTTTGACAGGTCCGGAAGCAAGTTGGGCGCTGGTGGTGGAACAATGCTGATTTCACCTTCAAAAGAAAAATACTTTTCAACTTTCAGGTTCCAATTCTCCTGCACTTGCAACGTAGCAGAGTACGAATCTCTTGTTCATGGCTTAGAGTGGGCAAGAAAAAAAGGGATCAAGGAATTACAAGTGTTTGGAGACAATGAGTTGATTGTGAACCAAGTGAGGGGTCAAAACTTGACTAAGAACTCCCTGCTCAAGTCTTATAAGCACAGGGTGTGGGACCAAATGGAAAGCTTCACTGCTTTCAACATCACTTCCATCCCAAGAGAACAAAACAAGCATGCAAATAGACTAGCAGAAGTTGGTGTTTAGTTTGATATTCCCAAGGGAATAAGGCAAGACAGCAATCAATGCCATTTAAAGGTAATAGTGAGGCCCTCCATACCAAACAATGTTATCAATTGGCAGGTGTTTGACAGTGACCAACAGATAGCACTTTTCTTGCAGGAAGAGGTTGAGTTCGCTTATAGGAATCAATCCAAGCTGTAGCAGCAATATGA
The DNA here is from genome assembly GCA_037957365.1 of Torreya grandis. Taxonomy (NCBI): domain Eukaryota; kingdom Viridiplantae; phylum Streptophyta; class Pinopsida; order Cupressales; family Taxaceae; genus Torreya; species Torreya grandis. The sequence goes on along the minus strand of JARHVA010000326.1, from coordinate 1,780,323 downwards.
AGGTTTGGTCAGCTGAAGAACAACAGACTTCCTAAAGGTTTGGTCACTCTTGAGAGCATCTTCAATGAGGATGACCAACTCAAGGGTGACAAAGCAAGCATGACAACCAAAAAAGAAAACTACGAAAGGATAGAAATATTCAAAGATAAGCTGCTTGCACTTGGGAAGGTATGTACCAATGAGGAAAGACATTCTTTCATTTTGTTAAGCCGAGAGTTTGCCAATGTTTTTGCTTGGGAGTATGGCGATTTAAGGGGGTTTAACCCAAGCTTGGCCCAACATACCATTGAGCTGGAAGAAGGTGCCAAGTCCATAAAGCAAAAACAAAGACCAATCAATCCAAGGATTGAACCTCTCATGAGGAAGGAACTCACCAAGCTGGTTGAGTCCAAGATCATTTTCCCTATCACTCTTTTTGGCTGGCCAATTTGGTTCCCGTTAGGAAGAAAAATGTAGAGATCCGATTGTGTGTTGATTTCAGAGACCTTAATAGAGTCTCATTAAGAGATCACTATCCCCTTCCAAGCATGGAATAGATTCTCTAGATGGTGACACGCAGTGAACAATTCTCCCTCCTGGATGGGTACTTTGGATACAATCAAATTCTGGTGCAAGACTGTGACCAGTACAAAACAACCTTCACCACCAAGTGGGGAACTTTCACCTACAGGAAGATGCCATTTGGATTGTCAAATGCTGGAGCTACTTTCCAACGAGCCATGGATATGGCCTTCCAAGGTTTGATAAATGACATTTTGTTGATTTATCTTGATGTGATAGTTTTCTCTAAGGAGGCAGGACAACATCTAAAACACCTAAGGCAAATCTTCGAGAGGTGTAGAGAGTTTGACATCTCTCTCAACCCTAAGAAATGTGTGTTGTCCACGAAGGCAAAATCTTGGGTCATGTCGTTTCAAAAAAAGGCTTGAGCATTGATCTGAAAAGAGTGCACGCCATCTTAGCATTGTCCTTTCCTAAACAAAAAAAAGCCCTGCAAAGTTTCTTTGGCAAAATAAATTTTATTAAGAGATTCATCCCTAATTTGGCTGAACTAGTTAAGCCACTAACTTCCATGCTGAGGAAGGATGAGACGTTCACATGGACAGTACGAAAGAGAGAGAGTTTTGAAGGGATCAAACAAGCTATCGCCCAGGCTCCCAGCCTAACTAGTCCTGACTTCTCCAAGGACTTCAACCTCTGCACCTTTGGCAATTAAGAGGTAATCTCTACTCTGCTCACCCAAGCGAATGGTGAAAGCCTCGAGCATTTTTTAGCCAAGGCTTAGAAGGCTATGAGATTAGGTACACTTATGTTGAGAAGCAAGCACTTGCAATTATACGAAGCCTGAAGAAATTCAGACATATATTGTCAAACAGCAAGATTCACATCATGGTGCCACATCCTAGTGTCAAGGACTTCTTGCTAAGCCGTGACTTGAACGAAAAGAGGGCATGATGGATCATCAAGGTGATGGAGTATGATGTGGAGATCAAGACCACCGAACTGGTGAAGGGAAGAGGGTTGTGTGAGCACCTAGCTACAAACTTCAAAGAATCAAAAGAGGGCATTTTGGTACTCAATGATGGAGCTGCAGTGAAAATACCTGCAATCATGAAGAGTTGGACACAAGATATGGTTCATTTCCTTCGAACTGGTGAGTGTCCACAAGGTCTTGATAGAGCTAAGAGGAGATATTTTAGGCTCCAATCTCTTCCTTAGGTCTTAGTTGATGGGATGTTGTTTAGAAAGGATTTTTCCAGGGTACTCTTAAGATGCATCGATTTAGAGCAAGTTGATAGAGTACTGTCCGAATTTCATGATGGACTAGCTGGTGGTCACCTTGCTCCCAAGGCCACAGTTACAAGGCTTATGAGGGATGGCTACTTTTGGCCCACTTTGTTCAGAGACACTCATGCTTGGGTGAGAAGATGCAACAAATGTGCTCTCTTTGATGGAAAACAATGACAATGCCTTTACAACCTATTCAAGTGGAACAGCTGCAATTGGAGGAGAGCAACAGCCTATAGGTCAGATTTTGTGAATTAATGGAGCTTCAAGAGGCAAGAGACCAAGCCATGGATGCCATGACCAGCCGCCAGCAACAAACAAAGAAGCATTTTGACAAGAAATCTTCATCAAAAGACTTCTCAGAAGGTGACATTGTTTTGAAATGGGATGAAGACTGAGCCAAACCTGGAAGACATACGAAGTTCAACGCCTTGTGGAGTGGCCCATATGTTATCACCAAATGCAAGCAACATAATGCATTCCAACTCTCCAAGTTGGATGGTGGAGAACTGCATATCCCAGTCAATGGGATATATCTTAAACATTGTCACTAACCTTCTCTTGTTATATACATAGTTTCCTTGTTTTTTTTCGTTTTCCCTAAGTGCTTTTATGAATGTCTGTAGTTTTTTTAGCCTTGTGTGTGTTCTCTTTACCATTTGGAGTAAGATCTTTATTGGTTCTTAGGTTTTTCAAGGCTATTGCCAGCCTTCCAAGCTGCAGCCTGACTCCATGCCCAATGGACCTTTAAGCTACTAGTCTTCTCAAAGCATAGCAGACACGCTTCCCCTGTGAATCATCAAATGTGTTGACCAATTTTGGTCCTATAGGCCAAAATTGAGCACCCCTTTCCTTTTCCTTGCAAGGTCTTTTTATTAGTTTCTGATAGGTTCATCCCATAGCCACTTCATGCGTTTTCTCTGTGATAGGTCTCTTTCCATTAAAAAAAACCAAGTGTTTCCTCCTTTGATTGCCAAGTGTTTTAAGTCTAGCAAGCACTTGGGTTGATTTGGAACTCATTTCGATCCTAGATGTTTCGCAAGGCAACCAGGTTACTTTGAGCGAGCCTTTTATCGACAAAATGGGTCAGGTTCAAAGGGGCAGAGGTCTTTTATAAAAGGTCCGAAGGGTAAGTACCCTTGCGGAGGGCACTCAGGTGCCAAAAAGGGCCTTTGCGAATTCTTCCGAAAGACTACTCGGAGGCCAAAGAAGTACCCTTGCAGAGGGCAAGAAAGCGACAAATGGACCTTTTCAAAGACTTCTGAAGGGCAACCTTGGGCCGAAAGTACCCTTGCGGAAGGCAGAAGGTCCGCTTGAAAAAGACCAAGGCAGAAAGCCCGTAAGAAAGAATTCTTTCGAGAAACATGACAAGCCAAGGAAGGAATTCCTTCGGACAGAAATTCAATGAAGAAACTCAAAAATGAATTTTTTCGGACAAAATGTCTGAAGAAATTCCTTAGGACATTTTGTTCGAAGAAATTCGACAAGTGAGGAAATCCGAAAGAATTCGGAAACCAAAAGTCCGAAGGGTAGGTACACTTCCGGAGGACACTTGGTCATCAAAAGAGGACCTTCTCATTTTTCCGAAGGGTCACTTTCCCTTCGGAAAAGTCCATTTGCAAAAGGCCGAAGGAATTGCCAAAGAGGGGTGACGGGCCCGCGAACGTCAATTTTATGGTGATAAGCTAGCCGTTGGTTTTTAAATGTTTGGTGACAAGCCCGCGAACATCAAATTCAGGGTAGCGAAATAGTCGTTGGATTTCAAATGTCTGGTGACAGGCCCACGAATATCAAATTTAAAAAGATGGGTTAGCCGTTGGAGAGAAGCCAAAGAAAGATTCTTTCGGACATTTTGTCCGAAAGAACTCATGAGCCCAGGCCCTAAGTGTCATCAAAGGCAGGTGTCAAAGCGGCAAGCATAATGAAGGAAATTCCTTCGGGCATTTCAACCGAAGAAATTCAAAAGGCCTAGAAGCCCGAAGCAAGACTTAACAACCCGCGAGAAAGGAGCCCGAAAGAGAAAAGATAACCCCCAAGAGCACGAACTACCCAGAAAAGACAAGAAATAACGAGAAAAGAGAAGAGAGAGAGCATGGCTCATAACATAGCCACGCATATATAAGACAAACACTCGGAACATTCCAGGTGACAGCCAATCAAGCGCAAGAATGAACCAGACCAGTCCAGGTGGCACAGGGGGCGTCGGCAAGAGAAGTAAATGCTTGCAGATGGAAGTATCCATCAATAGCCATAAAGAGGGTTGCGCGAGCTTTCAAAAAGGGGGCCCGATTTTTCTTGTGTTTGATATTAATGAATAGCCATTAAGGGGCTCTCCGAGAGCATTCAAGAGAAAGCATGGCCCAGAATGTGAGGAGAGGCGGCCTTGTCAATTGAGGAGCAAAGCGACCCATGCCCTTGCAGGAGTTTTTTATGCAGCCTAGACAGCAAAGTCAATATTTGGGACACCTACAGCATGGCTTTTACAAACGCATTTAAGGAAAGATGACAACAACATGGGCAAATTCTTCTTGTAGAGGTGTTTAATGAAGTATGGGTCGCTTGCTCTTGGAGGGGTCAAAGATCTTTCTCCATTTTCTCTATATATTGTAACCTCTCAGTTTTGAAAAGGGGATCTCTCAGTTTTGTATGGCGAAGCCCTGACAAAATTTGTCTTTAATCAAAAGAAGTGTTTTACCTCCATTTGATTTTTTGCACTTTTGCATGTCTGCGTATTGGCTTATGTTTAATCATTTATTTTTAATGTTTTCATAGGTCGATGCTAGTGTATCTAAGATCCTCTTTTGCAAGTTAACAAGAAGCGTCCAGGTTGAAGTATAGGTGCAGGTGAGCAACCATCCAACAATGTGCCTCTAGAGCACCTCTAGTAGGTTCTTCTTCATTATACCTCCATCAAACCCCTTGTTGAAACATTGATGCAATCTAGTTTCTTATTCAAATGAAGTGTTTGTTCGCTCCTTTTGGTACAAAGTGTAGATAAAAAATGAGTAGACCAATCAATTTTGGTGCATCACCACTTTAGTTAGGTTCTGTTTTCATAGCATCCCTCTCTTTTCACCCCCCCATTTTTAGCAGTAGAAATTCAGGACTTTAAGGTGCATCAAGGGGAGCTAGCCCCTTATCTAGAGATTCACTCTTCAGTTTTGCCACCCATAGCAAGAGGAGTGTCTCCATTGTGCCGCCTGGAAGAAAGGAGCTTAGCTTCCTTTTCAAAGGGTGCAATCCACTGCGTCAACAAATATATCACTACGTCATAATTTACAAGAGATCTAAGAGTCCTCAAACACACAAAAAATATGCATAAATCTGAATCTGGATAAGCCACTCCTAGATAGGATCATTATAATCTCTTAAATATGGGACGGATATAATGGGAACAGCCTATTGATTATGAAAACATCCCCTTTAAATGGTGTTTATCTCATGAACACGAAAACCTTGCATAGGTTTGCCCCACACAAGAACAAGCAAGCAATATGACCCACACCAAATCCAACCAATACACTAGCAAACCATTTTATAAATCATTCAGCACAAATCAATGGCAAATTTCAAATAACTTACACAAGGAAAAGCATAAGATCATCTAGTTAGCCTAGTTCCTTCTCCCTCCATTATCCCTTTGAAGCCTAGTTATGGTTCATTAGGAACACAATCAGCTCAGCCTTGTGAAACAAAGCTCAAGAAGATGCTGGATTATTTTATGATCCAAAGTTCTTTATTTTATGTTTTTAGATAGTAATAACTTTAATATTATGTTTTGTTTATAATAACTAGTTGGTTCACGTGAATGTTAGTAGTATCCCGTAACCACTCCATGAAAAGCTTATAAAGCTTTTCACCTTTCTTTGTAAATATTCATTCGAGAATAATACATTACCATTTTTGTGTGAAAATATTTATCTGTAATGTAATTTATTCATAGTATATTCATTTTCCCGGGCAATTAGTGGTATCAAAGCCAAATAAAAGGAAGCAAAGGTGAAAGACACATTCAATGAAATCAAATTCTGAATAATTAATAAGGTATGCCTTTGGTCAATGTTTGGTGTAAAATAAATATTTTACATTATATTTATCAAAGCCTGTGAATACATATTTACTAGAATAACCCTGAGAATTGGTTTTGTACAGCGATTGCTTGGAGAAGCATCAAAAACAATCAGGGGTCTCTATTTAAATCATTGAAGAAGCTTGCTATTTGATCCAAAAACCTAAATTTCTGCCCAAAATTGTCAAATCAGCCATTTGTATGGATCTATGCAATGGAAAAATCCCTGAGAAAATGTGGTATGGCCTCCATAATCTTTTGGAATCTTTTTGCTGAGCGGATTTGTTGTTTTTATATCCCCAAATGCCAAAAAACTAATCTAAATTGCCCTGATAAGCTTCTAAATTCTTTTTCCTGAGTTGTATAGCCAAATTTCTCATATGTAAGGCCTCCAAAACATCCAAGTTGCTGCAAATATCATTTGAATGTATCAAAATCCCTTTTGAAACTCTGAAACTAGTCAAAATCTTGCTTTGTATGGCCTTGTATGGAATTGTACGGCCCTGTGTGGAAGAAATCAAATCTGGAAATTTTTAAGATCAGCCATGGCGCCCACCTAAGTATGGCATTGGAAATCTGCAGGGAAATAAATATTTCACTTTGGTAATGTTTTTTCATATAGTTTGATAAAAAATTAGGGTTTGGGGCTCCCATAGTCAAAGAAGGTTTTTTCCAAAATATTTTTCATGGATGAAATACGTTTTTACAAGGAAAAGTAATTTTTTTTTTAATTATCATAGAGAGGCAAATCAGATTTAAATATAAAAATCTCTCTTCATATCTTGTAAATCCTCTTGGAGCACTTGGAAAGGCTTATTTTGTGTAAAGCTTTGAAGGTAGGAGGTCAAGTGTTCAAAGCTTCTATTTTGAACAAACTTTCTATGGTATATGCCTTTTTGGAAGAATATTCTCTTTTGAGAATCTTTTTTAATACATTATATGCATGCCTTGCAAGTTGTAAAGGGCATACATATTGTAAAAACATGAATCATAGTGGAAGAAAAGCAATAGATGTTTGATTTTTTTTTATTTGGTAAAATAAAGATGAAATTGGTGAAATAAGATTGAATTTTGATGATATAAGGGTGTAAAAGGAGATATAAGATGGTATTATTGTATGTTTTCAAGTCTCAAAAATCTCTTATATTCAGAAGCTATTTGGAAAGTAAAGGCAAAACCTCAATAGCATTCCTTTTTGACTTAATTTTTTTTAGCACCATGGCAAAAATTGTGAGTTTGATCTTAGAAAATGGTAAATTATCACCTAAAAATTATAAAGAATGGAGTAGAAACATGGAAAACACCCTAATCTTTAATGATTTATGAGAAATAACAGAAAAAAAACCACACCACCAACTGAAACCGCAAAGTTAGTTGAGTATTAGAAACATGATAAACGTGCAATCGTTCTTTTGAAATCATCTTGCACTAAACAGGTTATCATTCATATTGAGGCAGTTAAAATTGATGCATGGAAAACATGGAAAGCATTAAAGAATTTGTATGAAAAACAACCTACATGTAAAAAGATTGACTTTTTTATGCAACTTTTGAACAATAAACTAGCAGATAATGATGTCTCTGAATATCTTTCTCACATGAAAACATTGAAACAAGAATACTGCACAATTGGTGGTAAAATTGATGATGACATGTTGATTTCCATTACACTGAATGGTCTTAATTATACATACACAAATTTTGTTGAAATGCTACAGTTTTGTGATAAGCTTAATGGTGTCACATTTAACACCGAGTTATTGACTCAACATGAGAGAAAATTTGCAAAGAAGAAAAGTACACCTATTGAAGAGGCTCACTATGTAAAGAATAGGTCCTAGCACAGAGATCGCCATGTACAATGAAAGTTTCAGAAGCATTCTTTGAAACACTCTCAACGACATTCTCCACATCATTCTTGACGATCTCCACAACATTCACGTCAGCACTCTCCAAGGTCTTCCAAACACAGACATCATAAGCACTCTTCTCACTCTTGTCATTCCTCCAGTGATTCAGCTTCTTCTAGATCTCACAAACATAGGAAAGAGCCCACATGTTTCAAATGTGGTGGCATTGGACATCTTGCAAATGTGTGTCCTTCCCAACGAACCTGTTCACATAAAAAGAAGGTTGAGGCAAATTATGTGGATCATTCTAACGGCCACTCTTCTGGTTACTCCGATTATTCTAGTTATTCTGATACTTCCTCTGATTAGGAGGCATCTTATATGGCCGAGGTCTATGGTCCTGATGGACTTGACACCAAATTTTGAGTGTTCAGTGATTCACCCGTCTTGTGCTAGCTACTAGGCTCAAGACTAGGATTTGTTGTAGTAGAAGTTTTTTGGCTTTCCATACATGATATTCATGTCATAAAGCAAACAGGATTGTTTGATTTTGTTTCTCTCGATGCATAGCTTCTCACCTCTCCCCTGATAGGGGGAGAAGATATTGCATTTGTTGGTCTTCGATCAGTCATCGGTGATAGTATGAGTTGACAAGGGTTGCTAGCACCTTCAGTGTTAGCAAAGGTCATCAGCATTTGTTGGAATCATGGAGATGTGCCATACACAGTACGGTTTTGTCACTTGGACGGGTACCTGTGTGGGACCTTATGTGGGTCGATGTAGTTGGACATGCTTGATTGTGTTTTATTGCAATACAATACAATGATCACTAGGGATGAGCAAGCTTTAATCATGTTCGTCAACCATTTTTTGCCACAACTCGCAGGGATGGGCTTCTTTATGGAGCGACATCAATTTTTGGTCAATGCCAGAGGTACAGTGCACCACTTGTAGTTGTGACAGAATTCCTTTGATGATTCAAAGTCATTGCTCCAGATCTTCCATCTTCTATACCCCTTTAGATCAAGAGGTGGTTTGTTGGATTATTATATGATTCAAAGTTCTTTATTTTACGTTTTTAGATAGCAATAACTTTAATATTTTGTTTTATTTATAATAACTAGTTGGTTCATAGAAATGTCAATTGTATCTCATAACCACTCTGTGAAAATCTTATAAAGCTTTTCACCTCTCTCTGTAAATATTCATTCAAGAATAAAACATTACCATTTTTATGTGAAAATATTTACTATAATGTAATTTATTCATAGTGTATTCATTTTCTCGAGCAATCAGAAGAAACAAAATGCCAAAGTCAATCCCCCGACTCAAGGTCCTTTTTTCAAATTATCTTCCACACCTTCCACTAATATTACAAGAAATTGAGGCAACAAGAGTTAGATAAATGCCCAAGAGGACCTTATCCCTTCCAACCTGTTGGTTGAATATTTTGTCGATCAATGTACTGATAAACAAAATAGGTCTGATCAGCCAAAGTAGGAAGATTAGTCGTCCAAATGTGTAGCTTTACCACATCAAAAAGACACTGATCTCTCCTCTCATCAAGGGGAGGTTCCCTGTAGGTATGCTATATATATATAAATAGAAAATAATACTCATGGGTGGGACAAACCATCCATCTCTCTTTCTTCATAGATGATGCGCGCGGATCAAAGGAAAAACTCAGGGGAAATGACAGACAGTACTCCTCTTCTTTTAGAAGTACTATTCAGCAAACCACAAGAATACTCCTAGCAGAAACAACAAAATGTAGCAAAGGATGTGATAACCAGCAAATCGAGATGCAGCACAAAGTTTTCACTTGGATTGCTCAAGAGTAAGATACGAAGGACAATGAGGGCACAAAGTTGCCTCAAGGTCCTTTACACAGAAATGAAAAGAACACACACTAAAGGCAATTATGGAGGCACAAAGTCTCTCCACAGTTAACTCTTTAGGACACCTTGACTGCTGTCACTAATTCTGCTTGTTGAATTAAAGGAATAGAAAATATATTGAAGAAAAAGACATAAGAACAATTTCCTCAATAACAAAGATATTACAGCACAAAGTCTGAAAAACCACTTGCTTTCTTATTCCAGTAACAAAATATGATCGGCAATCTGAGCTAAAAGTCTAAGTAATGCCTTACAATTTGGGCAGAGTTTCATTCTAATTGTCCAAAAAGAGATCCTTATTACAATAGAAGAAAATCCCTTATATAGCCTCTTCAAGAAGAACTTGGGAACAATCAATACATCATTTTGCGTTGGAATCTGTTAAGAAGACACGCTGGAACTTAGGGGCGCTTTACCCATTTGATTTTATCAATGCAAGGAAATAAGTCGCGCTTATTGAAAGTTTGCAACTTTCAATGTCCACCTGGCAGTCTGATCTTATCTTCATCGTTCCTCCTTGTCCAGTTAATTGAATTGGGTCTTGGATTTAGTTTACTATTTTGTTCCTTCTCCACTTTCTGCTGGTCTTGGCTTTGAAATCTGTGAATGTATTCTGGTCTGTATGTTTAAAGGATCAATGGCTAATTCACTGTGTTGAATTTGATGTTTTCGGGCGCGTCATTCCTTTGTCTTCTTTCGGCTTTTCTGTTTGGCACTTTTTCGGATTGAACTTGCCCTTTCGGGCCTTAAAAAATGACCTGTTTTGAGTCGGGAAGAGCCTCCCGCAAGGGTATCTACCCTTCGGGCAGTCTTTGAATGGCCTTCAGGCTTCTTTGGGAAACTCTTTGAACTTTGGCGATGAACCAACTGTTGAACCATTCCATTGAACCAAATGTTTGAACCATTCCGTTGAACCAAGGCTTTGAACCATGTGTTTGAACTAACCGTTGAACCAAGGCTTTGAACCTTTTCGTTGAACCAAGACGTTGAACCAAATTTTGGTTCAACGGTTCAAACAAAGCCTTGAACCTACTGACGAACCGTTTGATTGAGCCAAAGAATGAATCAAAGCGCTGAAACTGAGTAGATGAACCAAATGTTGAAACAAAGCGTTGAACCGCTTGATTGAACCCGCCTTTGAACCATTTGACGTTGAACCAAAAGATGAACCAAACGTTGAACCTGTTGTTGATGCTTGCCGATGGAAATTTTTGTTCGAACCAAGGCGATGAACCAATTCTAAAAATGACCAATTGTTAGAAACTGATTATTTTGATTGAACCCCCCTGTAGAAGTCGTGAAGCCCGTTGAACTTGTAGAAATGAGCCTGTTTGCAGTTCGTTGATTTTTGAAAAGCTTGAAAAATGAGGAATTTGAATGCCTAAGACAAAATTTGGAAAGGGAAGAGATAATTTTGGTCTGTAGGACCAAAATAATTCAAATGTTGTCCCAAAAATAGCTGATATTTTTGGGGGACAACAGCTGGCTCCAGTTGGGGAACTTCTATCAATTGCAAAAAGAATTGAAAGGAGTAGAATCCAGAATCTCCAGTGTCTTCATGTGTACCATTGGGTTACGGAGTCATGCTACCTAGAAATGAAAGGCTTCAAAAATGAAAACAAACGAAACAAAATAGAATTAAAAACTGTATAAATATACATATATACATATGCAATGATCTGATACTTTAAGAATTGAAGTATTTCAAATGCTGCGCATTGTGGGGCAGAGAAAAGAGTGTGCCATCTTGATATTTCAGTAAAAAGCTATTTTCACCAATGTGCTGATGAATTATAAATGGGCCTCTCCAAAGGGAGTCAAACTTTCCATGCATCCCCTTTGGTTCTCTCCTTTTGTCCCACAACAGGACTTGATCTCCAATCTGGAAATCACGATTTCTGGCCTTCTGGTCAAAGAGTTTCTTTACCAGACTTTGATGAGCAGCAATTCTGTCTACCACCATGGTTCTCTGTTCCTCCAACTCAATTAGGTACATGATTCTTTTATCAAGAGAGCTTTCATATGTCTGATCTTTAATTGCCTTTGCCAATTTTAGGCTAGCAATTATAAGGTGATTGGTATCTCAGCATTGATACCATAAAGAAGTTGAAAAGGAGACATACCAATTGCCCTCTTTGGTGTGATTCTGTCTGCCCACAGAGCATCAACCAATGTTTTATGCCATGTTCTTTGATTGTCATCTGCCAGCTTCTTGATAATAGTTACCAGAGTTCTTATTGTTGGATTCAGCTTGTCCATTCCCTTGTGGAAAATAATCAGAAGAGTGAGAGAGTATAATTCCATAATAGAAACAAAAACTGTGTAATTTCTTGAGAGGTGAAACAAGCTGCATTATCAGTAACAATTTTGATTGAAACTCCAAACCTGAAAATGATATTCTCTTTGAGGAAGTTGCATACAACTTTCAGAAGTAACATGCTTAGTTGGGATTGCTTCTACCCACTTGGTGAAATAGTCAGTTGTTGTAAGGACATAATCATGTCCAGCACTTGAAGATGGGTTTATGGTCCCAACAAAATCAAGTCCCCGTTATTGGAAAGGTTCTTCTATGATCACTGGCTTGAGAGGCATAGCAACTAACTTGGGTCTTCCAACAAATTGTTGACAGAGTTCACATTTTCTCACCCACTTATGTGCATCTTGGAAAAGAGTTGGCCAGTAATACCTGGCTCGCAGAATCTTGTGAGCAGTCACAGAAGCTGAAAAATGTCCTCCACATGCCAAATTATGGAAAGATTTCAAAAGCTGGGTTTGTTGCTCCTTGTCTACACAGCGAAGAAATACTCCATCTATGCTTCTCTTGTAAATGTCGTTATCCCAAAGGACAAAATTAGCAGCTTTCAACTTGATAGTCCTCTTTTCTTTGTAAGACAAATGAGCAGGGCATTCACCATAAGTTAGAAAATGAGCGATACCTGAATACCACTCATTAGTAGTAGAGACAAAAAGGACTGTTGGAGTTTTTTCTATTTTAGTTTCTTCACGCTGCATGTCTTCTGGCTTATTGTCAGCAATTAATTGGCATAGGCCTTTACCCCTGACCAACTTTGCCGGCTTAATGTCTAGATCAAACTCTTGGATCTTTGCAATCCAATTACCTCTTTTCGTGCCAAACTCCTGCTGAGTTAATATAGACTTGACTGTAGTATCAGGCACTAGAGTAGTAGTATGTGAATTCAAAATATAGAAGCGGAAATGTTTGACTGCTTTCACCAAGGCATAAGCATGCTTCTCTATATTTGAATATTTCATCTCATGAGTTTTGAGAGGGCAACTCATGAAAGAGATAAGAGATTCCATACCTTCCTTGTCCTGTTGAACAAGAATTGCTGAAAGAGTGTGTTCAGACGCATAGTTGTATATGATGAAATCTTTGTTGTAATCTAGGCAAACCAAGGTAGGGGCGTGAACGATGGCGGTTTTGATATCTTGAAATGCTGATTTACCTTATTTAGTCCAACTGAAGATAGTTTTCTCTTTCATCATGTTCACAATATGTCTAGTCTTCTCAGCAAATTCGGGGATGAATCTGCGTAAGAAATTCACCTTTTCGAACAAAGAATGAACAACATTCTTATTTTTAGACAGATTAAGCTCTTGAATAGATTTGACTCTGTCTGAGTAAATCTTTATGCCTTCTTTGGACACAATGTGTCCAAGGAGTTTCCTCTCTGTTACTCCAAAAACAGAGTTTTTAGGATTTAAGAAAATACCATTCTGGCGGCAGCGCTCCAGCACATGTTGTAGGTGGCGTACATGATCAAATCGACGCTTTGAAAAGACAATCAAATCGTCAAAGTATACCACTATGAATTTACCAATCTCATCTTTGAAAGCTAGATTCATAGCTCTCTGAAAAGTAGCACCAGCATTTATTAGACCAAAAAGCATTCTCCTATATGCAAATGTACCCCAAGGCATGGTGAATGTAGTCTTGTGTTGGTCTGCTTCACCAACTTCAATTTGATTATAACCTGAGAAGCCATCTAACATTGATAACATCTCTGCATCTGTCACTGTTTGAAGCACTTGATCCATAATTGGCAAAGGATAATTATCCTTCAAAGATGCTTGATTCAGATTTCTGAAATCTACACAAATGCGAATTTCACCATTCTTCTTCCTTATAGGCACTATGTTTGCAATCCATGTAGAATGATGGATTGGAAAAATGATTCTAGCATTTAACATCTTTTGCATCTCAAACAGAATAGTACCTGATATTTTCGAATTATACTGTCTGGGTTTTTGCTTGTATGGCATTGAGTCGGCCTTGAGAGGAATGTTATGGCGAATTTCATCTGGTCTGAGAGACTTCAAGTCTTCATAAGAATATGCTAAGGCATCCATGTATTGACAGAGTAAAGAAGTGAACTTGAATTTTTTTTCAGGTGTGCAACACTTACCAATATTGATCATCTTGGGATTTTCTTCAGTAGACAGATTCACTTGATCGAATCTTTGAGAGAAATTCAAGTCTGTTTGTTGTTTAATGAATCTATCATGTTTGTCAAACAATTTTTCAAGAGAAACCAGGCCTTTGGGAATTTTGTTTCCTTTCAGCTGCAAGAATTCTTCATTTATATCTGAGCTGAATTCAGACACAGATTCATTCTTCTGAAGTTCGCTGCGTTCAAAACATAGCTGTTCAAAATTATCTTTTCGTTCCAAGAAGACAATGATTTGATGATCATCATTGAACACTTGCCAATGATCAACGTTGTCAGGAACACTTGGTCTATAAACCAGCTCAATAGTATACCTGTCTTCTTTGAAATCTGAATGAAGAACTAAGAGAGTACCTGAAACATCAAGTGCATCAGCTCTGTCATTAGACTCTAGGTATGACAGAAATGTTGAAAGCATCAAAACTTTCAATTTGGTCTCAAACCAAGTTACGGTAGTGGCGTAATCTTTCATTCTTAGTTTGGTATAAATTCCTCACTTGACAAACTACTAATTCAGCGTCCCCTTTGGCATGAAGAAACTTAATGCCTTTTTTTTTAGCAGCGTTTATGCCTAGCATCAAAGATTCGTATTCAGCTGTATTGTTAGTATTGCTGATCTGTAATTTGTAAGATGAAGGGAACATATCTCTTTGAAGAGATATCAAAACAATCCCAGCCCCTGAACCGGTAGAACAGCTGCCATCAAATTCCAAAGTCCATATTTCATGTGATACTGACTTTTCTTTAGACTTTCCTTCATAAAAAATGGAGAATCCTCCTTGGTCTGTGCTGCAGCTTACCAATTTTTCTGTTCTTGTTGAACTGATTTCTGAGTTGATACTTTCAAGTGTTTCATGCACTTCATTTGTAGATAGAAAATAATTACCCATACCTGCGGATTCAAAAAGAATTTGAGCTTCGAGGGTTGATGTCTGAGTGACCACAAATTTTGCTTTTTTTTCAGGGAGCAATCTCTTCATCACGCCTCGGACAGGGATCCTTGCCTCAGATAGATCCATGCTTAATTCGCCTCCCACGTCCTTGCAGAAATTTCGTCCAAGCAAAATGCCATAAGATGCTGGGACGTCAGCCACTAAGACAGTCATCTTGATTCTCTTGGCTGGGAAGGCTGCAAATGCAAATTCGGCATCTTTGATTTGTCCCAGCAATGGTACTTGCTTATTCTCCATGGAAAAACATCTCCCAAATGTCTTGGTCAGTGTGAGACCAAGGGATTCGGCCACTTTAGCAGGCATGACATTGTCTGAAGCTCTAGAATCAATGATGCAATTATTCAGCTTATATCCATTTATCAGCAATGTGACATAAAAAGGTTCAGTCCTACCAGGAGCAGCAGGGGGAGCGGTGACAAGGTTGTTCTTGGTGGGTGCATTTCTAGCAGCATCATGTGTCACCTTGGGGATCATTCGTTCAACATGGATGTTTTGATTTTTAACACATTGAACCAATCTTTCTAACTACTCGAGATGGGACTGTATAAATTCAAATTCAGACATTTGAATTTTGATTCTCTTTATATGGTCAATGATATCAAATGTCTGGAATGAGCTAGGAGCAGAGGATGAGAGTTCATCCTTTTGATTTTTTAAAGGAAGAGGATTGGATTGCGAAATTGAAGTAGAAGGCGTAGGGGGATTTGGAGTACTTACCTTTCTTGAAACCACGGGGTCCTTTGGCTAGAAAGGAAGAGTGGATCCCCGCTTAGCAATTGAAACTGATGATTGAGGTCGCTCCTCTGCTTTCTCTTTATCAGCTTGTTGAGTTGATTGATTCTTAGACCGGGTGAATACATCATATGACACCTCAGCTGCATGGCCTTCACTTCTGGGTTCATCCTAATAATTTAGGAAACGAATATGGGAGTCGCCAGCTAATTCTTCTTCTTCTTCAGTGAAGAAATTAGCATCATCTTCGGGATTTAACTCGGACTGAAATGAAAAATTCGCTTCAGCTTCAAGATATGCCACTGCCGAGTTGTTTAGAGGCGCTTCAAGGGCGAGATTCCTCTGTGGGGGAGGAAGGCGATTTTGTTGTCCCTGATTCCTAGCAGCATTGCCTTGGTACCCCTGATTCTGAAAATTCCTCCTGGGCATATCTCTGTATGCAGGAGCAGATGACATCCTTTGCGCCATTTGCTTTCTCAGAGCTAGCATTTCATTTGCTAGCTTTTGTACCATTAGGTCAGTAGTGACTGCAGGGGAGTACTCAAAAAATGAAGAAGATTTACGTTAATTAGGGTCTCTCCTTATCTTTCCTGCCAAGATAAGGTCATCTTCTACCTCAGTAGCCAAATCCTGAGCAGCAACAAGGTCTACGTGTCTGGCCCGTCTCAGCAAGAAACTCACTTCAGGCAGTTGTAAGTTGATGAAGAAGCATTTGAGGTTCTGAGGTGTCAGTTGGGCGCCCAGGGGAACCCTGTGCCTTAGCTTGTCGAACCTAGCAATAAAATCCCTCATAGGCTCATGAGGCTCTTTCTTCATTTGAGTGAGCTGGGCCAGCAAGGCATGTGCATCTTCTGCAGGCTTGAACCTGACTTCAAATTTGTCTTTCAGAGTGTCCCAATCGATCACTGACCCAGCCTGTAGGTGGTAGAACCAGTCTGCAGCAGCGCCTTGTAGTGTCTCTACGAATAGCCTGACTGCTATATCTTCAAATTCCACCCCTATTACCCTCGCAAGCTATGCTGAAAGTTGCAATGTGTTCATCAAGATGAACCTTCCCATCACCGAAGAATTTAGAGAAATTCTTCCTAGAACTACATGGAAGCTCATGCAGAGGTGGAGTCAAATTCAGGGGACCAAAAGAATTACCCCAGGGTCCTTGAGCCATGATTTGATTATGCAAAAGTGGGATCACTAATCCAGGTGGAGTGTGGGCAGGCAAAGCTCGACAAACAGTTCGTCCAAGGTGAGATTGTGGAGAGAACAACTCAAAATTATTCTGCTGCGCCAACTCAAAAGTAGAGTCTATAACACCTTGGAATTTCTGGCCTTTGGTATATCGTGGAGTTGCCAGATTGCAGAACAAAAATTGGAAAAGAGCAGGATCTGCTTCAGCTTGAAGTTTAAGACTTCAAACTGTGTGCTCTTTTCTCAGCGGAGTCGCCAAAAACTGTTGGTTGAATATTTTGTCGATCAACATACTGATAAACAAAATAGGTCTGATCAGCCAAAGTAGGAAGATTAGTCCTCCGAATGTGTAGCTTTACCACATCAGAAAGACACTGATCTCTCCTCTCATCAAGGGGAGGTTCCCTATAGGTATGCTATATATATATATAAACAGAAAATAATACTCATGGGTGGGACAAACCATCCATCTCTCTTTCTTCAGAGACGATGTGCACGGATCAAAGAAAAAACTCAAGGGAAATGACAGACAATACTCTTCTTTCAGAAGTACTATTCAGCAAACCACAAGAATACTCCTAGCAAAAACAACAAAATGTAGCAAAGGATGTGATAACCAACAAATCGAGATGCAGCATAAAGTCTTAAACTGGATTGCTCAAGAGTAAGATACGAAGGACAATGAGGGCACAAAGTCGCCTCAAGGTCCTTTACACAAAAATGAAAAGAACACACACTAAAGGCAATTATGGGAGCACAAAGTCTCTCCACAGTTAACTCTTTAGAACACCTTGACTGTTGTCACTAATTCTGCTTGTTGAATTAAAGGAACAAAAAATATATTGAAGAAAAATACATAAGAACAATTTCTTCAATAACAAAGATATTACAGCACAAAGTCTGAAAAAACCACTTGCTTTCTTATTCCAGTAACAAAATATGATCGGCAATCTGAGCTCAAAGTCTAAGTAATGCCTTACAATTTGGGCAGAGTTTCGTTCTAATTGTCCAAAAAGAGATCTTTATATAGCCTCTTCAAGGACTTGGGAACAATCAATACATCATTTTGCGTTGGAATCTGTTAAGAAGACACGCTGGAACTTAGAGGTGCTTTACCCATTTGATTTTATCAATGCAAGAAAATAAGTCGCGCTTATTGAAAGTTTGCAACTTTCAATGTCCACCTGGCGATCTGATGTTATCTTCATCGTTCCTCCTTGTCCGGTTATAATTGAATCGGGTCCTAGATTTAGTTTACTATTCTGTTCCTTCTCCGCATTCAGCTGGTCTTGGCTTTAAAATCTGTGAATGTATTCTGGTCAGTATGTCTGTATGTTTAAAGGATCAACAACTAATTCACTATGTTGAATTTGACGTTTTCGGGCGCATCATTCCTTTGTCTTCTTTAGGCTTTTCTGTTTGGCACGTTTCCGGATTGAACTTGCCCTTTCGAGCCTTAAGAAATGACCTGTTTTGAGTCGGGAAGAGCCTCTCGCAAGGGTATCTACCCTTTGGGCAGTCTTTGAATGGCCTTCAGGCTTCTTTGGGAAACTCTTTGAACTTTGGCGATGAACCAACTGTTGAACCATTCCATTGAACCAAATGTTTGAACCATTTCGTTGAACCAAAGCTTTGAACCATATGTTTGAACTAACCGTTGAACCAAGGCTTTGAACCTTTTCGTTGAACCAAATTTTGGTTCAACAGTTCAAACAAAGACTTGAACCTATTGACGAACCGTTTGATTGAACCAACGAATGAATCAAAGCGCTGAAACTAAGTGGATGAACCAAATGTTGAAACAAAGCGTTGAACCGCTTGATTGAACCCGCCTTTGAACCATTTGACATTGAACCAAAAGATGAACCAAATGTTGAACTTGCTGCTGATGCTTGCCGATGGAAATTTCTGTTTGAACCAAGGCGATGAACCAATTCCAAAAATGACCAATTATTAGAAACCGATTCTTTTGATTGAACCCACCTGCAGAAGTCGTGAAGCCCGTTGAACTTGTAGAAATGAGCCTGTTTGCAGTCCATAGATTTCTGAAAAGCTTGAAAAATGAGGAATTTGAATGTCCAAGACAAAATTTGGAAAGGGAAGAGATAATTTTGGTCTGTAGGACAAAAATAATTCAAATGTTGTCCCAAAAATAGCTGATATTCTTGGGGGACAACACAACCTTCAAATTTGGGATCGCAAATCCATTCGAGATACTGAAAAATAAAGGAAAACCTCCAAGGAAACCATAGATATAGAGGAAGACAAAAATATCACAACTGTAGAAGAATGATCCAGATCTAGACGCCTAAAGCAAAAAATAATGCAGCAACTTCAGAGATGATACCAACCCCCATGGCCAATTCCTAATGCAGATTCCATCATAGAATATCCAATGCCTAGGGGTGCCCAACAAATGTTTTTTTCTCAAACACTTGCTTATCCAAGAAACCATAGATATACTGCTACTACAAAAGCATGCTCAGATTGGATCAATGGAAAAAAATTGTTTCTTTTGTAGCGTAGAATTGCACCCTTGTAGGAGAGTTTTTTAGGCTCTCACTCCCAACTACAATATTAGAGCAACCTTAGGTTGTGGGTATCCTGTAATGAGGTTGAACCTCCGGAGAAGGCCAGCTTCCTCTTGGTAGATCACCTAAACTAATGTTTCTGCTTGAAAAAGAGGTAGAGGGGGTATAGGGTAACTAAGAGAGCTCAATGGGTGATACATCAAATTGATTGACACTCACATAAGCATGAAATAAACACTAATTCAACATAAGATAATTCTTACTCACACAACCTCACAAACTAGTTAATTTGCATAAGTGTTTCATAAACTAGGCTCATCAAACAATACATGAAACAAAGAAGAATTTCAAAATCCACACCAAGCGTCCATTAATGGTGGAAAGAGCTCAAGTTCACACCTACAACTAACTTGAAAACACCTAAAAATAGGCAAGAAAGGACAATGGACATGGAAGAACACTTCTTCACAAGGCCATCATGCACAAGCTTGGTAAGCGCGATTTTCAGGCAAGAGATACGTAAAAATTGATCTTTATTTCTTCAAAAGGTCTTTCTTACAAATTTTGACAAGGTTTCTCCTTGTCAAATGAGTATATCTTTTTTATGGGGGAGCCAACGGAGATATATGAAAAAAGAGAAGAAGAAAAAGAGAATAGGCAAGCAAACAAAATTCAATAAATGAGATCCAACCACCCTTCATGAATTTTCACCCACATTTGAGTTAATTAGAACTAATCCTTCTTCAACAAATTAATCACCATTAGCTCCAATAGTATTCAAGCCCTCTCATTGGTTGAGAAACACACTAAAAGACAATAACTTGTTGTCGATGATGATGTCATGATCCACTAAAAAAAAAAAGTCCGAGAACGTCTTTAATACTCAAGCTACCTTTTCTAATCCCCTGATCTTCATCGTTCACTTCCACGCCATCCTTCATTTGTCTTACATGTATAAGGACAAAATCTTCATAACTTTGAATTTGGACTGAGTCATGTTGCCTCTGAATTGAGCGGCTGTTTGTCGGAGATGATGGCCATGTCAAAGGACGAGAGCCTCTCCATTAATTGTATACACTAGCTCCTGCTTTGAAACCTAGGGCAAATCTTTTCTATAGATGGAAAACCAATCTAAGGACATTCGTTTTTTTGTATCCATTTATGTCGATACAAGTTTATAGATTGTGTAGCTTCTTTTGATCTTTTTAAATGCCTGCGGCTACTTGCAGGGGGTCAGATTTTGATGTTTGTGGCTCCGTCATCAATTCCTTTGGACAACTTGTTTCTGCCATTTTCTTCAGATAATTTGCTTAGACCATTCCCGCGGACAATTTGTCTGAAGGAATTCATGTCTTCAGACTTTATGAAATGCCCATTTCCGAAAGAGAGGTACCCTTCGGCTTTCTTGAAAGTGACCCCTTTTTTTATCCTTCAGAATTTTGAAAAAGCCCTTCGAAATAATTGAAAAGCACCCTTCAGAACAATTGAAAAGCACCCTTTGGCTTATCTATTTGGACCTTCCAGAAAGAAGACCCCTTCAAAAATTTGAAAAGACCCCTCCAACTTTGTGAAAATGATCTTTCGAAAAAAATGTTTTGGCCCTTTGTGAAGGAAAAGTACCTTTCGAAAAAGTTGAAAAGTTCCATTGCGAAGGAAAATTACCTTTCGAAAAAGTTGAAAAGGTCCATTGCGAAAGAAAATTACCTTTTAATAAAGTTGAAAAGATCCATTGCGAAGGAAAAGTACCTTTCGGATTCCTTTGAATGGACCGTTCAAATTTGAAAATGCCTTTGGCCTCTTTGAAATAGTCCTTCAGAAAAATGCAAGAGCTTTAGTATGTGGGCCAAAAATTGCCAACATTTCTGGCGACTCGCAGGGAAGCATGCCTGCTATGCTTCAAAACCCAGACCACTTGCCTTGCCTAGTCCATTGGGCATGGAGTCATTAACCTCTGCAACTGAGTTGGTCTGAAATTGGATACAAGGCTGACCCTTTCTGGAACTTCCTCTTGAAGCAATAAGGACAACAAAAACAAAACAAAACAAACACTGTGCCCAAGGCACTTAGGGAAGGGAAACACGCAACTGAAAAGATGTGCACAAGGCACATCGGAGAAAACAAGAAAAACTATACGAAATGTACAATATATACAATGGCTACAAACTCTTCTAATAGCAAGGTTTTAGATGAATCCCATTGATTGGGATGGGTAGTACCTCTCCATCTAGCTGGGCCAACTAAAAAGCATTTTGTCATTTGCATCTGTAGATCAAATAAGGACCACTCCACACGCTGTCAAATTTGGTATGGTTGCCTGGCTTGGCCTTGTTTGAATCCCACTTGAAGACTAGGTCTCCTTCCTTGAAGTCCCTTGTTATGGCTCTCTTGTCAAAGGCTTTCTTGACCTGAGTCTGATGTGACTCTAGAATTTTCATTGCAAGGTCTCTCATTTTTTCAAGCTCCATGAGTTCTGCAAGTCTCACATGCATGGGCTCATCTTCCATCAACTCCAACTGATGGGCTAGTTCTAACGCAGGTAGATCAAGAGAAATGGGCAACTTGGCCTCCCTTCCATATACTAAAACATATGGAGAATTGCCAACGACAGCTTTAGGAGTCACCCTGTCAGCGCACAAGGTTGTCTTTAGTTTGGTGTGCCATGCCCTCTGATTCTCTTCCATACTTCTCCTAATGATTCTCAACAAATTCTTATTTGTGGACTTAGCCAGTCCATTTTCTTGAGGATAATAATTAGAAGAGGTGTTGAGGTAGATGCCCATCTTGAGAGCCCATTCACTTGTTTTCAGACTGAGGAATGCTAATGTATTATCAGAAATGATAGTGGATGGAACACCAAACCTGATCACAATGTTGTCATAGAAGTCTAGGACTGCACCTTCATTAGCCTCTTTCAATGCAATGGCTTCCACCCACCTGGTGAAGTAGTTGGTTGCAGTAAGCACCCATCTATGTCCTGCACTTGATGGAGGGTTGATCATTCTTATGAAATCTAGCCCCCATTGCATGAAGGGTTGCTCTACTTGAATTGGATTAAGAGGAAGGGCTGCCAATCTTCGCTTACCCACAAAGAAAGCACACTTTTGACACTTTCTTACCCATGCATATGCATCTTTGAAGAGGTTGGGCCGATAATAACCAGCCCTCATTATCTTTGCTGTTGTGGTTCTAAGTGCAAAATGACCTCCTGCAGGTCCATCATGGAATTGCTCCAAAAGCTTGGTCACTTGGTCAATATCTATGCACCTTAGGAGCACTCCATTGAGGTCCTTTCTGAATAAAATGCATTAACCAATGCATAAGGTATGGATTGAAGTCTAAAATACCTTCTTTTTGCCATGTTCATACCCTGAGGGCACTCACCTGTTATCAAGAAACGTGTCATATTCTGGAGCTAACTAGTGTGAGGTGGAGGTGCATCTATTTGTGGGTTATCTTGTGTTACCAAGATAATCTTGGAATTGCACCCTTGTGGGAGAATTTTTTAGGCTCTCTCACTTTCAGCTACAAGCATGGGAACAACCTCAGGGTGTGGGCATCTTATAGCGAGGTTGAACCTCCAGAGTAGGCCGGTTCCTCTTTGATGCTCACCTAAACTAAAAGCTAAACTAATGATTCACGGGGAAAAGGGTTTAAATGGAGATAAGGGCTCTTAAGAAGGATAACCAATTGATGCACCAAATTTAAATGACCACTCATCTATGCTTGAACCCACACTAGATCAGTCATGAGACAATTTGGACTTGCACTATCTCAAGATCAAGTAAACATACGTTGGAAGAGGTTCAGGCAAAACGCTAATCCAGACCTACAAAAGCTTGAAAATACTTCAAAGAGGCAAGCATAAAGCTAATGGACTAGGAATACACTCACTCACAAATCCACCAAGCACAAGCATACTAAAGCATCGTCTCATTACATTCAAGAGGTAGTTCTTACATCTCTCGATAGGGTTTAGCTTGGTCGGAAGGAGCACGTTTTTGCAAACATCTAATGAGCAACTGTCTCCCAGCAAGATGACAAAATTCTAAAAAAATGGGGCCATTATAATGGAAAATCGCAAGATACTTATAGAGAAAGAGGGAGAGAGAGAAAGGGCCGCATGAGAAGACGGGAAGAGGGAAGAATTCGTTAAGTCGTTGATGGTTGCTGACTACTGCCGTTGCCACTGCCTTGATCATGAAAAGCATTGCCTAGAATTGGCGCAAAATCTTCTCGAATCCCTCCCGCATTCAAGTATCTCTTTGGTGGATATTGAGAAGCCATGTCACGAGCAGCTAGAACGTCGCTTCTTTGTTAAACTGAATTGATCTTTACGTTAAAATCGACATGGCATCTTCATTTGCACATGTCCTGCCTATAAGAGGATGCGGTCTTCATGTCTTTTTAGCTAGTCCAAGCCATGTTGCTTCTACGTTGAACGACAGATTGTCGAGAGCAAGCCCATGTCGAAGGACGGAAACCTTCATAAATTTCTAGCTACCAGCTTACACCAGTCACTTGGACTCCCCCCCGTACTCTGATTGGTCATCCTTGTGCCACTTGTCTTTTATTAATTGGCTTTTTTTGCTCCAACTTATGCCACATGGCAGCCTCTCATTCGTCTGATAATGACTTCGGGCTTTCGTCGCTGCTCAACTTGCTTTGGGCTTTCGTGACTACTTGTAAATTCTTTTAAGTCAAGTAGCTCTGAAAGCCCGATTTGCACTTCACAGTGAAAATTTGGTTTTCTTAACTACTCGACTTATAAAATCTCATAAGTCTGAAGAATCCCAACTTACACTATGCAGTGTAATTTGGGTTCTCTGAGCCCCTCAACTTCGGAACTGTCCAGCTTGATGTCTTTGGGCTTCTCTATCTCCAAGCCTTAAGACTTCGGGCTTTTCAAGCCTTAAGTCTTCGGGGTTTTCAAGGCCAGCTACTTTGAACTCTCTGTGCCTTAAGTCTTTGGGCTTTTGGAGTCTTAAGTCTTCGGACTTATTTCTTGTCGACCTCTTTTCTAAAGGTTCCCCTTGTTCTTTGGCATTTCTTCCACAGGCAATTTGCTTGGTTTCTGACAAACAAATTTTTCGAAGGAATTCCTTCGGAACTTTTCCTTTCGGACTTTCATTTTGTTCCTTCCCTTTGGAACTATGTTCAGAGGGTTTTTTGGCAAGGACTTTCCCGAAGGGCAAGAGACCCTTCAGGCTTTTGCAAATGGTTCTTTTCCTTGTAAATTGCCCTTCAAAAATCCTAGAAACAGCCCCTCCAAAAGGAACATACCCTCTGGAACTTTGTTAAGTGCCCTAATTTTGAAAATGGTCCTTCCAAAGGGAAAGATACCCTTTGGAACTTTGTCAACAGTCCTTTCCGAAAGGAACATGCCCTTCGAAACTTTTGAACAGGTCCTTTGGACAAGTTTTCGGCTCCTCTGCGAAGGGAAGGTACCCTTTTGGTCTTTCGAAAGTGCCCTTTGGAAGAAATTGTTTCGGACAAAAAGTCCAAAACGATTCCGACACTTAGCTTTTTGGAGAAACTTTGCCGAAAAAGAGACATTCCTTCGGAAAAATTGAGTGGACAATTTTTTCAAAGGAGAACCATAAGGCTTAAACCAAACCAAAGAAAACCCCGAGGGAGGAACTTTGCAATGATTAATGACTTAGCCAAAAAAAAGAAAAGCCGAAAAAATAAAAGAACTTTGCACAAGGCTTAGTCCTTTGGCCTGCGGGCTTGTTTTGAACATTGTTGTTTGCCCCCTGAACATTGTTGTTGGATCCCTTGAAGCAAATCCTTCTCTTTGCCCCTTCAATCCATTGCTTCATTAAAAATGCAAGAGCTTTTAAATATGGGCCAAAAATTTACTAACATCTTTAGCGACTCTCAGGGAAGCATGCCTGCTATGCTTGAAGAACCTAGCCACTTTGCCTTGCCTAGTCCATTGGGCATGGAGTCACTGCTCCTGCAACTGTGCTGATCTGAAACTAGACACAAGGCTGACCCTTGCTGGAACTCCCTCTTGAAGCAATGAGGACAACACAACACAAAGTGCCCAAGGCACCAAATGAAAAGAAACTAGCCTATAACAAAACAAAAAACAACAAACAAATGTGCCTGAAATAGCACTTGGAGGAATTTGAACAAAACTAATCTAATATATACATCTTAAAACTATATGTAGCCTTTCCTCCTGAATCAAAAGGAAAGTTTGATACTTTTCTTGCATTATGAGATAGGGGATTGAATAAGGCATACAACTGCTTGACCCTTGGCCTTGATACCTGCCTCTTCTTTGTTGCAACTGTCAGCTTCTTTGTCATTATGCTCAATGAGAACCAAGCAGCTCCAAATAGGTCAGCGATGTGAATCCAGACAGTCCCAAACTCTTAATATGGCTCCTTAACTGCAACCTCCAATGGTGGTTCAACAAGGCAAACCTCTATGATTTCTATGGCCTCCTCAAAAAGACTGGACTTGTCCTTTATTTCATGTTTTTTAGGCTCATCAAGGAGCTGATAACCTATTTTGAAGATCTGAAACAAGTCCATATCAGCAATGCACTCTTGGGGTGGCAGAGTTGGAAAAATGCCACTCCATCCCCTGTGATTTGCTTGACAAAGTTGCTCTCCTTGATTGCAACCAGACCATAGTTGCCTTGGAGAAGAACATAACCAGCTCTCAAAATCTCAAACAAGTCCTCAAATGAGCCCTCCAACTGATTGGGAACCTCTGGCTGCTCCATAAGCTCATTAATTTGATCAGCTACGTCATTCATTTCCTCATCCTTTTTATCACATGGCAGCTCATCCAGGGAATTGGCAGCCTCGACCCCTTCATTCTTAACATAAGGTGGTAGCTTTGCATCCTCAATAGTGCAGTCTACTTCATGCACTACTGCAAAAGAGTCTTCAATATGTTCTCCTTCATTCAAGAAGGCTGCTTTGATTTTTTATAGACCAAGGGGCGAGGAGGGGGGCGGGGGGCCTATGGTGATTTCTTCCTCGTAGTTGCTCGTGATATCCTCCTCCTCAACCTCTTTGGATGCATCTCTTTGGTTTTTCTCATAGAGGAGAGGCTCTTTCTCAAAGAGTGGCATAATAGGCTCTTTAAAATGCTCAACAAAGTGAGAAAGGTTCATGGAAGCTACCATAGGTACCTGATTTTGTCCCTGAAGCTGCTCTACTTGGATCACCCTCACCTCCTCCTCTTGATTCTTTGTTTCTTGAATGGCTCTCCATGAAGGAAACGCTCTAGGATTTTGAGGGGAAAGGAATGTAGGCTGCAAGGTTTCTTGTCTGATTTCAGGAAACACCACCTCCTCCTTCAGCCCACTGCTCTAAATGGATTTCCAAGATGAAAAAGATAGAGGCTCTTGAGGAGGGAGGGATGGGGTTTGAATGACCTTAGATTTACCTGGCTGCGTGACTTGGCTCCAAGATGGGAAAGGTAGAGGTTCTGCTTTCATTTGTTGATTATGCCTTTGTTCTTCTTTCCCCACCTTCAGCACCAACTATCTGATTTGCTTTGCTATATTCTCTTGAAATAGCTCCTCCTTAAGGTGGTCAGGAACACAAGAAGGCTCCTAAAGAGAGATGAAGTCTTGGGCCCAAACAGCAGGCTGTTCCACAGCAAGCACTTCATTTTTTTGACAGCCCCCTTGGATGGATTTCCAAGCAGGAAAAGACGGCAGAACATATGACGAACTTGGAAGATTGAAAGGAGTACTTGAAATGGCCACTTGAGGAGGAGTGAACGACACATAAGGCTGCGAAGGTGTGTACGTAGGCACCAAAGGTTCACGGGGCTGGCTCTGTTGTTCCTCATGTCTCTCTAGCTTGTCCTCAATGCTATATTCTCTTGAAATAGCTCCTCCTTAAGGTGGTCAGGAACACAAGAGGGCTCCTAAAGAGAGATGAGGTCTTGGGCCCAAACAACACATTGTTCCACAACAAGCACTTCATTTTTTTGACAGCCCCCTTGGATGGATTTCCAAGCAGGAAAAGATTGCGGAACATATGACAAACTTGGAAGATTGAAAGGATTACTTGAAATGGCCTCATGAGGAGGAACGAACGACACATAAGAAGGCTGTAGAGGTGCGTACGTAGGCACCAAAAGTTCACGGGGTTGGCTCTGTTGTTCCTCAAGTCTCTCTAGCTTGTCCTCAATGCTCTGAATGTAACCGCATATATCCATCATGTCACCAGTGAGGTTGTTCCAATTTGCTCTCTCTACAGTTGCCCATTCTGCTTTCATTTGCTACAATGAATCCCTCACATAATGGATCTAGTGAGTAGGGACATTTTGGCCATAACACTTTTGTGAGCACAACTCTAGTGCATGCTTGTCAAGGCTCACTAAAGTTTGCCTAAGTGTTGGTATAGATGACTCATGATAGGGCTGATGAGGAGCTATATTTTGATGGGCTTGTTCATATGGATGATCAGGGCAATACTCCTACATAAATTGATCATGAGAAACTTGCCAAGGTTCATCATAGCCTTGATAGAAATCTTGGTAGGGCTGATTGAGCTCATATGGATCATGAGGATCATATTGGGGCTGCTAATAAGGAGGTGAACAATAGGAATATTCACCATAGCTATTCATGTTAGCCTCAAAAGTCAAGTAGGAGCTGATTAAAACTTCAAAGAGACAAACCTGGTCTGCTCATAACCAGAAGCTTTGATTTGGAGTCGCCAATGGTGCTAATAGTTGCTTTCAAAAACAAATAATGATGATCAAGCACTTGGGCTGCTTAAACTAGTTGATAGATGTTCGGAGTCGCCATTGATGTTTGTTAAATGCCTCCAAACGCTGATATGTAAAAAAACAATATTAAAAATCCTTTCACTGCTTTGGACCTTAGTCCCACCGGGCGAGCCAGAACTGTTATAGCTTGGAATTGCACCCTTGTGGGAGAGTTTTTCAAGTTCTCTCACTTCCAGCTACAAGCATGGGAACAACCTCAGGCTATGGGTATCCTGTAGCGAGGTTGAACCTCCGAAGTAGGCCGGTTCCTCTTTGATGCTCACCTAAACTAAAAGCTAAACTAATGATTCACGGAGAAAAGGGTTAGAAGGGAGATAAGGGCTCCTAAGAAGGTTAACCAGGCAATGCACCAAATTTAAATGACCACTCATCTATGCTTGAAGCCACACTAGATCAGTCATGAGACAATTTGGACTTGCACTATCTCAAGATCAAGTAAACACATGCTGGAAGAGGTTCATGCAGAACACTAATCTAGACCTGCAAAAGCTTGAAAATACTTCAAAGAGGCAAGTGGAAGGCTAATGGACTAGGAATACACTCATTCACAAATTCACCAAGCACAAGCATACTAAAGCACTAATCGAAGACAAGAAATCGGCAAAAAAATCATCTCATTACATTTAAGAGGTAGTTCTTACAATATCTCCATAGGGTTTAGCTTGGTCGAAGGAGCACGTTTTTGCAAACGTCTCAATGAGCAATCGTCTCCCAGCAAGATGACAAAATTCTAAAAAATTGGGGCAATTACAATGGCAAATCGCGAGATATTTATAGATAAATGGGGAGAGAGAGAAAGGGCTGCTTGAGAAGATGGGAAGAGGGAAGAAGTCATTGATGGCTGTTGACTACTATCGTCACCACTGCCTTGATCATGAAAAGCGTTGCCTAGGATCACCGCAAAATCTTCTCAAATCCCACCTGCATTCAAGTCTCTCTTTGGTGGATATTGAGAAGCCATGTCGCGGGCAGATAGAACGTCACTTCTTTGCACAGCTGAATTGATCTTTGCATTAAAATCGGCATGGCATCTTCATTTGCACGTGTCCTACCTATAAAAGGACGCGGTCTTCATGTCTTTTTAGCTAGCTCGAGCCATATTGCTTCTGCATTGAACAGCAGTTTGTCAGAAGCGAGCCCATGTCGAAAGACAGAAACCTTCATAAATTTTCAACTACCAGCTTATGCCAGTCGCTTGGACTCCCCCCCATGCTCTGATTGGTCGTCCTTGTGCCACTTGTCTTTTATTGATTGGTTTTTTCTACTCTAACTTACGCCACGTGGCAGCCTCTCATTCATCTGATCATGACTTTGGGTTTTCGTGGCTGCTCAACTTGCTTTTGGCTTTCATGACTACTTGTAAATTCTTTTAAGTCAAGTAGCTCTGAAAGCCCGATTTGCACTTCGCAGTGCAAATCGGGTTTTCTTAACTACTCGACTTATAAAAATCTCATACATAAAGTCTTTGGAGAATCCCAACTTACACTATGCAGTGTAATTTGGGTTCTCTGAGCCCCTCAACTTCGGAATTGTCCAACTTGATGTATTTGGGCTTCTCTATCTCCAAGCCTTAAGACTTCGGGCTTTTCAAGCCTTAAGTCTTCGGGCTTTTCAAGTTCAGCTACTTCGGACTCTCGGCACATTAAGTCTTCGAGCTTTTGGAGTCTTAAGTCTTCAGACTTATTTCTTCTTAGCGCTTTTTCTGCGGGTTCCCCTTGTTCTTCGGCATTTCTTCCGTAGGAATTTGCTTGGTTTCTCTCAGACAATTTTTCTGAAGGAATTCCTTCAGAGCTTTTCCTTTCAGACTTCCATTTTGTTCCTTCCCTTCAAAACTATTTTTTGTGGGTTTTTTGGCAAGGACTTTCCCGAAGGGCAAGAGACCTTTCGGGATTTTGTGAATGGTCCTTTTCCTTGTAATTGCCCTTCGAAAATCCTGGAAACAGCCCCTCCGAAAGGAACATACCCTCCGGAACTTTGTTAAGTGCCTTGCTTTTGCCAAGAAAGTGCCCTTTGGCATTTTGAAAATGGTCCTTCCAAAGGGAAAGATACCCTTCGGAAATTTGTCACGGTCCTTTCCGAAAGGAACATGGCCTTCAGAACTTTTGAACAGGGCCTTCGGACAAGTTTTCGGCTCCTCTACGAAGGGAAGGTACCCTTCGGGTATTTCGAAAGTGCCCTTCGGAAGAAATTATTTCAGACAAAAAGTTCAAAACAATTCCAACACTTAGCATTTTGGAGAGACTTTGCCGAAAGAGAGACATTCCTTCGGAAAAATTGAGTGGACAATTTTTTCGAAGGAGAACCATGAGGCTTAAACCAAACCAAAGAAAACCCCGAGGGAAGAACTTTGCAATGATTAATGACTTAGCCAAAAAAAGGAAAGCCGAAAAAATAAAAAAACTTTGCACAAGGCTTAGTCCTTTGACCTGCGGACTTGTTTTGAACATTGTTGCTGGCCCCCTGAACATTGTTGTTGGCTCCCCTAAAGCAAATCCTTCTCTTTGCCCCTTCGATCCATTGCTTCATAAAAAATGCAAGAGCTTTTAAATGTGGACCAAAAATTGGCCAACAATAATCTCTTTGTTTTCATGAATGTCATCGACCATATGCTCACACAAGCCTTTACCTCTTACTAGCTTAGTGACCTTGATCTCCACATCATACTCCATGACCTTGGTAATCCAACCAGCTCTCTTTTCGTTCAAGTCTTTGTTAAGAAGGAAGTCTCTCACTCCAAGATGAGACACCATAAGATAGATTTTTCTATTGGAGAGCATTGCCCTGAACTTTTTAAGGCTTCTTACTTCTGCAAGGACTTGCTTTTCTACAAAAGGATACCTCACCTCATACCCCTCAAGCCCCTGACTAAAAAATGCTATTGGCTGCTCAAGTCCTTCACCATTCTTTTGCATCAACATAGCTGATATATTATCAATATTGGCAAAAGCATACAATATGAAATCCCTTGAGAAATCAGAATTCATGAGTGTGGGTGCTTGGGCAATGGCTTGCTTAATAGCCTCAAATGCTAATTTACCTTCATTTAACCAAGTGAACACTTGGTTCTTCTTCAGCATAGCAATGATGGGCTTAACCAAGTTTGCAAAACCAGGAATAAACCTTCTCACAAAGTTTATTTTATCAATGAAACTTTGGAGTCCCTTCTTATGCTTGGGTAAGGATAAGGCCAAGATGGCACTTATTCTATTAGGATCAATAGTTAATCCTTGTTTTGAGACAATGTGTCCCAAGAGTTTGCCCTCATGAACATCAAGCACACATTTCTTGGGATTCAAAGAGATCCCATACTCTCTACATCTCTCAAAGATCAACCTCAGGTGGTCCATGTGTTCGTTGGTATCCTTGGAGAAAACTATGATGTCATCTAAGTAAACCAACACCATTTGATTCAACAACACTTGGAAAGCCATGTCCATTACTCTTTGAAAAGTGACCCCAGCATTTGATAGGCCAAAATACATCTTTTGATAAGCATGTGTCCCATTTGGTGGTGAAGGCAGTCTTGTATTGATCTTCTTCCCTTACCAGCACCTGCTTGTATCCCGAGTACCCATCCAAAAGATAAAAACGTTCTGAGCCTACAACTATTTGAAGAAGTTGCTCCATGGATGGTAGAGGGTAATGGTCCTTCAAGGAGACCCTATTCAGATCTCTAAAGTCAACACACAGCCTAATCTCCCCACTCTTCTTCCTTACAGGCACCAAATTGGCTATCCATGATGAGTGTTTGATAAGAAAGATAATCTTGGATTCAATCAACTTAGTTAGCTCTTTCCTCATAAGCTCTTCTATTTTGGGGTTGACAGGGTTTTGCTTTTGCCTCACAGAGTTAGCATTAGCCTCAAATCTATGGTATGATGGGCTAACTTTGGATCAAAACCTTTCAGGTCACTGTATTTCCAAGCGAAGATGTCTGAATATTCCTTACAAAGTTCAATGAAAGCATGCCTTTCTGCCTCATTGCTTACCTTCCCAAGCTTGAGGAGCTTATCCTTGAAAATAAGGACTCTTTCATAGTTCCCCTCATCAGTTGACATCACTGCCTTGTCTTTCCTCATATGGTCTCCCTCGTGGAAAAGACTTTCAAGGGTGACCATCCCTTTAGAAAGCTTGTTAGATTTTAGTTGAACAATTTGATCCTCATATTGGTGTTGAAATTTACCTTGGTTGGTGGATAACTTTGCTTCCTGCTGTAAGAAACAAGCAATTTGTTTGTCAATTTCAAAAACTTGCCAATGGACTTCATTATCTAGCACTGATGGCCTCACCACCACCTTGACATGTGGCTGAACGTTGGCCTCTTTTAGCTTACTTGGAATATCAAATTGGGCTCCACGGCTCCCAACATGTCAGCATGCTAATTCTAGTTCCTTGGTACAGCTTGGATGTTGAAGGCTTCAAAATTTTCAATTAGGTTCCACACTCTATTTTTGTAAGACCTCATCAAAGGATTCTTTGTAATGTTCAGGCCTCTGACTTGGTTCACTATAAGCTCACTGTCTCCATATGCTTGCAACATTTTGATTCTTCTTTTATTGGCCCATTGGAGACCACGGATCAAGCCTTCATATTCTGCTACATTAGAAGAGCAACTGAAATGGAACCTACAAGAAGAGAAAAGCTTATTACTTGAAGGGGAAACCAATGTTGCCCCTGCACTTACTCCATTTTTGCTCCTTGAACCAAAGAACAACTTCCACGTACCATTGAGGTCTTCTTTAGGTCCAATGAGGGAAGGCATGAGTTGATTTTCTTCATGTAGCAAATAAACACCCATGTCTCTTTCCTCAACACCTTCCAAAGGGTTGAAAATTTGATTATCCCCCCATAGCTCATCCAAGAACAAGTTTGGAATCTCCTCAGGTTAATTATTCAGTTCTTGACCAATTGTAAATTCATCCTCATCAAGGATAGTACAATTGATGTTTATGTTATCTCGCTAATGAGACTCAATGTGAAATTGTGCCATGGGCTCAGCCTTGATTGATACCCTAGTCCCATACCTTGTTCTGAATGCCAAGTAGGACCAATCTGCTGCTAGATAACCCCCAATTTTTGTTGTTAATTCTCTAGATAGGCATCACGCAAAGTGAGGAGTTACATCAAGGATCCACACATCTTGAGCCACTGAGACACTAGGACAAGCATGTAGGGTCATATTCAAATCTTTGATGATACCAGATGGCTTTGCGGAAGAACCGTCAAGTTGTAGAACTCCTTTGGTATGCGAATCATATTTGAGGTTCAGCTGATCAGCGATGGACTTTGGCATTATTGAAGTGTTAGCTCCACTATCTACCAAGGAATTATATACCAAGGAATCACCAATGATTAATGAAATGTAGAATGGAGGAGGTTTGAACACCTTACTTGATCCTTCTCCCATAGGACCTTGGGTTACATTGGTGAGGACCTTAGTTTCTTTGCTTGGTTGTCTACCTGCAGTTGTTGTAACACCTATCTTGGACAAACCAACTTGAAGGATATCCACTTGACCGGGCATGGAAAGCATGTCCCACATTGGTACGCTCACGTTGGATTTCTTCATTTGTTCAACAATGTTGATTGGTGTGCTACTAACCTTTGCTTGTGCTTTGGGAGCCACTGTTGTTTGTTGAATTTGTGAGCTTTCTGAAGGTGTCAAGACCTTTGGAATGATAGTAGGATCATTAGGCTTAGACAATGGAGTGCTATCAGGAGGTTCCTTGAATGCTCCCTGGTTGTCACCCATATTCATTCTTTTGAATCTTGTATTTGCTGCCACTAGGACATGAGCTTGACTAGAGTTGGCCGGCTGA
The DNA here is from genome assembly GCA_037957365.1 of Torreya grandis. Classification (NCBI taxonomy): domain Eukaryota; kingdom Viridiplantae; phylum Streptophyta; class Pinopsida; order Cupressales; family Taxaceae; genus Torreya; species Torreya grandis. The sequence continues at coordinate 1,746,263 of JARHVA010000326.1, read as the reverse complement.
TTGGATGCATAGCATTCTTCTTGCTCACTGATGACCATCGTAGCATCCGGTTGGTTTGGGACTTGATCCGATCCTTGTTCTTGTGGAGACTGCTCTGGCTTTGTCATCATGGGAGTCTCCGTGCTTTGAGCCATTAAGGCTTGATTATATCCATAAGCAACAACCTGCTACCATTGATCATTAAATGCCCAGCTAAAACCACTATTGGGACAATGGATTGCCCAAAAGATTGATCCCAAGGCATCGTTGCTTCTACCTCTTGAGCCATATTGTTTTGAACAGGAACCAAGGTTTTGGAAAAGCCTGCAACATTTGGATTGTAATTGTTCTGCTTATTATAGCCAGGCTGTCCTTGCCCTTGCTCTCTGTTCTAACCTTGGAAGTTTCCCTTGAAGGGTGGTATATTACCTTGATAAGATTGTTGTTGAGATTAATATGGAGCTTGGTATGACTTGTTGTAAGCTTGTTGTCTCTTGACGTTGACCACATCATTCCCCAAAGATTGGATCATGCTCTTAAGTTCTAAGTAGTTATTTTGCTCTTGGGAGTCGCTAGATCCACTAGTGGAGGCCTTCTCTTGCTTGGGTGAAGGTATAGCGGCAATCATTGGTGTTGGAAGAATAACATCAAGTGGGGGAACAACTGCAAGAGGTGGTCTGATCTCAGGGAAAAGAGGCATTGGGGGCCTAAACTAAACAATTTTCAGCTTTGATAGCCACCTCGTAAGCGTCTGGTAATATATCTCCTCCCATGGATTGGATCATTACTACTGTCGCTGTTTAGAGCCTTCAAATAGTATAAAAATGCAAATTTAGGGGATGGTCTAACAACGGTTGGAATTCTGTCCCAAGCTTTTTGCAATCTTGTGTTGAAGTCTTGCATAACTTCATGAGGAGCTCTCTTGATTGTGGTCAACTATTCTGCTAGTGGCAAATGATCACTCTTGTTTGCAAATCTCTTACATAAGACTATTCCCAGCTGATCCCATGATTGAATAGAGTTAGGAGCTAAACCTTTATACCAATATAAAGCCTTTCCCTTAAAGGATACAACCAATAGTCTGATAGCTATATTTTCTACTGTGACATTATAGATATTGCAGAAATTGACTGTCTGTGATGTGTTCAGTAGGAGTTACGGCTTGGTCTCCTGTGAAATATGGGATGCTTTTGAGGGTTGCTACTAGTATAGGATCGTATTGTGGTAGATTCAAAGGATTTTGGCCACTGAAGCCTACAAAAGCTCTTTGGAGAATCATGGTGACAAAAGGGGCTAACAAAGGTCTTCTTGCGTAGGTATACCTCACAATTGGTTTAGGAAAATAGTTTTCTACGTATGGGTGAGTATGGACGAACCTTAAGCTTCTTGTTGAGTTTAAAGGTAATTCAACAAATTCAAAATGAATATCTCCAAAAGCTGATCTTGTAGTCACCTTTGACATGAAAGATAGTTATTGTTCTGCCACCAGATTGTTGAGTGTTCTTTGGAGTCACTAGATACTGAAAGATGAAAGCTACAACCGCTGCAAATTGATCAAACCAGCATCGAATTTGACCAATCTTTTTCAAAAGTCGTCCCACCGGGCATGCCACAAATTGTTGTAGCATAAAATTGCACCTTTGTAGGAGAGTTTCTCAGGCTCTCTCACTCCTAACTACAAGCATTGGGACAACCTTCGGCTATGGGTATCCTGTAGTGAGGTTGAACCTCTAGGCTTTTTATGAGACTACTTCAGATGCTTCAGTTCAACGCTTATTTTTTGTGTTAAAATCTACTGCTGACTAAGAAAAAGGGATAAAAGGATAACATAAAAAGAAAAACTGAGCTAAGGGAGGTGATGCACCAAATAGAGAGTGATCCACATAAGCATGAAACAAACACTAACTCAGCATAAGATAATTCTTGCTCACACAACCTCACAAACTAGTTAATTTGCATAAGTGTTTCATAAACTAGGTTCATCAAACAATACATGAAGCAAAGAGGAATTTCAAAATCCACGCCAAACATCCATTAATAGCGAAAAGAGCTCAAATTCAGACCTGCAACTAACTTGAAAACACCTAAACATAGGCAAAAAAGGACAATGGACATGGAAGAACACTTCTTCACAAGGCCATCATGCACAAGCTTGCTAAGCACGATTTTCAGGCAAGAGATAGGTAAAAATTGATCTTTTTTGCTTCAAAAGGTCTTTCTTACAAATTTTGACAAGGTTTCTCCATGTCAAATGAGTATATTTTTTTTATGGGGGAGCCAACGGAGATATATGAAAAAAGAGAAGAAGAAAAAGAGAAGAGGCAAGCAAACACAATTCAATAAATGAGATCCAACCACCCTCCGTGAATTCTCACCCACATTTGGGCCAATTAGAACTAATCTTTCAACAAATTAACCACCTTTAGCTCCAATAGTATTCAAGCCCTCTCATTGGTTGTGAAACACACTAGAAGACAAGAACTTGTTAAGGATGATGATGTCATGATCTACTAAAAATAAAAAGTCCAGGAACGTCCTTAATGCTCGAGCTACCTTTTCTAATCCCCTGATCTTCATCTTTCACTTCCATGCCATCCTTCACTTGTCTTACACGTATAAGGACAAAATGCCCATAACTTTGAATCTGGACTGAGTCATGCTGCTTTTGAATTGAGCGGTTGTTTGTCGGAGATGATGGCCATGTCAAAGGACGAGAGCCTCTCCATTATTTGTATACACCAGCTCTTGCATTGAAACCTGGGCCAAATCTTTTCTATAGATGGAAAACAAATCTAAGGACATTGGTTTTCCTGTATCCATTTATGTCGATACAAGTCTATAGATTGCGTAGCTTCTTTTGATCTTTTTAAATGCCAATGGCTACTTGCAAGGGTTCAAAGTTTGACATTTGTGGGCCCGTCATCAATTCCTTCGGACAACTTGTTTTGGCCATTTTCTTCGGACAATTTGCTTAAACCCTTCTCGCAGACAATTTGTCCAAAGGAATTCATGTCTTCAGACTTTATGAAAATGCCCCTTTCCGAAAGGGACGTACACTTCGGCTTTCTTGAAAGTGACCCCCTTTTTTATCCTTTGGAATTTTGAAAAAGCCCTTCAGAAGAATTGAAAAGTTAAAAAGGTCCATTGCCAAGGAAAAGTACCTTTCGGATTCCTTTGAATGGACCATTGGAATTTCAAAATGCCTTCAGCCTCTTTGAAATAGTCCTTCGGAAAAATGCAAGAGCTTTAGTATGTGGGCCAAAAATGGCCAACAGTTTCAATGGGCTTTGGGGAACCAAACAATCCATATCATCGATTACATCCAAAACCTTCTTTCATTGGAATCCAGCCAGGTATGCCTTTATCTCTGACTGAATTCTTCCATTTGGTCATTATGTCATTTTTTACTCTTATAAATGGCATCATCCGATCCATGCGTTGAATATTTATATTCCCCCAAGTGATAATTATTGTATCCAGCTACTGGAAATGGTAAAAACTTGGGTCACTGCTCTTGATGAAACTAATCTCATCCTGATGGGCGATTTCAACTCCATCAAATATCCTCTACAAAGGAGGTTGTTGGTTCCATTAGTTGAACCACCATGGCTCTTGATTATCTAGAGAGTCATACTATTCTCATGGAACTCCAGTTTTCTCAAGGGTCTTTCACTTGGACAAACTGAAGGAAAGGGAAAATTTACATAGCAAAAACCTTGGACAGAATATTCCTCTAAGAAGATTGGAATGTGCTCCATAGGAGAATTGAAGCCTGAGTTGCCGACACTACATTGTCTGACGGTGACCACTGGCCTATTATGTTGACCATTCTCCCCCAGCAAATGATGACAAAGCAGAGCCCCAATTCAAGTTTGATTCTGCATGGACTACCAAAAAGATCATTTAGGATGAAATGGGTAAATGGTGGGAAAAAGATTCATTTTGTAAAGGATTTCAAATGTACAAAATCATCCATAAATTGAAACATATCATAGGCAAAATAAAACAGTGACATAAAATTGAGATGAGCATGCGTCATACACAAAGTGCTTAGCTCCATGATCGAGTGGCAGGAATACAAATTCAGATCTGAGAGCAAGGTCATACTGATAATTTAGAACATGAAAAATAGCAAGCAATACATGCCTTGTCAGAATTTCAGAAAAAAATAAGAGCTACACCAGTATCAAAGATCCCAGGGCAAATGGATTAGAGTAGAAGACTCCAACACTAAACCAAAAACAGACAATAATTGAATACAATCCAAAGGCTTCAAGGGGATAGTGGGAACTATATCACGGATCAAGCTGACATGTTAGCACATGCAACCTCCTACTAACAGGAACTTCTATCAATATTATTTGGATTTCATCAAATCAGATCTGCTGGTAGCGATTGAAGAATCAAGGCAGAATAAGCAAATGCTTAGCCAATTAAATTGTATGAAATCAATCCTTATTCCTGTTGACCAAATTTTGGTCCTGCAAGCCAAAAATCGGTCTCCCTTTTCTTTCCCTGTTGTCCTAAGCAGTCAGTCTCTGATGTCTTCACCTTACTGCAATTGTGGTTTTTCCCTTTGTAATAGGCCTGTTCTTATAAAGAGCCGAGTGATCTGAGTCTTGTAGGTTTTCAGGTTGATATGGGGCTTATTTCGCTTTGAGCAATTACCTTGGACAAGCCTTTTTGAAAAAGGAATGGGCCAGTTTCAAATAGACGCAAATCTTTCACAAAGCTCCGAAGGTCAAGTGCCTTTGCGGAGAGCAGGCAAGTGACAAATGGGACCATTCATAAAGCTCTGAAGGACAACTTTGGACCCAAGATGCCCTTGTGGAGGGCAGAGAACACATTTGAAAGAGACCAAGGCCGAAAGCCAAAAGGGAAGTTCCTTCGGAAAAGTGACAAGGCAAAGCCAAGGATTTCTTCGGACTTTTTGTCTGAAGAAAATCCATGTAGAAGACAAAGGTAAAAAACCAAAGGTAAATTCCTTCGGACTTTTGTCCGAAGGAATTTACAAAGAGAAGGCCGAGACATTGAAGGCACATTTCCTTCTGGCAAAATGTCCAAAGGAATTCCTTCGGACATTTTGTCCGAAGGAATTCGAAAGACAAGGGAACCCGAAGGAACCCGAAAGGCAGGTGCCCTTGCGAAGGGCTCTCAGCTGCCAAAAAAGGACCCTCTCTTCTTTTTCGAGGGGTCACTTTCCCTTTGGGAGGGTTCATTTTGCAAAAGCCGAAGGAATTGTTAAAAGATGATGACGGGCCCGAGAACGTCAACTTCAGCATGGCAAACTAGCCATTGGAGGTTCAAACGTCTGGTGACGTGCCCACAAACGTCAAATTCAAGATAGTGAAATAGCCGTCGGTTTTCAAATGGTTATAGGCCCGCAGACATCAATTTTGATGGGATGCATTAGCCGTTGAAGAGAAGCCAAAGAACAATTTCTTTCAGACAAGCGGCCGAAAGATTTCTTTCGAACATTTTGCCCGAAAGAACTCATAAGCGCAGGTCCGAAGGAATTCAAAGGCATAAGGCCAAAAGGATAGACTCAGCGACCCACTAGGAAAGGAGCCAGGAGGGGACAAAAGATAGCCCCGAGAGCCAAGTTGCCAGGAAAAGACAAGAAGTAGCGTAGGAACGAATAGAATAGTCCAGGTGGCACAGAAGGTGTCGGCAGGAGAAGTTATTGTTGCAGATGAAATAGTCCCCACCAAGTGGTCATCAAAGGGAGCGCAAGCATTCAATAGCGAGGCCCGTTTTTCTTTGTTTAGCATTGAGAAGCAGATAGTCGCATAAGTTTCATAGAGAGGCGGCCTTGTCTTTCAAACAACAAAGCAACCCATGCTTTAGCAGTAACATTTAATACAGTTTAAGCAGCAAAGTCAATATCTATGACATCTACATCATGGTTCTTTCAGACCATTTATGGAAGGATGACAACAGCATGAGCGGATTCCTCTTCCCTAGGTGTTTAAGATAGTATGGGCCGCTTGTTCTTTGGGAGACCAGGAGTCTTTCCCTTAATGCTATATATTGTAACCTCTCAGCTTGAAAAAGATATCTCACTTGTTTAAGGCAAAGCCCTGCCAAATTTTACCTTTGAATCAAAAGAAAGTATTTTACCTCCATCTCATGTGTTATACTTTTGAATATGTCTATGCATCGACTTTGTGTTTAGTCATTTCATCTTGATGCTTTCATAGATCGACACCAGCATATCTAGTATATCCCAGACCATTTCTGCAAGTTAACAGGAAGTGCCCAAGTTGGAGCATAGAGACAGAAGAGCAATTATCTGACAGTGTGCTTCTACAGCACCAATGGTAGGTTCTTTTTCTTTGTATCTCCATTAAGCCCCTTGTAAAACGCCCACGCAGTCTAGTCTTTTGCTCAAATGAAGTCTTTGTTTCACTCTTTTGGTGTAAAGTGTTGATATAAGCTGAGTAGATCGGATCATTTGGTGCATCACCGTTTTAGATAGGTTCTACTTTTGTTATATCTTTCTCTCTTTTCACACCCCGACCACCTCCCCCGCCCCCTTCCCCAATTATTAACAGTAGTAGCTAAGGACCTCAAAGATGCATAATGGGGAGCTAGCCCATATCTAGAGATTCATTCCTCGAATTTGCCAAGCCCACAGCAAGGGGAATGTCTCCATTGTGCCACATGGAAGAGAGAAGCTGAGCATTCTTTCTAAAGGTGCAGTCCATAGCGTCAACAATTCCTAAAACAAACAAGCCTCATATACTTAATCAATATCGTTTGATTGCTCTTTGCAATATGGTATACAAAATCCTTTCAAAGCTTATCAACACTGGAATCAGACCTTTTCTCCCAATTTTCATCTCACAGTCCCAATCAGCATTTGTTAAAGGGTGTCAAATAACAAACAGTATTATAGTTTTCCCAGAACTTCTACACTCTTTAAAAATCCAGACAAAACCAGGGATTACACTCAAACTGGACATCTCAAAAGCCTTTAACCAATGCAATTGGAAACTCATTCAAATGACACACTCAAGATTTGGTTTTGGAGATCAGATATTTCAATGGATTAGCAGCTGCATTTCTACTCCAACCTATACATTTGCCCTAAATGACATCACAAGTTAACCTTTTCATTCCATCAAGGGACTTAGGAAAGGAGATCCTCTTAGTCCTACTTTCTTCATCATTATGAGTGAAAACTAAGCAGAGTTGTCCAGCAAGCTAAAAATGAAAAGAAAATTCATGGCATATCAGCTACAGAGAGGGGAACTAGATATACCAATTTCCCTTTTGTGGATGATACCCTCCTTTACTCAACAGTGCTTACTAAGGAAGTTGCTTATCACAAGGATATCTTCCATACCTAACAATCAGCCTCAGGGCAACAGGTAAATAATGCAGAATGAAATATTTTATTTCTCAACAAATTAGTAAAGAAAAAAAGGGGCATTATTAAAATTCTTCCATCCACAAAAGGGTATTTTCCAACAGTCTATCTGGGCTTCCTTCCATCTCAAAAAAAAAAAAAAAAAAAAGATTATGGGATTCAATGCTCTCCAAAATCAGATCTAAAATCTCTCATTGGAACAAGTGGCTCAGTTTTGCTGGAAGAATCCAAATGATTAAGGCAGTTTTGCAAGCAGTCCCAATATATATGCTCTCCATCATACCCGTACCTCTTTTGATTGCCAACCAATTATTACATATTTAAAGGCACTTTCTTTGCCAGGACAATGAGGACAAATTCAAATATCCTCTTGTGGCCTGGCCCACAGTCATCAAGAGGAAAGCGGGAGGCTGGAATATCAAAGACCCAATGAAAACAACATGGAGACTCCAAGTAAAGAATATGCCTTGGCAGGTTACACTCAGAAAAAATACAGTGAACATGTCACTATCTTGTCACAGCCAATTCAGCCTCACGAGCAAATGGCTGAAACCTTCAAACATATTTATGTTGGTATTCAAAAAACACAGCCCCTTCTAAGTTGGCAAATAGAAAAAGGGATATCTACCCCTTTCTAGAATTCCAGTTGGAATGGACTACCTCCAATCTCCATTAATGATGCCCAAGCCTTCCAAGCAATACTCCATGCACAAGGGTATATATTGTTGGTGTGGACTATTGTAAGTCAGATCAACATGGTCCAATCTAGCATCTGATGTAATCGCATTGAGTTATCCAAGGAAGCAGACAAGCCTCCAGACAGAACTCCATCAACACCCCCATTTTCTATCTAACAAACAAGATACATTAATCTAGGGATACACCAACACAGGAGAGGTAGCAATGGCTTCAACATATCAAATGCTAAATCAGCATACTATTACTCACAATACACAATGGAATCATCTTTAGGACAGCAGAGACTGGCCAAGGATCAAAGCATTCCTATGGCTCATCAAACATAATAAAAATTCTAACAGCCGATAATCTTCAAACCAAAGGTTTCATTGGACCTTCCATATGTCCCAATTGCAATCAAGCTGCTGAAACAATTCAGCACGTTTTCACCACATACAAAATGGTTGTAGCAATATGCAAACAAGTGGAGTCCTGGTTTCATAGACCAGAAAAGAAAATCGCCATAATTAATCAGGATTGGTACAGATGGATAAAGCTTCCAACAAAAATGCCTCTAATTAAGCATCTACAACAAATTTTCCTGAGTCATATTACCTGGGAACTGTAGAATGAAAGGAACTCTCATATTTCCAATGAAGAGAGAACTCCAGCATTCCTCCTTCGAACCCTGAAAGCCAATATTCACATACCTCTTTATGTCAATTCAAAGACAAAGATGACAGTGGGAACTCATCCACTATAGAGGCGTGTTGGGTAGCCAACAAACGGAATATTCCATTTAATTTCAATTTCAAATGGATTACTCTTCAAGATAGAATTAATTGGGAACTCCCTCCAAAAGGTCGACATAAAGTTAATTTTGGAGCAGCTAAAAACAACCCTGGCCCAGCAATGATTGGAAGAATCATCAGAGTTGAAACAGGACTGTACAGTCAAGCTTAAGCACATTACATAGGAGCTCAAACCAACAATTATGTAGAACTTCATGCTTGTCAATATGGAATTCAGATTGCAAGATTGTTGCCCATTCAAAATCTCATTATAGAAAGTGATTCTAGAATCATTCTTACTATGATTTCCAAAGATTTTCAACATCATCATCACCACTTGGGCACACATGCTATCCTACAGAACTGGCAGATGGTGGGCATTGTATATCAAATAGTGAACCATCTTAAGAAGTTCGATCAAATAATCATACGACATCAATGTCGATGGGACAGTAGTGTTGCAGACCACCTGGCCAATTTGGCTATTACTTCATATCCTTGGCATAAGTATCCACTCTTCATTGCTCCAACCCCTCTTCCATATCATATTTCTCCTTTGGTAGCCTTAGAGCAAACTACCATAACAGACCACTCAGATGTATTGTATAAGTGATCGAAAGTGTGGAAACACCTTGCTGACTAAGTACTTCCATCTTTTTAAAATACTCATGCCTAGTCCCTCGTTTAATTGGCACCCTCTCAAAGATTGCATTAGCCTTTTTGTTGCTTTTTTTATTTGGTCTTTTATTAATTCAACTTTCCACTTCTTTTGTCTTCACCCCCGCCCTGCCCCGCACCGCCTCCCCCGCCCCTTCCCCAAACTCTTGTTTATTACCTGCCCTTTCCATCTATTCCCTAGCCCTTTACCACTTTCATTCTATACAACAGTTTTCTCCTTTTATTTTTTATTCCCATTTCTTTGTCTTTGCATGGTTTTCTACCCCCCATTTGTCTAATCCTCAATCCTTATAAATACCGTCGGCTTTTTCAGTCTGCTACTTGACATTCCATTTGTCTTCATTGAATGATTCCTAAAGCATCTATTTGAAGCATTATTTTGTTTTATTTACCTCTCCTTTCTAAGGCTCCTCTCAATGCCACCTCCATAGCTTAGTAGTTGCACCACCATATGGCTCATCCTTCCCTCACCATGCGACTGTCTATTTCCAGTTGGTGTTCTTCTCCTTCTCAGCATCCCACTCTCCACTCTCGCTAACCACAATATTCCTTGCATATACATGTTAGATTTCCTTTTGATACAAGTAATATTCATAAATACCAAAGTCACAATATAATCAGAACAGAGATATGGCCCACTAGGAGGCGGAGGAACAAGGGCAAGATGACCTATTCCTTCTGAGAGTTGTTGGTAAAAAGAGCATTGGATCTAACCAAGTTGACTGCTTGAATACCAGGCCATTAGCGACTTGCACTCCACATAGTCTCCCAGAAACAATTGCTAAGCAACCTATAGACCGTGAAGTCCTCTCAGCAGCAATAAATTATCACTGAACTGTGTCTAAAATCTTTCATTGTCTCTATGACATGATGCAATCCTCTCAGGGTCACAATGGAAAAACTCACCTCAATCTTCTTGTTATCAGCAAACTAGGTATTAAAAAGTGGAAACCCTCAAGGCATTTAAATAGAGGAAAGAATAATGAAAATAATAGAAACAATCTTCAAAGCAATGTGATTCAAGTGCATCAAAGGCAAAAAAGAACTAAGCATCCTTCTACAATAGATGCAAACAACGTTCAACACCAACAACACAACAAAATGAAGTCCACTAAGCAACAATGTATCAATGTTCAGGAAGATGATACAACACTTGTGCAAGAAGAGCTTCCCACTAGAATTTGTCCCCAACCAGGTCCACATTCTCACCCTTAGCTTCATTGGCCTCAAGAAATGGACCTTAGGTTGCATAGACCTCCTATTGGTTAACCTTTGCCCCACTTATCTTCTTAATAATTTAGTAATTGTAACTATCTTGTATCTTGGTTACCCTTGTTCGTCAATTCCTTGCATGTGGTATCCTTATTAGATCCTCGATACACCCCTTTATTACAGTTATTATCACAAATCATTTTTCTATTTTGAGCCTTAGTGAGAGCTATACCCCATGTCATAGGCTTAGGTTTTGGAACCCTATCCTCTTGACATTTGAGTGTGTATTACCCTCTTCTAGGTCTATTATTCTAGGTCCTTACTTGCTCTTCGAAGTATAGATAGACTCAATTGTTATAACCTTGTTTGTATCCTAGTCTATTGAGAGAAAGCAGATTGTTATTAATCATCCTAGCCTGTGAATACAAGAAACAACCAGAATGTGACCATCTTCACAATAGGAATAAAAACCAACTGTGCAAGAATCACAGTGGGAGTAAAAATCAACTCCATAGAAGGAACCATCTCCTCATCTATTCCCTCTTGTTGGGAAAATGCTTTTGCAACCAGATAAGCCTCGTACTTGTCCAAAGTACAAATTTTTTTCAACCATTTGCATCCAATGGGTTGTTTAACTGACTATTCACATGCCATACAAAGGTTATAAGCAAGAAAAAAATGATCATGCTCTACTGAAGTAACAACCTTGTTTCCGATCCCCTAAGCCAGTGCCTGTGACTGAGGCATATCATCCTCCTGAACAACTATATGTGCATTTGACGGAGATTTAGGAATTGCATCCTCCTGCATATCCTTCATGATGGATATTCCCTCCACAACTAGTGCATGTAAGTTGACTATAGCAAGGTCAACAAACCTATGAGGAATTTCATCCTCCAACACATCTTGTATGGTGAAGTCTCCCTTCACACATGCATTTACATTGATTATAGTAGGATCAAATAACTTATGCAAGCCACTTTCCCCAATACCCAAGGCAATTACTCTATCATATTTTATATCAAACACAATACATTATTTCCCAAAGATATGTACAACAATGTTGGGATTATTCGTTACCTAATTAACATATGAGATTTTTATTCATGCTAGGAACATACCTAACATTTCTTATTTTGATTTTTCTAACATTATTCAATACCATGCGAGTATCTCTTATCCCCTCTATTGCATATGATTGAATATCAGCTAAGGAAACTGAATCAAAAAACTTTGAACTTGAAATAAATTTGACATACCCGTCCTTACAACATGTGAAATGTCGAGATGTGCAGGAATCAATGAACTAGTAACTCATAACACTAACATTTGAGTATAATGCCACAAGGCCATATTCTTTCTCAAAATCTCGTCTTTGTTTAACTCCTACCACATTTTTCACCTAACTACTTTGTTGGGAAATTACATATTGTGACTTTCGACAATCCTTTATGAGATGTCCAACCTTATGACAATAAAATCACTTCACCTTATACTTTGAAGATGAATCAGCAAGGATATGTTTTCACTTCCCCTTTGATTGAGCAACAAGTGCACTCTTTGTTTGTTCAATATTGAACTCATGCGCTTGAGTTTGTTTGCATTCCTTATGTATCAAATAAGAACTAACGTGATCAAATTTTAGCCTTTGGCTTTCCGCCAGCAAGTGTAAAGCCGCCACAAAAGATTCATATGGAGGCGTTAAGTTATTTAGAATAAGAACCACAATGTTGTCATCATTCACCTTTTGTTAATGGATTCTAACTGGTCTCAAAGGTCATTCATTCAAAGGTGTTCTAAAAGAGACTCATCCACATATATCTTTGAGAAAAATAGCAAATTCTTCATATACACAACCCGATTTTTCTTTGAATTTTGATATTTACTTTTCAAACTAGTGCAGAGCACACTTTCATTAGTGGCATTCCAAACCTCAAGAATCATGTCATTGTTGACCATTTTTGGTCCAACAGGCCAAAATCAGTCCCCTTCTTTCCCTGCTGTCCTGAGCCAATTTCATTTTTTGATTTTGCACAAGTCTAGAATTTTCTACAGACTCCACAGGATTTTCTACGGACTCCACAAGAATTTCTACGGACTCTGCAGGTCCATTTCTACGGACTCTGCAAGTATGTTTTCTACGGACTCTGCAGAGAATAAATGGGTTCCCAACACTTAGGTGCAAAATGGACAAGTGCTTGTTTCAAGAGTTTGGTTCAAGTGCCTAGTTCATCGTTTTGCTTCAACGGCTTGTTTCAATGGCTCAGTTCAACAATTTGATTCAATGCCTTCGTTCAACGTTCAGTTCAACGGGTTGTTTCAAAGGGACGGTTCAATCAAAAAAGTTCAAGAGAGCCTCCCGAAGGACAAGTGCCCTTGCGGAGGGCACTTGGTCAGCGACAACACCTTTCAGGAGGGTCATTTTCAACTTTCCCGAAGGGCACTTTTGAAGGTAGTCGAAAGGCAAGGACGAAGAATAATTTCTTCGGACTTTTGTCCTAAGGAATTCCTTCAGACAAAAAGTCCGAAGAAATTCGGAAGGGCTACGAACAAAGATCCCGCCAAATGAACAAGTAAAAAGACTAAGGCAAAGGCGACATAATTCCTTCGGACTTTTTGTCCGAAGCAATTCGGAGGAAAAGCCCGAGAAAAATTCCGAAAAGACGAAGGTAAAGTGCTCGAAGCAATTCTTGCGGACTTTTTTGTCCGTGGGAAAATGTCTGTGGGGAAAATGTCTGTAGGAATTCGCTAAAGAGAAAAAAGCCGCCGAAGGACCCCGAAGGGTAGGTGCCCTTGCGGGGGACTCTCGGCTGCCAAACGAAGGGCACTTCTCCAAAGCCGAAGGGACCCCTCCCCTTCGGGAGGGTCCAAAGCAAAGCCCAAGGGTAAGGGAGCAACAAAAGGCCGAAGAGAAAAGACCACAAGAATTGCCAATGACGGTGACGTCTCCGAAACCATCAACTTCAAGGAAATAGACTAGCCGTTGTTTTTTCAAACGATGACGGGCCCGCGAACGTCATTTTTTCAGCAGAGAAATAGTCGTTTGATCTTTGAACTCTTGAGCGCCAACCAGAAAAGAGCCCACAGACAAAGAGACAGAAGCCAACAAACGGCAAAACCAGGAAGACAACGCTGGAAAAGGACAAAAGTTGAGGATGAAAGGACAAGATCGAATGTTTGGTGGAACTTTATTTTGCCTTGGATTTCGTATTACGGTTTGGAGCAAATTGCATTTTTAAATAAAAAATAATGATTATCATGGGATCCATATGAGAATCAAGAATGGTTGTTTTGTTAGTAATATTACATTATCTCAAAGAATTAAAAATCACTTTGTTGAGGCAGTATAGGAAAATGAGATTATAAAACTTCTAAATTTGACTAAGCAACATAGTTTGACTTTTAAAATAGCCCTATTTGTGGACATATCTGTATTTAGCCAATTATATTGGGTTTTTAAGTAAGATTTTGATTAATTTTTTTCGAGGATATTATGCCCGAGTGGTATATTTTTGAGACATGCCAAGATGTCCATTAAAGAGAATCTGACAATATCAGACGATGAAAGTCAATGACCGAAATCCGAAACACTGTTGAAACCTTGCAATCCATTTTAGAATTGTAAGTACTTTTGAAACAACTAAAGAGTATAGAGATGTTCTTATAGAAATTGATTTATACATGAACTTGGGAATGCTTATGGTTATGTAACTTCTTAGGACTTTAGATAACATGCCTACATCTAAAGTAACAAATTGTTAATAAGAATATAAGAATTCTAGAAAACAAGAAACTTCAACCATAATTTTGATGGCTAAGAGCATGTTAGCAGCTATTACTTATAGAATTAAATGCTTGAACCTAGATTGTGTAGAGTAGAGACAAAAAAAAATGGTGAAAATGTTTGTACCATACATAATGTGAAAGTATTTATATGAAAAAATAATTAGATTGTTTTAGCATAAAATAGTGCATCATGATGTGTGACTGGAAATATGTTTTCCTTAGATTATTGTGCAATTTAATCCAGGGTATGCCTAAGTGGTATAATCCCATATTTGCTTGTTTAATTACAGTGTAAGATTGTTTGTTCGTGTTTGAGTAGAGTGCTCAAGCACAATGATCTATGACATTATGGAATGTCATAGTCTACAGTACAAAAAGTACCTGGATGCTATATATTGTATTTGTTTTAACTAGACCCACACCTACGTAATTATAAACATGCTGGTTGTTACTTTGATTAGTAAGTTTAATAACAATTAATAGGACATAATAGTTGCGTGCATACAACCTTGTGAGAATATAAACTAAGATTAGACTTTTATGTGTTAGCATGATTTGTTTTGTTATATATACCTGCTTGGATAAAAGATAATGATTTCATGTAATTAACTTAGTGTTGTCAACCTAGTGTTGCACCCTGAATCGAAGACGTACTGAAATGACTAATCCTCTCTCCAGTTGAAACAATGGGATCTTCTCACGAGGGTGGGTGCCTCAATGGTGAGAAAAACCTCGAGAGAACACTGGTTCCTATATGATGTATCAATAAGGATATTTACTCTGTGTTGTGGACTACCATGGAAAAGAGAGAAAGAAACTTGAAGGGGAAATCCTACCTAATAACGGTGATACACCAGAATGTTGATCCACCCTACTTGGAACCTTGAACACTGAAAAAAAAAGGGAAAAGGAAGACCTTTGATTTCAATTGATCGCTATGCATAAGTATTTCATGAGGAGGTTCGATCCAATGACAAAAATGTGAGGAAAAACGATGGAGAGGTCTGATACAAGACACTATGCAGCCACCTAACATCCGCTTACAACTTCAGCAAAAGACATATAAAACACTGAACATGACCTGCATAACATGATAAGCTAGCAACTAAGTACGAATCAGAATTTGGGAAGGGAAAGAAATCTACCACGTATGCAAATTGTTGAATGAATGTCCACTATGCCAACACTTGAAATTTGAAAGTACAGTCCTATAGATTAAAGAAATTACACCACTCACCAATGGCAGAGTTTGGTCTTACCAAGAGAGAGATGGATGATAGGGATAGGCTAAAAAGCCTGCTTAAATAGCATAATTGACAAGAAAAAAGTAGAAAATAGAAGAGAACTAAAACTGAAAATAACTACAGTTGTAGCAAGTCGAAAATGGATTTATCTTTGCATGTGAAGCGCTGGAAATGGACCATGTCCTCTTTTGGAAGCTCTTTCACATGCATGAAACTTCTGGCTGTTTGAAACATTCAACACTTTGCCCGTTCATCATGCAAGACAACTTTATTTTCAGAACTGAAGCATGTTTGTTTTCTTAAACGTGTTCACTTCGTTGCAGTCACTCACATTTGTCTATGCATGATCTTTGTTCATCCTACCTTTTTCTTTATTCTATGTTTGTTTTATTCATTATTCATGCTTATGTCCTGTTGACCATTTTTGGTCCTGCAGGCCAAAATTGGTCTCCCTTTTCGGGCTCCCTTTTTGGTTCTTGCCATTTCCATGCCTAGACATGAAAGTTAATGCAAAATATGCTTCTGCAACTCATTTTCTCTTCTTAGAATACAAAAGAGCTCAACTTCAAGCACTTGGCACGGAAGGTACAGGCAGAGTTGGAAGGAGTGATTATACAGGTGTTTGCAAAAGGTGCTAGTTTCATGAGAGTTCCAAAGTTGAGTGCAAGTTTTGTGTTTTCAAACGTCCAAGGAGCTCCATGATGTGTTCTCGGGTCTGACAGAGCAAATAAACTGTTTCAGAGGGCTTTTAATCAGCAAGATGGACCAAATTCAAAAGACCAAAGGATTGTTTTTAAAAGCCCTAAGGGCAGGGAACACTTGCGGAGGGATCAAAGAGAAGGCTGAAAACGGGGTAGAGTTTTCCTTCAAAAAAGACTAAGGCAAAAGGAAGGATTTCCTTCAGACTTTTGTTCGAGGAATAAATCCAAAAGAATCCAAGGCAAAGGTCAAAAATCCTTCGGGCATTTTGTCCGAAGGAAAAGACAAGGAAATTCAAAGGATCAATTCCTTCGGACATTTTGTCCGAAGGCATTTGTCGAAGGATTTTCCCAAAAGAAAGAAAGGGCCGGACTTTTGAAGACACATCTCCTTTGGACAAAATGTCCGAAGGAATTGAGAAGCCAAGGCAGCCCAAAGGAGTGCGAAGGGCAAGTGCCTTTGCGGGGGACTCTCGGCTGCCAAAAGGGACCTTTTTCCAAGCCCGAAGGGACACCTTCCCTTCGAGAGAGTTCAACGACAGAGGCCCAAACAAAGAAAAAAAAGGGGAGATATCCTTCGGAGAAAAGTCGGAAGGAACACTTCGGAAAGTGAAGCCAAAGGAAAGAAAGCCAAAGGAAAGTGAAGCCGAAGGAATTACAAAGGGGTGACGGGCCCGCAGACGTCAAATTCACAACGATGGAATAGCCGTTGGCTTTCAAATCACGAAGAGCGCGCGAACGTCAACTTTGAGGCAGTCAAGCAACCATTGGTCTTTAAATGATTGAGCGCGAATCCGAAGGAATTCAAAGGGCTTAAGGCCAAAAGGAAGAGACCGTCGAGAAAGGAGCCTGAAAAGCCAAAGATTGACAGAAGATAGCCCCGAGGGCCGAGAGAGCCAGGAAAAAGACAAAAGCTGGGAAAGGACAAAAGCCAAGCGTAGAAGCAGACAAAACAATCCAGGTGGCAAAAGAAGGTGTCGGCACAAGGAGTTATTCTAGCAGTTGAAACAATGTCCGCCAAGTGGTCATCAAGGAGCGCGAACAATGAAGGCGCGGCCTATTTTTTCTCACTTTGCATTGATGAGTAGACAACCACGTGAATGTCTTTAAGAAACGGTCTTGTTTGCAGACAAAGGGGTGCGGCCCATGCTTTCACAATAATATTTGAACGTCAAAGTCACGACTGGCAACTGATACAGCATGTTCTTTCAGCGACTTCCTCTTCCCAATGTTTTTTAACGCATCATGGGCCACTTGTAAAAAAGGGCGCCATTACTTTCTCTTTCTCTATGTATATTGTAATCTCTCATTTGAGATGATATCTCTCATTTTGTAAGGCGAAGCCCTCCCAATTTTTCACCTTGAATCAATAGAATACGTTTTTACCTCTATTTGGTTGGATATATCTCTAAGTGTACCTGAGTATTAACCTTGTGTTCAGTCATTTTCCATAATGCTTTCACAAGTTTGATACCAACATACCTGGTATAGACAAAGCACCATTCCTGCAGGTAACAAAAAGTGTTGTATCTGGACGCAGAGGCAGAAGAGGGTTACCAGATAGTGTGTTTTCCTACAGCCCATGTGGTAAGTTCATTTTCTGTGTCTTCATTAAGCCTCCCTGTTGAGCTCCCTACAGTCTTGTCTTTCCAGCAGATAAAGTGTATGTATGTCCTCTTCTGATATAAAGTGTGAGTAAATGAGTAGATCAAACTTTTTTCGTGCATCACCGTATTAATCTAGGTTTTGTTTTCAGTAATCCTTCTCTCTTTTCAACCCCCCCACTATATATATTAGCAATAGTATTGGAATAATTCAGAGATGCATCAAAGGGAGCTAGCCCTTATCTAGAGATTCTCCCCTCAGTTTTGCCAGACCCACAGGCAAGAGAGGAGTCTCCATTGTGCCGCGTGGAAGACAGAAGCTCAGCGTTCTGTCAAAGGTGCAATCCACAGCGTCAACATGTCCATGTTCAATTATGCTTCAGTCTTTGCTCATGCCTCTATTTTTGTGTTTGTTTTACTTGTTCAGTTTTGGTTCAGTCCTCTTTGTGCTTATGTCTCTATTCATGCTATTGATCATGCTCAGTTCACTTGGTGTTTTCTTTGGCTTTTCCCATGTTCTGCTTTAATTCAGAATTCGGGCTTTATTTTGGTCAGGCCTTTGTGTTTATATTTTCCTATGCTTCTATTTATTTCTGCAGGGTCTTGTGTTGTCTGGTTACTGTCGGGTTTTCGGCTCTCAGGCTTTTGGTTTTCGTCCTTCAGACAAATTGTCCAAAGGACTCTCTGCCTCTTCTCTTTCCCGGGGCTTGGCATTTTCTTTTCTCTTTTTTGGCCTTTGCTTACTCTTTAGCCTTTGAGCTTTTGTTCCTTGCTTGTGGCCTTGTCTTTTCTATCGGGCTTTTTGTCCCTCCCGAATTCCTTGTGCCTTTGTTTTATTTCTATTGGGTTTTTCCCCGAGTATTTCCTCTGTCGGGTCTTTTTCTGAATTCCTTCAGACTTTTTGTCCTAAGGAATTCCTTCTAACAAAAGTCCGAAGGAATTCGTCTCCTTTAGCTATCTTTCCCTGAAGGGCATGTGCCCTTCGGGAATTTTCGAAATGTTCCTGACACTATGAAGGTGCCCTCCTCAAGGGCTTTCGTTTCCCAAAAATGCCCTTCGAAAAAATGGAAAAGGTCCTCTCGCCGCCTGAGTGCCCTTTGCAAGGGTATGTCTGCCTTCAAAAGTGCCCTTCCAGCTTTTCCAAATGGCCCTGCCAATGATCAAGGTGCCCTTCAGAGAAACTGTAAATGACCCCTTAGAAGTCTTGCAAAGGTCCTCTTCGTGCTTGAAGTGTCCCCCGCAAGGGCACATACCCTTCGAGGTTTCTGAAAATGACCCTTCAAAAAAAATGAAAGGTCCACTTTGTTTTTGAAGTGCCCTCGACAAGAAATCCCCTACCCTTCGCAATGTCCAAGACCTTTTCAGGGTTTACAAGTGCCATTACTTATAAAAACTTTATAAGACAAGTTGATGCACAAATCCGCTTCCCTCTATAGACCAACTCAGGCCCTTGGATTGCTTTTACTTATAAAAGTAAATAAGTAAGACACCCCTGTAAACCCGATATGCACTGTAGACCCATTCGGGTTCTTCGAGTGCTTCAACTTATAAAAGCTAATATGTAGTGCAACATCACAAACCCGATTAACACTGAAACTGCCATAGACCCTTTCGGGTTCTCTAGGTGCTCCTACGTATTAATTATAAAGCTTATAAGTAATGTTGTCTTGCAAACTTGAATTGCTCTGTAAGTGCTAGAAATGATGATTGGTTGATGAGAAAACCCTTGTACCTGCACAAAAGTGACATCCTCGATTTCTCAAGGGTCAAGACCTGGTTTTCAAGGCAAATGGTCATGGTAAGCAAAGTTTCAAATGGTAATGGTGACGATTTGGCCTGTGAGGCAAAAATGTCAACATTCTTGACGACTCAGTTGGGTAGCATGCCTGCTATGCTTAAGGACCAGATCATAGATAAACTCTTGGGATCACACAATGACTGAAAACTAACACATGAATGGCCATACAACCTTGCTTTTGAAAGGACACAACTTTCAGATTCAAAACGAACGAAAGGGAAACACACAAATGCAAGGGAAACTAGCTAACAAAATAAGCGTGCAAAAGCACTTTATTGGAAAACAAGCTAAACTAATGTGCTGGAACGGCACTTGGAGGAAAGCAAAACTACTCTATACTAACTCAACAAACCAATACACAACATGATCCACCCAGATCAAAAGGGAAATTCGTGAGCTCACTCCTTTGAAGAGATGACACAAGTTGCAAAGCATGATATTTACCAAACATAACTTTTACTGAAGCACTCTTTTTGTTGATAGGAGCAGTTATATGTTCATGTGCTTTGGATGATGTAGTTAGGCCTCCAACTTCCATTTTCATATTCAAGGATTGAAGATATGAAAAAAGGATCTAATCATCTTCCTCCCATATTCTTCTTTGTTTCTTTAAGATTACAATTTCTGCCTTATTCATCGACTGATCATAATCTGGTACATTCTCATTCAATGGTTAAATTGGCAATTCAGCCGGTACACTTAGATTGGCATCTTCCTTATGATCCATTTGAGATGGCACCTTGTCAAAGTCTTTAGATCTTTGATAAGCATCCAAACATGGCTGTAACATGTCTTTAAATTTTGCCTGATGAACAGATGCAACAGTACTCTCTTCAAGACATTTTTTTACTTCTACTTGGGGTGGAGATGGACTATCAACTTTTGCACAAAAACTTTCTAAGTCATCCCAAAAGGCTTCTTCATCATGATCAACTGAAAGGACATGAAAAACATCAGTATTCTTACCATTTGAAATACGCTGATTACATATTTCTACCTTTTGGATAGTCATATGGAATCTCTTAATCTGCTGTGCTTGCTCCGTCTTCATCTTCTGTAGAGAATGGCATCTCATCTATCCACTCGAGTTCCAGCTCATCTTGTTTTGGAAAATCCATAATAGTGTTGCTTTCTTGAAGCTCCAAAACATTGGTGAAATTCTTAAATGAATCATCAACCCGTTGTTCTATCTCATCACCAACATCTTCCATCCTAAGCTCCTCAATTTCGTTCATGAAATCATGGTACAGTTGCTGCCAATGATCAGCTTCTTCAAGAGTATACTCCATCTCACCAATGGTTGTATGTGATTTGTCCTTATGGCTGCCTTGTGAAGAAACATTTGTTTTTACTTCATCTATATCAGCTGCTGCAATCTCTTGAGAAACCTCTTGCAACTCTTCTTTTTTGGCAACACGAAAAGCTGAATCATTCTTGTCATCACCAAGTGGTGTTTCAACTGTGATTTCTTCCTCTTGAACACTCAAATCACCTTTCTTTTCTGTCTCTTTGGCTGCATCCTCTTCACTTGGCTCACAAATAAGAGGTTCTTGCTCTAAAAGTGGCATGGTAGATCCCTGAAAAAATTCAAATTAGCGAGACAGATCTACAGAAGCTATCATAGATACCTGATTTTCTTCATAAGGCTGCTCTTCTTGAACCACCTTCACCTCATCACAGTCTGAAATTTCCTTGTCCTCATGGACAGCTTGAACTTGAGGGATGATGGATGATGAAAAGGGAATACAAGATGATTTAGTCTCATGACTAGGCTCTTTAATAGGCATATGAGTTGGCTCTTGAATAGGCTTTTGACTCCAACTAGAAAGCTCCCTTGGTAAAGATGAAACATAGTTAAGAACTTCATAAGAATAAGGAACATAAGAACCTTCTGTGGGCAAGTCGCTTAACTCAATTTTCTGCCTTTCCCAAACCTCCAACTTCTCTAATACAAAGATGAACAACTCATTTATCTTCACTGGATCATTAGGCACATTTTGAAAAAGACTATTCACTTCTTCATACTGAAAATTTGAACAAACTTTTCTTGCATATGCTAAAATTTTTAGCTCGATCTCATTCATTCTCTTTTGGAGACAAGGCGGCTCATATGCAACATCGTAGCCATATGGGGAAGATGAAATCTAGCCCTGAGACTGATATGGCTCACAAAGAAGGTAAGACTCATGCTCTTGATAATAAGGATCATGAGAAACTTGATAAGGCTCAACATAGCTTTGATAATACTACTGACAAGGCTGGTATGATTCATTATAGGGGTGATAAGGAAACATACCATGGGAATTATCTTCATACATAGCCATCAAAACTCATTCATTGTAGTCAAATTAAAATTGATTTACTTGACACTGTGCCCGGATTATTAGAAGTAACTACTTTGAGCTCGAAAACACCAAATATTTCATGAACATTGCTGCAACTGTAATTTCACCAAAACCAGCTCCAATAGGTCCTAGCGGGCATGTCAAAAATTGTTGTCAACCTAGAGTTGCACCCTAAATCGAAGACGTGCTGAAATGGCTAATCCTCTCTCCAGTTGAAACAATGGGATCTTCTCACGATGGTGGGTGCCTCAATGGTGAGAACCTCCAGAGAACGTTGGTCCCTGTAAGATGTATCAATGAGGATCTTTACTCTATGTTGCGGACGACCATGAAAAAATGAGAAAGAAACTTGAAGGGAAAATCCTACTTAGTGATGGTGATACACCAGAATGTTGATCCACCCTACTTAGAACCTTGAACACTGAACAAACAAGGTTAAAAGCAGACTTTGATTTCAATTGATCACTATGCATAAGTATTTCATGAGAAGGTTCGATCCAATGACAAAAACGTAAAGAAAAACAATGGAGAGAGGTCTGATACAAAACATTATGTAGCCACCTAACATCCACTTACAGCTTCAGCAAAAGACATATAAAACACTAAACATGACCTGCATAACATGATAAGCTAACAACTAGGTACGAATCAGAATTTGAGGAGGAGAAATCTACCACGTATGCAAATTGCTAAATGAATGTACACTATGCCAACACTTGAAATCTGAAAGTACAATCTTTTTATAGATTAAAGAGGTTACACAACTCACTAATGGTAGAGTCTGGTCTTACCAAGAGAGAGATGGATGATAGGGATAGGCTAAAAAGTCTGCTTAAATAGCATAATTTACAAGAAAAGATTAGAAAATAGAAGAGAACTAAAACTGAAAATAACTACAATTATAGCAAGTCAAAAATGGATTTGTCTTTGCATGTGAAGCACTGGAAATGGACCATGTCCTCTTTTGGAAGCTGCTTCACGTGCATGAAACTTCTGGTTATTTGAAACGTTCAACACTTTGCCCGTTCATCATGCAAGACAACTCTATTTTCAGAACTGAAGCATGCTTGTTTTCTTAAACTTGTTCACTCCATTGGAGTCGCTCACATTAGTTTGTGCATGATCTTTGTTCATCCTGCCTTTGTCTTTATTTTGCATTTGTTTTATTCACTGTTCATGCTTATGTCAATGTTCAGTTCTACTTTAGTCTTTGCTCATGCCTTTATTTCTGCATTTGTCTTACTTCTTGTTCAGTTCTGGTTCAGTCCTGTTTGTGCTTACATCTCTGTTCATGCTATTGATCATGCTCAATTCACTTCATGTTTTCTCTGGCTTTTCCCGTGTTTTGATTTAATTTGCGATTCAGGGTTTATTTTGGTCGGGCCTCTGTGTTTATTTTTTCCTATGCTTATATTTATTTCCACCGGGTCTTGTCTTGTCTGGTTACTGTCGGGTTTTCAGCTCTCGAGTTTTTGGTTTTCGTCCTTCGAAAAAATTGTCTGAAGGACTCTCTGTCTCTTCTCTTTCCCGGGGCTTGGCATTTTCTTCTCTTTTTTGGCCTTTGCTTATGCTTTAGCCTTTGGGCTTTTGTTCCTTGCTTGTGGCCTTGTCTTTTCTATTGGGCTTTTTGTCCCTCCTGAATTCCTTGTGCCTTTGTTTTATTTCTATCGGGCTTTTCCTTGGGTATATCCTCCGTCGGGTCTTTTTCTGAATTCCTTCAGACTTTTTATTTGAAGGAATTTGTCTCCTTTGGCTATCTTTCTCCGAAGGGTATGTACCCTTCAGGAATTTTTGAAATGTCCCTGACACCATGAAGGTGCCTTCCACAAGGGCTTTTGTTTCCCAAAAATGCCCTTCGAAAGAATAAAAAAGGTCCTCTCGCCGCCTGAGTACCCTCTACAAGGGTATGTCTGCCTTCAGAAGTGCCCTTCCGGCTTTTCCAAATGGTCCTGCCACCGATCAAGGTGCCCTACACAAGGGCAAGTGACCTTCGGAGAAACTATAAACGACCCCTCAGACATCTTGTAAAAGTCTTCTTCGTGCTTGAAGTGTCCCCTGCAAGGGCACATACCCTTCGGGGTTTCTAAAAATGACCCTTCGGAAAAAATGAAAGGTCCACTTTGTTCTTGAAGTGCCCCCCGCAAGAAATCACCTGCCCTTCGCAATGTCCAAGACCTTTTCAGACTTTACAAGTGCCATTACTTATAAAAACTTGATAAGACAAGTCGATGTACAAACCCGCTTCCCTTTGTAGACCAACTCGGGCCCTTGGATTGCTTTTACTTATAAACGTAAATAAGACACCTCCGTAAACCCAATATGCACTGTAGACCCATTCGGGTTCTTTGAGTGCTTCAACTTATAAAAGCTAATAAGTAATGCAACATCACAAACCCGATTAACACTGAAACAACCATGGACCCTTTCGAGTTCTCTAGGTGCTCCTGCGTATTACTTATAAAGCTTATGAGTAATGTTGTCTTGCAAACCCGAATTGCTCTGTAAGTGTTAGAAATGATCATTCCCTGATAAAAAAATGTCTGTACCTGCACAAAAGTGACTTATCCTCGATTTCTCAAGGTTCAAGACCTGGTTTTCAAGGTAAATGATCATGGTGAACGAAGTTTCAAATGGTAATGGAGACGATTTGGCTTGTAGGGCAAAATTGTCAGCACTTAGTATGACTAATTGTGGAAAAACTAGTAGTTGTGCCTCAGAACACTAGACTATGATAATATGGATTGTCATGAGGTGTGCATATTTAGATCTTATTGTAATAAATTGGATTATGTAGTTTATTATGAATATGAAACATACTCGGGTGGTATGAACTGTAGACATTATTTCATGTATGAGTTAAATAATAATGTATGATTCATGCTTGCATTGATAGAATAAAAGTATACTTTGCTTACTCATATGTATAGTCTGTGATGTGATATTATTGCTAGAAGAATCTCTGAGTTATATACTATGAGTTCGCATTGATGATGTTAATAGGTAGTGAAACAGATTCCACTAGCCTATGTAGCACCACCAATGTTGAATAATCCGATCAAGTGGTGTGATGAAATTGACTGATCAAGATCCTCGTATGTTATTTGAAAACTTTGACCAAAATAATGTTAGATGTACATTGTCATTTCATATATTTGATTTGCATGTTGTGTGATATCATGTTTGAAACATATTTTTTTTATGATACACATCATGTAGTAGTAAATCTTACAAGCACACAGGGTACTAGCACGTCTCACTATATTCTCGCACCGTTCTATCTACCTATCGGTAAAAGGAGGGTCATTCCCTGAATAGGAGATTGTTGGTTCATGATTGGAATAGAAAAACGCTCGAATGATGATCTCGCTCCCCACTACAGTACTTATTTGGAGACCACACTTGAGATTATCAATGATACACGATTTGGATCGACTCGAACTTCGGAGAGCTTGGCATTTGTTTATTGTACTAAGTTGAATGCCTAAAAAATGTAATTGTATTATGTATTTGTTATACTTAAGCAATTGTATTGTGAGACCAACCATAGCTGTGTCCTATTGTATTTGTTTTTCGTGGAGTTGTATAAGATTAATATTGTATAGGGTATTTGAATTAGAGTACTATTCTTCTCAGTGATGATTTAGATATATTGTATTGTTTAATTCTAAGATATGAATGTTAAGTTAATTGTTTAATTGTTTAAAAAAAAAATTACTATATTTTCTTATGTACAACTTGAGGGATTCTATCATGTGGTATCAGAGTTGTGGCTCGGACTCTAGGACCTAATGAGTCCATTAGTGTTTTCGTACCTTTCTGTTTAACAGAAACGAGAAACGTGTAGGTATGTATGGTACATTGAGTGTGTACCTTTAGAGCTTTCGTACCCCTTTAGAGATGTTAAAGGGTTGGTGTATCAAAGTGTCTCGTTGGTGATGGTTGTATAGGGTGTTGGGTAGGAGAGTGCATAGCTTAGTTCTTGAGTTGTGAACAAGAGTTTCCTACCATATTTTTGATCTTAGATTGAACACCTTCAGTGTGATTATGTTTTTCTTAAATCACCTTCACCATTTGTGTTTTGTGTTGTGAGTGTTTTAAAAAACGTGAAGTGCTACACACTTAGGTTTATATGTATTAGTTTTGTGTCTTATATACCAAAATCCTATGAGTGGAAATCCTTTAAGACCATTCTAGTTTGGCACCACCTAGTGCAGTGAAAATCTTCTTGTAGTTGAGTGTAGATGTCTTGATTTATATTTTTGTGTTACAAGTTTGCTACGTGGATTGACATCCTTGAATTTATATAGACTTGAGAAGAAGTGTTATCTCTCTTAATTAGTTTAGAGGTGAGTTATTATTCTCTCAATCTCCTCTTACATCATTTTAAGCTACTAAGAAGATTCAGATTTTCAAGATGTTGATTTAGAGTTTCGTTAGGCAGAAACTTGTTTCTAAATTGTTGTTTTGATCTTATTCCCTTGAGTTCGTGGGATAGTGTTTTCTACTTCTTGTTGATAGAAGTTGTAGAATTGGGTAGATTGATGCATCTTTGAGGTTAGTATTTTCCTTCTAGTTGTTAAGGTAGGTTATAATACTACATTTACAAGTTGGTAAGTGAAAGATGATATGGCAACTTGGGCTGCGATGTTTCCTTCTATCATATGAGGGTATGTAGGGAGTTTTGTTTTAGAGACGTTAGTTCTCTACTTTCTATTTATGACTTTTTAGAGTCACTATTTTATCAATTTATGAACTTGATCACGAGTGGCTAACATTGAATTTATATTAATTCTAATTATTATATACCTTTGTTTAAACTAATATTATTCTCTTTTTGAAGCATGTTGTTTTGAAGGGTTATATATGTACCTTTCTTCGGAAGCAAGTATAGGATGTGCAAAACATCTTAATAGCCTGAAAGGAGTAAGATAAACTTTTTAACTTGTGTGCTAGTCGTGCAAGCAAGGAGACATTGTTTCGTTTATAAGGTAGTAAAGATGGTATACTCCTTAAGAGTTAATATGTTATGTTTATTATCTCTTAACTATGAATATAATACTATAGGTTAAGTTGCAGAATATGATACTAGTTATGTTTGATTAGTAGCAACTTAATACAATCTCGGAATGATGGTATGATTTTACTTGTATGTTATTACATCTGAAATTATTTAGCTTATAGTATTGCTTTCTATGATCTGTTAGCATAAATTTGTGTTTCATTGAACTTGTGCACTTTTTGAAAATCCCCAGGTCTTGAAGACCTAAGAAAAGAGTAGTGAATTGGGAACGTGAGTTTTAAGTGATAGGATGGTAACCTACTTAGCCTCACATTGACTCGGATTGTTGGTACTAAGTTGGATGGACAGATGGACTTGTCGAATCTAAGATTTTATAGGTGAAACTTGTTAAATTCAGTCGTATGATTATACACATGTATACTGTGAATGAGTGTTCTATGTGGATGGGTATTCCATGAATTTTTGTATACATTATATTTATTGTTCCTATTCATCGTCATGCTTGTCAGAAGCTTCGATTAAGTAATGACAATATTGACATGTTATACGTATCCGAAGTTACACAGTGTAGTGATAGTATCAACATATACACATCATTCTTGCCAGGTTCCCTAAATATTTTTCACCGGTATGAGAATTACACTCTCGAATATAGAGAGGTGTGTAGAGGGGTTGAAAGGTTTTGTGGAGCTATTCTTGGTCAATTGTTTTGACTTTTTTAATAATTTCATGTGTTTTGGATAGTCAGTAAGACTTTTACCGAGTTATGGGTTTGTCTTGCAGTTCTAGACCTCGGGTAGTCATAATAGAACCAATCAACATAGGTGACATTTGCAAAACTGGTTTGCATATTTGAAAATGTCATTGAGTAGGGTCTTGTAGAACCAATACTCTAAGAATAGTGTTAAAAGAGAGAACTATGATGAGTTCTTCAGTTAAAATTTTGTATTTATTTACATGATATAATACTTGATACTATGTTTTTATGTTGTTAAACTCTGTTCATTAGAACTTTTGTTTGAATAAAAGTCATTGAGACGATGACCAATTTTAGGGGGGGATGTCACATCCCAATTTCACTCTATAATTAGAAACTTTTAAAATCCATGGATTAATATGGTTATTCTCTGATTATCATTACTTTGATTTGAGATTTTTGACATATACTATAATGGGACAGTGATATTATTGATTAGTACACATTATGTGACAGTTGTATTTTAATAATTACGTACATTGAAGATGTATATTTGTTAATTTTGCATCATTGATTGAAATATATGATGACTTAGACTAACTACCTACTTATTGCGAAGTGGATGCAAGATAGATTCTACACTCAGAGCTTGATGAGGGAGAGCATCATCGGAGAGGATCGGCTACATGAAACGAATGAGGGAATATCTGTGAAATTGCCAGTGACCCTACACACACGCACATTAAATTTTAAAAGTTGTGTGTAAAATGGTAGTGTGTATGGTTTGTAATTATATGTATGTGTGTGGATTTCATTTTAATTTGCATAAGATTCACTTATTATAATTGATTTGATTTTCGAATTTAAAACGGAAAAATAATTATTAATTGCTGAAAATGTATTATTATTTTTAGATACGTTTATCTTGTAAATAAAAGGCAATTAATCACTTAAAAGCTATTAATTAAATAAATAATTTGCATGGAAATAAAACTATTTTAAAATTCTAAAGTTGTGTTAAGACAATCTTGAATTTACATGCAGGTATTTACTTGAAAATAGAAAATAAAGATATAATTTATTATAGAGGCAATTAAAGTATATATTGAGAGAACATGGGGAAAAGGGCGTAGTAAATAAAAAAAATGCATGTTTTAAATATGATGAAGAAAGGTTTAACTCTAGTTATTGAATTTAGAAGTAAAGAATATTAACATGCATGAGGTAAAATCAAGGGAGAGTTAGCATGTAAAAGTGGGCACAAAAATTAGAAGAAAAATAAGTTTTATAAATAAAAGAGAATTTGGTGAATTAAAACATACGGACGGAGAGAGAGAAGAAAGAAAGGGCTGGCATGAGAGAAAGACAAAATAGGAAAAGAGGCGACTACCAAGTTAGTTTGCAATGATTTTTCATTTATTCCAAAATGGTGTATTTAAATCTTATGCCTGTGTAAATTCTTTTGAGCCTGCGTAGCATTAAAGAATGTCCAACGCTTGAAGTTAATAAACTGAGTTAGACTTTTTTATAGCCCTGCGCTTTATTCCTTTATACCAACATTTTGAAGTAAATTGTATTGGCTAAATTGAGATATGTGTATGGTTGTGTTTCATTCTTGCAAGCTATATATTAAATGCTAGTGTGGCTTGCATTCCAAATTGCTTAGTTGCATTGTATATACATGGTTTGCGTTTCAATTGGAAATATAGACAGTGATTTTTATTGATTTCATTCATAATCCATGCATACATTTTTATTAATAGATCTGCAATCTAAAATAAGACGCCAGTGATTAAGTAAAATCACCCAGCATCTTAGTCAAATCACCAGCGTCTTATTCAAATCCCCAACTTATCTTAGTTAAAAATTGAATTTGTTGTGTATGTATATATATATTAACACCTGTGAGCAAGCAATTGGTTTTAAAAATAATTGCAATGCCAAGTTTTAATTGAAACATTGCCTCATTCAAATATAGCTGAGTTTTCAAATGATTTTTGCTAAGCATATAAAACTGTAGCGTTAAAGTCATATTTTAATATTAAATCTCTTAGTCTTAAAAAGAAATCGATGTATATAGAAATCATGCTAAGTCGATTTGCTTTTGCAAAGAAATAGAACGCAGCGTTTGGCATCACTGCTTGAGTTGCATGACAGTGAGCCTTAAACAAGTGCAGCGTTGAGTTAAAACTTAATTATAAAGCTGAGTTAAAATAAAATAACACAGAGTTTATATAATGCTGAGTTAAATAAATATAAAGATAAGTACTAAGAAAGTAACGCTGAGAATATGAAAATGAAAGCTAAGCCATTTTTTAGAAGGCTGTATGCATGTATGTGATACCATTGTGTTTTAATTGGAAAGGTTGTATATGTTTTAAGATTGCCGTGCATTTTTTTTTAATCCGTTGAGTTTAAACATTAAGATGCCTTGTCTTTTAGTGAAAGCAACAAGACACTATATTGAAGATGTTGAGTATAAAATCAACCACTGAGTTATTAATAAATTGTTGAGTAAATAGTTTAAACGTGGAGCCTTATTTTAACTACAACATTACATTCTCTCTAAATGCAAGATCGAACATTTGGTGGAACTTTATTTTGCCTCGGATTCCGTATTACGGTTTGGAACAAATTGCATTTTTAAATAAAGATCATGATTATCATGGGATCCATATGAGAATCAAGAATGGTTGTTTTGTTAGTAATATTACATTATCTCAAAGAATTAAAAATCGCCTTGTTGAGGTAGTATAGGAAAATGAGATTATAAAACCTATAAATTTGACTAAGCAACATAGTTTGAGTTTTAAAATGGCCCTATTCGTGGACATATCCGTATTTAGCCAATTATATTGGGCTTTTAGGTAAGATTTTGATTAATTGTTCTAAGGATAATATGCCCGAGTGGTATATTTTTGAGACATGCCAAGATGTCCATAAAAGTGAATATGACAATATCAGATTATGAAAGTGATTGATCAGAATCCGAGACACTGTTGAAACCTTGCAGTCCATTTTATGAATCAACTAAAGAGTATAGAGATGTTCTTATAGAAATTGATGTGTACATGAACTTGAGAATGCTTATGGTTATGTAACTTCTTAGGACTTTAAATAATATGCCTACATCTAAAGTAACAGATTGTTAATAAGAATATAAGAATTCTAGAAAACGGGAAACTTCAACCATACTTTTGATAGCTAAGTACGTGTTAGCAGCTATTCCGAAAGTTTGTATGTGGTTGATCTAGCTTATAGAATTAAATGCATGAACCTAGATTGTGTAGAGTTGAGACATATAAAAAGAACTGGTGAAAACTTTTGTACAATACATATTGTGAAAGCATTTATATGAAAAAATAATTAGACTGTTTTAACATAAAATAGTGCATAGTGATGTGTGACTAGAAATATGTTTTCATCTAATTATTATTGTGCAATTTAATCCAGGGTATGCCCAGATGGTATAATCCTGTATTTGTTTGTTTTATTACAGTATAAGATTGTTTGTTCATGTTTGAGTAGAGTGCTCAAGCACAATGATCTATGACATTATTAGATGTATTCGGATGGTATATACTGTATTTTTTTAACTAGACCCACACCTATGTAATTATAGGCATGGTTGTTACTCTGATTAGTAAATTTAATGACAGTTAGTAGGACATAATAGTTGCGTGCATACAACTTTGTGAGATTATAAACTAATGTTAGAATATAAACTAATGTTAGATTAGACTTTTATGTGTTAGCATGACTTGTTTTGTTATATATACTTGCTTGAATAAAAGATAATGATTTCATGTAATTATGACTACTTGGTATGACTAATTATGGGAAAACTAGTAGTTGTGTTTTAAAACACTAAACTATGATAATATGGGTTATCATGGGGTGTAGTTATTTGGATCTTATTGTAATAGTTTGGATTCTGCAATTTATTATGAATATGAAACATACTAGGATGGTATGAACTATAAACATTATTTCTTATATGAGTTAAATAATAATGTATGATTCATTCTTGCATTGATAGAATAAAAGTATACTTTGTTTACTCCTATGTATAGTATGTGATGTGATATTATTGCTAGGAGGATGAAATCTGTGTGAATCTTTGAGTTATATACTGAGTTCACATTGATGATGCTAATAGGTAGTGAGATGGATTCCACTAACCTAGGTAGCACCACCAATGTTGGATAATCCGATCAAGTGGTGTGTGATGAAATTGACCGATCAAGATGGTGGTATATTATTTGAAACTTTGGCCAAAGTAATTTTATATGTACATTGTCATTTCATATGTTTGATTTGTATATTGTGTGATATCATGTTTGAAACGTATTGTATTTATGATACACATCATGTAGTAGTAAATCTTACAAGCACACGGGGTACTAGAATGTCTCATTGGATTCTTGCACCATTCTATCTACCTATCTATGAAAGGAGGGTCATTCCCTAAATAGGGGATTGTGCGAGTAATTGTTAGTCCGTGGTTAGAGTGAATAAGTGCTTGAATGATGCTCTTCATCCCCATTGTAGTACTTACTTGGAGACCACACTTGAAATTATCAGCAATACACGAGTTAGAACGACTCGAGCTTTGGAGAGCTTAGTATCTATTTATTGTACTAGGCTAAATGCATGAAGAAATGTAATTGTATTATGTATTTGTTATACTTAAATAGCAGTAACTGTATTGTAAGACCAACTGTAGTTATTTCCTATTGTATTTGCTTTCTGTGGAGTTGTATAAGATTAAAATTGTATGTGGTATTTGAATTAGAGTACTATTCTTCTCTGTGATGATTTAGATATATTGTATTGTTTAATTTTGAGATATGAATGTTAAGTTAATTGTTTAATTGATTTTTTTTTAAAAATCACTGCATTTTTTGAAGTACAACTTGAGGGATTCTAACAGAGCATGTATGTGTTATTTTTGAAACTGTAAAATCTGTGATGCTCTGCGTATGCCTCATAAGACTGTGCCCTGAAGCAGTACTTGAAGGTGTAGTGGTTAGTGGAACCCATTGTTTAGCACTTTTTAGCTTCGTCGATGTATCAATAAGTGAAACATGTTTATTTGTTCTTGGCAACTGGCTTGGCTATGTAGGTCTAGATGAAGACTCTATGGAGCCCACTATGTATCTCCAATGCAATGGCCTCTCAAATATCAGCCGCCTAGGAAAGGAGATTGATTTTTGCTTACCCTTTCACTCATGATTAACCTTAGTAGGTTGTATAAGTAGCTGCCTTGGAATAAATGTTTCTTGTTGTAGTGGATGTTCATATGGAATTCCTAAAACTATAATAACCCTATTGGCATGAATATATTTGATACATCCATGTACTATGGAGAATAATGCATGGAGCTTATGAATCCAAGGTTGTCCCAATAACATATCAAAAAACTCTCATATATTGTATAACTGAGAAAGTGGTGGTCACATGTCCTGGACCAACCTATAAAGGTAAATCAATCTCATCAATAACATGTGTTGTCCCATTGAATGCTCTAATCGTTTTGGTCGAAGGGTATAAATTATGTGTGTGCCCCAATGTATAAGTAACATCATGCTACATACATTCTCACTAGAACCATTATCAACCATAACAATACATATAGGTTGATGATCAAGATATGCTTTAATAAACAATGAGTGAAAATTTGAGTCATCATCCACATTTTCATTGTCATCAAATGTAATAGGTCTTTGAAAGATAGGAGGTACAGTGCAAGTGTGCCAATAATTCCATCTAATGGGTGCCCATAATGTGGTGGAGGATGTGTGTTTTTGTTATATGCCATTTTCACTTCCGATGTTCCCTGAGAATGATCTTGTAGTAGATTGTTGAATATCTTCTAGTTTTGATGGTCATCAAATTGTGACCCTGAATCCTTTGGAGGATCAGCAAAGATGATATGTTTCCTATCAATGAGATCTTGTATCTTGGGTTTCAATGTGTAACATCTCTTTGTAGAATGTCTGGTGCCTTCGTGATAGTTGCAATAAGCATTTGCATCATATCATTTTGGTAGAAGTCGACTTGTATCAACCTCTATGGGAGGAGGGAGAGATATGAGATGACACTCCACAAGCTTCTTAAGTAATGAAACTGGAGACTCAGGTAATTGTATAAATTATCTTAGGTGCATTGAATAAGATGAGCCGATTAGGTTGCTATGACACTGTATTACCTGTTGTAGTCATTTCTTTTTAGCCTCTATAGATTTTACTGTTGACCAATTTTTGGTCCTGCAGGGCAAATTTTGGGCACCCCTCTTCTTTTTATTGCAAAGAGTCTTTTGATCCAGGTTCTAGCTAGTTCATCCCTCAGTTGCCTTGTGCAAATTTTCTTTGTCAAGCCATTTCCCTTGAAAAAACCAAGTGTTTTCCTCTTTTGTTTGCCAAGCGCTTTTCGAGTCTAACAGGGGACTTGTAAAAATTCATAAGTGAAGCCACTTGCAAACCTCAATTTAGTCTTGGTAGATCAAATCGGGTTCTCTGCATGGCTTTACT
This sequence comes from Torreya grandis, assembly GCA_037957365.1. Classification (NCBI taxonomy): domain Eukaryota; kingdom Viridiplantae; phylum Streptophyta; class Pinopsida; order Cupressales; family Taxaceae; genus Torreya; species Torreya grandis. The sequence continues at coordinate 1,711,828 of JARHVA010000326.1, read as the reverse complement.
CATTTGTCTTATAAGCAAGAGTTGACATGAAACTCATTTTGGTCTCGGATGCTTCACAAGGCAAGTAAATTACTTCAGAGGGCTTTTTATCGGCAAAATGGACCAAGTTCAAAAGGCCAAAGGATCGTTTGCAAAAAATTCGAAGGGTAGGTGCCCTTGCGGAGGGCACTTAGATGGCAAGCAAGACCTTTACAATTCTTCCAAAAGGCAACTTTAGAGGCCAAGGAGCCCTTGCGGAGGGCAGACGATGAGCAAAGTGGATCTTTTCAAAAGTCCAAAGGGTAACTTTGGGCTCCAATTGCCTTTGCGGAGGGCAACAGGTTGGAGCAAAGGGGCAAGACAGAAAGCCCGAAAAGAACTTGCCCTTCGAAAAAAAGACAGGCCAAAAGAGAATTCCTTTGGACTTTTTGTCCGGAAGAAAACTCAAAGAAAATTTCTTTCGGAAAAAATGTCTAGAGGAATTCCTTCGAACATTTTGTCCAAAGAAATGCGACAGTCGCAAACAGTCTGAAAAAATTCGAAAAACCAAAAGTCCGAAGGGTAGGTGTCCTTGCGGGGGGCACTTGGCTTTGAAAGAGGACCTTTTCAATTTTTTCGAAAAGTCACTTTCCCTTCGGAAAAATTCATTTGCAAAATGCCGAAGGAATTGTCCTAGTGGGTGACGGGCTAGCGAACGTCAAATTCAGAGAGGTAAGTTAGCCGTTGGAAAAGATCAAAAAAAAGAATTCCTTCGAACATTTTGTCCAAAGGAACTCAGAACGGAAGCCCGAAGGCTCGTCAAAGTAAGGTTAGAAAGTAACGAGCCCAAAGGAGAATTCTTTCGGACAAAATATATGAAGGAATTCGAACATTTTGTCCGAAGGAACTTAGAACGGAAGCCCGAAGGCTCGTCAAAGGAAGGTCAAAAAGTAACGAGCCCAAAGGAGAATTCTTTCGGACAAAATGTTCGAAGGAACTCAAAGCCCGAGAGCCCGAAGAATGAATGAGCAAGCAATTGAAGAAGGGAGTTGGGGGAAATAATAAGCGCCGAGATCCCGAATTGCTAGGCAAAGAAGGGGAAAACAAGGCAGGTAACCCAGACGTGGCCACGCACACATAAGACAAAAGCTCAAAACGCTCCAGGTGGCGTAGCAAGTCAAAGCGCAGATCCAAGGATGAACCAGACCAAGGTAGGTGGCATAGGTGTCGTCAGTAGGAAAAGTAAATGCACTTAGGTGAAATAGTCTCCACCAAAAACCATTAAAAAGATTGGTTGCGAACATTGAAGGGAGCGCCCTGTTGACAATTTTGCCCCCACAGGGCAAATTGTCACGCCTGCACTTTGAAACTTTGCTATGGTGCCAAGTTTGTCTTGTGAATCAATTTTGGGGTCCTTAAATGAGCATTTACAGCCACCCAAGTGGCCATCTACAGCCAGGGGAAGTTTAGTCATGCAGAGGTTTCCAAGGAGCTTGCTTGATTACAGGTAGATGTGCAAATACAGCCAGGGTATACACGCTGTAAGTTTATTTGTTGTCTTCCCAAAGAATTTTTTGGGTATAAGAGTTGGACTATTTCTTCGGACATTTTGTTCGAGAGAAAGAGCTCTCAAAGGACTGTGTAAAAGTCCAGAAAATTTGACTAAGTGGCAGTCGTTCAAGGCTTTTTTCTTCGGGCTTTTTGTCCAGAAGAAAGGAGAAAAGCACAGTTGGGAAGGACCAGTTTTCAAGTCAGGAAACTAATTCCTTCGGACTTTTTGTCCAAAGGAATAAGGACAGTTACAAAAACCCCGGGTGCCCTTCAATTCTTCTGAAAAGCCACTTTTGAAGGCAGCCATGGCTTTGCAGAGGGCACTTGGTCGATGAAGTGGACCTTCTCAATTTTTTCGAAGGGCACTCCTGAAGGACCCCTGCCCTTGCGGAAGGCACTTGGTTGGTGGCAGGACCTTTTCACAAGTTCTGAAGGGCATTATTGGAAGACAGAAGCCCTTGCAGAGGGCAGAGACATAAACAAAGGACAAAAGCAAAGTTAGCCAAAGGAGACAATCCTTTGGACAAAAAGTCCGAAGAAATTCGGGATGTTAAAAAACCCAGGGAAAATAAGAAAAGCGAAGGCAAAGGACCCTTCGAAATAATTGTCAAACAAGAAATTCGCGGGAATTTGAGGTCAGCAAAAGTCCGAAGAAAATCAAAGGCAAGATATAAGGAGCATAAAGGAATAAATTCAAGAAAATTCGCAAGGAAACGAATTCCTTCGGAGAAAAAGTCCGAAGGGATAAAGATAGTCTTAAAAACCCCGATAGAAAAGACAAAGAAAGAGAAAGAGAAAGAGAAAAGACAGTCTTTCGGACATATTGTCCAAAGGACGAAAACCAAAATAAAGCCCGAATCCCGAATTAAAGTAGAACATGGGAAAAGCCAGAGAAAACACGAAGTGAATTGAGCATGATAAATAGCATGAACAAAGACGTAAGCACAAACAGGACTGAGCCAGAATTGAACAAAAAGAAAGACAAATGCAGAAATAGATGCATGAGCAAAGATTAAAGCAGAACTGAACATGGACATAAGCATAAACAACAAATAAAACAAACGTAGAATAAAGACAAAGGCAAGATAAACAAAGATCATGCACAAACTAATGTGAAGTGACTTCAACGAAGTAAATGCATTTAAAAAAGCAAGCACGCTTCAGTTCTGAAAATAGAGCCGTCTTGCATGATGAATAGGGAAAGCGTTGAACGTTTCAAACAACATGAAATTCCATGCATGCACTCTCGCTTGTCTCTAAAGCCCAAAACGTTCTAACGGTTCAAACATAATTCTTAATTTGGCATTTGCATTGATTTCATGCAAAGGAAAGCTTTTAAACGTTCCATCAGCTCAAGAGGAGTTCTATAGTTGGAGATTGGTGTAGCATCATGCAACTTGGGCCCACCATCCATTTTCAATGCCAAAGAGCTTTCATGCAAGGCATAAGACAAAAATAAATTTTATTTGAAGGCTGAAATAACACAAGTTGGACTGAGTTGACCTCTTCTATTTTCAACGCCAATCTCGTGGTTGTTGTATACTTTTCTTATAAATTGGTTTTTCAACTTTGAATTGTATCCCTCTCTTGGTAAGACTAGACTCTATCATTGGTGAGTTGTGTAACGTCTTCAATCAATAGGACTGTACTTTTAGATTTCAAGTGCTGGCATAGTGTACATTCATTCAGCAATTTGCATACATGGTAGATTTCTCTCCCTTTCCAAATTCTCATTTGTACCTAGTTGCTAGCTCATCATGTTATGTAGGTCATGTTCAGTGTTCTATATGTCTTTTGATAGATGAAGCTGTAAGTGAATGTTAGGTGGCAGCAAAGTGTCTTGTATCAGACCTCTCTCCATCGTTTTTCCTCACGTTTTGGTCATTGGATTAAACCTTCTCATGAAATATTTATGCATAGTGATCAATTGAAATCAAAGGTCTTCTTTTTCCCTTGTTTGATTCAGTGTTCAAGGTTCCAAGTAGAGTGGATCAACATTTTGGTGTATCACCATCATTAGGTAGGATTTCTCTTTCAAGTTTCTTTCTCCCTTTTCCATGGCAGATTCGTAGCACAGAGTAGAGATCCATTGATACATCTTATAGGAACCAGCCTTCTCTAGAGGTTCTTCTCACCATTAAGACACCCACCCTCGTGAGAAGATCCCATTGTTTCAATCGGAGAAAGAATTGGCTATTTCAGCACGTCTTCAATTCAGGGTGCAACTCCAGGTTGACAACATGGCCTGTGTTTTCTTGTTTTGCCATTAATGAATATCCAGTTGCGCTCAACATTAAAGAGAGCATGGCCCAGTCAACATAACCTAAGGATGGCCTTGTTGGTTGCTAAGAGGAGTAACCCATGCTCTTGCAGGCCCGGACAACAAGAGGCAGCAACTTAAGCACCTACAACATGGCTTTCCCATGCGCAATTAAGAAGAGACGGCAACAGCATGGGCTTGTGGTCACTGCAGAAGTGTTTAATACAACATGGGTTTCATTCCCTTGACTAGTCAATGATCTATTTTCCAAGCTCTCTATATAATTGTAACTTCTCATTTTGAGAAAGGATCTCTCAACATTTGTATGGCAAAGCCCTGAAGAATTTACCTTGAATCAAAATAAGTATTTTACCTCCATTTGCGCTTGCACTTTTGCATGTCTATGGTCTTCTCTTATGTTCAGTCATTTCCTTTAATGCTTTCATAAGTTTATATCAGCATATCTAGTGTATTGTGAATTCTTCTCTGCAAGTCAACAAGAAGTGTCCAACTTAGAGTATAGGAGCAGGTGAATAGACTGTCCAATAGTGTCTTAGAACACCTCTGGTGGTTTCTTCCTCCCTGTATTTCCATAGGATCCCCTGTTGAAACACTGATGCAGGAAAGGTTCTCATTCGAATGAAGTGTATGTTTGCTTCTCTCTGGTGTAAAGTGTAGGTCAAGACTGAGTAGATTAACCAATTTGGTGCATCACCACATTAGTTAGGTTTTGTTTTTCAGTGTCTCTCTCTCTTTTCACCCCCCCATTGATAGCAATAGGAAATCTAGGTTCTCGAGGTGCATCAAGGGGAGCTAGCCCCTAATCTAGAGATTCATCCCTCAAGTTTGCCACCCACAGCAAAAGGAATGTCTCCATTGTGCAGCATGGAGAAAGGGAGTTGAGTATGCTTTCAAAGAGTGCAATCCACAGCGTCAACAGTTTTTGGCATGCCCGATGGGACCTTATTTTTGGGTCCTGCAAGTTTCAGAATTGGTGTTGGTCCTGTTAATGTAAAAATTCTAAAAGAAAGAGCTATAATCCAACACCTGGCAACTCCATTCAGGAACTCAGTCTTTGGTTCATGATCAGCCTAGCATGCCATGCCAAAGGTCACTACAAGATCTTCTAGGGGTGTCCCTTTCGAATTTATTGAGTTTCCTTTGAACTTAGCAAAAAGGCTAAGGTTTGCAACTACTCATCCTTACGTAGCAAGCCACTTTCCCAGACCAGCCATAAAATACACCTACTCAAGGAGACCCCGATTGAATCCTTTCACAGCCATGGCTTCCCCTTTTGTGTCCTTCAATGGTCAGAGTCCCTTGAACCTTCTGCAATATGACCCAGTTCCAGGGACAACTCTCAAAAGTGTTCCTCCTTTTAGTGGAGAGGGCCCAATCACTGCTATCGAGCATATCAGAAATAGAGCCAACCTCTACAACATCCATAATATCACTAAAAAAAATGTAGCCATCAAACTGCTAGCCTTGTCCTTCAAAGGAAAAATTTTGGACTAGTATGAGACCTTGCCTATCAACTCAGTTGGCTCATGGAATGAGTTAGGGACCCTCTTGACAAATAGGTTTGGGGAAAAAAGTGACCATTTGTCTCTAACTGAGCAACTGACCACTATGAAGAGAGCCCCACATGAATTTATGCAATATTTTAACACTAGGTTCCAAAAGACTTGGGACAGAATCCCAATTCTTGTTAGGCCAACCCCAAGCTATGCCTTCTTTTACTACTTGAAGGCCCTGAATAGCGACATTGTTGTCATGATACAATCCATGGGTGGACATATTCTACCCGTTGCTTATGAGATAGCCATAGTTGCTAAAAATTGCCTTGTTCAAGCAGGAAAGATAGCTCTTAGACCTCATATGCCACTTTTTCCTAATTTACAGCCCTCAGTTCAACCTATCACGCCCACTCTAGCTCCTCTGCCTAATCAAGAGAGGCTGGTTGCTACCCCTACAAATGATCTCTACGAAGTTAAGAGCCTGCTGCAAAGCATTACCAACAAGTTAGTTGCCCTCAAGAGGCAACAAGCTCAGAGTTATAGGCCAAATCAAGGCTACCAGCATTTTGGGCAGACAAATAAACCTCCCTTTCAAAATTACAATCAAGGGCAGGGTCAGATTACGCAAGTCAAGCCTTATCAGAACTATAATCCAAATGCCCCCTCATCTTCCAAGGCTCTCGTCCCCACTCAAAATATTTGGTGCAGGAGCAGCCCAATTATCCACCCTTGGGGCATGGTCAAGAGCAGGTTGCTTATGCCAGTGAGCTACCAAATCAAAGCATGACCGCGCAAGGTGATCAGGCAGCCCAATTCTCAAGTTTTGAGATGTCAACACAACTTGGGATGGACAGCAGATAGGCTCAATCCAATTCCACTCTTATGAATCACCTGGAAGGAGAGTTCTACGCAGTCAACTATGTGGGGAACACAAGTGACCAGAATGATTGTTTTGCAGCGAACACCAGGTCTAAAAGGAGAGCTATGGATGAAGCTCAAGTAGCTACTCAAGCACCTACAACGTCTCTTTCATCACAAGCAAATCAAAAAAAATTCAATTACAGACCGCCAGTTGCAGCTTCAACTCCTCAGGGTGCACCACAAGTTACAAATGTCCCCAAGGAGAGCTCCAAAGGGGGCAATCCTTCAATCAATGTAGTGGACCAAATGAATAAGTTGCACATGAACATCTCATTGTGGGATTCTTTAGCACTACCAGGGCAAAAGGATATACTCCAAAAATAATTGCACGGGCTAGGTGAGCGAGTTGTCCCAACAAAAAATGATAATGTGTCAATAGTAAATGGGGCTCCTCCCATGGTAGGTCAAGCAAAGAAGGATGAGAAGGTCGCCCCCTTTTATTTGTCAATAATTATTGGCGATATCTTGGTTCACAATTGCATCATTAATAATGAAGCAAACACCTCAGTTATGCCCAAATGCATAGTTGATAAGCTAGGCCTCAAATATGAGCAAATGACCAAAGGAGTTCTGCAGTTGGATGGATCATCAGCCAAGACCTTTGGAGTGGTATGAGGCTTGAATCTGACTCTCCATCCCTGTCCGACCTTCTCAATTCCCCATGATGTGGTCGTGGCAGATGTTCCTCCTTACTTCGCTCTTTGCTTATCCAGGGATTTCACGTCCAAGATAGGTGGATACTTGGCAGCCAATAGGTCTTCCATGGTTTTTAGGACAAAGTATGGAACTAAGGTGAAGATTGAGTCGGAGCCCATCCACAAAGATCACCTGGAGCCATACTCACCCAAAGCAACGAATGTCAACTACGCCATCATTGATGAAGAAGAGCTCCAGGTGGACCAATCTCTATTTTCTTCCCTTGTAAGAGTTGCTAACCTGCTCCTAGATGAATGGGAAAATGATAATTTTGAGCATGATCCTTACAAGTTCATCAAAGAAGCTAACCTTGGAGTCTACTGCATGCATGAGAAAGATGCTTTCATGCCGAATTTGATGAAGGCAGACCAAGAGGACTGTGGTTTATGGCAGCTATTCTTTGATGGATCTAGAAGCAAGTTGGGAGTGGTGGTGGAGCAATGTTGGTTTCACCTTCAAAAGAGAAATACTTCTCAACTTTCAGGTTTCAGTTCTCATGCACTTGCAATGTAGCAAAGTATGAAGCCCTTGTTCATGGCCTAGAATGGGCAAGGAAGAGAGGAATCAAAGAATTGCAAGTATTTGGAGATAGCGAGTTGATTGTGAACCAAGTGAGGGGTCAAAACTTGACCAAGAACTCCCTACTCAAGTCTTACAAGCATAGAGTGTGGGACCTTATGGAGAGCTTTGCTGCTTTTAAAATCACTTCCATCCCAAAAGAGGAGAACAAACATGCAGATAGACTAGCAGCAGTGGGTGCTTAGTTTGATATCCCAAAGGGAGTGAGACAAAGCAAGAATTAGCACCATTTAAAGGTGATAATAAGGCCCTCCATACTAGACAATGTCACCAATTGGCAGGTGTTCGAAAGTGACCAGAAAATAGCACTTTTCTTGCAGGAAGCGCTAAGTTCGCTTCTAAAAATCAATCCAAGTTGTAGCAACAGTATGATGAGCAGATTGTTCAACTAAAGACCAACAGGTTTCCCAAAGGTTTGGTAACTCTTGAGAGCATCTTCAACAAAGATGACCAACTGAAAGACAAAGCAAGCATGTCAACCAAGAAAGAAAATTATGAAAGGGTAGAGATCTACAAGGATAAGCTGTTTGCACTTGGGAAGGTATGTACCAATGAAGAAAAGCACGCTTTCATTATGTTATGCCAAGAGGTTGCCGATGTCTTTGCTTGGGAGTATGGCGATTTGAAGTGCTTTGACCAAAGCTTAGCCAACATACCATTGCGCTGGAGGAAGGTGCCAAACCCATCAAGCAAAAGCAAACGCCAATCAATCCAAAGATTGAGCCTCTCATGAGGAAGGAGCTCACCAAACTGATTGAGTCCAGGATCATCTTCCCTATCAAACACTCTTCTTGGCTGGCCAATTTGGTCCCCATTAAGAAGAAGAATGGAGAGATCAGATTGTGTGTGGATTTCAGAGACCTGAATAAAGTCTCATTAAGAGATCACTATCCCTTCCCAAGTATGGAGCAGATTCTTCAGATGGTGATAGGAAATGAAAGATTCTCCCTTCTGGATGGCTACTCCAGATACAATCAAATTCTGGTGCAAGATTGTAACCAATACAAGACAGCCTTCACAACCAAGTGGGAAACATACACATACAAGAAGATGCCGTTCGGATTGTCAAATGCTGGAGCTGCTTTCCAACATGCTATGATATGGCTTTCCAAGGTTTGATCAATGACATTGTGTTGGTTTATCTTGATGATGTGATAGTCTTCTCCAAGGAGGCAGGTGAACATCTGAAGACCCTGAGGCAAATCTTTGAGAGGTGTAGAGAGTTCGGCATCTCTCTCAACCCAAAGAAATGCATGTTTGTTATCCACAAAGACAAACTCTTGGGCCATATCGTTTCAAAGAAGGCTTGTCCATTGATCCAGAAAGAGTGCACACCATCTTAGCATTGTCCTTGCCTAAGCACAAGAAGGGCCTGTAAAGTTTCTTTGGCAAAATCAATTTCATTAGAAGATTCATTTGTAAATTTGTTGGGCTGGTCAAGCCACTAACTTCCATGCTGAGGAAGGACGAGACGTTCACGTGGACAGCAAGGAGAAGAGAGAGCTTCGAAGGAATCAAAAAAGCTATCGCCCAAGCTCCTACCCTGACTAGTCCAGACTTCTCCAAGGACTTCAATCTCTACACCTTTGGAATTGAAGAGGTAATCGCTGCTATGCTCACTCAAGCAAACGATGAGAATTTAGAATAGCGTCTCACCTTTTTTAGCCAAGGTTTAGAGGGCTACGAGGTTAGATACACATATGTTGAAAAGCAGGTGCTTGCAGTCATACAAAGTCTGAAGAAGTTCAGACATATGTTGTCTAATAGCAAGATTCACATCATGGTGCCACATCCTAGTGTAAAAGACTTCTTGCTGAGCCGAGACATGAATGAGAAAAGGGCAAGGTGGATCACCAAAGTAATGGAGTACAACGTAGAGATGAAGACCACCAAGCTGGTAAGGAGAAGAAAGCTGTGTGAACACCTCGCTACAGACTACAAAGAGCCGAAGGAGGACGTTTTGGTACTCCATGATGAAGATGCAACAGAAATACCTACAATCATGAAGAGCTTGGCACAAGACATGGTTCTGTTGACGCTGTGGATTGCACCCTTGACAGAAGGCTGAGCTTCTGTCTTCCACGCAACACAATGAAAACTCCTCTCTTGCCTGTGGGTCTAGCAAAACTGAGGGGAGAGTCTCTAGATAAGGGCTAGCTCCCTTTGATGCATCTCTAAGTTATTCCAGTAATATTGCTAATACATATATATAATGGGGGGGTTGAAAAGAGAGAAGGATTACTGAAAAACGGAACCTAACCTAAGTTGGTGATGCACCAAACAAGTTTGATCTACTCATACTCACACTTTGAACCATAAAAACACATACATACACTTTATCTGGTAAAAGGACCAGGCTGCAGAGAACTTAACAAAAATGCTTAATGAAGACATAGAAGATGAACTTACCACAGGTGTTGTAGGAAGGCACACTGTCTGATAACTCTCTCCTATTTCTGCGCTCCAGATACAGCTCTTTTGCTATTTGCAAGAATGGCGCTTTGTCTATACCAGGAGTGTTGGTATCAAGCTTGTGAGAGCATAAAAAAAGAAATGACTGAACACAAGGTTAACACTCAGATACACTCAGAGATATATCCAATCAAAATATAGGTAAAAATGCGTATTTTATTGATTCCAGGTGAAAATTGGCAGGGCTTCGCCTTACAACAATGAGAGATATCTTTCTCAAATGAGAAGTTACAAATATATATAGAGAGAGAGGAAGTAAAGGTGCCCCTTTGGAAAAGACTTTGGCACTTTTTTACAAGTTGGCCCATGTGCGTTGAGAGCGTTGAGAAGAGGAAGCCGCTGAAAAAGGATGCTGTGTCGACTGCGAGTTTTGACCTTGGCATTCAAACATTAATGTGAAAGCATGGGCCGTGCCTCTTTTTCTGCAAACAAGACCACTCCTTCAAGATATTCACGTAGTTTGTCTGCTCATCAATGCAAAGTGTGAAAAAATAGGCCGCGTCTTCACCATTCGCGCTACTTGATGACCACTTGGCAGAAACTGTGTCAACCGCTGGAATAACTCCTTGTGCCGACACCTTTTGCCATCTAGGATGTTTTGTCCATATCCATAATTTTGTCTCTTCTTGGCTGTCTTTTCCTGGAATTCAAGCTCTCGGAGCTATCTTATCGTCCTTTGCTGGCTCCTTGGGCTCTTTTATCAGCAAGGCGCTGAGTTCATTCTTAACTTTTGTCTTTTCCTAGCTTTGTCCTCTCCTGGCTTTGTCTTTTGTCATCTCTTTTGTCTTTTACTAGTCCTTTTTGGCTCCTTCCTCGGCGGTCTCTTCCCTTTAGCCTTAATCCCGTTGAATTTCCTCATGTTCGCGCTCAAGCGTTTGAAGATCAACGACTATTCCATTGCCCTGAATTTGACGTCTGCAGGGACGTCATTTGACATCCGGATTCCAACGGCTAGTTCATGATGCTCAATTTGACGTCTGCGGGCCCGTCACCCCTTTGAATTCCTTCGGCTTCCTTTTCTTTGGCCTTTCTCCTGAAGTGTTCCCTCGGACTTTCTCCTGAAGGATATCTCTCTCTTCTTTTCTTTTGTCCAGGCCTTTGTCGTTGAAACCTCCCGAAGGGAAGGTGTCCCTTTGGGGCTTGGGGAAGGTCCTCCTTTCAGCAGTCGAGCGTCCCCCGCAAGGGCACCTTGCCTTCGGGGTCCTTCAGGCTGCCTTGGTCTTGAAATCCTTCGGACAAAATGTCCGAAGGAAATCTTTCCTTTGTCTTTTCTGCTTGCTTTCGGTCGGCTTTCCCTTTCGAGTGTCCGAAGGAATTCCTTCGAACTTTTGTCAGAAAGAATTCGCTTTGTTCACTTTGCCGCGGGAACTTTTCCGAAAGAATTCCTTGCTCTTTACATTGTGAATTTCTTTGGACAAAATGTCCGAAGGAATTCCTTCGGACATTTTGCCCGAAGAATTCAACCTTGTCTTATCTTTTGCCTTAGCATTTCCGAAGGAAAACTCACCCTTTTGATTCCTCCACAAGGGTTCTCTGCCCTCCGCAAGAGTACTTTTGGGTCCGAAACTGCCCTCCGCGCCCTGCTGGAATGGTCTAGTTGGTGCTTGACTGCCTTCCGCAAGGGCACTTGTCCTTCAGGTCATGGAAGAACCTCTTTGAACCTTCCGATTGAACCAAACACTTTGAACCAAACTGACTAAACCAAACTGATTGAACCAACTAATTGAACCAAGCTATTGAACCAAGCGATTGAACCAACAATGGTTCAAAGTTCAAGTTCAACGTTCAAGTTCAAAGTTCATGTTCAAAGTTCAAATTGTTGAACCGGTTCATCCTCTCGCTGAAAGACTTGTGCAAACCAGAAATTAAACTGGCTTAGAACAACAGGGGAAAGACCAATTTTGCCCTGTAGGGCCAAAATGGTCAACAAAATGGCGATTCCCATGGGAAGCATGCCTGCTATGCTTAGAAACTAGTGGCCTCAAAGTCCATTGGGCACGGAGTCGAGATGCAGCTTTGAAAGAGACATCAACAACCTTGTGATATCCAAGAATCAATCACGAAGTTTTTACCCCAAAAGGGAACGAAACACACACAAGATTAAGAAAACTACTAACATGTGAAAACAGGGAAAAACAAAGAAAATATATACATGATGGGAGAAGGGCTCAGTAATAATGCTTAAGATGTATCCCATTAACTAGAATATACAGTTCTTCACCATCCAACTTGGAGAGTTAGAATGCATTGTGCTGCTTGCACTGAGTGATGACATATGGACCACTCCATAGGGCGTCGAACTTCGTGTGCTTTCCAGGCTTAGCTCGGTCCTCATCCCATTTCAAGACGATGTCTCCTTCAGAGAAACCTTTTGATGAGGATCTCTTGTCGAAGTGCTTCTTCGTCTGCTGTTGGCAGCTAGTCATAGAATCCATAGCTTGGTCCCTTGTCTCTTGAAGTTCCATCAGCTCACATACCCTAACCTCCATGCTGTTGCTTTCTAACTGCAGCTGGTGAGTAAGGTCCAAAGCTGGCAATTCAAGTGAAATAGGAAGCCTAGCTTCCCTTCCATACACGAGCATGTATAGTGAATTACCAATTGCCCTCTTTGGAGTGACCATGTCTGCCCACAGGGCTGTTTCAACTTGGCATGCCAAGTTCTCTGATAATCCTCCATTGTTTTTTTGATAATCCTGATCAGATTTTTGTTGGTGGATTCAGCGAGCCCATTCCCTTGTGGATAGTAGTTGGAAGAAATGCTGAGATAGATGCCATATCTCAATGCCCATTCACTCGTTCTGGTCCCTAAGAAGGCCCATGCATTCTCTGATATGATGGTCGTTGGAACTCCAAACCTTGTCACTAGGGCTTCATAAAAGTCCAGGACTGCACTTTCGTTGGCTTCCTTCAAAGCGACAGCCTTTACCCATCTCGTGAAGTAGTTTGTGGCGGTCAAAACCCATTTGTGGCTAGCACTGGAGGGAGGATTGATCATCCCTATGAAGTCTAGGCCCCATTGCATGAATGGTTGCTCCACCTGAATATGCTGTAAAGGCATGGCAGCCAGCCGTTGCTTCCCATCAAAGAGCGCACACTTCTGGCACTTTCGTACCCAAGAATGGGTGTCTCTAAATAGAGTGGGCCAAAAGTAACCAGCTCTCATTATTCTTGCAGCTGTAGGCCTAGGAGCAAAGTGACCACCAGCTGGGCCATCATGGAACTCGGACAGCACCCTGTCAACCTGACTTGGGTCTATGCACTTTAAAAGTACCCCTGAGAGATCCCTTCTGAACAGCACTCCATCAATCAGGCCATAAGAGAGAGATTGGAGTCTGAAATATCTCCTCTTGGTCCTATCAAGGCCTTGCAGGCACTCACCAATGAGAAGGAAACGCCTCAAGTCTGATGTCCAATCCTTCATAATAGCTGGTTTTTCTATTGTGGCTGCATCGTGAATTAGCAAACTGTACTCTTTTTGCTGTTTAAAGTCTGCAACAAGGTGTTCCCACAGTTCTTTTCCTCTCACCAGCTTGGTGATCTTGACATCCACATCATACTCCATTACTTTAGTGATCCATCTCGCTCTCTTTTCATTTAGATCACGGTTGGTCAAAAAATATTTGACGCTGGAATGTGGAACCATGAGGTGAATATTGCTGTCGGACAGCATATGTCTGAATTTTTTCAGGCTCCGTATGACTGCAAGGACTTGTTTCTCCACATATGTATACTTGACCTCAAAACCCTCTAGACCTTGGTTAAAAAACGCAAGCGGTTGTTCAAGGTCATCACCATTCGCTTGGGTAAGCATAGCGGAGATTACCTCTTCATTTTCGAAGGTGTAGAGGTTGAAATCCTTGGTGAAGTCAGGACTGATCAAGGTAGGAGCTTGGGCGATAGCCTGCTTGATCTCTTCAAAACTATCATTCTTTTGCACTGTCCACACAAACTTCTCATCTTTCTTCAGCATAGAGGCCAATGGCTTGACTACCTTTGCAAAATTCGAAATAAATCTTCGGATGAAATTTATTTTCCCATAGAAACTTTGCAGACCTTTCTTATGTTTAGGCAAGGACAGCTCTAGGATGGAGCGAACTCTTTCCAGATCAATGGTCAAGCCTTCTTTGGAAACAACGTGGCCAAGGAGTTTACCCTCATGGACAACGAACACACATTTCTTCGGGTTGAGAGAGATACCGAACTCTCTACACCTCTCAAAGATTTGTCTGAAGTGTTTCATGTATTGGCCCGCCTCCTTAGAAAAAATTGTCACCTCATCAAGATACACCAGCATGATGTTATTTATCAAGCCTTGAAAGGCCATGTCCATGGTTTGTTGAAAAGTGGCACCAGCATTGGACAGTCCAAATGGCATTTTTTGATAAGCAAACATCCCCCACTTGGTAGTGAAGGATGTCTTGTACTAGTCACAGTCTTGTACCAAAATCTGGTTATATCCTGAATAACCATCCAGGAGAGAGAAATGCTTGCTACCTGTCACCATTTGGAGGATCTGCTCCATACTTGAAAGAGAATAATGGTCTTTCAAAGAGACTCTATTGAGGTCTCTGAAATCTACACATAATCTAATCTCCCCATTCTTTTTCCGGACAGAAACAAGATTGGCCAGCCAAGAAGAGTGTTTGATTGGAAATATTATCCTGGACTCAATCAACTTGGTGAGTTCCTTCCGCATGAGAGGCTCGATCTTTGGGTTGACAGGCCTTTGCTTCTGCTTGATCGGCTTGGCGCCTTCCTCCAACTCAATGGTATGTTGGGCCAAACTTGGGTCAAAACCCTTCAAATCGCTATACTCCCAGGCGAAGACATCAGCGAACTCCTGGCACAACAAGATGAAGGCTTGTCTTTCATGGTCCGTCACACTTTCCCAAGTGCGAGCAACTTATCCTTGAATATTTCAACCTTCTCATAGTTTTCCTTCTTCGTGGTGATGCTTGTTTTATCGCTTTTCAATTGGTCATCTTCATTGAAGATACTTTCGAGAGTGACCAAGCCTTTGGAAAGTTTATTGTTCTTCAGTTGAACAATTTGGCTGCCATATTGCTGCTGTAGCTTACCCTGGTTTCTAGCAACAAACTTAGCTTCCTCTTGCAAAAAGAGTGCTATCTACTGATCGCTATCAAACACCTACTAGTTGGTGATGTTGTCAGGTACAGAGGGCCTGATTACCACTTTCAAATGGCATGGACTGTTGTTTCAGCCTATCTCTTTAGAGACATCAAATTGGGCGCCAACTACTGCTAGCCTGTCTACCTGTTTATTCTGCTCCCTTGGAATGGAAGTAATATTGAAGGCAAGGAAACTCTCCACTAAGTCCTATACCCTGTACTTGTAAGACTTAAGCAAAAAAAAATTTGTCAGATTTTGGCCTCTCACCTGATTCACAATTAGCTCACTGTCACCAAAAACCTGCAGCTCTTTGATTCCTCTTTTCCTTGCCCACTCCAAACTATGGATGAGGGATTCGTACTCAGCAACATTGCACGTGCAAGAAAATTGGAACCTGAAGGCCGAAAAGTACTTCTCTTGTGAAGAAGAAACTAGCACCACTCCACCACCAGCTCCCAACTTACTACTTGAGCCATCAAAGAACAGCTGCCACAAACTTGAGCTCTTTTGGCTTGCTTTCATCAAATTTGGTACAAAAGTACCCTCTTCGTGTATATAATAAATCCCAAGGCCTACCTCTTCTATGAATTTGTAAGGATCATGCTCAAAGTTGTCACTTCCCCATTCATCTAAGAGTAAGTCAACAACTCCTTCAAGGGCAGAGGGTGGAGATTTATCTACTTGGAAATCTTCTTGATCGATAATGGCGTAGCTGACATTTGCCGCTTTGAGTGAGTACGGTTCCAAATGATCTCGGTGGATTGGTTTCGACTCAATCTTGACTTTGGTCCCATATTTGGTTCTAAAAACCAGGTAGGACCAGTTTGCTGCTAGGTACCCGCCTATTTTGGATGTGAAATCTCTGGATAAGCAAATGGCAAAGTAAGGAGGAACATCCGCCACCACCACGTCATGAGGGACTGAGAAGGTTGGACAGGGGTGGAGCATCAAGTTCAAGCCTCTCACCACTCCTACTGTCTTTGTTGGTGTTCCATCCAGCTGCAGGACTCCCTTAATCATCTCTTCATATTTGAGCCCCAATTTATCGGCATGCATTTGGGCATTACCGAGGTGCTTGCTCCACTGTCAATGATGCAATTGTGCACCAAGAAATCTCCTATGACCAAGGACAAATAAAAAAGGGGAACCTTTTCTTCTTTCTTAACTTGACCTGATGTGGAAGGCTGCCCATTCATTATCAGAATATTATTGGCTTTTGCTGTGACAGCGTGTTCATTCAGCGCGTGCAATTCTTTTTGCAGCATGTCCTTTTGTCCCGGTATTGATAATGAATCCCACAAAGAGATATTCATGTGCAACTTCTTCATCTGATCTACCACATTGACCCGAGGGTTGCCTTCTTTCAAATTTTCTTTGGGGTTATTTACAATCTGAGGCGCAGGACGAGGCGCTGAGGGTGTGACCGGCGGTCTGAATATTGGAAATTTCTGGTTTACATGTGATGAAGAAGGCGACGTTGATGCTTGAGCAGCTGCTTGAGCTTCTTCCATAGCTCTCCTCTTGGACTTTGTGTTGGCTGCGACACAATCACCTTGATTGTCTGTACTGCCCACGTAATTGACTGTATAAAATTCACCTTCCAGGTGATTCTTGACAGTGAAATCGCACTGAGCCGACCTGCTGACCATGCCACGTTGTAATGATGCCTCAAAGCTGGGGAATTTGGCGGCTGCCTGATTGTCCTGTGCATTCGTGTACTGACTCAACATTTCATTTGTGTAAACACCCCGATCTTGACTATATTCCATGGGTGAGCAATTTGGCTGCTCTTGTACCAGATTGTTTTGAACGGGCACTATGGCCTTGGATGATGAAGGGGCACCTAAATTGTAGCTTTGAAAAGGTCTGGCCTGTGCAAACTGACCCTGTCCTTGATTGTAATTCTGGAAAGGGGGTCTATTTGCTTGTCCACACTGTTGATATCCTTGATTTGATCGATTGCTCTGAGCTTGCTGCCTTTTGAGAGCCACTAGTTCATTTGTTACGCTTTGCAACAAGCTTTTTACTTCATGGAGGTCATTGGACGGAGTAGCAGCTGGCTTTTCTACGCTAGGCAGAAGGGTTAAGGTAGGTGCAGCAGGTTTGGACTGGAGGTGGCAATTCAGGAAAGAGCGGCATATGAGGTCTAGAGGCTATCTTCCCAGCTTGCACTAGGCAATTCTCAACAGCGATAGCTATGTCATAGGCAGCAGGCAGCACATGTCCTCCAATGGACCGTATCATGACAGCAATGTCGTTCAACGCTTTCAAATAATAGAGGAAAGCATAGCTTGGAGTCGGCCTTACCAAAATGGGAATTTTGTTCCATGTCTTCTGAAACCGAGTATTGAAATCTTGCATGAATTCGTGTGGAGCTCTTTTCATAGTGGTCAGCTGCTCGACAAGTGAGAGGCGGTCGCTCTTCTCCCCAAATCTATGTGTTAAGAGGGTGCCCAACTCATTCCAGGAATCGACTGAATTCATGGGCAAAGTCCCATACCAGTCCAGAACCTTGCCCTTGAAAGACAATGCCAGCAATCTAATCACAATGTTTTCCTCAGTGACATTGTGAATGTTGCAGAGGTTAGCAATATTTCTGATGTGTTCAATGGCAGTAATGGGCCCTTCTCCATTAAAGGGAGCACACTTTTAAGGACTGCCCCTGGAATTAGGTCATAATGCAGGAGATTCATAGGACTCTGACCATGAAAGGCCAC
The DNA here is from genome assembly GCA_037957365.1 of Torreya grandis. Taxonomy (NCBI): domain Eukaryota; kingdom Viridiplantae; phylum Streptophyta; class Pinopsida; order Cupressales; family Taxaceae; genus Torreya; species Torreya grandis. Next base: position 1,694,027 of record JARHVA010000326.1, on the reverse strand, counting down.
AAAAGGTAAAGCCATAGCTATAGCAGGATTCAACCGAGGCCTTCTTGCGTAGGTGTATCTTATGGCAGGTCTGGAAAAACAATTTTCTGAATAAGGATGAGTTCTTGCAAACCTCAGTCGTCTTGCTGAGTTTAAAGGTAGTTCAACAAATTCAAAAGGGACACTCTTAGCAGCAGATCATGTGGTGATTTTAGGCATAAGAGGTCAGACTGGTCTTTGATCAGAGACTGATGTTCTTAATAGTGGAGTCGTCAGATGCTGAAAAATGGTTGATTTTGCTGTAATAGGGCCAGCGTCAATCCTGAAACTTTGCCGAGTGTTAAAAATGGTGTTAAAAAATGGTCCCATCAGGCGTGCCAAAAATTGTTGACACTATGGATTGTGTTGGTCCCCAAAAATGTCACTCATTTTTGGAACAACATACAAGCTATCTTGGTCCTAAACGACCAAAATTTCTCTCTTCCCTTCTCAAAATTTGTTCTGAGCTTTCAAATTCCTCTTTTTTTTCAAGCTTTTCAAAAATCTACAGATTCTGCAGGCCAAGTTCTGAGAGCTTCACAGGTTGATTTCTATGGACTCTGCAGATATGTTTCTACAGACTCAACATGCTTGAAATTAGCAGGTTCAATAAGTTAAAAAGCTTTTGCAGGAGAGTTCAGTCAAAAGAACAAGCTTCTAACACTTAGTCATTTCCAGGATTGGTTCAGCGCCTCGGTTCAATCAAAAGAGTTCAATCGGCAAATGATAAAGGACAAAGGCTTGAACCATTGAACTTTGAACCACTTTGGTTCAAAGGTTCAATAGGTTCAACGACCAAGTGGGTTCGTTGTGCTTGGTGCAAAAGATCAAAAGGGCTTAGCCAAATAATGAAGAATGAGCCAATTGAACCATTGAACCGTTGAACCAAAGTTGGTTCAATCGGTTGGTTCAATCCGCAGGTTCAAGGGGCTGCCCCAAAGCGAAAAAGGCAAGTGCCCTTGCGGAGGGCAGGCAGCATTGGTTCGAAGGTCAAAGAAAAGACATAATTCCGTCGAATTTGTTCAAAGGCCTCAAAAGGAACAATTCTTTCGGACTTTTTGTCCGATGGAAATGGTAAAGTAAAAGAAGCCGAAAGAATTCTTTCGGGAAGACTTTTCTCGAAAAAACGTTAAGGCAAAATTCCTTCGAACTTTTTGTCCCAAGGAATTCTTTCGGGCTTTTTGTCCGAAGGAAAAACCCGACGGAAAAAGCCCGCCGAAGAAGCAAGAACCCGCCGGGAAAGTTGAAACCTGAAGTCCGCCCATAAGATCCCGAAGGGTAGATACCCTTGCGGGGGACACTTGACGTCAGAAAAAGGACCTTTTCCAAGGACCTGAAGGGACACCTTCCCTTCAGGACGTTCCAAATTCTGAACAAAGACGCAGAAAGGAACCTTCAAAGACTTGGACAAAAAGGACTTCAGAGGATGAACTGAATGAACCGATTGAACCACTGAACCGAATGAGTCAATTGGTTCAAGGTTCAAAGGTTCAACCAAGAGTTTAGAAAGATAAAGCAATGATTGAGCAAGACACAGAATGAACCAATGAACCAATTTAACTTTGAACAGTTCAAAGTTCAATCATTCATAGGTTCAAAAGTTCAAAGGCGGCCTCAGTCAAGAGAGAAGCAGCAAACAAGTGGTTCAACGGATGGTTCAACCAAAGAGCGAAGAAGCGATTGAACCAAGGATTGATAGAACAAAAGAGACCATATGAACCAATGAACCGATGAACTTTCAGTGGTTCAACGGGTTCAAGGTTCAACATGGTTCAAGCAACTGGCGACCATTGATGGCCCCTCAGACGTCAAATTTAAAGTAAGGGAAAATCCGTGGAAATTCAAATAGAGCGCGGAACTTAAAAGAAGAACCAAGCGATTAAATGAAAAGAGAGCCCGAAGATTTAAATTGCTACAGAGAAGAGAAGATCAACGCAAAGGACCAAACAGTCCATACCAAAGAAGAGACATATTAGATGAAGAGACACGCCATAGTTATGGCAGCGCACTGTTCTCAGCAAGGTCTCTCCAGACAGGACTGAAGGCGCATTGAAGACGTTGACTGCAGCATGGGCCGTCCCATGGGAAAAAACGTCAATCCTTGCGTAGTTGCTATAAGATTGTAATATCTCTCATTTGTAAATGAGACTTTTCATTTTTACAAGAGCGAAACTCTGCCCATTTTGAAAGAAGAAGACTGAGACTTTGAGCTCAAATTGTAATTTCATTTCATTTTTATCTGAATGAGAAAGGAAGTTGTTTACAGACTTTGTGCTATTTTGGCTTGTATCATTTTAGAAGATCATTCTTATGTCTGTCTTCTGAAGGTGTTCTTATTCATTTAATTTTGCAAGCAGAATTAGTGAAAGTAATAGGGAAGTGTCATGAAACCAACTGTGGGAAGACTTTGTGCTTTCGCAATTGTTTTCAGTCTGTGTTTTTCTTTTCTTTTTGTGTTGAGGATTCTGGGACGACTTTGTACCCCCATTATCCTTTGTAATATACTCTTTGGGCAGTTGAGGTGGAAACTTTGCGTTCTGTTTCATCCTGTCGTTACTACGCCCTTTAGTTACTGGTTACTTTACTATCTAAAAGAAACTCCTGCTGTTTCCTGCAAGAACACTTCTGAAAGAAGAGAAGTGTCTTCAGTGTTTACACCAGGATTTTCTTCTTTGTCTGTGTGCATCATCTCTGAAAGAAGGGAGATGGATGGTTTATTCTACCCCCATGTGTTATTTTCTGCTTATTTATATTATATATAGCTCCTATGTATCTATAGGGAACCTCCCCTTGATAAGAAGAGAGATTAGTCTCTGGTTGATGTAGTAAAGCTGCACACCTGGCCGATCAATCTTCCCGCTGTGGTTGATCAGACCTATTTTATTGATCAGTACGCTGATTGACAAAATATTCACCCAACCGTTTTTGGCGACTCCGCTAGGAACAGTAATTTTGTGCAATTTGGAACCTCAAGTTTCAGATTGAAACATCACCTGTGTCTTACCCATTATCATTATAACCTTATCCATGCATTCCGCTGTGGAAGAACGAACTGCTCCAGTGCTTTCCCATTGTTAATTTTTCCTCTCCAGCGTCGCGCAACAGTTTTTGGCGACTCCGCTAGGGATGAACATGCAATCTGACGCCTCAAGTTTCAGATTGAAGCAGTTCCTTCCCTTATCCATTATATTACAGACTCTGGCGACTCCGTTCCGTGTCTTACCCATTATCATTATAGCCTTACCTTCCGTTATTTTATCTGGTCTGCAAAACCAGAGCTGCTGGAAAAGAGTGCGCAGTTTGAAGTCTCAAGCTGAAGCAGGGCCAGTTCTTTTCCATTTTTTGTTCTGCAATCTGGCCACTCCACCCAGATTTGTTATCCCTGTTTGTCATAATTGAGTCATGGCAGTTCGAGGCCCCTAGGGTAACTCTTTTGGCCCACTCAACTTGACTCCACCTCTGCATGAACTTCCACGCAGTTCAAGAAAGAATTTCTCCAAATTCTTTGGTGATGGGAAGGTTCATCCTGATGAACACAATGCAGCTTTCAGCATAGCCTGTGGTGTAATAGGGGTGGAATTTGAAGACATAGCGGTCAGGGTATTCGTGGAGACACTACAAGGCGCTGCTGCAGACTGATTCTACCATCTGCAAGCTGGATCAGCGACTGACTGGGATACACTCAAAGCCAAGTTTGAAGCCAAGTTCAAGCCTGCAGAGGATGCGCATGCTTTGTTGGCCCAGCTCACTCAAATGAAGAAGGAACCTCATGAGCCTATGAGGGATTTTATTGCCAGGTTCAACAAGCTGAGGCACAGGATTCCCATGATCGCCCAACCGACACCTCAGAATCTCATGTGTTTCTTCATCAACTCACAGCTGCCTAAAGTGAGTTTTCTAGTTGAGACGGGCTAGATACATAAACCTTGAGGCTGCTCAAGACTTGGCAACTGAGCTAGAAGATGACTTTATCTTGGCAGGAAAGCTACGGAGAGATCCTAACAGAGCTAAACCCTTTTCATTTTCTGAATACTCACCCACAGTCACCACTAACCCAATGGTACAAAAGCTGGCAAATGAATTGCTAGCCTTGAAAAGGAAAATGGCACAAGGTATGTCTTCTGCTCCTCTATATAAAGATATACCAAGGAGAACATTCCCTAATCAGCCATATCAAGGCAACGCTGCCAGAAGTCAAGGGCAACCAAATCGTCTTCCTCCCTCACAGAGGAACCTTGCCCTTGAAGCACCTCCAACCAACTCAGTAGTTGGATATTTGGAAACAGAACATGTTTCCTATTTCCAACCTGAGTTCGAGCAAGAAAATGGCGTTGATCTCTTCAGGGAGGATCTAGAAGAATTAGTTGGCGACTCCCACATTGGTTTCCTGAATTTCCAGGATGAATCCAGAAGTGAAGGTGAAGCAGTCGAAGGATCATACGCAGTATTCACTAGGTCCGAGAATCAGTCAGCCCAGCAGGCCGACAAAGAGAAGACAGAGGAGCGACCCCAACTAGCAATTTCAATCGCTGAGCAAAGAACCCCTCTTCCTTTCCTGTCAAAGGAGCCGGTGATTGCCAAATAAGTAAGTACATCAAACATCTCTGCACTTTCTACTTCAACTTCATAGATCAGTCCTCCCCCTACCAAAAACCAAAAGGATGAACTCCCATCCTCTCTTTCAAGTCCATCTCAGTCATTTGACATGATTGATCATGTCAAGAAATTCGAAATTCAAATGACTGAGTTTGAACCCCTGCAAGCCAATCTTGAGCAGTTAAACATTGATGAAGAACTATGTGTGGACCTGTCTGAGGCAAAGATTGTGGTCACCCAAATGTCAGCCCCTGCTACTCAAATTCAGTTTGAGCCTTCAGGCAGGGGTAATTACTCCTTGACCACAGAGGATGCTCATGTCTCAACTGATCAAAGTCCAGTGGCTGGCAATCCAGGATTTGATCCAAATTAGGGATCAGAAGAATTGGTAGGACGCAGTACAAATCAAGAAGGATCTTCTATCTTCAATGAAGAGAAATCTGATAGAAGATCAGCTTCTGATGATGCTTGGATCTTGGAATCCGATGGCAGCAATCTTTCCACAACTAGATGCGAATCTCTGTTGCTCGGATTGAAAACTGCTCAGGGTGAAGAGGTCAAACTCCTTCACACCAAAAGAGATGCTGAGATGATGGTTTGTCAGGAGTTTGATACTGACAATCAAAGCATGTGCTGGACTGAACCAGCAGAACAAGTTATGATGGTCGACCATACTACTGTACTTCGAAATCAGCAAAAGAAACCCTTTGCCAAGAGAACAAGGAGTTATGGTTTTCAAATTGCAGACCACGTCCTGCCATGGGGCAAGAAGAAGAAAGAGCCAAGAGGAAGACACAAAAAATTGGTTTCTTGGTGAAGAGCTCCATTCGCCCGTCACCATTTCTGGGGACAGAATGGTTTTCTGCTGGTTTATCAGGATGGCATCCCTTTTTCTTCACCGCACAAGGAGCAGCATCTGAAGTACTTCAATTCTTGAAGTATCAGATAAGTTCACCTATACATATGTATATCTGTATAGTCTTTAGTTCTGTTTTGTTCTTTTTGTTTTCATTTTTAGAGCCTTTCTTTTTGGGTAGCACAATTCCGTAGCCCAATGGCACACTTCAAGGCACTGGAGATTCTGGTTTCTACTCCCCTCAGCTGTATTTCAAGTTTTCACCTGAAAGAAGTTCCCCAACTGGAGCTAGTTGTTGGTCCCCAAAAATGTCACTCATTTTTGGAACAACATATGAGCTATCTTGGTCCTATAGGACCAAAATTTCTCTCTTCCCTCAAAATTTGTTCTGAGTTTTCAAATTCCTCTTTTTTTTCAAGCTTTCTAGAAATCTACAGACTCTACAGGCTTGAATCTACGGACTCTACAGGCCAAGTTCTGCGGGCTTCATAGGTTGATTTCTATGGACTCTTCAGATATGTTTCTACAGACTCAACATGCTTGAAATTAGCAGGTTCAACAGGTTCAAAAGCTTCTGTAGGCGAGTTCAGTCAAAAGAACAAACTTCTAACACTTAGTCGTTTTCAGGATTGGTTCAGCGCCTCGGTTCAATCAAAAGAGTTCAATCGGCAAATGATAAAGGACAAAGGCTTGAACCATTGAACTTTGAACCACTTTAGTTCAAAGGTTCAATAGGTTCAACGACCAAGTGGGTTCAACGTGCTTGGTGCAAAAGATCAAAAGGACTTAGCCAAATAACGGAGAATGAGCCGATTGAACCATTGAACCGTTGAACCAAAGTTGGTTCAATCGGCAAGTTCAAGGGGCTGCCCCAAAGCGAAAAAGGCAAGTGCCCTAGCGGAGGGCAGGCATCATTGGTTCGAAGGTCAAAGAAAAGACAAAATTCCTTTGGATTTGTTCAAAGGCCCCAAAAGGAACAATTTTTCTGGACTTTTTGTCCAATGGAAATGGTAAAGTAAAAGAAGCCGAAAGAATTCTTTCGAGAAGACTTTTCTCGAAAAAACGTTAAAGCAAAATTCTTTCGGACTTTTTGTCCCAAGGAATTCTTTCGGGCTTTTTGTCCGAAGGAAAACCCTGACAGAAAAAGCCCGAGAGCCAAAAGCCCGCCGAAGAAGCAAGAACCCGCCGGGAAAGTTGAAGCCTGAAGTCCGCCCATAAGATCCCGAAGGGTAGATACCCTTGCGGGGGACACTTGACGTCAGAAAAAGGACCTTTTTCAAGGACCCGAAGGAACACCTTCCCTTCGGGACGTTCCAAACGCTGAACAAAGACGCAGAAAGGAATCTTCAAAGACTTGGACAAAAAGGACTTCAGAGGATGAACTGAATGAACCGATTGAACCATTGAACCGTTGAACCAAATGGGTCAACTGGTTCAAGGTTCAAAGGTTCAACCAAAAGCTTAGAAAGATAAAGCAATGATTGAGCGAGACACAGAATGAACCAATGAACCGATTGAACTTTAAACCAAAAGAGTTAAAGTTCAATGGTTCATAGGTTCAAAAGTTCAAAGGCGGCCTCAGTCAAGAGAGAAGCAGCAAACAAGTGGTTCAACGGATAGTTCAACCAAGGAGTGAAGAAGCGATTGAACCAAGGAGAGATAGAACAAAAGAGACAGAATGAACCAATGAACCGATGAACTTTCAGTGGTTCAATGGGTTCAAGGTTCAACATGGTTCAAGCAGCTGGGGACCATTGACGGCCCCTCAGATGTCAAATTTAAAGTAAGGGAAAATCCGTGGAAATTCAAATAGAGCGTGGAACTTAAAGGAAGAACCAAGCAATTACATGAAAAGAGAGCCCGAAGATTTAAATTGCTACCGGGAAGAGAAGATCAACGCAAAGGACCAAACAGTCCATACCAAAGAAGAGACATATTAGATGAAGAGACATGCCATAGTTATGGCAGCGCACTGTTCTCAGCAAGGTCTCTCCAGACAGGACTGAAGGCGCATTGAAGACGTTGACTGCAGCATGGGCCGTCCCATGGGAAAAAGCGTCAATCCTTGCATAGTTGCTATAAGATTGTAATATCTCTCATTTGTAAAGGAGACTTCATTTTTACAAGAGCGAAACTCTGCCCATTTTGAAAGAAGACTGAGACTTTGAGCTCAAATTGTAATTTCATTTCATTTTTATCTGAATGAGAAAGCAGGTTGTTTACAGACTTTGTGTTATTTTGGCTTGTATCATTTTAGAAGATCATTCTTATGTCTGTCTTCTGAAGGTGTTCTTATTCATTTAATTTTGCAAGCAGAATTAGTGAAAGTAATAGGGAAGTGTCCTGAAACCAACTATGGGAAGACTTTGTGCTTTCGCAATTGTTTTCAGTCTGTGTTTTTCTTTTCTTTTTGTGTTGAGGATTCTGGGACGACTTTGTGCCCCCATTATCCTTTGTGATATACTCTTTGGGCAGTTGAGGTGGAAACTTTGCGTTCTGTTTCATCCTGCCGTTACTACGCCCTTTGGTTACTGGTTACTTTACTATCTGAAAGAAACTCCTGCTGTTTCCTGCAAGAACACTTCTGAAAGAAGAGAAGTGCCTTTAGTGTTTACACCAGGATTTTCTTCTTTGTCTGTGTGCATCATCTCTGAAAGAAGGGAGATTGATGGTTTATTCTACCCCCATGTGTTATTTTCTGCTTATTTATATTATATATAGCTCCTACGTATCTATAAGGAACCTCTCCTTGATAAGAGGAGAGATTTGTCTCCGGTTGATGTAGTAAAGCTGCACACCTGGCCGACCAATCTTCCTGCTGTGGTTGATCAGACTTATTTTGTTGATCAGTACGCTGATTGACAAAATATTCACCCAACAGATTGCACCCTTGACAGAAGGCTAAGCTTCTGTCTTCCACGCGGCACAATGGAAACTCCTCTCTTGCCTGTAGGTCTGACAAAACTGAGGGGAGAGTCTCTAGATAAGGGCTAGTTCTCTTTGATGCACCTCTAAGTTATTCCAGTAATATTACTAATACATATATATATATATATAATGGGGGGGTTGACAAAAGAGAAAGATTACTGAAAAACAGAGCGTAACCTAAGCTGGTGACACCAAACAAGTTTGATCTACTCATACTCACACTTTGAACCACAAGAACACATACATACACTTTATCTGGTAAAAGGACCAGACTGCAGAGAACTTAACAAAAAGGCTTAATGAAGACACACAGAAGATGAACTTACCACAGGTGCTATAGGAAGGCACATTGTCTGATAACCCTCTCCTATTTCTGTGCTCCAGATACAACACTTTTGCTATCTGCAAGAATGGCGCTTTGTCTATACTAGGCGTGTTGGTATCAAGCTTGTGAGGGCATCAAGAAAGAAATGACTAAACACAAGGTTAACACTCAGACACTCAGAGATATATCCAACCAAAATAGAGGTAAAAATGCGTATTCTATTGATTCCAGGTGAAAATTGGCAAGGCTTCGCCTTACAACAATGAGAGATATCTTTCTCAAATGAGAAGTTACAAATATATATAGAAAGAGAGGAAGTAAAGGCGCCCCTTTGGAAAAGACTTTGGTGCCTTTTTACAAGTTGGCCCATGTGCGTTGCGAGCGTTGGGAAGAGGAAGCTGTGTTGGCTGCCAGTTTTGACCTTGGCGTTCAAACCTTAATGTGAAAGCATGGGTCGCGCCTCTTTTTCTGCAAACAAGACCGCTCCTTCAAGATATTCACGCAGTTTGTCTGCTCATCAATACAAAGTGTGAAAAAATAGGCCGCGTCTTCACTGTTCGCGCTCCTTGATGACCACTTGGCAGAGACTGTGTCAACCGCTGGAATAACTCCTTGTGCCGACACCTTTTGCCATCTGGGCTGTTTTGTCCATATCCATAATTTTGTCTCTTCCTTGCTTTGTCTTTTCCTGGAATTTGAGCTCTTGGGGCTATCTTATCGTCTTTTGCTGGCTCCTTGGGCTCTTTCATCAGCAGGTCGCTGAGTTCATTCTTAACTTTTGTCTTTTCCCAGCTTTGTCCTCCCCTGGCTTTGTCTTTTGTCATCTCTTTTGTCTTTAAATAGTACTTTTTGACTCCTTCCTTGGCGGTCTCTTCCCTTTAGCCTTAACCCCATTGAATTTCCTCAGGTTCGCGCTCAAGCATTTGAAGATCAACGGCTATTCCGTTGCCCTAAATTTGACATCTGCGGGGACGTTCATTTGACGTCCAGATTCCAATGGCTAGCTTATGATGCTCAATTTGACGTCTGCGGGCCCGTCACCCCTTTGAATTCCTTCGGATTTCTTTTCTTCGGCCTTTCTCCCGAAGTGTTCCCTCGGACTTTCTCCTGAAGGATATCTCTCTCTTCTTTTCTTATGTCTGGGCCTTTGTCCTTGAAACCTCCCGAAGGGAAGGTGTCCCTTCGGGGCTTGGGGAAGGTCCTCCTTTCGGCAGCCGAGAGTCCCCCACAAGGGCACCTACTCTTCGGGGTCCTTCGCGCTGCCTTGGTCTTGAAATCCTTCCGACAAAATGTCCAAAGGAATTCCTTCGAACATTTTGTCCGAAGGAAATCTTTCCTTTGTCTCTCGCTTGCTTTCGGTTGGCTTTCCCTTTCGGGTGAATTCCTTCGGACTTTTGTCCGAAATAATTCACTTTGTTCACTTTGCCGCATGAACTTTTTCGAAAGAATTCCTTGCTTTTTACCTTGTGAATTTCTTCGGACAAAATGTCCGAAGGAATTCCTTCGTTCATTTTGCCCGAAGAAATTCAACCTTGTCTTATCTTTTGCCTTGGCATTTCCGAAGAAAAACTCACCCTTTTGATTCCTCCGCAAGGGTTCTCTGTCGTCCGCAAGGGTACTTTTGGGTCCGAAACTGCCCTCCGCGGCTTGCTGGAATGGTCTAGTTTGTGTTTGACTGCCGTCCGCAAGGGCACTTGTCCTTTGGGCTATGCAAGACCACCTTTAAACCTTCCGATTGAACCAAATACTTTGAACCAAACTGACTAAACCAAACTGATTGAACCAACTGTTTGAACCAACTGATTGAACCAACAATGGTTCAAAGTTCAAGTTCAACGTTCAAGTTCAAAGTTCATGTTCAAAGTTCAAATTGTTACACTGATTCATCCTCTTGCTGAAAGACTTGTGCAAACCAGAAATTAAACTAGCTCAGAACAGCAGGGGAAGGAGACCGATTTTGACCTGCAGGGCCAAAATGGTCAACAGGTTCATTTCCTTCAAACTGGTGAGTGTCCACAAGGTCTTGATAGGTCCAAGAGAAGGTATTTTAGACTCTGATCTCTTCCTTATGTCCTAGTTGGAGTGTTGTTTAGAAAGAACTTTTCAGGGGTACTCTTGAGATGCATTGATTCAGACCAAGTTGAAAGAGTACTGTTCGAGTTCCATGATGGACCAGCTAGTGGCCACTTTGCTCCCAAGACCACAGCTGCAAGGATCATGAGGGCTGGCTGCTTTTGGCCCAGTTTGTTTAGAGACACGCTTGGTGAGGAAATGTCAAAAATGTGTTTTCTTTGATGGAAAGCAATGGCTGGCTGCCATGCCTCTTCACCCTATTCAAGTAGAACAACCATTCATGCAATGGGGGTTAGACTTCATAGGGTTGATCAATCCTCCTAGTGCTAGCCACAAGGTTTTGATTGCTACAGATTATTTCACAAGATGGGTAGAGGCCGTCACTTTGAAAGAAGCCAATGAGAGTGCAATCCTAGACTTCTATGAAGGCATAGTGACGAGATTTAGGGTCCCAACGACAATCATTTCAAACAATGCATTGGCTTTCTTGGGAACAAAGACAAGTGAGTGGGCATTAAAGCATGGCATCTATCTCAGCACTTCTCCAACTACTACCCACAAGGGAATGGACTGGCCGAGTTCACAAGTATTTGATTAGGATCATTAAAAGGACAATGGAGGAAAATCAAAGGACTTGGCATGCCAAGTTGAAGACAGCTCTGTGCACAGACAAGATCACCCAAAGAGGGCGATTGAGAATTCACCATACACACTTGTGTATGGAAGGGAAGCTAGACTTCCTATTTCACTTGAGTTACCAGCCTTGGATCTTGTCCATCAGCTGCAACTGGTGGAGGCAACAACCTGGAAGTCAGGTATTGTGAGCTAAAAGAGCTTCAAGAAGCAAGAGACCAAGCCATGGATGCAATGACCAGCCACCAACAACAAACAAAGAAGCAGTTTGACAAGAGATCTACGCTAAGGAGCTTCTCAGAAAGTGACATTGTCTTGAAGTGGGATGAGGACTGAGCCAAACCTGAAAGGCACACAAATTTTGACACCTTGTGGAGTGGCCCATATGTCATCACCCAATGCAAGCAACATAATGCTTTACAACTCTCCAAGTTGGATGGTGAAGAGCTACATATCCCAGTCAATGGGATATATCTGAAACACTGTCACTAGCTTTCTTTTGTCATGTACATAGTTTCCTTGTCTTTTCCTCGTTTTTTCTAAGTGTTGTTATGCATGTCTGTAATGTTTTTAGCCTTTGTGTTTTCCTTATCGATTGGGGTAAAATCTTTGTTGGTTCTTAGGTCTTTACAAGGTTGTTGCCAACTTTTCAAGCTGCATCCTGACTCCATGCCCAATGCACTTGTAGGCCACCAGTTTTCTCAAGCATAGCAAGCATGTTTCCCCTGTGAATCGCCAAATGTGTTGACCAATTTTTGGTCCTGCAGGCCAAAAATTGGGCAACCCTCTTCTTTTTATTGCAAAGAGTCTTTCGATCCAGGTTCTAGCTAGTTCATCCCTTAGCTTCTTTGTGCAAATTTTCTCTATCAAGTCATTTCCCTTGAAAAAACCAAGTGTTTTCCTCTTTTGCTTGCCAAGCGCTTTTCGGGTTTGACAGGTTACTTTACTTGTAAAAATTTGTAAGTGAAGCCACTTCCAAACCTCGAATTGGTCTTGGTAGATCAAATCGGGTTCTCTAAATGGCTTTACTCATTTGTCTTATAAGCAAGAGTCGACGTGAAACTCATTTTGGTCTCAGATGCTTCACAAGGGAAGTAAATTACTTCAAAGGGCTTTCTATCGGCAAAATGGACCAAGTTCAAAAGGCGGAAGGGTCATTTGCAAAAAGTCCAAAGTGTAGGTGCCCTTTGTGGAGGGCACTTAGGCGGCAAGCAAGACCTTTACAATTCTTCCACAAGGCAACTTTGGAGGCCAAGGAGCCCTTGCGGGGGGCAAGCGATGAGCAAAATGGACCTTTTCAAAAGTCCGAAGGGTAACTTTGGGCTCGAATTGCCCTTGCGGAGGGCAGCCGGTTGGAGCAAAGGGGCAAGACAGAAAGCCCGAAAAGAACTTGCCCTTCGGAAAAAGTGACAGGCCAAAAGAGAATTCCTTCGAGCTTTTTGTCCGGAAGAAAACTCAAGGAAGAATTCTTTCGGACAAAATGTCTGAAGGAATTCCTTCGAACATTTTGTCCGAAAAAATGCAACAGTCGCAAAAAGTCCGAAAAAAATTAGGAAGACCAAAAGTCCGAAGGGTAGGTGTCCTTGTAGGGGGCACTTGGCTTTGAAAGAGGACCTTTTCAATTTTTCCGAAGGGTCACTTTCCCTTCGAAAAAGTTCATTTGCAAAATGCCAAAGGAATTGTCCTAGTGGGTGACGGACCCGCAAACGTCAAATTCAGGGAGGTAAGTTAGCCATTGGAAAAGATCAAAAGAAAGAATTCCTTCGAACATTTTGTCCGAAAGAACTCAGAACGGAAGCCCGAAGGCTCGTCAAAGGAAGGTCAGAAAGTAACGAGCCCAAAGGAGAATTCTTTTGGACAAAATGTCCGAAGGAATTCAAAGCCCGAGAGCCCGAAGAATGAATGAGCAAGCAAGCGAAGAAGGGAGCTCGGGGAAATAAGCGCCGAGAGCCTGAATTGCCAGGCAAAGAAGAGGAAAACAAGGCGGGTAACCTAGACGTGGCCACGCGCACATAAGACAAAAGCTCAAAACGCTCCAAGTGGCGTAGCATGTCAAAGTGCAAACCCAAAGACGAACCAGACCAAGGCAAGTGGCACAAGAGTCGTCAGCAGGAGAAGTAAATGCACGTAGGTGAAATAGTCTCCACCGAAAACCATTAAAAGGATTGGTTGCGAACATTGAAGGGATGGCCCATGTTTTTTTATTTTGCCATTAATGAACAGCCAGTTGCACTCAGCATTGAAGAGAGCATGGCCTAGTCAACATAACCTGAGGATGGCCTTGTTAGTTGCTAGGAGTAACCCATGCTCTTGCAAGCCCAAACAGCAAGGGCAACGACTTAAGCACCTACAGCATCACTTTCCCATGCGCAATGAAGAAGAGACGGCAGTAGCATGGGCTTGTGGTCGCTGCAGGAGTGTTTAATACAGCATGGGTTTCATTCCCTTGACTGATGAATTATCTGTTTTCCAAGCTCTCTATATGATTGTAACTTCTCATTTTGAGAAGGGATCTCTCAGCATTTGTATGGCAAAGCCCTAAAGAATTTACCTTGAATCAAAAGAAGTATTTTACCTCCATTTGAGCTTGCACTTTTGCATGTCTATGGTCTTCTCTTATGTTCAGTCATTTTCTTTAATGATTTCATAAGTTTATATCAGCATATCTAGTGTATTGTGAATTCTTCTCTGCTGGTCAACAAGAAGAGTCCAACTCAGAGTAAAGGTGCAGGTGAACAGACTGTCCAATAGTGTGTCTTTGAACACCTCTAGTGGTTTCTTCCTCTCTGTATCTCCATAGGATCCCCTATTGAAACATTGATGCAGGAAAGGTTCTCATCCGAATGAAGTGTATGTTTGCTTCTCTCTGGTGTAAAGTGTAGGTCAAAGTTGAGTAGATCAACCAATTTGGTGCATCACCACATTAGTTAGGTTTTATTTTTCAGTGTCTCTTTCTTTTCACCCTCCCCATTGTTAGCAATAGGAAATCCAGAGCCTCGAGGTGCATCAAGGGGAGCTAGCCCCTAATCTAGAGAATCATCCCTCAAGTTTGCCACTCACAGCAAGAGGAATGTCTCCATTGTGCCATGTGGAGGAAGTGTGCTAAGTATCCTTTTAGAGAGTGCAATCCACAACGTCAACATTTACCTTATTGCTTGCTTTTATATGAAACTTGGTAGTTGATATAGTCGGTATGTTTTGTACATACTTAAGCTTGTTCAAAGCAAAAATTTCATTTCACGATCTCAAACAATATGGCATAAGTCATCAAAATATTTAAACTTCTTGAAAAGAATGGCCCCATGTAATGGGGCAAGCAAGCTTTATTGAAAAACATCATGAAGCTCTTTATCTGCCATTAGATTTATCATTTTGGCCAACATGATCTTATACCTTAAAACATATTTATCGATAACCTCATTGCTTCCTTGTTTGATCTTAGCTATTTGTGCATGTGACATCTGTTCACTGATGTTGATAGAGAAATGTGCTAGAAACTGATCTACTAGAGGTTTGAATGCTTTCATTTATCATATTGGTAGATCATAAAACCATCTTAAAACATAGTTCTTTAGGCTTCTTGGAAATTATTTGATCAAAAAATTATCATTGGAAGCATAATCAAGACATGCTGCATAGAAAGATCAAAGATATTATTCAAGATCACCTTTGACATCATAAAATGTGAACTTGGGTGCACAAAGCCAGTTGGCAAAGGGTGCAAAGATATCTCAAGTGCAAGTGGATTATGCTATACATCTTGTAAATCAATAGCATGAGGAGATTTTGATGCATTTTGTTCGATATTGGTAACTTTGTCTTCCAAAGTTTTAATAACTTGGAGAAGAGCTTGTACAGTAGACTCATTGGCATTAAGATTTGATACTTGAGAAGTCACCAAAGGGGATGTAAAATATGCTTGTATTGATGTAAGCACTGAAACTGGTATTTGAGTTGAAGCATGTATTAGCCTAAAAGATGTAGTAATAGGAATTTGGTCCTCGGGAAAGAAAACATATTTTGTTCCTGTTGGCCATTTTTTGGCCCATATACCAATTTTTGCCTAAGTGTGAGAAGATAGACTTTCAAGCAGGAAATGGTAAGTCTTTAGAAGACTTCAGACTTTCGACAGCGCATGACTTAAATGGCTTCATAAGTTGTAGAGTTACAAATCTCTGAAGTAGTAAGTAACAAGGTGTTAAAGACCCGAAATGGTCTTGAACAGAAGGCTTTGGGTTATCTCATTGGGAAGTCTTCGAGTTTTCCAAAGGTGACAACTTCAGCTTTGCATGATATGAAGACATCGGGTTCATCAAGCAGGATGACTTTAGGTTTTCGAGAGTGCTCAACTTAAATTATTTTAACAAGATGTGAGCAGTTAAAAACCCGAAGGAGCAATCACAAACCTGATTTAGTCAAGTGATAGGTTTTCGGGCTTCGCAAGGGACACAACTTCGGGTTTCTTGGGCAGCAAAACTTATTTCACTTCATGAGTAATCAGTAATGATAAACCTGAAGTAAGAACCTTCAAAATCCTGAATTGGTCATGGGCAGTACAAATCAGGTTTCGGGAGGCGAATGACTTATTTTATTTTATAAGTTGCAAGTAATGAGACATCAAAAGCCCGATTTGGTCTTGGAAGTGCTTCTCGAGTTCTCAAAAAGACAAGCCAAGGCAAAAAGTCCGAAGAAATAACTTTGGGAAAGTGGCGGAGAAAAGGCCCGAGATAATTGTTGAGGGAAGATAGTCCACGGAAAAAAGGGCCAAGGAAAGCAAAAAAGCCGAGAAACGTTAAAGTCAAATGGTCAGCAAATTCGAAGGGCTACTCGATCAAGGACAAGTGGCACAAGGGCATCCAACTAGTAAAAGATCAACGGCTCGCAGGAGTCCAGGTTCAACAAATCAATGGATAAGAAAAGGTCAAGTTTTCAAAGGGTCCTAGTGGGATTTTGATAGCCAATCAACAGAAAAGGACGAGGATTTTACCTTTCAACTTTGATGACGTGGTCAATAGCCTACACACAGGACGCACAGGTGAAATGAACATGTCGTTTTTAATGCAGGGATCAACTCAGTCATGCCAAGCGGAGACATCCATCTACCCGCGATATGGCTCCCTCAAAATCCACCCAAGGGTGACTTGAATGCAGGATGGGCTCGAAGAGATTGGCGATGACCTTGAACGACTCACTCCATGGTCAAAGAAGGATGACGGTGGTGGTTGCAGGAATTTATGGCTCCCCTCTTTCCTTTTTCTCACGCAAGTCTCTCTTCTCTCTTGTCCCCTTCTATATATATACGGGCTTCCAAGCCATTGTAAAGGGTTCCCAGTTTTTTAGATTTTGTTTTATCTTTCTGGGAGACGGGACATTCATTGAGATACTGCAAAGTATGCTCCGCTTGATTAGGCTCAACCCTGTCAAGTCTATTGTAAGAACTACCTGTTGATGTAATAAGATGATTTCTTTGCCTATCTCTTGTCATTGATCAGTGCCTTAGTATGCTTGTGCTTGGTGGATTCATGAAGGAGATTCTTCCTAGTCTATCAGCCTTCTGCTTACCTATTTAATGTATTTTCAAGCTCTTGCAGGTCTGGATTAGTGTTCTACCTGAACCTCTTCCAGTGTGTTAACTTGATCTCGAGATTGTGTAAGCCATAGTTGTCTTCTGACTGATCTAGTGTGGGTTCGAGCATAAATGAGTGTCCATTTTACTTTGGTGTATCACTTGGTTAGCTTTCTTATGAGCTCTTATCCCCTTTCTAACCCTTTTCCCTATGAAGCATTAGTTTATCTTTTAGTTTAGGTGAGCATCAAAGAGGAACTGGCCTACTCCGAAGGTTCAACCTCACTACAGGATACCCACAGCCTGAGGTTGTTCCCATGCTTGTAGCTAGAAGTGAGAGAGCCTGAAAAACTCTCCCACAAGGGTGCAATTCTATGTTACAACGGTTCCCCCACTAGATCTAGAAATAAATGGTGTGCTCGAGGGGTGGGATAGTGGCTGATAGGTATATCCAATAGTCTCAGTGTTTAGATTGATAGCTAAAACTAATTGTTCATTGATGTTTTTTGATTTTTTAGTTTCCAATATAGTATTGAGGATCTTATCAAGATCTTCAGATTTTTGACAAATATGCTCTTGAAACATTGCAATAGTTTTACCTTGCTCTTGATCTACTTGCTCATGTTCATTATTCTCTTGTATTTCATTGTTTTCATAATCAAATTCATCTTCTATGATAATTGTTGATGCTGTGGATTGCACCCTTGACAGGAGGCTAAGCTTCTATCTTTCACGCGGCACAATGGAGACTCCCCTCTTGCTGTGGATCTGGCAAAACTGAGGGGAGAATCTCTAGATAAGGACTAGCTCCCTTTGATGCATCTCTGTGGTCATGAATTTTCTATTGCTAACAATGGGGGGGATGAAAAGATAGAAGGATTACTGAAAATAGAACCTAAACTAAAGCAGTGATACACCAAAATGGTTGATCTACTTAGCTTTGACATACACTTTACACCAAAAACAAGCTGATATACACTTCATTTGATACAAGAAACTCTTCTGCATCAGTGAGCTAGGGGTCCTTTGGAGATACAGGGAGGAAGAACTACCAGAGGTGTTCTAAGACACACTATGGCAGCGTGTTCACATGCATCTATACTCTGTTGTGGACACTTCTGGTTGACCTGCAAAAGAAGAACTCACAATACACTAGACATGCTGGAATCATTCTATGAAAGCATGAAAGAAAATGACTTGACACAAGACAAAACCATAGACATGCAAAAGTGCAAACTCAAAATGGAGGTAAAAATATTGTCTTGATTCAAGGTAAAATCCTACAGGGCTTCGCCATACACGCTGAGAGATATCATTTTCTCTTGAGAGGTTACAATATATATAGCATAAAGAGAAAGACTTCTGGCGCCTTCCAGAATAAGCAGCCCATGCTGCAGTGAATGCCTAGGGAAGAGGAAGTCGCTGAAGGAACCATGTTGTGGCAGTCGCTAGTCTTGACTTTGGCGTTTAAATCATATTAAATATCGCTGCAAGAGCATGGGTCGCTTTGTCTATTTGAATGACCAGGCCACTTCTCCATGAAATTCATGCGACTGCCTGCTCATTAATGCAAAACGAGGAAAAACAGGCCATTCTATTGAATGCCCGTGCTCCCCTTGGCAGCCACTTGGTGGAGACTTTTTCATCCATCTAGGAACTTCCTGCCGACACCTTCTTTTGCCACCTGGGCTGATCTAATTCGTGTCTGTGCTTGGCTGGGTGCGTCTTTTGGAACATTCCAAATGTTGTCGTGTGTGTGGCCGTGTTCTGGATTCTCTGTTTTGTTCCCTCTTTACTTGCTATATTTTTGTCTCTTTCCGGCAATTTGAGCTCTCGGGCTCCCTTCTCGTCTTTTGCTAGCTCCTCGAGCTCCTTTCTCAGTGGGTCGCTGAGTTTGTCCTCGGGTCTTTATGCCTCTTTGAATTCCATCGGGCCTGCGCCATTTGAAAACCAACGGCTATTCCATTGTCTTGAATTTGACATGCTCGGGGCTGTCACCCCTTTGGCAATTCCTTTGGCCCTTTGCAATTGAACCTTCCCAAAGGGAAGGTGCCCCTTCGGAACTTGAAAAAGGTCCCCTTTTGGGCGCTGAGAGTTCCCCGCAAGGGCACTTGCCCTTCGGGCTCCCTTGGTCATCTCAATTTCTTCAGCCAAAATGTCTAAAGGAATTCTTTCGGACATTTTGCCCAAAGGAAGTCTTTCCTTCATGTTTCAGCGCTTTCTTTCGGTCTCTTTCCCTTTGAATTTCCTTCGGAAAAAAGTCCGAAGGAAAACCTGCCTTAGCTTCTTCCTTGTGAATTTCTTCGGACAAAATGTCCGAAGGAATTCCTTTGGGCATTTTGTCCACAGGAATTCACCCTTGCTTCTCACGGATTTTCTTCGGACAAAAAGTCCGAAGAAATCCTTTGCATCTTTTCCTTATGAATTTCCTTCAGACAAAAAGTCCGAAGGAATTCTTCATCTTTTGCCTTGGATTTTTTCCGAAGAAAACTTACCTTTCGGCCTTCTCTTTCATCCCTCCGCAAGTGTTCCCTGCCCTTCGCAAGGGCACTTTTGGGTCCATAATTGCCCTCTGCAGCCTGCTGGAACGGTCCAGTTTGTAACCCGACTGCCCTCTGCAAGGGCACTTTGTCCTTGGAACTTCGTAAAAGATTTATATCTCTTTGAAGTTGGCCCATTCCTTTGCCAAAAGGCTTGTGAAAACTAGCTGCCCACAGCGAAATAAATCTCCGGATCAACTCGAAACATCAACAAAGCTCAAGTCATTTGGTTCAGAAAACAGGCCTATTACAAAAGGGGAAAAGCACAGCAGCAGAAAGGTGGATACATGACTGACTGCTCAAGATAGTAGGGAAGGAAGGGAGACCAATTTTTGGCCTGCAGGACTAAAAATGGTCAACAATAATATTTTTAATATTTTGTTCCTCTCATCATTGGCATTCTCATTATTGATAGAATTTGACAAAGCAATAACTTTAGACATTTTGGTCAAATAAGGGGAAGCTCAAGATGCTCAATAAGCACACTACCTATTCTAGCACTACGCCTAAGTTGCATAAAAATAATAGAATCAGATCTAAATAATTACAGCAATCAGAAAACCCTAAGGCAAGCTAGGGTTTCGCACAAGATTCACAGGTCAAGTTCACCAAATATTTAACTCTTTTTTTAGGGTTTAGGGTTAGGGGGAATAGCCTAATCAACTAAGTTATTCTAAAGCAGGCCAATTAATTGAATTGAGATAATTAATATTCTGATAAATATGTTGAATTTAAGAATATGCTAAATATAGAAAATTAAAATGCCAAATAATATTCTAAAAGTTGTAATACGAAGGAGAAACAATAATTAGTTTATGCACACATGCAGATACGAATAGTGCAGGTGCCGAAGTGGATAGTCCGATGATCTGTCTCCCATTGTCAGATTCTTGAAATTTGCTTTCAATCAATTGGGACACTAGCATCAAACTACGTACACTAGCATCAAAATTTATGTCCTAACTTCGATGGTTCTATCCAGCTCACAGTGCAAACTCTTTTCTATAAATTCCACTAGTGTTTGTTAGGGTTCACTATCACCTTGCAGATTCTCTATTTGGATCATGTGCACAGTATCAATATCAATCTTGTGCTCAAACCCTAGCCACCCCAAATTTAGGGCATGTCATCTTGCCAAAAATGGGTTAGTGAGTTGACAAAGTCGAGCTAACCTCAAAGAACGCTCTGTCAATGAGTGGTTGCCTACATAGCCATATACTCTGAAAAGGGACTCAAAATGATGTAGTTCTCCCCCTTATATGGGCTTGTGTGTAAACAATGGTTTAATATGCTATATGCAAGTGCACATGGTGATCTAGCTTGTAACTTAACAAATACCGCTCATGGGTTGTTCTTTGAATGCTTCAGATCTATAAGAAGACTGCTCTTATGACAAACTTGGAATAGGTAAGAATAAGGCAGTCGAACTCAATTGTGCAAATGATTTAGTGTGAGCTTGATAGATGCTTCTTGGCATTTGCTAGATGAATAATGAGTAGGCTTTGATTTGCACCTTTTGAAATAATCTCATGGGAGGGTTAAAAAAGACAAATAGGCCAACCAATACATTTCGAAAGATTTGCAAATTTGATGATTTGTAAGGCAGGGACACTAGCATCAGATTTGGGACACTAGCATTGACGCTAGTGTCCTAACCTAGATGCTAGTGTACTATAGGATGTAGCTGTTTGTGTTGGATATAAATCAAGTTTTATGCACACTATTAGCTATGGGTGATGTGTAATTAGAATGTTAGCGCAGACAATTGAATAAGCAATTAGGCATAGTGAGATGGCAAGTGCGAAACTTTCGGCAGTAGGAAGGTCATGAACTGAAGGGTAGAGTCCTAATTTGTATTTGTCAAGTGTACATGACAAATGTTATCTAAAATAATATTTTAGTATCTAAAATGACTAAGTAACAATTAATTAATAACTTTAACATTTGAGATTACATATTCTTTTTTATACACGCATTTCACGATATACATGAATCACATGCAGAGCATATAGATACACATGATACATAGACATATAGATGTTGGACCATTCCTATATCCAAAGGCCATGCCAATGTTGGAGGCATTTTATTCCACAAGTTACACTATTATAGGTTATATCTTTCTATTACCTTTCTATTTATCATGTTGAGCTACCATGATTGCTTACACATGGCCTAAAATTGCTTATACTTTATAGTGTTATAGATATATGTTATTTTACTATGTTGTGGCATTTACTTACTTGGATGGTGTAGACTACTTTATATGTTCTATACTCCTTCGATGTTGTTTCCTTTTATAATAGGCTAGTCATTGCTTGCCCATTGTTTGTGGCTCCTTAGCCTTGCATGTGCAACATTTATTATCCCTTGTTTAAGACTCCAGAGCCTCATGTGTGCAACCTTTATTTTCCTTTGTTTATAGTTCCTTAGCCTTGTCTGTGCAAACTTTATTGTCCCTTATATGCGGCCCCTTGGCCTTATGTGTGACATTGTATGCTATTGCATGGACTTTTATTGTGGGCATCATGGCCATGACATTACTTGATTGAGTTTATTGAGCTTGTTGTGATTCCTGAGTTTGTGAGTGTTGTGATCTATATCACACACCTCTCCTTTGTATGTGGTGCCATGATCCATATCATGCACCTCTGTTTCAAATATAAATGATTTCTCGCCATTTCTTGTAGTACAAACGCCAATTGAGAAATCGGGCCCTATCTCGTGAGCCGAGAAGCCTTGGTTTTCTTGGCGAAAATCATCGAGAAAACTCTATTTCTCAGCTACCAAACAGACAAAAAAATGCATTAAAAATAAAAGGTAAACAACCAGAGTCGTGGAATGTTTTATCACGATTTTGCACAGGCGAGACAATATTGCTAAGTGAAAACTGAAAAGAAAAAAATGTGCCCTCATTTCATCATTTTTCATGCATATTCAAGTTGCAAGTTCGCTGCCAAACCCTACAGTTGCACTTTGTAGTGTGCACAGCCACAGTCTCCGCGATTTGTAATATTCAAGTGCCAGTTTGAAGTTGAAGTTTGTAGTTTGTAACTTTGTAATATTATTTTGCAACTTGATAGTTGACACTTCACAGTTCACAATGAGAACTGAGAATTGATTGATTGTTGACACTTCAAGTTCATAGTGAGAATCGACTAAGAATTGATTGGAATTTGGCCCATTATACTAGATTTTGCGACTCTGTTGGACTGTGCACACTGCATAGTGATAGGTCTGCTGGAAAGATACAATATTACTATAATAATATTACTATTTGGCAAGCTACAATATACAGCTGAAGCTTGAAAGTTGAGATTGAGAATGAGTGAGAGCCTGGCAGTCTGCAACACACACACAACGTACATCCAAGTTAGATGAAAGATAATATGTATATTTGACATTTCATTACTCTATGAGCATTGCAATTTCTAGCTTTGTAGTTTGTAGTTTGCAACTTTGTAGTATTGTTACTATTGTACTCTTTTTTGATCTCACATTGATAGAAAATATATTTATGGGCCTATGGCATTCTCTACATTCATTTTTCATGTCATTTAACAATGTTTTACATTTAATTTAAGTTTATTTTATGAATTTATATGTTTTTTAAAGTAGCGATAAAGTTGCTGAAAATACCGGAGAAATTCTCGAGATCCAAGATCCGGTTCAAATTTTGCCCTCCTGAGAAATCGCTGAGAACGAGGTTTTGAACTATGTCATGCACCATTAGTGCATCTTATTTAGTACATTTATCAGTGATGATTCCTACTACGGGTCTAATTGTTATATACGTCTTGACATGACACTTATATACCTGGGATTACATATGTTTCATAGATGTTTTGATGACATTCATTACTATGATGACATATTCTCCACATGTTGACATAGGTATAGATGCTTACATTTTTATACATAACATGATATAGTTGACTCTTTCTTTTCAAATGAGTGACTCGCATGCTACATCCCTCACCTCAAAAGCAGGGATATTAGTGGGTTTGTCATATAAACTTAAGCCTCCATGAACACAAAATACAAAGATTTTGGACTGGTTTAGATTTTGGCACAAATTATATAGATTACGGAGATTTCATAGTGGTTCAAATTTCATATTGGGATGCATACTGACAGATTTCAGACAGATTTTAAGGGCATATGCACCCACTCTATAGGCCATGAGTTACAGGTTTTTCAGATATGCACATACTCAGATACATTTGGGGGCATATGCACTCGTTTTGAAGGAGATGAGTTAAAGTTTTCATATTTTTCAGATATGGAACACAAGTAGCATAGAGTTGAATGACATTTTATATCATAATGGCAATGAGCAGATCAGATTATGGGGCATGAAATTGGTTCATGCATACACATTATCATAATTTACAATGTTAGCACCGATTATGGGCCATGAAGCTTGTTCATGCACATACACTATTGCAAATTTCCATTTTTCAAGCACATTCCATGGTACCTAGCAGTAAGCACCCTTAAATTTATAAATCTGTCTACAATAATTGATTCATGTTTAAATGAGTAATGCAGTTAAGATTCAACAGCCTTGACATTACTCTGTGAGCCCAATTTGTGGCTTCCACCTCCCATCTTGGGTTTACAAGATTAGCGCAAGATTAGTTACATGGGTTAGTGTGGTTGAAGTTTATATGACGTTCAACGGCCTTGGCACTATTCCCTTTATTTTTCCAATGAGGGTTGGGGCTTTTTGCCTTCTCAATCCATGGCCTTGTCTCAGTTACACAAAATTGGGGATTGATCACCCCCGATCCTCCAAAGGTTTCAGCAAGACAGACCATTCTCGAATACTTCAACAAGGAATTATCATCTCTAACAAGTCACAAGGCAACACGGTTCACCCACCTACAAGTGTGCACATCATCTTCAATTTCAAGTTTCAATTTATGCAGTTTCAAATTCTATTCCATGGACATTGACTGCTACATTTTCATTGTAGGTTTGCTTAGAGCAAGTTGCATGTTTGGAGCATCTCCTAAAGATAAATTGTGTTATACACACTCAGGTACATCTCTTTATCCTTTTACCCTAGTATTTGTATTTCATTTCAATATTAGAATAAAGGGGGAAAATTTGTAAACAGTAGAATCTAGTGATTGATACTTGGCAATGTCAATTTTGACTTACCTTCACCCTACATGACTTGTGCATAAATACATGACTCTTATTTGCCATTCTCTCACATCCACATGTCTTTTACAAATATAACCTTCCCAAGTTGCTATCAATCACCTACAATAATTCTCACAGGCTATGTCAAAACAATTAATTATCATACTCAGACATCTCCAAATCATCATATCAGTGTTCTTGTCTCCTCGACAATAACATCGGACTCAAAACATATTGTCTAAAGGTAACATATGAGTCTGATAGTTTCGTCCCACACCAAGCAACAATCTCATTTTATATTCAAATCATCCCTATAGGTCAGCCCATACATTTCGCAAGTCAATGATATAAGAAAGTACCTAAAGAGTCTCGTATAAACACAAAATAGTTATAAACCTATTAGTCATCTAGCACTTGTCAAAGAAACACATACACATTGCTACACATTCAAAGAGACTACCCTATTCTTCCCAATTTATCAATCAATCACGAGGAGAATGTCTTAGCTAAGTCTGAAGCACTTAAGAGCCAAACCAAAGTTACCAATTACCAAGTATCAAGGGCTAGATTATAGGTTGCATCCATTGAGCAAGCACTATTGCACACATTCACCTAATGGGGAGAATTACATGTAGTTTGATTTCCCACTTCAGAGTAATGGCTATGTAGGCAATGCTCAACCATTCAACAAAGAGTGGTTGGAGTCAACTTTCTTCACCTTTTGTAGGCCTAAACCTAACATTACAAGTGGACCTAGGGTTTTAAGTGAAAAAGATATATTTACAAGGCTTGCACGCACATTCAAACCTGGGGATCACACAAAATTTGAAAGACAAGTAGGCGCATTTACCTATATCAAAATAGAGAAGCAAAATAGACAAAAAACAAAACCATCAAACTTGCAACACAACGATGGACAATACTGACTTGAGGTTGATGTTACTGTCTAGGCACACACAAAGACCCAAGCCCTAATCCGAGTGGTCCACAATCTAGTTTACTACCTTTCCTACCATTTCCCTGTATTCTTAGTTCTACACAGTATAGAGAACCACTAAATATCTTATCCTTTATTTACACTTTCTATATTTAGAGAGCTATAATGTCATATCAGTTTCAAGCTTTACATTCAGATTTATGCTTCATTATAATACATAATAATTTGAATTCATTTACATAGTTCCATCTTATTAGGGTTAGTATTAATCTAAAATATGGTAAAACACCTGGCTTGTTCAATCGAACCAAAGTAAACTCTCCTCATGGAATAAGCAATAGAGTCTCGAACATAACAATGTTCCATAGAATGTGTGGTCTTACCATAGGAAATACATCGATGCAAATCAAAACATGAAAGTTAGGTATAACCTTGTCTGTCACAATGTGAACAAGTGGGAGAACTAGGTATTTTGGGAGTAGACTTGGGAGACGGAATTGTTGACGCAGTGGATTGCACCCTCTGAAAGGAGGCTCAGCGCTCTTCCTCCATGCGACAAAATGGAGACATTCCTCTTGCTGTGGGTTGCAAATGTGAGGGATAAATCTCTAAATTAGGGGCTAGCTCCCCTTGATGCACCTTGAGGCCCTAGATTTCCTATTGCTAACAATGGGGAGGGATGAAAAGGGAGAGAAATACTGAAATCAAAACCTAAACTAATGTGGTGGTGCACCAAAATGGTTGGTCTACTCAGCTTTGACATAGTTACACCAGAGAGAAGCAAGTATACACTTCATTCAAATGAGAATCTTTCATGCATCAGTGTTTCAACAGGGGATCCTATGGAGATACAAGGAGGAAGAACTACCAAAGGTGTTCTAAGACACACTATGGACAGCCCGTTCACATGCACCTATACTCTGAGTTGGACACTTCTTGTTGACCTACAAGAGAAGAACTCACAATACACTAGATATGTTGGCATAAACTTATGAAAGCATGAAAAAGAAATGACTTAACCTAAGACAAACCCATAGACATATGCAAAAGTGCAAGCTCAAATGGAGGTAAAAATGCCTTTTTTGATTCAAGGTATATTCCTTCAAGGCTTCGCCATACAATGCTGAGAGTTTTTTCTTAAATGAGAAGTTAAAAATATATAGAGAAATTGGAAACAGATAGCTGACAAATCAAGGGATGGAAACCCATGCTGAGTTAAACACTTATGCAGAGACCACAAGCCCATGTTGTTTTCGTATTCTTCCAATTGCGTATGGGAGAGCCATGTTGTAGATGTCCAAGTCGCTGCCCTTGCTGTCTTGGGCCTGCAAAAGCATGGGATACTCCTAGCAACCGACAAATCCATCCCCAAGTTGTGTTGATTGGACCATGCTCTTTTCAATGTTTGGCCGCAACTCGCTGTGCTTAATGGCAAAGTGTGAAAACACGGAATGCTCTCCTCTATAGTTTGAAAATGAATCTATTTTATTGGTTTTCAGTAGATATATTTCACCAAATGTATTAATTCTTCTTGCTGAGTCGTCCATGCCACTTGTCTTGCTCTAAGTGGTCATTGATTCTGTCCTTTGTTTTTGTCAGCCGCTGGAACTGTTCCTTATTTTGTCTTTGCCCGTGTTTTGTCTCTTTCCTTCGACTTCTCCTTTGCCTTGGCCTTTTCTTTGCTTGCTCTTTGACTTATTGGGCCTTTAACCGTGCTTTCCTTCAGACAAAATGTCCGAAAGAATTCCTTCGAACATTTTGTCTGAAGGAATTCTTTTTTTTTATTTGCTTCCTTTCCGAAAGGGCACGTGCATTCGGGACTTTGCAATTTGTCTCATTCTTCAGCTGGTTGCCCTCCACAAAGGTTTCTTTCATCCAAAAGTGCCTTTCGAGCTTTCTGAAATGGTCTTCACCTTTCTCAAGGTGCCCTCCGCAAGGGTACTGTTGACGCTGTGGATTGCACCCTTTAAAAGAAAGCTCAACTTCTTTCTTCCACACGGCACAATGGAGACATTCCTCTTGCTGTGGGCTTGGCAAAATTGAAAAATGAATCTCTAGATAAGGGCTAGCTCCCCTTGATGCACCTTTGAGGTCCTTAACTGCTACTGTTAAAAATGAGGGGGGTGAAAAGAGAGAAGGATATTACAAAAGCAAAACCTAACTAAAAATGGTGATGCACCAAATGATTCGATCTACTCAGCTTTCATCAACACTTTACATCAAAAGGAGCGAACAAACACTTCACTTGAACAAAAGACCAGACTGCATGGGTGTTTTACAAGGGGCTTAATGGAGATACAATGAAAAAGAACCTACCATAGATGCTCCAGAAGCACACTGTCAGATAATTGCTCCCCTGCCTCTATGCTCCAACCTAGGCACTTCCTGTTAACTTGCAGAAAATGGTCTTGGATATACTAGATATGCTGGTGTCGACCTATGACAGCATTAAGAAAAAATGACTAAACACAATGTCGAGACAGACATATTCAAAAGTATAACAAATCAGATGGAAGTAAAACACACTTCTTTTGATTAAAAGGTAAAATTGTCAGGTCTTCGCCATACACAAGTGAGATATCTTTTTCAGCTGAGAGGTTACAATATATAGAACTTAGAGAAAGATCCTTAGTCATTTCAAGGGACCAGCGGCCCATACTGCATTAAACACCTTGGTAAGAGGAATCCGCTCATGCTATTGTCATCTTTCCATCAATACGTCTGGAAGAACCACGCTGTATATGTCACAGACATTGACTTTGCTGCTCAAACTGCATTTAATATCCCTGCTAAAGCATGGCTCACCTTATTCTTTGAACGACAAGGCCGCCTCCCCTGAAAACTCATGCAACTCTCTGCTCATTAATGCTAAACAAAGAAAAAACGGGCCGCTCTATTGAATGTTTGCGCTGCCTTTGATAGTTGTTTGGTGGATACTATTCCATCTACAAGAAATAACTTCTGACGATGCCTCTTTTGCCACCTGGTCTGATCTAGTTCGTGTCTTCTAGAATGTTCCAAGTGTTGTCGTATTTGTGCCTAGCCGCATTTTGGATTTACTATTATGTTCTCTCTTTCCTTGCTACTTCTTGTCTTTTCCTGGCAATTCGAGCTCTCGGGCTATTCTTTGCCTCCTCTTGGCTCCTTTCTTGGTGAGTCACTCAACCTTTGAATTCCTTCGGGCAAAATGTCCGAAGGAAATTTCCTTTAACTTTTCCTCTGAAGATTAACCCATCTTAAATTTTGACGCTTGTGGGCCCGTCAGCATTTGAAAATCAACGTCTCTTTTACTACCTTGAATTTGACGTTCGCGGGCACGTCACCAGACGTTTGAACTTTCAACGGCTAGTTCACCATGTTGAAGTTGACGTTCTTGGAGTCGTCAGCATCCTTTAGCAATTCCTTCGGCTTTTGCAAAATGAACCTTTTCGAAAGGAAAATGACCCTTCGAAAAAAAAGAAAATGTCCTTTTTTGATAGCCGAGAGCCCTCCGCAAAGGCACCTACCTTTCGAGTTCCTTTGTCTTCCAAATTCTTTCGGACAAAATTGTCTGAAGGAATTCCTTCGGACATTTTGCCCGAAGGAAATCGTTCCTTCAATGTCTCGGCCTTCCTTTGGTAAATTTCTTCGAACAAAATGTTCGAAGGAATTCCTTCGGACATTTTGTCCGAAGGAATTTACCCCTTGGTTTCTTCATGGATT
Organism: Torreya grandis; assembly: GCA_037957365.1. Lineage (NCBI taxonomy): Eukaryota > Viridiplantae > Streptophyta > Pinopsida > Cupressales > Taxaceae > Torreya > Torreya grandis. Next base: position 1,664,702 of record JARHVA010000326.1, on the reverse strand, counting down.
TTCTTAGGACAAAAAGTCCAAAGGAATCCTTTGTTTGACTTGTCACTTATTCCGAAGGAAACTTCCCTTTCGGGCTTTCTGCCTTGATAATGCGTTTGCTGCCCTCTGCAAGGGCACTTTGGGTCCAAAGTTGTCCTTCGGAGCTTGCTTGAACGGTCCCATTTGTTACCTTCCTACCCTCCGCAAGGACACTTGACCTTCGGAGTTTTTTAAAAGATTTGCATTTCTTTGAAACTGGCCCATTCTTTTGCCGATAAAAAGCTTGTCCAAGGTAGTTTGCTTAAAGTGAAATAAGCCCCAGATCAACTCGAAATACCTACAAGACTCAAATCACTTGGTTCTTTATAAAAACAGGCCTATTACAAAGGGAAAACCCACAATTGCAGTAAGGTGAAGACATCAGAGACTAGCTAATCAGGACAGTAAGGAAAGAAAAGGGACCCTGATTTTTGTCTTGTAGGACCAAAATTGGTCAACATATTTGACGATTCACAGAGGAAGCATGCCTGCTATGCTTAAAAAAACCGGTGGCCTACAAGTCCATTGGGCATGGAGTCAGGATACAACTTGAAAGGCTGACAATAACCTTGAGAAACTTAAGAATCAACATGAAGCTTTTACCCCAAAAGGTAAACAAAACACATACAAGGCTAAAAAACTACAAATATGCACAAAAACACTTAGGGAAAACAGGGGAAAAAGCAGAAAAAATATGTACATAACAAGAGAAGGCCTAGTGACAATGTTTAAGATATATCCCATTAACTGGGATATGTAGTTCTCCACTATCCAACCTGGAGAGTTGGAAAACATTATGTTGCTTGCATTGAGTGATGACATATGGACCACTCCATAAGGCATCCAACTTCATGTACTTTTCAGGGTTAGCTCAGTCGTCATCCCATTTCAAGACAATGTCGCCTTCCGAGAAGCTTTTTGACGAGGATTTCCTGTCAAAATGCTTCTTTGTCTGCTGCTGACGGCTGGTCATGAAAACCATGGCTTGGTCTCTTACCTCTTGAAGCTCCATTAATTCACAAAATCTGACTTTCATGCTGTCGCTTTCTTCCAATTGCAACTGGTGGGCAAGATCCAAGGCTAGCAATTCAAGTGAAATAGGAAGTCTAGCTTCCCTTCCATACACAAGTGTGTATGGTGAATTACCAACTACTCTTTTTGGAGTGACCCTGTCTGCTCACAGGGTTATTTTCAGTTTGGCATGCCAAGTCCTTTGATTTTCTTTCATTGTCCTAATGATCCTGATCAGATTCTTATTGGTGGACTCAGCCAATCCATTTCGCTTTGGGTAGTAGTTGGAAGAAGTACTAAGATAAATACCGTATCTTAACGCCCACTTACTTGTTTTGGCTCCCAAGAAAGCCAATGCGTTATTTGAGATGATGGTAGTTGGGACTCCAAATCTCGTCACCAGGGCTTCATAGAAGTCTAGGATTGCACTTTCGTTGGCTTCCTTCAAAGCAACAGCGTCTACCCATCTTGTGAAATAATCTGTAGCAGTCAAGACCCACTTGTGGCCAGCACTAGGAGGGTTGATCATCCCTATGAAGTCCAAACCCCATTGCATGAACGGCTGTTCTACTTGAATAAGTTGTAGAGGCATTGCAGCCAGCCATTGCTTTCCATCAAAGAGAGCACATTTTTGGCACTTCCATACCCAGGCATGAGTGTCTCTGAACAAAGTGGACCAAAAGTAACCAGCCCTCATAATCCTTGCAGCTGTAGGCTTAGGAGCAAAGTGACCACCAGTTGGTCCGTCATGAAATTCGAATAGTACTCTGTTGACCTGATTTGAGTCTATGCATCTCAAGAGTACCCCTAAAAAATCATTTCTAAACAACACCCCATCAACCAGAACATAAGCGATTGGAGCCTAAAATACCTTCTCTTAGTCCTATCAAGGCCCTGTGGGCATCACCAGTGAGAAGGAAATGAGTCATGTCTTGTACCCAATCCTTTATGACTATAGGTTCCTCTGTTGTAGCTTCATCATAGAGTAACAAAATGCCCTCTTTCTGTTGTTTAAGGTCTGTAGCGAGGTGTTCGCACAACCCTCTTCCCGTTATCAGCTTGGTGGTTTTGATCTCCACATCATATTTCATTACCTTGGTGATCCACCCTGCCCTCCTTTCATTTAAATCTCGGCTAATCAAGAAATCCTTGACACTAGGATGTGGTACCATGATATAAATCTTGTTGTTTAACAACATATGTCTGAATTTCTTCAGGCTTCGTATAACTACAAGTGTTTGCTTTTCAACATATGTGTACCTAACTTCAAAAAATTCTAGACCTTGGCTAAAGAGTGCGAGAGGTTGTTCAAGGTTTTCATCATTTGCTTGAGTGAGCATGGCAGAGATTACCTCTTCATTTCCGAAGGTATAAAGGTTGAAATCCTTGAAAAAATCAGGACTGATCAATGTGGGAGCCTGGGCAATAGCTTGCTTAATCCCTTCAAAACTATCCTTCCTTTGTGTTGTCCATGTAAACTTCTCATCCTTCTTCAGCATTGAAGTTAGTGGCTTGACTTTTTTAGCAAAATTAGGGATAAATCTCCTAATAAAATTTATTCTGCCAAATAAGCTTTGCAGACCCTTCTTGTGTTTAGGTATGGACAGCGCTAGGATAGCGTGTACTCTTTCTGGATCAATGGTCAAGCCCCTTTTTGAAACAATATGACCTAGGAGTTTGCCTTCATGGACAGCGAACACGCATTTCTTTGGGTTGAGAGAGATACCAAACTCTCTACACCTCTCAAAGATTTGTCTCAGGTGTTTTAGATGTTGTCCTGCACCCTTGGAGAAGACTATCACGTCGTCAAGATAGACCAATACAATACTATTTATCAGACCCTAAAAATCCATATCCACGGCTCGCTGAAAGATAGCTCCAGCATTTGATAGTCCAAATGGCATCTTTCTGTAGGCAAAAGTTCACTTGGTAGTGAAGGTTGTCTTGTATTGATCACAGTCTTGCACTAGAATTTGATTGTACCCTGAATACCCATCCAAGAGGAAGAAACATTCACTGCCTGTCACCATTTGGAGGATCTGCTCCATACTTGGGAGGGGATAGTGATTTTTTAATGAGACTCTATTGAGGTCTCTAAAATCAACACATAATCTGATCTCCCCATTCTTCTTCCTAACAGGGACCAGATTGGCCAGCCAAAAAGAGTGTTTGATAGGAAAAATGATTTTGGACTCAATCAGCTTAGTGAGTTCCTTCCGCATGAGAGGCTCAATCTTTGGATTGATGGGCTTTTGTTTTTGTTTGATGGGTTCGGCACCTTCCTCCAGCTCAATGGTGTGTTGAGCCAAGCTTGGGTCAAAACCCTTTAGGTCACTATACTCCCAAGCAAAGACATCGACAAACTCTTGGCATAACAAAATGAAAGAATGCCTTTCATCATTTGTACATACCTTCCCAAGTGCAAGCAGCCTATCCTTGAATATTTCGACTCTTTCATAATTTTTTTCTTGGTTGTGATGCTTGCTTTGTCATTTTTGAATTGGTCATCCTCATTGAAGATGCTTTCGAGAGTGACTAAACCTTTAAGAAGTTTGTTGTTCTTCACCTGAACAATCTGGCCGTCGTACTATTGTTGCAACTTGGATTGAATCCTAGAAGCAAACTCAGCTTCCTCTTGTAAGAAGAGTGTTATCTGTTGGTCACTGTCAAACACCTGCCAATTGGTGACATTAACAGGTACTGAGGGTCTTATTATCACTTTTAAATGGTGTTGACTGTTGTCCTATCCTATTCCCTTGGGAATGTCAAACTAAGCACCAACTGCTGCTAGTCTGTCTGCTTGCTTATTTTGTTCTCTTGGAATGGAAATAATGTTGAAAGCCGGGAAAATTTCTATTAGGTCTCACAACCTGTGCTTGTAATACTTAAGCAAGGAATTATTAGTCGAGTTTCGACCTCTCACCTAATTTACAATTAACTCACTGTCTCCAAAAATCTGCAATTCTTTTATTCCTCTTTTCCTTGCCCACTCTAAACCATGAACGAGAGACTCATATTCTACAATGTTGCAAGTGCAGGAGAATTGAAATCTGAAAGTTGAGAACTATCTTTCTTTTGAGGGTGAAACTAACATTACTCCACCACCAGCTCCCAATTTGCTTCTTGATCCATAAAAGAAGAGTTGCCACAACCACAACTCTCTTGGTTTGCCTTTATCAAATTTGGCATGAAAGTACCTTCTTCATGCATGCAATAAACTCCAAGACCTGCCTCTTCGATGAACTTGTATGGGTCATGTTCAAAATTGTCATTTCCCCATTTATCTCAGAGCAGGTCAGCAACTCCTTCAAGGAAAGAGGGTGGGGATTGGTAAGTATCTTTCTTTTGAGGGTGAAACTAACATTACTCCACCACCAGCTCCCAATTTGCTTCTTGATCCATAAAAGAAGAGTTGCCACAACCACAACTCTCTTGGTTTGCCTTTATCAAATTTGGCATGAAAGTACCTTCTTCATGCATGCAATAAACTCCAAGACCTGCCTCTTCGATGAACTTGTATGGGTCATGTTCAAAATTGTCATTTCCCCATTTATCTCAGAGCAGGTCAGCAACTCCTTCAAGGAAAGAGGGTGGGGATTGGTCTATTTAGAATTCTTCTTCGTCAATGATGGTGTAGCTGACGTTTGCCGTCTTGAGTGAGTATGACTCCAGATGATCTCTGTGGATGGGCCCTAACTCAATCTTCACTTTAGTTCCATATTTGGTTCTAAAAACCATGTAAGACCAATTTGCTGCTAAGTATCCACCTATCTTGGACGTGAAATCCCTTGATAAGCAGAGAGCAAAGTAAGGGGGAACATCCGTCACTACCACATCGTGGGGAATGAAAAAGGTTGGACAGGCGTGAAGCGTTAAATTCAAGCCTCTTACCACTCATAATGTTTTGGCTGATGATCCATCTAACTGCAGGACTCCCTTGGTCATTTTCTCATATTTGAGTCCTAGTTTGTCAGCTATGTATTTGGGCATTACTGAGGTGCTTGCTCCACTGTCAATAATGCAATTGTGAACCAAGAAATCTCCAATGACTAAGGATAGATAGAAAGGAGGAACCTTTTTATCTTTCTTTGCTTGACCTGTCATGGAAGGGGGGCCATTCATAATCAACACATTATCAGCCTTTGTTGGGACAACTTGTTCACTCAGCCCGTGCAATTCCTTCTAAAGTATATCCTTTTGTTTCGACATTGCTAAGGAATCCCACAATGAGATATTCATGTGCAACTTCTTCATTTGGTCCACCACATTGATTTGAGGGTTGCTCCCTTTTGAATTTTCTTTGGGGGCATTTACAGCCTAAGGTGCAAGCCGAGGAGTTGAGGTTACAACCGGTGGCTTGTAATTTGAAAACTTCTGATTCACTTGTGATGAATAAGATGTTGCAAAAGCTTGAGTAGCTACCTGAGCTTCCTCCATAGCTCTCTTTTTGGACCTGGTATTGGCTGCAACACAATCACCCTGGTTATTCATACTCTCCACATAATTGACTACATAGAATTCTCCTTCCAGGTGGTTCATAAGAGTGGAATCAGACTGAGTCTGCTTGTTGTCCATCTCAGGTTGTGTTGATGCCTCAAAACTTGGGAATTGAGTTATTTGATTGTCTTGAGTGTTCATACATTGATTTGGCAACTCATTAGTATAAGCAACTTGTTCTTGACCATACCCTAGGGGTGGGCAATTAGGTTATCCCTGTACCAAATTTTTTGAATGGCAACAAGAGCTTTGGACGATGAAGGGGCGTTTGGATTATAACCTTGATATGGTCTCCCTTGGGTAATTTGACCCTGTCTTTGGTTATAATTTTAGAAAGGAGGTCTATTCGTTTGTCTAAACTGCTAGTATCTTTGATTCGGCCGATAGCTTTGAGTTTGTTGCCTCTTGAGAGCCACTAATTCATTTGTAACACTTTGTAACAAACTCTTAACTTCATGGAGGTCATTTGGCGAGGTAGGAGTCGGCTTTTCTACTCCAAGCAGGAGCTAAAGTGGGTGCAACAGTCTGAACTGAGGGTTGTAACTCAGGAAAGAGTGGCATATGAGGTCTAAGGGCTATCTTTCCTGCTTGCACCAAACAAGTTTTGACAGCTATGGCTATTCATAGGCAGCGGGTAACACTTGTCCTCCCATGGACTGTATCATGACAGCGATGTCACTATTCAAAGCCTTTAAGTAGTAAAAGAAAGCATAGCTTGAGGTTAGCCTCACTAAAATGGGGATTCTGTCCCAAGTCTTTTGGAACTTGGTATTAAAATCCTGCATAAATTCATACAGAGCTCTTTTCATAGTGGTTAATTGCTCAGCTAGAGAGAGATGGTCACTCTTCTCTCCAAATCTATTTATCAAGAGGGTGCCTAATTCATTCCATAAGCCAACTGAATTCATAGGCAAGGTCTCATACCAGTCCAAAACTTTATCTTTAAAAGACAACGCCAGTAACTTGATGGCTATGTTCTCTTCGGTGACATTATAAATGTTGCAAAGGTTGGCTATATTTTTGATATGCTCAATAGCAATAATAGGCTCCTCTCCATTAAAAGGAGGAACACTCTTAAGGGCTGTCCCCGGGATTGGGTCATACTGCAGAAGGTTTAAAGGGCTCTGACCATTGAAGGTTACAAAAGGTAAAGCCATGGCAATGACAGGGTTCAACCTGGGTCTTCTCGTGTAGGTATATTTGATGGCAGGTCTGAGAAATTGATTTGCTGTGTAGGGATGAGTCCTTGCAAACCTTAGCCGCTTCGCTGAGTTTAAGGGCAGCTCAACGAATTTGAAAGGAACACCCTTTGAAGATCCTGCGGCTACCTTAGGCATGGGATGCCAAGATGATCTCTGACTAGAGACTGAGTTCTTAAAAATAGAGTAGCCAGATGCTGGATTAGTTTGCTCACTCTTGCAGTAACAGGTCCAGCACCAATCCTGAAACTTCCTAGAGCATCAAAAAACGATCCCACCGGACGTGCCAAAAACTGTTAACGCTTTGGATTGCACCGTTTAAAAGAAGTCTCAGCTTCTTTCTTCCACGCAGCACAATGGAGACATTCCTCTTGATGTGGGCTTGGCAAAATTGAGGATTGAATCTCTAGATAAGGGCTAGCTCCCCTTGATGCACCTTTGAGATCCTTAACTGCTACTATTAATAATGGGGGCGTGAAAAGAGAGAAGGATATTACAAAAGCAGAACCTAACTAAAAATAGTGATGCACCAAATGATTCAATCTACTCAGCTTTCATCAACACTTTACATCAAAAGGGGCGAACAGACACTTCATTTGAACAAAAGACCAAACTGCATGGGTGTTTTGACAAGGGGCTTAATGGAGATACAATGAAAAAGAACCTACCATAGGTGCTCTAGAAGCACACTGTTAGATAATTGTTCTTCTGCCTCTATGCTCCAACCTGGGCACTTCCTATAAACCTGCAGAAAATGGTCTTGGATATACTAGATATGCTGGTGTCGACCTATGAAAGCATTAAGATAAAATGACTAAACAAAATGTCGATACACCAACATATTCAGAAGTATAACAAATCAGATGGAGGTAAAACACACTTCTTTTGATTAAAAGGTAAAATTGTCAGGGCTTCGCCATGCACAAGTGAGATATCTTTTTCAATTGAGAGGTTACAATATATAGAACTTAGAGAAAGATCCTTAGTCATTTCAAGGGACCAGCGGCCCATCTTGCATTAAACACCTTCGTAAGAGGAATCCGCTCATGTTGTTGTCATCTTTCCGTCAATACGTCTGGAAGAACCATGCTGTATATGTCACAGACATTGACTTTGCTTCTCAAACTACGTTTAATATTCCCACTAAAGCATGGGTCACCTTATTCTTTGAACGACAAGGCCACCTCCCCTGAAAACTCGTGCAACTCTCTGCTCATTAATGCTAAACAAAGAAAAAAGGGCAGCTTTATTGAATGTTTGCGCTCCCTTTGATGGTTGTTTGGTGGATACTATTCCATCTGCAAGAAATAACTTCTCCTGACGACGCCTCTTTTGCCCCCTACGCTGATCTAGTTCATGTCTTCTGGAACTTTCCAAGTGTTGTCGTATGTGTGCGTAGCCACGTTCTGGATTTACTGTTCTGTTCTCTCTTTCCTTGCTACTTCTTGTCTTTTCCTGGCAATTCGAGATCTTCGACTATTCTTTGCCTCCTCTTGGCTCCTTTCTTGGCAAGTTGTTCAACCTTCGAATTCCTTCAGGCAAAATGTCCAAAGGAAATTTCCTTTAACTTTTCCTCCGATGATTGACCCATCTTGAATTTTGACGCTTGCGGGCCCGTCATCATTTGAAAATCAACCTCTTTTTTACTACCTTGAATTTGACATTCACGGGCACATCACCAGACGTTTGAACCTTCAACGGCTAGTTCACCATGTTGAAGTTGACGTTCTCGGGCTCGTCATCATCTTTCAGCAATTCATTCGACGTTTTCGATATGAACCTTTCCAAAGGAAAATGACCTTTTGAAATAAAGAAAAAGGTCCTTTTTTGATAGCCGAGAGCCCTCCGCAAAGGCACTTGCCTTTCGGGTTCCTCTGTCTTCCAAATTCCTTTGAAAAAAATGTCCGAAGGAATTCCTTCAGACATTTTGCCCGAAGGAAATCGTGCCTTCAATGTCTCGGCCTTCCTTTGGTAAATTTCTTTGGACAAAATGTCCAAAGGAATTTACCCCTTGGTTTCTTCATGAATTTTCTTCAGACAAAAAGTCCAAAGGAATCCTTTGTTTGACTTGTCACTTTTTTCAAATGAAACTTCCCTTTCGAGCTTTCTGCCTTGATCTCTTACAAATGCACTTTCTGACCTCCTGTTGACCATTTTTGGTCCAACAGGCCAAAAATCAATCCCCTTCTTTCCCTACTGTTCTAAGCCAGTTCATTTTTTGATTTTGCACAAGTCCTAATTTCTACGAACTCTACAGGCTATTTCTACGGACTCTGCAGGAAATTTGTACGGACTCTGCAGGAAAGAAATAGGTTCCCAACACTTAGGTGCAAAATGGACCATTCCAAGTTCAACAACTTGGTTCAATCGGTTCGGTTCAATGCTTGGTTCAGTCGAATCGATTCAATGCCTTGGTTCAATTGTTTGGGTTCAAGCAATCGGTTCAACGGGTTGGTTCGCTGTCTCGGTTCACTCAGTCAATTCAACGGCTTGGTTCACCCAGTTGGTTCAATGCCTTGGTTCAACGACTTGGTTCAACGTCGGGGTTTAACGACATGATCTTTCCAAGAGTTAGCAACTTTGAACCGTTGAATCATTGAACCAGTTCAATCACGTTGGTTCAACGCTTTGGGTCAATGCTTTGGTTCAACGCTTTGGGTCAACGGCAAAGTTCAACGGCGAGGTTCAATCAAATGATTCAACGGCTTGGTTCAACAGTCGGTTCAACATTTGGTTCAAAGGAAGGGTTCAACCAGAAGGTTCAAGAGAGTCTCCCGGAGGACAAGTGCCCTTGCGGAGGGCAGTTCCGGACTCAAATGCCCTTGCGGAGGGCAGTTCTGGACTCAAATGCCCTTGCGGAGGGCAGGGAACACTTGAAAAAGGATCAAAAAGGTCAGGGAGAAATCCAAAAAGTTAAGTTTTCTTCGGAAATTTTTACAAGGCAAAGGATGAGAATTTCTTCAGACATTTTGTCCGAAGAAATCCTTCGGAAAAAATTATGTGGAAATAAACAAGACCAAGGCAAAAGCAAGAAATAATTTCTTCGGACTTTTGTCCGAAGGAATTTTTTCGGACAAAAAATCTGAAGAAATTCGGGAAGAGCTGCGAGGAAAAAACCCGAAGAAAGTTTTCGAAGGTCAAAGTGATCGAGACAATTCTTACAGACATTTTGTCCGCGGGAAAAATAGCCGAGACAAAAGCCCGACCAGAGCAAAGAAAGGCCGAAGGAAAGGAAAAGGCCGAGGAAATTCTAAGGGGTGACGGGCACGAAGACGTCAAAATTGAGCACGGTGAACTAGCCGTTGGAGGTTCAAATGCCCAGTGATGGGTGCACAGACATCAAATTTAAGGCGGTGAAATAGCCGTTGATTTTGAAAAGCTTAAAGAAGAGCCCAAGGAACTCAGCGACCCGCCACGAAGATAGCCCCGAGGGCCGAAGGAGACAGAGAAGACAAAACCAGGAAGAGAGTGCAAAAACAGACAAAACAGCCCAAGTGGCAAAGGGGAACGAGTTACTCCAGCGGTTGGAACAGTGCCTACCAAGTGGTCGTCAAGGGGCGTGAACAGTGAACGGCGTGCCCTGTTTTCTCCACTTTGCATTTATAAACAGACAAACCACATGAATATCTGAAAGGAGCAATCTATTTGCAAAAAAGAGGCACGGCCCATGCTTTCACATTAATGTTTGAACGCCAAAGTCAAAGCAGGAGCCGACACAACATTATCTATCAAGCGGCTTCCTCTTCCCAATGCTCTCAACACACATGGGTCACTTGTAAGAAGGGCGCCAAAGTCTTTTCCTCTTCTCTCTATATATTGTAAACTTCTCATTTGGAGAAGGGATCCTCTTAGCCTATAAGGCAAAGCTCTGCCTAAAAATCTCTGGGTTTGTAAAGCAGAACTCTGCCGGATTTTACCTTGAATCAAGACTTAGCAATTTTTACCTCCATTTTAGCTTGCACTCACGCATATGTCTATGTTTTCATTTTGTGTTAAGTCACTTTCTTTTATGCTTTCCCAGAATGATTCCAGCATGTCTACTGCATTGTGAAGTTTCTTCTTCTGTAGGTCTGCCAGAAGTGTCTACAGCAGAAATATAGGCGCATGTGAACAAGCTACCATAGTGTGTCTCAGAACACCTCTGATAGTTCTTCCTCCCTATATCTCCACGGACCCCTAGCTCACTCATGTAGAAGAATTTCTCATGTTAGATGAAGTGTATACCAGCTTCTTCTTGGTGAAAAGCGTATGTTTGGGCTAAGTAGATCAAACTTTTTGGTGTATCACCCTTTTAGGTTAGGTTATGTTTTTCAGTAATCTTTCTCCCTTTTCACCCCCCCATTGTTAGTAGTAGGAAATCCAGGACCTCATAGATACATCAAAGGGAGCTAGCCCTTATCTAGAGACTCTCCCCCCAGTTTTGCCAGGCCCACAAGCAAGAGAGGAGTTTCCATTGTTGCGCGTGGAACGCAGGAGCTCGGCCTCCTATCAAGGGTGCAATCCGCCGCGTCAACACCTCCACAAGGGCACTTTGGGTCCAAAGTTGTCCTTCGGAGCTTGCTTGAACGGTCCCATTTGTTACCTTCCTATCCTTCACAAGGGCACTTGACCTTCGGAGTTTTGTAAAAGACTTGCATTTCTTTGAAACTAGCCCATTCTTTTGCCGATAAAAGGCTTGTCTGAGGTAATTTACTTAAAGCGAAATAAGCCCCAGATCAACTCCAAATACTTACAAGACTCAAATCACTTGGTTCTTTATAAAAACAGGCCTGTTACAAAGGGAAAACCCACAATTGCAGTAAGGTGAAGACATCAGAGACTGGCTAATCAGGACAGTAAGGAAAGAAAAGGGAGCCCAATTTTTGGCCTGTAGGACCAAAATTGGTCAACAGGTACTTACCCTTTGGACTTTTTGCAAACATCCTTCAAGCCGTCAAAATGCCCTCCGAAGGAAATCCGTTGTCTTTTGCGAACTGCCTTAGACCATTTCCGGTCCTTCAATCACTTCTACTTATAAAAGTAAACAAGTAATGCACCTGCACAAACCCGATTTGCACTAGACTAAGCAAAATGACAAAACACTTTGCTATTTCATTAGGAAGGTCTGGCAAAGAACATCTTATGCACAAGGCAGCAGAAGGATGATCTAGCCAAACATGGATTGGATGACCTTTGTCAAGAAAAGAAGGGGGTGCCGAATTTTGGTTTGCAGGACCAAAAATTGGTCAACAGGAACAACATGAAAGGATGATGAACGCATGGCATAATCTAGAACTATGGGATAAGATGAGGGACTAACATGAATTTATTATAATCAATTAGACAATGTAAGGTCCTTTTTTGGGTTGAAACCAAACAAAAGGGGTAAACCGTAAAATCTTAAAAATAACCTCAAACACTTAGCCAAAATTTGAATGAACCAAATCTGAATTTTATTGCAATTTCTGCCCCAATCTGGAAATCGCTATTCCCCCTTGGGCGACTAGGGTTTAGTGAGAAATAACAATGTAAAACACCTCCAAAATTACGAAATTAATTTTGTAGATCCACAAAAATATTCCAAACACAATGATGCAATCAGATCTAGAAAATAATGTTTCCTCAATTTTATTTCTAAATCTGAAATGCTGCAGAAACTAGAATATTATAAAAATAATAACTCGCAAGATATGATGAGTTTTACATCAAGCAATAGCTCTAAAAAGAGATGAAAATATAAGCTATCAAATGCACCTAAAAGCAGAATTTTCCCACCAATGGAAGACCTCCAAACTGAAGCTCCAAGCTCTCAACTAGGTCGCCCAAGTTGAAACCCTAAAATATGCAAAAATTTGTCTTCACTTTGGTCTTCAAGCAAACAAATCAGCACCTTTGCAATTTCTGAAATGAAATTGTCTCTTCAAGATCTCCTTGGAACTCCAAGTGCCTTGATCCAAGATTGGTAGCCACACTCCAAAACTTGAAATAGAATTGTTTGACAAAAGATATCTTCTACAATGAGCTCATGGCATGTTCTTGTAACTCTCCCAAGGTGGGTGAACCACTATGGGACCCTTTTAGACAAAGAGAAACTACTTTTTAGCCCACAAGGGTTTTTCCAAGTGTGGCGTCCAAGTAGGGGTCCTTTCCCATGCCCAAAATTCATTAATGATTTTTACTTGAGGGTCAAGTCCTCATGAAAAGTGTCCCCCACTTATATTATCTAATTTTCACCTCAAAATATAGTAATTAAAATTACTTGAGGATCAATTAAATAATAATTAAGAATATTATTTTTTAATTTCAAATGATGAAAATCACTCTCTAGCAACATTTTAATTACCATAAATATTCCTCTTGATTCATCCCTTATTCCACGGGGAATAAAATAGGTTAAAGGTCTTCAAAAGGTTGATCAAAAATCAACCCCCTAGAAAAGGAGACCTTACAGTCCTCCCTTCCCAAGATTGCTTGCCCTCAAGCAATTCCAAGCATGGTTGTTCTGAATTTATTGAATGTATAAATGCCTTCCTTGACAAAGCATTTGCTACCACATTGTTATTTCCCAAAACCAGCAAAGAAGCAAAAGGGCTAGAGTTAGGCCTAATGTGTCCTTTCTCCAACAGTTCCTTGATGGTCTTCGCAATTTCTTCCTTGAAAGCTCTTAGATGACGGTATGGAGTGATCATAACTGGTTTTGTACCTATTTCAAGCTCAATATTATGCTGAAAACCACGGTCCGGTGGCCAACCATGTGGCAAATCTTGAAAAACTGTCATGCTTATCAAGTAATGACTGAATTTCCACTAAATATGCTTGTTGTTCTGAAATTTCAGACCTGCAATTTACATGACAGCAGGCTGCCCATGCAATTTTTCCTCCCCTAAAAGCCTTAAGACATCTTTTTTATGGATATCTCTTGAGGTGCTCCATTTGCTAAACCATGTAGAACCACTTGTTTGCCCTCAAAATTGAATTTCAGCTCCATTGTTCTAAAATTCTGAGTGTATTCTCCCAGAGAATGCAACCATTGCACTCCTAGAACCATATCCGTGTCACCAATGCTCACAACATAAAAAATCATCTTGGACCTTGTGATTGCCTAATGTAAAATTAAGTTGTGGAATCTTCTTTGTGCAAGGAATGGTGAAGCCATCCCCAACAGTGACATTGAAACCTTCAAAATCCTTAGCTTCCAAAGCCATCCTTTTTGCCAATCCTTCATCCACAAAATTGTGAGTAGCACCACTATCAATAAGAATAACAATTTTCTTTCCATTCAACATACCTTTTACTCTAAATGAGTTGTATTTGTGAGCTCCGGAAATAAAAGCAAGAGTGCTGTCCACATGTTCTTCTTTTTGCTCTCCTTCCACATTTTTATCAACATTGTCTTCGTCATCTTCGAAATCAGAAAAGACTTCAATGTAATGTACTTTACCTTTGCCCAAGCAATTGTGATTTGGTGTCCATTGATCCTTGCAAAGATAGCTTAAATTCCTTCTTCTCATTTCACTTTTTGACATGTATTTTTTGTTGTCATTGGTTGTCCCTTTTCCAAGTGTTTCCCTTGGCTGAAATGACCTCTTTTGCTGCCCATTACTTGCTGTCCATGGTGGCTTTTGATCCCCAAATGGCTATTCACTCACTATTCTACTTGGCTGTCCCTGAATTTCTGAATTTTGCAGCCCACTTGTGGCTGTCTTTGGCTGTACCTTAGGCCCAAAATTACCCCTAGAAGTTGATCCTTCTAAATCAAATGCCTTTGTGATGGCATCTTGAAGGGAAGTGAGGTTAAATGCTCTTACCAATCCTCTTAAAGGCTCCAACAAACCCTCAACAAAAAGTACAACAAGTCTTTTTCACTTACATCCGAAACCATGATTGTTGTGCTTTGAAAATCAGCCACATGCCTTTCCACATTTCTCTCTTGCTTCAATTGGACCAACTCTCGAAAATAGATCTCGGGATCTCTCCTATCAAATAGTTCCACTATCTTCTTGCTAAATTCTTCCATTTTGCAAATCGAACCATGTCCTTGGGTGTGCAAACCATGGTACCACCACTCATGAGCAATACCCTCCAAATGCAAAGTGGTGAATTTGAGAGCTTCTTCTTCACACATTGGTTTCAATGACAAATAGGTCTCTAATTTCTGCTACCAAGACTTCATAGAAATTTTGTTAGATCCATCAAATGAAGGTAAAGTTACCTTTCCCAATCTTTGTTGGATGTCCCTCCTCGATGTCCCTTGATGTTGCTTCCTCCTAGCATCAAATTGGTCCTTGTGTTCACAAAACTCATTAAAATAAAGCTTGTCTTTTACCTCATCGCTCACAAGATTATATTCTTCAATATTGGTGAGAATTGGGTTCTTCTTAGATGGTTGTTCCACCCCTTCAATGGGCTCCTTTTGTAGAAATTTTGCATGAAACATATGCTTGGGTTTTCGAGAAACCCTTTCATTGGAAACCCTTTCCTTTGCAACCTTTTCACTTGCAATTTTTTTATTTGTAGCTTTCTCATTTTCTGAACTTCCTTTTCCTTGAGGTGCCACAATTTTCCCTAGGGCTTTGATAAATTGCCCTATGGTGTCTTTGATCTCCCTTTGACCTTGAGCTAGATCTCTCAATATCCTCTCCATCTGATTTTGTTCCTCCATGCCTTCTTCATGTACCATTTTATTTCTTCTCTTCTAATATAGGATCTCTTTCTTCTTTTGCATCCACAAACCCTCAGGCTAGTAGGATCAAGGCTCTCATACCACTATAAGGTCCCTTTTTGGACTGAAACCAATCAAAAGGGGTAAACTGTAAGACCCAAAAAATAACCTCAAACACTTGGCCAAAAAGTGAATGAAGCAATTCTGAATTTTATTGCAATTTTTGCCCCAAATTTGAAAATTGTTATTCCCCCTTGGGCGACTAGGGTTTAGTGAGAAATAACAATGCAAAACACCTCCAAAAATTACGAAATTAATTTTGTAGATCCACAAAAATATTCCAAACATAATCATGCAATTAGATCTGGAAAATAATGCTTCCTCATTTTATTTTTGAATCTGAAATGCTGCAGAAACTGAAATATTATAAAAATAATAACTCCCAAAATATGGTGAGTTTTACATCAAGCAATAGCTCTAAAAAGAGCTAAAAATATAAGCTATCAAATACACCCAAAAGTAGAATTTTTCCACTAAGGGAAGACCTCCAAACTGAAGCTCCAATATGTCAATTAGGTCGTCCAAGTTGAAACCCTAGAATATGCAAAAATTTGTCTTCACTTTGGTCTTCAAGCAAACAAATCAGTACCTTTGCAATTTCTGAAATGAAATTGTCTCTTCAAGATCTCCTTGGAACTCCAAGTGCCTTGATCCAAGATTGGTAGCCACGCTCCAAAACTTGAAATAGAATTGTTTGACAAAAGATATCTTCTACAATGAGCTCACGGCATGTTCTTGTAACTCTCCCAAGGTGGGCGAACCACTATGGGACCCTTTTAGATAAAGAGAAACTACTTTTTAGCCCACAAGGGTTTCTTGAAGTGTGGCGTCCAAGTATGGGTCCTTTCCCATGCCCAAAAGTCATTAATGATTTTTACTTGAGGGTCGAGTCCTCATGAAAAGTGTTCTCCTCTTACATTACCTAATTTTCACCTCATAATATAGTAATTAAAATTACTTGAGAATCAATTAAATAATAAATTACAAATAATAATTAAGAATACTGCTTTTTAATTTCAAATGATGAAAATCACTATCTAGCAACATCTTAATTACCATAAATATTCCCCTTGATTCATCCCTTGGCCCATGGGGAATAAAATTCTAAAGGTCTTCAAAAGGCTGATCAAAAATCAACCCCCTAGAAAAGGGGACCTTATAGTCAACCTCCATAAACAAATGAAATTGGTCATGTAAAATAAGGATTGTTAAAGTTGATGGGACCTACAAACCCCAAACCAGCACATTTTTAATTATCTTTCAAGGATTCCCCTAGTTTTGAAACATGTGTAGCTTCCACAATGGAAGTTTATACTCTATTAAAAGGTTCAACAAGTGAATGTGTAGGAACGTCAAATGATTGTGCAACCAAGACTTTATGACTTTGAAATTGGGCTTGTAGTCGAGTGATTTTGCCTCTAAGAAGAGTGTATTGATTTTGCTCTGAAAAAAAAAAACATGAATGTGGGTCCAAACTGCCTCCAATATTTTGCAATCAAGTCTTCCTCGTGAGATGTGCTTACTTTCATTTGTAAAATATTCCATCTAAATATATAGTTCTCGTGGTGTATGCAATAAAGAAAAATTCCAAAAACACTAATCACAAAACACCAAACCCAATTCACAATCAGATCCTCCTTGTATTGGACATGACTAGGTTTTGAATGCTTACAAATGCAAGCCAATGTATGGAAGCTACATGCCCAAAAAAATACGTTTACACATCTCATACTTCATACAAATAGTCAGCCAGCTAGGCAACAAATAAGCTTACAATGTATTATACTTTACCGTGAAAAGAAATAAAAGTGGTGCCTATTACAAGCTTAATCCCATCAGCATCATCACATTATATGAGCAATAGTTTCCCTCTGAAATCAAATATTTCTATAATTAACATCCTAATCAAGGAGTATTAATCCAATGAAATCTTTAATAACAATATGAAACATATTTTCAATTGAAGTTTATAATTAGATAAGCGTTAAATATCATGCTTGTTAAAATCTAAACACAATCCTACTACACTACAAAAGGTTAATTTTTCTTTCTTTCTTTCTTTCTTTCTTTCTTTTATTGGAACAATAATAGGTCTTCCTCTACAGTGCATCACATATTTTGGCATTTGCATATATGTTCACATCTCTGTTCGATAAATAGTTTTGCCATTTTGATGAACCTGTATACCACTAATGTATAGAATATACAAGAATAGTGTGTTTAATGAACTCAAAAAAACGTTATCTATAGTTTAACAAACAAAACGTGTTTTATTTTTCCTCATTTTGTGTCAAAAAGGAGGAGAGAAACTACTATCAGCCACAAGGCAAGCTTATAAATGATCTATGGAGTTCCCTAAGCACATCTACAAGAACTTGTGACCAATTAACAAAAACATACAACAATTTTTCATTTTAAACCCCATATAACGAAATTTGTTTATAGCTATTCTTGAGGTGAATAATAGTTTGTGTTATTATTGCTGCAGTAATGGTCTTTCTTTCTTTTTTTTTTGGAACTGTTGGCCATTTTTTGGTCCACATATCAAAGTTTGCCTAAGTATGAAAAAGGGAAAAAGGGAGCTTTCAGGGAAGAAAAAGTAAGTCTTTGGGAGGACTTCGGGTTTTCCAGTAGTGACAACTTCGGGTTTTTTGAAGGCATAGTTCAAATCGGGTTTCCAGCAATGCTTAGTTTCTAAATGTTTTATAAGTAGAAGTAATTCGGGTTTACAAACCCAAATTACTTATAGACAGTGTATTTCGGGTTCTCCAAAGGGCACTACTTGATTACTTCATAAGTTGTGAGCAGTTAGAAGCCCAAAATAAGTAAAAGGACTTGACAAACCCAATTTGGTCTTGAAAATGGTGCTTCTCGGGTTCTTCAAGGGATGAATCTTTTTCAAAAATTCGAAGGGGCTTTTTAGGGCAAAAGGGACCAGTGAACTTTTTCGAAGGAACACTTCAATTTTTTCGAAGGGCTTTTTCTTCTCCAAGTGGATAGTTGTAATTTTTCCGAAGGGTATGTTGCCCTTCAGAGGGACCATTTCAAAATTCTCAAAGGGTATTTTTCCCTTCAGGAGGATCATTCACGAGAATCTAAAGGGACACACAAAAAGCCCGAAGGGTAATTTCGAAAACAAACACAGACAAAAAGTCCGAAGGGACTCCTTCGAACAAATTGTTCGAATAAATTCCTTCAAGAGATTTGCTTGAAAGAAATAAGCCAAAAGAGAAACCCAAGACCAAGTGTCCAAAGGAAATGACGGGCCAATGGACATCAAAATTAGGGTAAGCGACTAGCCGTTAGAAGTAATCAGGTTTGAAAATCCCAAAGTCTTAGGGCTTGGGAAACAGCAAAGTGAGAAGACTTCAAGATGGACAAGCCCAAAGTAAGTAGACTTGAAGAACCCAAATTACTCTACATAGAGTAAATCGGGTTTCTCCAAGTACTCTACTTAAAAGGCTTTATAAGTGAAGGATCTGGAAAAGTCCGAAGTTGGGAAGTTCGAAGAACCCAAATTACTCTGCATAGAGTAAATTGGGATTCTCCAAGGACTCGACTTAAGCTTGGTCCAGCAACGCGAGAATCATGATGCAACAAATGGAAGGTTACCACATGGTGTAACTGGAGCAGAAGGGGCCAATCAGTAAAGGACAAGTGGCACAAGGATGTTCAATAAACAAGGGAGAGTCTGAACGACTGATAGCTGAAAGTTATGAAGGCTCTCATCCCCCATGGTTCATTGCCCACAATCGTCATTCGATGCTTAATGCATCACACCAAGAAAAAACGTTCTAGTTGCTCACAACATGACTTTTTAGATGCACCAAAGAAAGTCTTAAAGATGGGGGGGGCTCGAGAGTATTGGGCGGTGATCTGGAATGACGCATTTATGAACATCAAGGAAGGACAACAAGAGGTGCCAGCCATCTATGACTTCTTCTTTCCTCCCTATCTCTCTCCCCCCTTTTCTTTATAAATAGAGGCCTTGGAGCCTAGAAATGTATCCCCGGATTGGTGATAAAATCACTCTGCGAAAATCGCTGTGCAATGGACCTTTGAAGCAATAAAGATTATTTTTACCTATCTCTTTGTCTGAAAATTGCGTTGAGTTAGTTTGTGCACTAATAGTGTTGTGAAGAAGCATCCTTCCAACCTTGTTGCCCTTCTTTCTTGCTTGTTTTCAGGTGTTTTTCAGTTAATTGCAGGTCTGAACTCGTGTTTTTCGGCCATTAATGGATGCTTGGTGTGAATTTTGAAATTTCTCTTTGCCTCATGTGTGGTTCAGTAAGCCTAGTTTAAGAAATACTTATGCAAGTTCGCTGGTTAGGAGGTTGTCTAAGCCAACTTGTCTTATGCTGAATTAGTGTCTTTCCCAGGCCAAGTGGATCACTTACTTTCGGTGCATCACCTCCCTTAGCTTAGTTTTCTTTTCAAGTAATCTCTCTCCCCCTTTTTCTCGGCCATTAGTAGAGTTTAACGTAAAAACCCAATGAGCTGAAGTCAAGCACCTGAGGAACTAGCCTCATAAAAAAGTCTGGAGGTTCAACCTCGCCATAGGACACCCACATCCTGAGGTTATTCCCATGCTTATAGCTAGAAGTGAGAGAGCCTGAATAACTCTCTCACAACGGTGCAATTCCAAGCTATAACAAGAACAATAATAGGTCTTCTTCTATAGTGCATCACATATTTTGGCATTTGCATATATGTTCACATCTCTGTTCGATAAATTGTTTTGCCATTTTGATGAACTTGTATACCACCAATGTATAGAATATACAAGAATAACGTGTTTAATTAACTCAAAAAGCGTTAATCTATAGTTTAACAAACAAAACAAATGTGTTTGATTTTTCCTCATTTTGTGTCAAAAAGGAGAGAAACTACTATCAGCCATAAGGCAAGCTAATAAATGATCTATGGAGTTCCCTACACACATCTACAAGAACTTGTGACCAATTAACAAAAACATACAACAATTTTACATTTTAAACCCTATATAGCGAAATTTGTTTATAGTTATTCTTGAGGTGAATAATAGTTTGTGTTACTATTGCTGCAGTCATGGTTACAAAATTTCTAGAACCTAAACATTAGCACAAAGTCACTCGTTTTCTCTTGACGCTTCAAATGGGAATTATAACATATTCACCTAAATGAGAATTACGATACGCCTTCTTCCAATTAATTCCACAATTACTATATGAAGGGAAATGTTGATTGCTGAAAAGTAAACAATTTCAATCCAAGCACAAATTTACATTAGTTGAGTAGGAGATAAAATTCAACCCCTATGAAATCATCAGCAGCATAGAGAATGCAGTTCCAACTTCCAACCACTATATCATTAAGAGTGTTGTAATTTATTTTAAACTTTCTGCGCCATAGATTGCAACTAAAAATTGAACAGTTCCAATTAATATGCAATACAATAAAGCCCATCACTCCATACCTTGTTCAATGCCCAGATAAAAATTGCACCACCCCTGTATGAGCCAGGCTTTTGAACCTGTGTAGCAACTAAAAATTGGTCTCCCAAACAAACTAGACCATGACGAGGAGAAGCACAAGTAGGACGATGAAACAACTCTTCTCCAGTGGAAATATCCCATATTGTTATGCCTGTGTTCAGATTGTTGTCTGAACACACCACTAAAGCTTCCTTTTGAGAAGCCAGATTGCCCCCTCTACATTACAGAAGGAATATGTCTTCCTTTAAACGTTTGTTTCTGCAAGAACAAAGAATACAAGGAATAAGAATGGTACTTATTCTAAAGAGCTATTTCTATAGACTGTGATATTCTAATGAATTTTGAAAATACACTATTGTTCAAATCTAGCAATAGTCTGTTGGAATTTAAATCAAGTTTTCAAAATCAACCAACCTCCTCAATGCAAATTTTTCTTGCATCTTATTGTTAATATACTATTAATATAATTTTATGGAATCATGCATAACCCCCAAAGCAAAAAAAGGCATATCCAAGATCTTCATATGAGAAGCAAAAAAAAAAAAGTGCAATAAGAACAATAAGATTGAAAATCTAAGCATAAAAAAACCAAATTGCCACTTAAAATGCAAACCATAAGTGAAATAATCATGCATAAAAATTCCCAAAGATTGCAAAACCATCAAACTAGGGAAGGAGAAAACCCTTTCTGGAAACCAAAAACTGTAAAAGGTGAAACCCCTTTCTGGGAACAAAAACTATCAATGTATTAAGCACAATGACAGCCAAGTAACGTCATTGATTTATTTCTCAGCCAACAGGATACCAGATTTCTCAGCCACTTTTGGAGGAACTTACGGAGAAAATTGAATAGTAAATTACAATTTAGCTCAGCATATCACCTACAAACAAATGGGTAAACTGAGGTAGTAAATAGAAGTTTGAGAAATTTATAGAGAAGCTTGATTGACAAAAATCTGAAGCAGAGTGATTTTTGGCACAAGCTGAATTTACTTACAACTCCAGCAACAATAGATCTACAGGTAAGTCTCCTTTTCAAGTTGTGTATAGAAGCAATCCTCAAGGAATAGTGGATTTAATTGAGTTACCTGAGAAAGCACATATTAGTCATGATTTATAAGAAATTGTGGAGCATATGCATGCTGTGCATCAATAAGTAAAATAAGAGTTATTGACAATGAATAAGCATTATAAACAGAAGGCCAAATTCCATAGGCGGGAGAAAGTCTTCAAAAAGGGGGGAAAATATGGTTCATTTGCATAGAATATACTGAAGCCAAAGAAGATCCGGCCTTGCAAGATATTAAAGAAGATTAATGAAAATGTCTATTTATTAGACTTACCACAAGAATTGGACGTGAGCCCCATATTTAATTACATAGCAGATCTTTACTCATGTCAAACTGATTCAGAAGGTATTCAAGATGAAGAGGCAAGTGAAGAATTAGTGAAGCATCTGCCAATGAAGGAACCGAAGCAAATTGAACATGCAGATGACACCAAGCTCACTACTACAAGATCTAATGTGTATAAAATGTATTTGATGAAATGGAAGCTTGTGTCCGATGCCAGGAACACTAGTATCATCGAGACTGAATTGACAAAATACAGCATGCCAGACATGATTGAAGTTTCTGACATGATGTGTAGCTATGTGCCCCACATTGTGGATTTTTTAAAATCAGTAGCAAATATTTCAAGTTAGAATAAAATTCGTACTAGAGTGTTTGATTTAGAATATGACTGTGTGTTAAGAGTTTGATTTACATTAGGAATGTTGGTGTTCGATTTAGAATATAATTCTTTTTAAATTTTAATTCTAGGAGCTTTTCTATATATACTGCTAATTTGGGAGTGAGTGTAAACAGCTAAAGGAGGAGCTGCATAAGCTTAGTGTAATCATAGTTATGGTGAATAAGTAGGGGTAAACTGATTTACTCTCTTTTTCCTTTCCTGTGTTCATTATGCTTCATTTTCAGCTAGGACCAGCCTGCTTTGAATTTTGTTCTGTTTGCGGTAAAGAAATCCATTCATTCCACTAGTCAGCTGCTGAGCAGAGGATAACAGATTGCAGCAGCAAAATAGGAACAACTCATTGAGTGTAAATTGGAACAGAGCTGCTCCAGCATCTGCAACAGTATCTGAGCAGGATACTCACTGAAAACACATCTTTAGAGTTGGAAAATATGAGTGGAGATTTGTTTGTAGCCATAATGAGCAGCAAAAGATCCAGCTAAGAGGAGACCATCATGCCTGCAAAGACGCTGATCTAGAAGATACAGACCTGCTAAAGGCTGTAGAATTATGTGGTGGCATCCAGAAGGCCTAGACTCTAGAGAATTCTGTTTCAAACAGTAAGCTTCATATGATATATGAGAAAGAGATGTGAGCTACAATGAACATCGTAGGCCTGGTTACAGGCCAGGAGCTCACTGAAGAAAAGGGCCTGTGAGGCTATTAAAATCTTGTTGAAAGATGTTGCTGTTTGAGGAGCCATGAACTCTGATGAAGAAGGCTGCAAAAGCCACTACAAGATGAGTGGGGTGCAGATCTATAATATCCATTTGGTGGGCATCAGAGGAAGCTTGGTAAGAAGCCTCTATGCTGGTTGAAGAAAGCTGTGTGGCAGAAGAGCTAGGGCCTTTGGGCACTCAATCAAGACCATGAATGAAGATCAAGCCTATAGACCTGCATATGAATGAAGCAAAAAATGTTGGAATCGATTATTTTCCATTGGAAAGATTCCGGATGCTAATTGCAACATTATGCAAAACATAAAAAAATCATCCAACAGCCCATTGCAGAAGCCCGTAAGATGTTGTGACATTCCAAAAGAAAAGAAAGGGGGACACCAGGCAGTCCAGGCTGTGTACCGCCATCACTGCAACACCAATGGAATTAGAATCAACCAATGACTGATTGAAGAAGGCCATAAAGGTTGAAGGAATCTGCTCAAACACAGGGAGGGAAGTAAAAGAAATAAAACGTGTCTAGCGGAAAGAGTAGAATTTGCTGAAGATGAGTCTTATCACTTGAACGAAATTGATGATATATTTATCCATAATGAAGTTGGTGGCCAGAGATGACAAGAAACTAGGACAATGTAATTGACCATGTCATAAGTGCCTATAAGCAATCCCTGGCAGACAATTGCAACTGATTATAGCCTGAGGTGGACAACACTTGAAGAAGATAGTGGATAGTATAAAAAAATTGACGGGGCAGAATTTCAGATTGGCCTCTTGGGCCTCTGATTAAGTGAAAATGAAAGTTAAGATATGAATCTTTAAAAACAGTTGGAGCTTAAATTTGTAATGTTTTGCCTCAAGAAATAAAGAATTGTTTTGATTACCTATAAAAAGCTTTCCATTGTTTTTTCGAATGCCTTCAGACAGTCAATCCAAAGATATTGTTATGGTCTAGAAACCTGATTTCTTGAGGAAATCGAAATGCTTAAAGTTCTTGGTTGGAATTATCCTAAGATTTCTTAGAAAAAATTGATATCACTGCAAACTTAGTTACATTTGTTTCTCCTCCAATATAACCATCGAAAGGAAGCATGAATTAACCACCATAATAAGCCTGTCTAAGAACAAAAGCACTGAGACAAAGAAGACATATTCTAGATTTGTATATGCATGCCCAGTTGGTTAGGGGTGCATAGAGGTGACGGGTTTTACCAGGCACATACCAGATCAGTCTCGAGCAGAGGAGCCCTACTCTCATATTTGTGTTAGAGTATCCATGTAATATCACATGCAGTGCACATTGAGATGGTGAATTGTGATATCAACACAAGGAGCCACCCTGGTAATCAAGGCTAGACCTCAGAGGATGTTAAGGAGCCTGTGCATGCAGTGTGCCCCCAGCATCACCAACTCAAAAAAAAAAAAAACTCACAGGTACTACAACCCTTTGACTACCAAATATTAAACTAGAAAGTTTAGAACATATTTTACTTCTTAAACACTAAAGTTATGCTATAAAACATCTCATCTCGTTACCTTATATATCTCAAACTACTCTATATGTTTACCCTATACCCTTGACACAAAATGAAATCAATGCACAAACATTTTCTCCCCAAATAAAAATTTGAAATAAAAGTATGGCTTTAAGCTTCCTAAAAACCAAAGTAGATCAAAACAATGTGAAACAGTGATATGCAACTTCAAAGGAAGACATAGCAGATTCCACCAAGACTGTCTTTTAAATTCCTAATTCAAAACTGATAACTGAAGTTTTCAGCTCATTATTGACAAATAAATGAAATAAAAATGAGGCACAAAATTTACGTACTTATAAAATTCACCCCACATTCAGCAGAGATAATATGCCCCTAAAATCCGACGTGCCTGTAACTGACTGCAGAGCTTAAATTTTCTAATAATTGAAACGGAAGAGAAATGTAAGAATGAAAAATTAAAACCATGATTTAGCATCTGTAACAAAAAGAGCCACCACAATGCATGGTAATTTGTCTGACATCAAAAATCAGAAACCGGTGTTAAAAATAGTAAAATGTCAAAAACATATAAAACAACCACGTGGTCATATGATTCCAATCTCCTCACATGAAAATCACCCAATTCAGACATTTATTTGGAAGAATGTGTCCCTTCCAGAGAAATACGCTGTGGCAAATCCTATTCACATCTTTTGACATATATCATCCCTCTGAAAATATATTATATATTGCTAAGTTTTGCCAAATTAGGCAATGGTCCTATCCAAAGCGGGTTTCTTAATTATTCCCCACTATAGCGACCTTAAAATGGTGCCAAGGCGTTTATTATTTAAAGAGATATTTATATTTAAAATTTAATTAATTGATCATTGGATTACATTGTGTGAAAAAAGTATTTCTATATTTTTGGATTAACATTTTAATGTGTTTAATTGTTGTTTTGTTTTTTTCGTTATTTTCTTGTTGAAGGTTATATCCTCCTCTTTTGGATTAATCATTGTTTATTAATTGAATTTTGAATGTTTATTGCTTTGCTTTGCTTTTCTCTGTTAATATTTTAATAGATTGTATATTGTCATCTATGATGGTATCTCTTTCTTTTTTATCGTTTTTATATATATTTGTTGGTGGGGACTAGTCCCCTTTATATCCTTAGAGCCAGTTCATAGCTCCGATCAAAACATTTACTATATCAAAAAAAATTATAATCCATCCTCAAGAAAAATAATTAATTTATATTTTTGTGAGATTAAAAACATACACTATAAATTTTAAATTTTAAATAATATAAATTTTCTTTTTAATGATGGATTATGTATTGTGACTCCAAACATTAAAAAAAAACTCTCTATTATATAATTTTCTTTAAAAAAACAATTCCTATTATGAACTTTGAAAGCATAAAATCTTGAATATAAAACTTATAACAAATAAATAATAAATTTGTAATAATTAAAAGCTTTAAAAAAAAACATTAAAATTATTATGCATTGATTAAAATAATAATAAAAACAAATGAACTAATCTTGCAACTTATTAAACTAAAAATGAAATTAAACACAAATTTTTAACCTATAACAAAGTTACCTAAAAAATAATTAATGAATAAAAAAGTAAAGGTAATTGTAGAGTAAAATACTCTACATTTTATTTTTTGAGTTTCAGTTGTGCGCTTCAAGTTGTGTCCCTGCGTGTTTTAGTTTAGAGGCAGTGAAGTTTTTGACACAAAGCGTGGACGCGAATATCATTTTTGCCTAAATTTTGTCTAAGTATCAAAGTCGAGCGGACGTTGCCAAGTGTCATCAGCTGAGACACATTTTATAATTTCTATAAGTAGTGCGGAACGTGCCACGTGTTCCGTTATAACTCAGCGAAGCGCGACAAGTGTCGGCATCTGCGTTTCAAGTTTCTTATGAGTTTCAAAAGCTTCTTTCGGCTAAAGCTTTTCTCAGTGCGCGCGGAGGGCACCAAGTGGAAACTGCGGAAGGTTTCAATATGTTTTTCTAAACGCAACGGAAGGTGCCGCGTGTCCCTAGCTAAAGCTCGACGGAGACTGCCAAGTGTCAACATCTGCGGTTTCTTCATTTTGTTTCATTGTTAAGTAAAGATTGTGGTGGGCCCCGTGTTTTGTTTCTGTAAGTGCCACGGAAGCTGCCAAGTGTCTTCATCCATGTGAATCTAAAATGAGTCCCGAATGTTTCTATAATATAGCTAGAGCCACCGCGGAGACCGCCACGTGTCATTTTTCACAGGACTCTCAAAAGGTAGCTAAAAGCAGTGAAAGCCGCCACGTGTCATTTGTTAAAGATACACAAAAAGTGACACCTGTCTCCGTTCCCCTTTTGAAGCTGCTCGGGCAAGAAGTGTTGTGGGTCCTTTTTTTGTAAGTTGATAAAGTTTCGGAGCAGCGGACTGTGACAGATGTCAAAGACGGAACACCCCTGATACAAAGACACAGTAAAGAGTATAATGTAGCGGAAAGTGTCGTGTGTCTTCTGTAAGTGTCGCAGAAGCTGCCAAGTGTCATTTTCTGGTGCCTCTTAAATAATGAGACGGTTCTCAAGTAGAGTAAGCGGAGCACGTCGAGAATCCTCGTTTGTTTCACAGTGAAAAGTGTCATGTGTGTCTAATTCAGCCAATGAACTTACAGGCAGACTAAACGTTTCAGATCCAAAGAATATCTTTTGTTAGACACTTCCAGTTCAGTTAGAGTTTAGTTAGACCGTTGGGATTTGATCTTATAGGAGACTAAACGTTTCAAATCCAAAGAATATCTTTTGTTAAACACTTCCAGTTCAGTTAGAGTTCAGTTAGACCGTTGGGTTGGGAACATGCGAGCAATCTAGAGCTAATCCGATGCTATAAATATGGGTGCAAGAATCATCAAAAATCATCATCAGAAGATAGAGAGAATTTTCTGTGAGAGATTGTTATCAAGAAGTTTTAGACTTTCTTGTTGTGGCCAGGAATATCATTTGCCTTTGTTCTATTTTCTTGAGTTAGAAAGTTTGTATAACTGTGCATGTATCTGTGTCTTTTATGTGACTGGAGAATTGATAAGAACACTGAGTTTTGTGCCTTTGTTGATATTTTATGTGTTACTACAAAAATAGTCTAAGTTGTGAGCCTTTGATTATATTGTTTTCATCTTTTACATTGATCATGCATTGTTTGCTCTTTAATGTAATTGAATCCTAAATATAGTTTCACTGTGCTTAGTATTAAGGATCAAATTAAACTCAGGCGCATCGTCATAGTTAGATTTTTTTTCATTGCATTGGTGCTTTTCGTTTAATTTCTATCCCTTTTCTCACAATACATCTTGAGATAAAGAAGAGCCAGCTTCTTTAAAATCTGGAGGTCGTTTTAGGTCGCAAGTCCCACATTCTTGAAACTTCCCATTGTTATTGTTGGAAACAACGCAATTCTAAGCATCAACAATTTTTGGCATGCCTGGTGGGACCATCTTGAAGTTTCTTTCAAGACCGTATGAACCAGAGAGCTACAAGGAGTCAGAGTTGTGGACCAGTAACAAGATCTCAATCTACTATAAATCCAGGTATTCTTTTACCAGCATTGATAACTAATCCAAGAAGAAGGGTCAATCAGTTTATAGCAATACCAAGAGCAAACATGGGAGCACCTATACCCCCAAAGAATTATGCAAATTGGAACATTGGCAGTCCTCTGATTCTCCCAGTACCACCAACCACTTGGGATCATATTCCAGTAAATGCCCTAAAAGCTCTGCCCAAATTCAGTGGGTAAGATTTCAAAACCCCTGAAGAACATCTATAGGATGTATCTGATGTCTGTGCAATACATGTGGTCACATAACAGAATGTGGCTATAAGATTGTTAGCAACTTCTTTTAAAGGGAAGGCTTTAGAATGGTACAGATCTTTGACCCCAAATACAATATCTACATGGGATCAACTTGGAGATCTTTTCTTTGAAATATTTGAAGAAAAGGGTGATAAATCTTCTTTGTTGCAACAATTGATTACTATCAAAAGGGCACCACAAGAAGCAATGACTGATTTCAATTCAAGATTTCAAAAGACTTGGGAAAGGATTCCTGCTATAGCAAGACCATTACCAAGTATAGTTATAGTATTTTATCTTAAAGCTTTAAATTCAAATATATCAATAATGATTCAGTCACTTGGAGGTCAGACTCTACCACAAGCCTATGACTATGTAGTCAGAGCTGAAAATAACTTAATAGATACTGAAAAGTTGCCCCCAAGGCCTCCTATGCCCATGTTTCTAGAGATTACCTTACCTTTGCCTCAACAAGTCCCTAATTCCATAGCCCCACCTGTGTCTATGTATACATTTCCTCAACAACCTGCTAAAGAACTTGTCCCTGTCCAGTCATCTGAGATGGATGATGTCAAAAACATCTTAAGGACTTTCTCTAATGAGATAATCAACCTTAAAAGGCAGTATAATCCTTATCCTAGACCCCAATATCAAGGCTACCAAGAAAATAGATTTCCACCATAGCCAAACCAGTATCAGGGTTCTCAAAGGCAAACTAACCCTCAGCTAACAAACCAATTAGTTGCAGTCCCTACACCCTCACAAACTGTTCCCCCTAATCCAAATAGGGAGATTGTTCAAGGGCAAAATAATTATGCAGATGGCACCAATGCCTGGTGTTTCCCTTGTAATAATGCTCATATGCCCAGAGATTGTTCCATGGGTAATCTACAACAAAAGATAGAATAACAAAGAAGAATGGATGGACAATTTGTAAGTACTTTTGACACTCAAGCCTACCAAACCCCTGATATGCAAAATTCAGTCCTGATGGCTCAGATGCAAGGGATGTCCTTACAACAAGAAGAAGAAATAGCTCCTGAACATGCTTTGTTTTCATGGGTTGAAGATGAAGAATCAGTGTTCTTAAATGAAGCTTCTACTTTCAAGAAGCCAGTAGTACAATCAGATTACTACACCAGAGCCAAGAAAAGGATGATGGAACAGCCTAAAGTCACAAATAATGAAGTTATGTGGAATCCTCCATTTTAAGGTCATCAAAACACAGCTGCTAGACAAGAAATACCTCAGCCAATGCAGAACCAAGTAATTTATGGACAAGTTCAAGAAAAAATAAGGTACCCTTATTATCCAAGAACCCAAACTCTAGGACCGATGAATGTGGTGGATACGTTGAAGAAGACCCCAGCACATGTGTCAATATGGGACATATTAGCTATTCCTGAGCAAAAGACATTGTTACAAGAAGCTCTGCAAGGCCAAGCAGTGCCTAAACATATTGGCACCAAAGAAGGACCTGTTGATAAAGAAAAACTCAAAGACATAGTTCCTCTATAGACAATAGCCCTTTTGAACAATGCATCAGAGGTAAGTAAATCCAAACTAGAGCCCTTCTATTTGAATTTGATAGTTGGAAAGAAATTGTTGCATAATGCAATGATAGACTCAGGGGCCAGTACTACAGTAATGCCTAAGCAAATAGTAGATGCTTTAAAAATAAAGTATGAGCCACTTACTAGAGGAGTTATGTAGCTGGATGGGAAGTCAGTGCAAACAATAGGAAAAATTAAACAACTTCTATTGCAATTGTATACTTGCCCCAATATAATTGTAAATCAAGATGTGGTAGTCATAGATATACCCCCTGTATTTGGCCTATGTTTATCCAGAGATTTCACAGCCAAGATATGAGGATATATGTCACTTGATTGGTCTCACATCATCCTAAAAATCAAATATGGTTCAAAAATGAAAATACTATCTGAGCCACTATCTAAAGATCACATCACCAATGAGCCAACCCCAAAATTAGAGGCAGCTCATGCTATGCTGAATAAGGAAGAAAGGGTCTTTGTTGAAGAGTTAGGTGACTGGACTGAACATGACCAAGAAGAAGAAAATAACCATTTGTTAGCTATGATGTAAAGTGACCCATATGGAAATTATGACTCTACTGGTCTGGGCACTTATGTCATATTCAATGAAGATCATGAAATTCCAAATGTTTTAAGGGAAGAAATGCCAAAGACTCAAGAATTTGAAAAGGTCTCAGAAATATAGGCCTTAAATTTTGATGGGGCTAGAAGTAAAAATGGTGCTGGAGCAGGAATTTATCTTGTTGCTCTAAATGGTGAGAAAATTTTAAGAGCTATCCGTTTCCAATTTGTCTATACTAATAATGATGTTGAATATGAATCCTTAGTACATGGGCTTATGTTAGCCAATAAAAAGGGAGTAAAGAATCTGATAGTAAAAGGAGATTCAGAACTAGTGGTGAAACAAATCAAAGAAAAGGCAATAGCCAAAAATGTAAGGACAAGATCCTATAGACACAGAATTTGGGACTTAATAGAAGATTTTGAAGCTTTCAATATTGAAGTAGTTCCTAGAACTCAAAATTTTGAAGCTGATAGGATGGCACAGATTGGCTCACAATTTGATCCAGCAACTGGTCTATTAGTCAACGATGAGGCAGTCAAATTTATAGTAAGGCCGACTATCCCAGACAATGATGAAAATTGGCAAGTCTTTGAAAATGATTCTCAGGTACTCTTATTTTTTCAACAGTCAGGGGAATTTGCTGATCAATTGAAACCCAAAATTAAAGAAGCGTATGGAGACCAAGTTATTCAATTAAAGACCAATAAGCTTCCCAAAGGCTTGATCACTTTAGAAAACCTATTTGATCCAGAAGATGTAAGCCTAGAAAAGAAAAGGTTTCAAGTAAATAAATTAGATTATTTTGAGATAGAAGTGAGTGAGGGGAGAAAGCTAAAGATTGAAAATTCCACAACTCAAGAGGAAGGGAAAGACTAATTGACTTGTGTAAAAGGTATGACAGGGTAATAGCCTGGGCTTATGAAGACCTTCATGGATATAATAGAGACATCATTCAACACATAATAGAACTGACTGAATGATCTAAGCCAGTCAGACAGAAACAGAGGCCAGTGAATCCAAGCATTGAACCTCTAATAGTGGATGAGTTGCAAAAACTCTTAGATTCTAAAATAATTTTTCCAATTAAACACTCAACCTGGGTATCCAATCTAGTACCAGTCAAGAAAAATAATGGTGACATAAAGCTCTGTGTGGATTTTAGAGACCTAAATAAAGCATCTCTGAAAGATCACTATCCCCTGCCCTCTATGGAACAAATTTTATAGACTGTGGCTAGATCAAAGAGATTTTCCTTGCTAGATGGTTTCTCTAAATACAATCAGATTTGGTTGGCTGATGAAGACCAACACAACACTACATTTACTACCAAATAGGGAACATTTGCATATGCCAAGATGTCATTTGGCCTATCAAATGCTGGAGCCACTTTTCAAAGGGCAGTGGATGTAGCATTTGGAGAACTCATAAATAAAATCATCCTAATTTATCTTGATGATCTCACTATTTTTTCCAAGAATGTTGTTGATTATTTTGATCATCTAGAATCTATTTTTAAGAAGTGTTAAGAATTTAGAATATCCCTGAATCCCAAGATGTGTATTTTTGTAGTACCTCAAGGCAAACTACTGGGACATATAGTATCCAAAGAAGGAATCTCTATAGATCCAGAGAGAGTTGCAGCCATAATGAACTTGCCCCTGCCAATAAACAAGATAGCAGTTTAGTCCTTTTTTAGGAAGATTAATTTTGTCAATCGATTCATATCAGACTTTGCAGGCCTAGTGAGACCAATAACACTCTTGTTGAAGAAAGACCTGGTGTTCAAGTGGACTACAAAAGGAAGAAAAGCCTTTGAAGAAGTCAAGAAAGCAATTTTAATAGCCCCAGTACTTAGTAACCCAGACTTTTCTAAGTCTTTTATAATGTATGTTTATGGAGGAGAGTTCAGTGTTGTTGTCCTAACACAGAAAGATGATCAACAAGAGGGAGGACACCCAATAGCCTTTTCCTCAAGGACTCTTAGGGAATATGAAACCAGATACAACTTTGTGGAGAGACAGGCATATGCTATGGTAAAAGCCCTCAAGAAATTTAGGCATATGGTATCAGGAAGTAAGATCCTGATACTTGTGGCTCATCCTAGTGTCAGAGAATACATTATGGAGTGTGAAATTATTGAAAAAAGAGCAAACTGGATAACAAAGATCCTTGAGTATGATGTAGAGGTTAGACCCACTAAGTTGGTCAGAAGTAAGGGGTTGTGCCAATACATGACTCAAGATATGGAAAAGATGATGCCTAAAGAAACAGAAAAGGAAAGTGTATTGAGGATACAAGAAGTTGATTAGAACTCCTGGGTCTCAAACAGGATCCATTTTATGAAACATGGGATTTTCCCAAAAGATCTCTCTGAGGACAAGAGGAGATATAATAGGCAGCAAGGGGTCCATTTTGTTTTAATTGAACAAGTTCTTTTCAGAAGAAATACTAATGGCATACTTTTAAGATGCATAGAGAAAGATGAGGCTAAAAAAATACTACATGAAATGCACCATCGAGTCTCAGATGGACATTTTTCTGCAAAGACCACAACTATAAAGATAACTCAGGCAGGTTATTTCTGGCCCACTTTATTTACAGACTGTTATCAATTGGTAAAAAAGTGTCAATCTTGTCAATATTATGTGGGGATGAGAAGGAATGCAACAATGCCCCTTAGTCCTATAATTGTTGATGAACCCTTTGCTCAATGGGGTCTTGATTTCATTGGAATGATCAATCTAGTGTCGATTATGGGGCACAAATGGATTCTAACTGCCACAGATTATTTTACAAGATGGAGTGAGGTAGTGCCACTCAAAGAAGCAACAGAAAATGTGATCGTAGACTTTCTAGGGAGTATCACTACTCGCTTTGGACCTCCTTGTACCATAATTTCATATAATACTAAAGTATTTTTAGGGTCTAAAGTATCTGAATTTGCATTAAAGCATGGAATCTATCTGAAAACTTCCTCGAATTATTACCCTCAGGGTAATGGTTTGGTAGAATCAACCAACAAGAACCTGATTAGACTTATTAAGAGAACATGGGCTGATCATCACAAAGAGCGGCATAAAGTGCTTAATATAACACTATGGGCTGATAGAATTATGCCTAAGCAGGTGACAAAAATGTCCCCATATGATTTGGTCTATGGTAAGCCTGTTGTAATGCCCCTAAGCTTGGAGATTCCTGCCCTCTAGTTATTAAAACAAATTGAAATTGAGGAAAATGGCCCCATGTAGGTCAGACTTGTTGAACTCTTGGAAGTTCAAGAAAGGAGGGATGTAGCACATGATTCATTAATGAAGCATAAAAAATTAATCAAAGACTACTTCGATGAGAGGACTTCAAATCCCCATTTTGAAGTAGGCTCAGTTGTTTTGAAATGGGATGCAAGAGCTGCCAAGCTGGGTCAACATACTAAATTTGAAGCATTGTGGACTGGTCCCTATAAGATTCGTGCATGTAAACAAAAAAATTATTTTGAGCTCAAAATAATGGAGGGTGAACCTAAAGAGATTCATGTTAATGGGATCTACTTGAAAAATTTTAGTTAAGATGTGTCTCTCATGTATTATAGTTAGATAGTTTCCCTTTCCTTGTTTTATTTTCCCATTTTTCTTTCCCGCCCTTTCTTTTAAATAAGTGTTCTTCGAACACGTGGCCATGGCTTAGAGCCTTTTTCAAAATTTTCAAAACTCTCGACACATTAAATATCTCTCAAATCTCCAACATTCCCCAAAGTACCCTTATGCAGCCACTTTCATGACGTGTCTGACTCGCTGTCCCATGAAGATTTAGTAATGGTTATTTGATTTTAATGCCATTTTTTAGACTTGATGGGTCATTAAATACCCCATAATAAGAGTTAAAGCTTAACAGTGTCTCAAACATTCCTACGTCTACTTGAAAATCCTGTTATCTACAAATTTCAATTCATAGCAAACCCTGTTTAGTGAAAGTGCTTTCCCTGTTGCAAAACTTCATACGTATTACACAAGTTCACTATTTCCAAGTATAGATATGGATTAGGCACAGTCTTCACAAAAAGGGTTTGGGATTTATGAATCCATTGATAAGCTTCTCGCAAGCAAATCATATGCTTCAGCCCCTGCACAACCCTTAAAGACCTATTCGCATACTAGAGTCCCTGAAGTTGGTTATGCAAACGACCCAACAAAGGTGAAAGATTTTACAGACGGAATCATGGACCCAATCCTTCAAAAGTCTAGCAAATATCTAAGAGAAGGGGCACATCAAATATGTATTTAGAGGGCCAAGGCTGGACAATACGAAACATTTGCAATGAGGATATGGACTTTCCAACTGGCACAATTCATTGTCCTAGGTGTGCATTTGTGCCCTGACTTGGTTGAAATATGCGTCAAACTGTTTCATGCACCCTCGAATACCATAAAATAGGGTCCATTCATGATACAAATTACACCAAAGGCCATCAAAGACATGTTGGCCCTGTATCATGACAAGACAACCACGTTTCCCACCATTGCCAAGATGCAAAAAATGTGGGCAAAATTCAATAATCAATTGAGGTTTCTGAGATCAGAGTTGTAATTAGGAGAAGATGATACCACTGTGCCAGTACTACTGACAAAAAGAGCACAATTTGCACAAGCCAATCAAGAGGCACTTTCTATGATGGCATTCATTTTTGGAATGAAAGAGGATATAATTGTTTATGAAGAACAAATGGCCATTCTATTCAGATTGAAAATTGTTGACAAGTCTCAAGAGTATCGGCTAGACTTCTTTGAGCAGATTGCATATTCAATGGTTGACCAGCTCACCCATTTTAAATATAAATGGGTTTTTAGGTATTTTTCTTATCTGTTTCACCTCATGTTGTATCAAAACTCTGACATCTTTTCCCAATACATGCATCTGAATATGTATGACCCTAGTTTTGGTCATAATAGGACCATTCTTGTGTCCGCATGGACACATATTTTGTCCAAAACCAGTGACCCATATGAATTTTTGAAACTTTTTTTTGCCCTTGCTTTTTGTCATCTATGCTTTGAGCTGGTCAAAAATAGATTGACTCCAAGTATCTCAGGCCTTATGACAAATTACACTATTCCTTGTGATTACTTTTTTGTATCCCATCATACTATTATTAGAGTCCATGGTTTTAGTGGAGAACCAATGTTGCTACCTAAAATTTTGACCATTAGGTTAGCATTCTTAGAGGTCACCTGGCAAGTGTCTATGGTGGATAATGAATATGGCACTGGGAAGAAAAAGAAGAAAATGTATGATATTTCGTGTGTAACGAACAACATGGCCCTAAAAGTCAAAGATGCTGAGCACGTGTTGCTGAGAAAGCTAGCCTTCCTAGGTTTCTTTATGATTGAAGATAAATGGGGATATGACCCAAATGGTTTCATAACTTCATGGGTCAAGAGTAACAAGGTCGCTGCTAGAATTGTGCATGAGGGCCATCCTTTTTGGGAAAATAGAAGAAACCCTCAGGAAGATATTATTGATTTATATGTAGAATTGACAAATTTTCCCCTTCAAGAGGTCAGGCCATGGGAGATTTTTAATGTTAAGCAAAAGAATATTGATCCTAAAATTAGAATGACTTCTGGTTTAAGAAGGGCATTAAAGAACAAAGACTATAAATTTGAGAAAATATAAGCCTATTGGAAGTATAGGCAGGAGATTTGTGAGACAACTCACTCTTTTGGAAATGTAGATTCAGATGAGAAATGGGAGGAAATTTGGGATGAATGTCATCTGTCTCTAGTCTCTAGCCCTGATACAAGCAAACTGCAGACACAGGGTGGAGAGTCAGAAGCCAAAGCACAATCTACTCATATGGTGTAAGTCCCAAGACAAACCTCATCTACAATCGCTGTAATTGTCTGGCCCCAATCTCTTAGTGCCATTAAAAAATAAAAGAGTGTGGTATCCTCACCACCCAAAGCTTCTCCATCAGTGTTAACCTTCAGGGTTCCCAATTTTGTACAATCACCAATAACAGTAGTGGTAAATGTTGAAGAGAAGGAAGCACATCAAGAAGAAGAAACGCTAAGGAAACATAAGAGGCTGAAACTTCAACCTGATTCAGAGGAGGAGGTAGAACCCTCACAGCACCAACCACTGAGTACATTAGTTGCTCCTTAGGTACGTGTTGTTTCTCCTTCTTCTTCTCAATCTCTATCTTCTTTTATAGGGGTGACAATCCCATCTGGCCAAATAATATCTCCTACCACCTCTGTTGTGCCTATTTCTTATTTTACCCCATCTATTCATACTCAGGCCACATCATTGCCTCACTTCCCCCCCTCTATCGCAAAGAGATTACCTCCTTAGATTCCCCCTAGCCAACATTTGGCTATTCCCTATGGCTTGCCACAGGGTTATCCTTTTGCGAGTGGGCACATTGCCTCTCCTTCTACCTTCCAAACTCAAGCATATATTGCTAAAAAAGCTAGAGATGACCAGATAGAGAAAAAGAGGATGAAAGATAATAAAGCCATGGCTACACCACATATGAGGTCACAATTTGACCCAATACAGTAGCAACTA
Organism: Torreya grandis; assembly: GCA_037957365.1. Taxonomy (NCBI): domain Eukaryota; kingdom Viridiplantae; phylum Streptophyta; class Pinopsida; order Cupressales; family Taxaceae; genus Torreya; species Torreya grandis. The sequence goes on along the minus strand of JARHVA010000326.1, from coordinate 1,627,328 downwards.
ACGGTGACCCATTTATCACCTAATGTAGTCAAGCCAAATGAGCATATGCAACCCGAAGATTATATAATGAATGTAGTGGCTATATATATGTCACTTTTTAGACCACAAGATAGGGTTGAGCTACTGAATGAATCCACTTCTGCGGTAGCTACTAATTATTTAAAAGTATCAAAGAAGTTACAGAAGGTGGAGGCCGATTTAGCTCAAGAGAAAGCAAACTGTAGCGGTTTGACTACAAAAATCAAAACTAAGAATAATGAAATAGAGAGTCTCAACAAACAATTGCAAGATATTGTTTCTTTTCAGACTCACCAGGCTATTCAGGCCCAAAATGATTCTTTGAAAGAGGAGCTGACACAGGAGAAAGCTATAGTGACAGTGTTAAGGTGGGAAAAGGCAATATTATAGGAAAAATGTGAAGAAAACCTGCAATAGGTCGCTCAATTTCAGCAGAAGTTGTTGAATGAGCAGAACAATTCCCCTGCCATACAGGCCCAACTTCAATCCAAGCAACAAATAACAGAACAATTGACACTTGAGTTGGCTAATAGGCCAAAGAATGCAAGGGTTTTGAATCTAGTTAAGGAGCTCTATGTATCAATATGGAAAAGAATCTTTGAGGAGATTACTCAGCTCAGACCCTCTCTAACCTTTCTGCTAACTGCATAAAAATTATGCGAAAAGGTGGAGACTTCAATTGAAGAAACTCTGTCCACTGTCTCTTTGAGAGTGTTTGATTCTCAAATGCTGCTGCAAAAGCTATATGACGCAACTAATAGAATGTTATCAGTAGTAGAGATTAGTGACATAATGATTGCTGTAAAAAGGGTGAATGAAGTTCTTAGTTGCAATTCTGCTGCAATTAATTGTAAAGAGCTGCTAGATGTGGTGAAAGAGGGAATCAAAGACACTAAGCAACATATTGAAGATCTGGTGCATTTGGGTCTTCCCTCCCCTTTTCCTGATAGCAAAACGGTGTTGATGGTTGAAGAGATTAAACCTTTGTTGTTAGCCAGGCAAAGTGATCAGTCAGTTTTCCAGGGTTTAACAGATGATTCATCAGTGCTAGAAGTGGAGGCTATCTTGATTCCCATATCCCAGCTTGAATTTCAATTAAAGGCTGCAATTCATATTTTGCAGAGTTTTTCACACAAGGATATCATCAACCTTGATTTAGCCTTTCACGAATTGTAAAATAAGTAGGGATTATCTAATACTGAGTAGTCTGTTTATCAGACAGCTTTACTGAAGTTGTGATTTTTGTCACATTTTTTATACATTCTTTGGGTTATTTTTGAGCAGGCTCAAAAGTCCTCGGGGTCACCAAGAACTGTAGAGTAAAATACTCTACATTTTATTTTTTAAGTTTCAGTTGTGCACTCCAAGTTTTGTCCCTGCGCGTTTCAGTTTAGAGGCAGTGAAGTTTTTGACACAGAGCGCGGATGCGAATCTCATTTTTGCCTAAATTTTGTCTAAGTATCAAAGTTGAGTAAAAGCTGCCAAGTGTCATCAGTTAGGACACATTTTATAATTTCTATAAGTAGCGCAGAATGTGCCATGTGTCCCGTTATAACTCAGTGAAGCGTGACAAGTGTCGGCATCTACGTTTCAAGTTTCTTATGAGTTTCGAAAGCTTCTTTCAGCTAAAGCTTTTCTCAGTGTGCGTGGAGGGCACCAAGTGGCAACTGCAGAAGGTTTCAATATGTTATTCTAAAAGTAGCGAAAAGTGCCGCGTGTCCCTAGCTAAAGCTCGGTGGAGACCACCAAGTGTCAACATCTGCAGTTTCTTCATTTTGTTTCATTATTAAGTAAAGATTTTGGTGGGCCCCGAGTTTTGTTTCTGTAAGTGCCGCAGAAGCCGCCAAGTGTCTTCATCCATGTGAATCTAAAATGAGTCCCAAATGTTTTTATAATATAGCTAGAGCCACTATGGAGACCGCCACATGTAATTTTCGATAGGATTCTCAAAAGGTAGCTAAAAGAAGCGAAAGCTGCCACGTGTCATTTGTTAAAGATACACGGAAAGTGACACCTGTCTCCATTCCCATTTTGAAGTTGCTCAGGCAAGAAGTGTTGTGGGTCCTTTTTTCTGTAAGTTGATAAAGTTTCAGAGCAGCGGACTGTGACTGATGTCAAAGATGGAACACTCCTGATACAAAGACACAATAAAAAGTATAATGTAGCGAAAAGTGTCATGTGTCTTCTGTAAGTGTCGCAGAAGCTGCCAAGTGTCATTTTCGGGTGCCTCCTAAATAATGAGATAGTTCTCAAGTAGAGTAAGAAGCAAAGCACACCGAGAATCCTTGCCTGTTTCACAGTGAAAAGTGTCACGTATGTCTAATTCAGCCAATGAACTTACAGGGAGACTAAACGTTTTAGATCCAAAAAATATATTTTGTTAGACACTTCCAGTTCAGTTAGAGTTTAGTTAGACCATTGGGATTTGATCTTACAGGATACTAAACATTTTAGATCCAACGAATATCTTTTGTTAAACACTTCTAGTTTAGTTAGAGTTCAATTAGACCGTTGGGTTGGGATCATGCAGGCAATCTAGAGCTAATCCGATGCTATAAATATGGGTGCAAGAATCATAAAAAATTATCATCAAAAGATAGAGAGAATTTTCTATGAGAGATTGTTATCAAGAATTTTTAGACTTTCTTGCTGTGGCCAAGAATGTCATTTGCCTTTGTTCTATTTTCTTGAGTTAGAAAGTTTGTTTAACTGTGCATGCATCTGTGCCTTTTATGTTATTGGATAATTAATAAGAAGACTAAGTTTTGTGCCTTTGTTGATATTTTTTGTGTTACTGCAAAAATATTCTAAATTGTGAGCCTTTGATTCTATTGTTTTCATATTTTACATTGATCATGCATTGTTTACTCTTTAATGTAATTGAATCCTAAATATAGTTTCACTGTGCTTAGTATTAAGGATCAAATTAAACTCAGGCGCATCGCCATAGTTAGATTTTCTTTCATTACATTGGTGCTTTTTGTTTAATTTCTATCCCTTTTCTCACAATACATCTTGAGATAAAGAAGAGCCAACTTCTTTAAAATCTAGAGGTCGTTTCAGGTCGCAAGTCCCACATTCCTGAAACTTCCCATTGTTGGTGTTGGAAACAGTGCAATTCTAAGCATCAACAGTAATCTTGGGGCAATTAAAATAGAATTGAAATTTGTTTTAAATATTTTATCATGGAGAGAACATTTTTAAAACATTTATCATGGAGAGAACATTTTTATCTAGCGAAAGTTTTTGAAGAATATTTATGACACTATTGAACTAAATTATATTCAAATCTATTTATATGTCCCTTGAAAACATATTAAAGTCATTCATTCATATTGTAAATGTATATAAAAATCCATTAAAACAATTGGAAGATAAAAGTAATATGTCACACCAAAGCAGAAAAAATTTAAATTTCTTGTAGCCGTTGAAAATGGATCTTTTTACATTCAGGGAATGTGGCCCAGATTTTGATTTAGTATCTAAACATGCAATTCTTCGCATGTTTATTTTTTTACATACATGCATAGAGAAAATTTTCATCTCATATGGATATCCCTCTAATGATAAAAAAAATATAAATATTGATCTAACTATTCCATTAAAATGTTTGAATGGAGAAGGACATTCATCATCGCCAATTCTTATTCAATGATTGATTGAATATATTATATAATTTTCACATGCTTAATTTGTACACCGTGAAATTGTTTCTACTACTCTAGAACCCTACTATGATAGAAATGTTTAATTTTAAAGTAAATTCACTTAAATTTGTTTAATTATTTAGTTTAAGATTACTAAACTAACAAATAATTGCAAACTTGTTTGTGATGCTCTATTTTTGAAAAAAAAAATCTTATAATTCATTAGAGTTGCTTTTTTCCAAATGAGTCTTTAAGAGGGTGCATCTAACACTTTTGGTAAGTACTATGTGTAAGTTTAATTTTGTAACATTGTGATAAAAAGGTTAGTTCGTTAGTATAAAATCAAATTTAACTGAAAAACATAACTAACCTAAGCACAAGTCCTCTGATTGCACAAGGACATGGAAAGAAACAAACAATACTAGTGAAATCAAACACAATTCAAATGTGATACCTTTGTTGTTTCCTCCAAGCCAATGATGACAAATGTGATATGCAGGAATTGTGTGATCTCCAAAGCATACAAGTTTGAGTCAAGACTTGGGCAACATGTCCCCTTGATTGCTAAGAATTTGGGATGACCAAAAGGACACAATTGAAGCTCAATTAGAAATGTATTGGCAACATTTAATTATCACATTGAACTTGTTGAAATGTGAAGGATTTACCTCTAGTTTATAGAGTTTGTAATTGAATGAGGAATGTTGATTTAAATTTGAAATCAACGATGGAGGATGAGTCCTCAAAGGGGAGTTGAAACATTAAATGTTTAGAGATGGAGTGTGTAAGGAGAGGGATGGAATGTGTAAGATTTTGTCTCCCATGCATTGATTTTGAAGTCGTCCTTCCTTGTATACTACCCAAATTGGATTTAATTTGTGCCTTGGAATGAGGATTAAAATGAATTTTAAATTTGGTGACATGCATGTGTGATGAGAAATTAATGAATTTTCAATTTATTTAACAATAATGGCATAAGCATTCTATATAATCACTCAATTAGGGATATATGATTAACTTGATTAATCCCATTTGTTCAATTAATTAATTTCTCCAATATCAGTCTCATTTGTAATATTTTAATTGTTAGGTTTAATATGTTTGGGAAGACATTGGTGCATCGAGAACCAATTTTGGGATGCAATTGATGGACCAAAGGATTTCAAGCAGTGTATTACCCCAAATAGGAATGCACTAATGCTTTGCAAGATGTGCACATAAAATGTGTGGATGATTTGGGATGTTTAGATGATTTTTGGTTGAATGTGTGTGTCGTCACAGACAATCAAAATTTTAAGGTGAAGTGATAAAACAATATGTCTACATTTTGTCCCTTTTTAAAAGGGTGGTGTGATACATGGACAAAGTAAAGACTTCTTAAAGAATGAGAAAACCGCTCAAACAATCACAAAAAAAACATACAAGTACAATTGGATGATGATTATAGAAAATTAATTATTGATCTCATTGATTTAGATGATGTTTATTTGATAATAATATTCATTCAAATGCCCTCAATGACGAATGATGCCCCCTTGAGGGGAGGTATGAAAAATATTTTTAGTAGTCAAGCCCTCAAAACAGAGGAAATCGGCCACAACAATGGTGTAGAGGTTTGAAAATGATAAATAACAATGAAGATGGAATAAAATTTGAACAAATATAACTCAATGAGGCCTCCTAGTAATGCATTAAAATAAGTCAAGAGGGGGGTAAATTTGAATTTTAGGTTATAAATATGCCCCAAGGGTGAAAATCAATTCATTTTCACCTTTCTATTTAGAGATTTGAGCTCTAAGATTTGAATGCATGCACCTAATCAAAAATGGTTTGTATTCCTCATCATAGGCACCTTAGTGAGCACATCTACGAGTACCAATGACCACCCAAGAATGAGGTAGCACTAAGCAATTTAAATTTTGGCATCTAATTTCTTGTACTTGTATTTATTTCTAGGTGAAGTTAGGATTTCAGTGAATTCATCGATGCTAAAATGGCTAAAAATAATGGATTTACCCATGAAAATGGTGGATTCACCTTTTAAAATGGTCGATTCATCACCAAAACATTGGATTTGTTGTGAAAACATCATATAGGGCATCCAAACATCAAAATGACATATTAATGACCAAATCATTGGATTCAATGAGACAAATGATGAATTCACTCAGTCAAATAGTGGATTCTAAAAAAAAATGTGTTCAAAAGTCGAATTGGTAGATTTATCCTATCAAATGGCAAATTTGCCAAAAAATGATGAGAAATTAGACTAAAAAGTGTCTACTTGACTGCTTGATTGACTAGTTAACTTACCTAAATGAATGATTGATGATTGATTAATTGATGTGCTCCAAATAGGGCAAATGAGGGAATAAAACATCCCATAATGAGTTGTGTAGTGTGATTTCCCCTAAGTAGGGTAAAAGTTATAAGCTTAGATGAAGTTTCCCCATGTAGGGTGAAACGACTTATTTGATTGAATTACCCCCAAATAGGGCAGATGTGATGTTGATTATTTGATAGGATTGTTTGATCATAGATAGACTTGATTTCATGATTTATATAGATTTGATGATTGGATAATGTGTGTTTACATGACTTCGTGATTGTAAGATCAAGTACATGTGTTGATAGCGCGTGAGAGATGAGTGAGTATACTATGGATGTTGACATTATGGACTGACAAGTTATGTGCATTATTAGAGGTGTTAGGCCTATTTCAGGTGACACATATGCCTATGATAAGTTCCAACTGAACCTTATTGAGCACTTTGGCAGAGAGGTGGCAATCAAACACATCCATCTTCCACCTTCTGATAGGGGAGGATATAGTAACCCTTGAGGATGTTTGGCACATTCTACATGTGTCAATTAGAGAGAGGCCTCTATGATGGATTGAGCACAAAAGACTAGCGACCTTAAAGGGCCTAATAGGCATTATAGATGTCATGTTGGAAAGAGAACTAGTGGATTTGCATGCTTTGGATAATGATCCCACCATAAACCATATCCCTTTGATTTTGATGGCTATTATCAAAGGCATTTTTTTACCTAATAAGTGTAGGTGACATTTTCATATGGGATTGGGTGATGTTGTATTTAACATGTACGAGGACGCAATTATATTTGCTTGGGTTCTAGTGATATTGGCTCACTTCTGTAGAGACCTTCATATGATTACATATCATCATGGATGTAATATTGGGTCTAACACATTACTTCAGATCTGGGCATGGAACACATTGTTATAAAACATCCTATGGGGTAGAGGAGACAAAGAGGATCAGATGAGCTGATTTATTATTAGTTGGTACTAGATTAGTAGTGGTCACTAGGGTCATTGTAGGGACTTGGTCTACTATAGATGGATGATCAATGATATGGCAAATATAAACTTCCTCTGGAGACCATATTTACATGTTTAGTTCAGTTGGGCATAGGGCCAGTCATGGATGGAATATATGATCACAACATGTTACATTATTGGATGACATGAGTTAATTATAGAGAGGTACATGCTAGATCGAGTCTTTAGATAGTTTGGTAGACAATAAGACATACATGATGGGCCCCACTATTTTTCACATGTTATGAGATAGATCAATGAGTAGGTACCATGTGTGCATTGATATGAGGCCACTCATAATTATATTATAGTCCATTTGATTACTTCAAGTTATACAAATGGTGCTAATGATCACGGGGTCACAACTGTGTATACAACAGGTGGGTTGGGCACAAGCCCATATGATTGACTAGGCCTAGGGCCCTAAGAGCATAGGTGTTGAGACATGTGAGACATCAATGCCAAAAATAGTGAGCAATACTAGCTCACGGACATGATGGGGGTAGAGACGGTTATGCGGATGGAGACCAGGCTCCAGTACAAGTTGTAGCACAGGAACTTACACCACATGATATATGATGCTCATTTTGATTCATTGTATCTGATTTGATGTATGTATGATATTATTCTACTCATAATGTTATTGGACATATTGATTTGATATATTGCTCTAACGATGATGATGATTATGATGTTGCTAACAAATGTGATGTTTGATTTCTATTTGATATGACATGATTTTTAGGACTTGACATGATGATGTTGTCTAATGTTTCATTTCATATGTTGATCATGATATGGATGTTATATGTAAGGATCATGATGTATTATGACTAGATTATATGTGCTCATTTATGAATGTTTATCATTGTTAGCATAGTATTAGCCATGTGATGATATTTGATAGCAAATATGATAATGACGATTTTGATTATGTTCTACATGTCAACACACTTTGTAGGGGAGATGGTTTTTCACTTAGCTCAACATTGTGTAATTTGCTTTGGTGATCAATTTTAATATTGCATGTAACATTATGAACCAAACAAACTCTGATCCTGTTGATTGTTACTTACGTAATGAACTACTCCAGGTACAAATACTTAATCACTACAAACTATAGACACTAAATCTGAATTGCATAACACCTCAGTCTTATACATTTGGAAAATACCTATCATGGCTATATTCTTCAGTTAAAAGACCTTGTTGTCGAAAGGTTGTATTCACTATCTCTTTGTGCCTAAATTACTTCTCTTAGTGGACAACCACATGTTATTTTGATGACCATGCCTTCTATATTGTGAAAAATGCTTTGAACTTGGTCATTATCCTTCTCACATCTGCATGATATAGGTCATGTGTCTAATGTATGCATGTATCACACTCAACATATGTATGAAACATATATGTGTATGGAAATAAATGATATAATATCTACTAACATACAACAAAAAACATATGCATAAGAATTAATAACATGCTAAATATTTTTTTGATATTTTCTTGATTATTTGAAGGTTTTTAGATTTTTTGAATTTTTTTTTTTTGGTATTTTTGAATTAGGATGAAATTTAGACAATTATCCCATCTAAGGGATGCTCACATGGTGAAACGAACTAGTGATGTTGCAAAGGAACACATATAGGTATAATATTGGAAACTAAAGATTTGGTAATGCTTTGTATGTCCCATATATGATTATCATATTTAGAACTAGTAGTAGCAAGAGTATCGATTTGTGGAACCCATTTTTTAGTGATCTTTTTTTGGTTCATATTATTAATAATAAGAACATTTATAGCTGCTATACATATCGAGGTATATTATACAGAAGTAGATGAGGATTCTACTGAATCTATTGTATGGATTTGGTGTAATGGTTTTTGTAAAATAGGCCACCTAGAAAATGGGATTGCCTATTGTTTATCCTTTCACGGATTATGAATCTTAGTAAGTTGTACAATAAATGGTTGCAAAGTAAAGTTATGTTATTCCAATGGATATTTGTATAGTATATCTAAAATTTTGATCACTTAGTTATTGTGAATTTACTTTATACATCCATGCATAGTATAAGATACTTCTCATAATTTTTGTATCCATGGGCATCCTAATAACATATTAAATACTCATACACCCCTATCCAGAGGCAAAATAAAATTGCTAAAATCCTTGGATGCTCTATAGGATCTCTCCCCTCTTCTTACTTGGGTCTTCCTCTTGGCCTGAAGGTCCCTGATGCCTTCTAGGAAGATCTTATTAATAAATTCAGTAAGAAACTTGTGGGATGGAAAGGAAATCTTTTAAGCTAGGCAAGTAAGTTAACTCTTCTCAAAGCTTGTCTTCAAAGCATACCTACTTATGCTTTAAGTCTCTTTAGAATTCCTATTAAATTTGCTGAGTCTATTGCAAAAATTCAAAGAAATTTTCTATGGACTGGTACTGAGGAAAAAAGGAGAATGCCTTTAATTGCTTGGGATAATGTTTGCAAACCTCTCAGTGAAGGGGGATTGGGAATCAGGAAAATCAGAAGTATGAACAAAGCTCTTTTAGCCAAACTAGGTTGGAGAGTTTACCATGACAACAAAGAGTGGAGTAACATATGGAAACATAAGTACCTCTTCAATGCTAAATCCCTTCTTGATTTCTTCTCTTCTCCTGATGTTATTCATCCCTCTTCCATATGAGGGGCTGTTCAGGGGACCAAGAAAAATTTAGGAAAAGGATGTTCCTGGAAAATTGGTAATGGGCTTAAGGTGAAATTTTGGGATGATGTATGGTTAAAGGATCATCCCTTGATTGGAGATTTTCATGACAAGGATTTAGTTGACCGATGCAAGCAGAGATATGGCATATTAGTCATTATTGGCAGAATGATTCTTGGGTGAATTTAACTAATGTTGATCAAGGCTTCAGTAACATCCAATTATCTCTCAATGCTGTCTCTCTTTATCCTTATCTTGAGGATAAGATTATTTGGCATGCTGACCCTAGTGGCCAATTTAAAGTCTCTACTATCTTTGCTTCAAAGGAAAAGGGTAATCAACCTTTTTGGTCTCATGCCTGGATTAAGGGGCTCACCCCCAAAGTTAATATCTTCTTTTGGACTCTGCTTCAAAATAAAATTCTGACCCATGACAACTTGCAAAAAAGAGGTATAAATGTGGTTAATAGATGTATTTTATGCAAAAATGGATTTGAAGATAGAGACCATATGTTTTTGAATTGCTCTTACACCTAGCAAGTTTGGACTGAGATTCTTAATTTTTGGGGTATAACATGGGTCCATCAAAACAATGTGGAACTCTCTTTTAAAATTTGGTGCTGCCCCTCTAAGGATCTTGATGCTCATTTTCTTTGGAAATTAACTCTCCCTCATCTCTGGTGGGGTATTTGGAAAGAAAGAAGCAATAGAATATTTAGGAGTAAAGAACTTCCAGGATGGGTGCTTGGTCAGAATATCATTAGAGCCATCAAGGAGAACTTTAAATCCTAAAGGGATTCTGATCAAACCTTCCAATTTGATAACCCTTTACAATCTGAAGGGTCTAATTTGAAAACTGATAATCCAAGATTGATCATAAAATGGAATGTTCCTCTTAATGGATGGATCAAAGGGAACTTTGATGGAGCAGCTAAGGGAAATCTGGGAAGAGCGGGATGTGGAGGGGTATTGAGAGATCATGTGGGAAATGTAATTGATGCTATTGATGTCCCAATTGGTAATTCGAATAGCCATATTACTGAAGCTACTGCAGCCCTCTACACTATTAAATTAGATGTTGATTTGGGGTATTCCAAATTATGGTTGGACGGTGATTCTTTGAATATTATTAACATCCTAAATAATAAAAATTCAATCTCATGGTCTATTGAGGCTACAGTTATGGAAATCAAAGCCTTAATTCAAAAATTTGAAAAAGTGGCCATATCCCATACATATTGAGAGGCCAATGGGGTCGCTAACTGGATAGCCAATCATGCTGTTCAAAAGGGGCATAAGGTGAGGTGGCTTGATGAATTAAATAAGCATGTTGATCTTAAAGTGCTTATTAATTATGATGCCATTCATTCCAAAGTAGAAAATATTTGCTTGGATTAACAATTTAATGATTTGGTCGAGTGGCCTTATGGCTGTTAGATTACCTTCCCTGAGGAGGTACATTCTAGAGAATGTAATGTGGTCACCGCATGAATCATCAAATAGGCAAACTCCCTGGTTCTATTTCAACCTTTTTGCCTTTTGTGTTTGGGTGCTTCTAGTTTTTCATTTGCTTTGCAATGTGAGGGGTGAACCACGGAAGCAAGAGCCCAAAAATTGTGATGACTGGAAGGCTAGACATGACGTATGGAAGATTCTATAGAAAGGGAAGGTGGACAGTTATCTGGAGCATTTGTATGGCTTTAAACCCCACATTACTACTGCCTTCTTTAAAAATTGGGTTGATGAAAGAGTTACTCTCCACGGAGTCACTGTGAAACTTACTAAGGAATTCATTGCCGAGATCACGGGGCTTCCCATGGGTGGCATTAAGTTCTCAAAATAGACCAGTATCTCGAATGCGGCCTACAAATTTTTTTTGAAGATGGATGCAGAGGAGAAGCAACTAGAAAAGAATGGAGACTTCTTTGACGTGGAACATATAAAAGGAATTTGGTGAGATGTGCTATGTTGTATCCGTGAGTACTTCATCCTTGATGGTAGGAATAAAAGAGTTCACAAATTTCATTTTGTTTTTCTCAACCACTTCAGGCACAAGGATAGAATTTCTTTCCCTTTCTATCTGCATTTTTCGTTGCTTGAAAGCTTGTATGCCCATAGGAAGAAGGAGTCTCACCCCATTTTACATGAAGGTCTGATACTTCTCATAGAGGGTTTTTGTAAAAATAAATCCATAGCTTCGACTTCTTATTCTGATAAACATAAGGGTTCTCAGTCCAAAAAGTGTAAGAAGGATGAGAATGTTAAAGGGATAGAAAAGGCAAAACCAAAACCCTCTAGGTCTCAAAAACAAATTGTAGAAGAGGATTTTGAGTCGGAGAGTACTAAAAGCTCTGAGAAGGATGTCATGGAGAAAGAGGAAGGGATGGATGTTGGGGAGTTCAACTCAAATTTGGATGGATATCTAAAAACTAAAGGAAAAATTGAGAAAGGGAATGAAGGGGATACAACTGAGGGAAACTTAGAACAGAGTAATTCTGACAATGAGGGTAATCAGACTGTGTCCAGGGGAGGTGTCAAAGACAAAGATATTTTAATTGATGATCCATTTTCTATGAGAAAGGAGGATCACATGGTTTTGGTTTCTACTCCTACTATGGAGACTGGGGGAAAAGAAAAGGAGGATCCTGTTCAACATGAAGACCCTGTTGAGACTAAAGAGGAGGAACGGATGGATAGGAAGGAACAAATTGAAAAGGTTGACTCCCCTCCACATGAGATTGCTGAAGACACTTGTGAATCTCCACAGATGGAAACCAAGCTTTCCTTCCTGCATTCTGCCAAGTTCAAAGTTGACTCTATTCTCCAAGTTGATTCTTGGATCTATAATGAAATAATGGGGCTGAAGAAGAAAGTGGAAACAATGCAACACAATCAGGATGTTGATCAGACCATAATCAACCATTTGGAGTTGCAAATGAGAGATATCCCAAAAAAACTTAAAGATTATGAGCATAATCTTAGAATGCTCATCAAGGAAAGTAGAACAAAGATGGAGCAGGTAACATCAAGCATGTGTGCTGCTGCAGCTAGCCTTGGTAAAAGAGCAAATGAAGAGATAATATCCTTGGAGGGTCCAAGTAAGAGGACAAGGTGGAGTTTGAGGAAGAAAGCATTGCAAGTTGCTGCAACTTTGGCTGCTAACTCCATCCAGGAAACTGCTACAATTGGAAAGGACGCTGTCAAGATGATCATGGAATTGCAATAGAAGCCTAGGGTCTTCTTTGTTGGTTTTGTTCCTGTTTAGGTTCCTATTGCTTGTTGTTGTAACTGGTTCTTGTTTTTGATCTTGTTTCTTGGTTCTTGGTCTTAAACTTTATTTGAGGTTCCAGGTCTTTGTATAACTTGGGTACTTTTATTGGAATATGCTTGTGGTTTTAGGTCCCTGTAAAGCCTGATTTTGATGCTGTTCTTCAGTAGGTTTCAGGAGTGCCTTTCCTAGTGGCTGTTAATGTTTTATCTTTTTTGTTTTTGTTAAAGGGTTTTGGGGTCCCTTCAAAACCTTATTTTACCGTAATCTAAAACATATTAAATACTCATGTATGTGGTATAATAAGGAACAATGTGGGCACATGTGATGGTACAAACTATAGAGGTAAGTCTATCCCACCCATAACATGTTGTGTAGTACCATCAAGTGCTCTGACTATTTTGGTAGAAGTATATAAATCACCTAACATGTATCCTAAGTGAATGAGTAGAGTCATGGTGCATACATTCTCACTAGAACCATTGTCAATCATGATGTTATGAATAGGGTGATTATCAATATATGCTCTGACAAATAATGAATGAAGATATGATTCATCATCCAAAAGTTTAGTGTCATCAAATGTAATGGAAGGTTTAGGAGCCAAAAGAGGTTTAAGCCATGTAAAAGTACCAATAATCTCATTTAGGGGGTGCCCATATTGTGGTAGAGGAGGTTGTGCATGATATGCCATTTGCACTTTTGGTGTTTGTTTGGTATGATCCTAAAGAGGGTTATTTAAGATTTTATACATAATGTGGTCATTTGGTTGTGACCCCTCATGGTTTGAATGATCATCAAATGTATTTTATTTTACATCAATTAAGTCCTAGATTTCATGTTTGAATGAAAAGTATTTGTTTTTAGAATGCTTAGGACCTTGATGATAATCACAATAGGCATTCACATCATATCCATGAGGTAGAGGTTCACTCATATTAACGTCCATGGGAGGAGGGAGAGATATAAAGTGACATTATACCATCTTTTTTAGAAGCAAAGTAAGTGATTCTGGTAAACATGAAATTTGTCTTCTTAGTGCATTAGATACAACAAGTTTATTTGGTTGTGGAACTACTTCATTCACAGTTGTATTTTAGTCCTTTTTGGGTTATGATGGTTGGACCTTATAACTTGGTTTTATTTTAAGCCTGATATTAGATGTAGATGGTGTATTCGATACATATTTCAATTTGTTTAGTGTGATAAATTTCATTTCGCGATCACGAACCACATGGTATAAATTGTTGATAGATTTTAACTTTTTGAAAACATTAGATTCATGAAGAGGTGAAATTAGGCTTTGTTTGAATATATCTTAAATTAATTTATCCATCATTGGATTGGTCATTTTTTCCAACATCTTATTATATCTTAAGACATATTTGTTAATTGGTTCATTGGTACCTTGATTGATTTTTGCAATTTGAGCATAAAAAACTTTTTCAATGATATTTAAGGAAAAGTGTGTAAGAAACTGATTCTCAAGGGGTTTGAAAGCTTTCACTGATTGGATTGGTAAGTCAATATCTAACCATTGAAAGGCATGGTCCTTGAGGATTGTTGGAAATAATTTGGTCAAAGTTTATCATTTGAATCATAATCAAGGCAAACCACAAAGATTGAATGAAGATGTTGTCTAGGATATCCTTGCCATCGTAAAATGTGAACTTGGGTACAAAAAATTTGATTGGAAAAGAGTGAATATATATTTTGAGTGCAAGAGGGTTGTGAAACACATATTGGGATCAAAATCATGTGGAGATTTGAGTGCATTTTGTTCAATTGTAGAAAATTTATTCTCCAAAGCTTGTATAACTTACAATAGACTTTGTATGGTAGACCCATTGGGTGTTTGAATTCTAATTTAATATGTTACCAAATGGATTGTAAATATAGGTCTTGTAGCTATGGGTATTTACATTGGTATTTATTCTATAATAGTTTTAACAATTTGATCTTGAGAGAACAATGGTTTAAACACATAACTTGTGCCCCAACTAGATGTTGGAATAGATGAAGTAATCAATTGATTGGATGATTCATTAGTAACTTTTACCTTTTTAGAATCCAAAATTATCATGTCCCCTTACTGAATTCAATAGGTAAATATCATATTTTAAATTAATTTTATATTGGGAACAATTTCCATAAAATTCATGCCCTTCTCTACACTAGCTAGTGAAACCCAAATTTTGATTTTTTTATGGAATAATAAAGTAACTCCAAACCAGACCATATAGAAACTTATATTGCATCAAAATGAGCTCAAAAACATTAAAAATCACTATAATATTCACTTCAAAATAGTTCTGGATCAAAATATAAATTTTGAGAAAAAATCCTTACCAGAACTACACAAAAACATTGCAAGCACTGCTCAAAATAGAACATAAATTCACAACACTAATAGGCTGTTTACACAATACTATAGAATATTGAAATAAATTGAAAATAACCCCATAAGACACTTGATATCTACTGTAACAAACCTAAAAATCTAAAAATAATTCTATAATCTCTACTCACACCAACTGCCTGCATAAAACATTGAATATTGATTGAATATGTAGTCCTTGAAGCTATGTTATCATTCCTATGTGAAATTGTATCTCTGGATCATAAGATTTCATCCTAAAATCCTTGGAATCAATGGGTTTCATTCCAAATACTTCCAACATCCAAGAGTTTTTGCCCTAGAATGGTTTGGTGAACACTATTCAATAAGAAAAATTAATTATTTTGGCAAAAGATCCTCCATAATGAAATTATGGCATATAAATAACCAAGAAGGCCCAAAAAGGGGTGCCAAAATCCAACTCATTACTTTATAAAGGTAAAAAATTAATTATAAAAATCTATTAGTTGTCATCTTTCTCCAGTTTCTCATAATTTGCTTTAATCCTATTTTTCCTACTTTTTTCTTATTCTAAGAATTTCCTAAATTGGCCAACTTTTTTTGAGGATAAGAATGAAAAAATAATTTATTAATTTTCTTTAAAAGCTCATCATTATCCTTCTCCTTAAAAAAATTATTATTTATCTTGATTCCATGTCAGCTTTTCAAACTTGCCAATTCTAAATAAACATTTAATTAAATATTTGTTCCAATTTTATTTCCCTTATTCCCTTGTAATTTAAAATTGGATTAATTATTATCAAATAGAAATTAATTAGAAAGGGGACATAACAAAAATGGTTCCAATAATTTTTTTAAAATGTTTAGGATTTTTCTGGATATGTTCTCAGAACATAGCCATGGAATTTACTTAGTCCTCTCAACTTGTGCATGGACATTGTCAATATGATAATTTTCATGATTAGATGCATGTTATACGAGGACATTTTATATGTTTTAGTCATTCCCATCATTGGTAATTCCATTATTTAGAGAGTTTGACATTACATTTTCTTGGGCCATCTCGAGTGGAAGAAGAGGGAGCTCAAAATGTTGAATAGGTATGCCCCTAGTCTAGTACTAGCCTAGGTTGCATAAAAATTAATAATAGGAATAATACAGTAATTTGAAACCCTAGATGGCTGAAAAACCCTAAGATAAAAAAAATTGCATGAAGTATCGGGTTCACAAAATGTTTAACCCTAAATTAGAGATGTGGGAGATTTAGGGTTAAAATATAGAATAGGTTAAGGCACAATCGATTATAACATATTCTAGAGTGTAGGCCAATTATTGTAGATCTCATATAAAATATATTCTAAATTATAATATTGATAAATACTATAAATAGTAAAGAACATCTATTGGAAGAGACCAAAATAATAAATAAAATCAAGTACTTAGCAATTTATTATCTATGTGTAGGTCTAAGCAAGAGGCAAGTTGGAGTGGATCACGGGATAATTATAGCACAGTCATCAAATTCTAGAAATATGATTTTTATGGCTCAGGACACTACTATCACCTTCAAACACTACTATCAACACTAATGTCTAACCTCGACACTTTTATCCAATGCAGAATATTTGATGTAAGATGATGTGACCAACTTTGCCCTTATGGGTTTTTATTGCCTTTTTGTGTGTGATCATATCTCACTCATAGACATTCACTCTACACTATTTTTTAAAATTTTAACTCTTTACCTTTCATCACCCTTGGAATGATCTACCAAAACAAGGTTAGTGGGTTCACAATCTCAAGCTGAGCTCAAAGACCCCTATGTCGATGAACATTACCTACATAGCCATATACTAAAAATAGGGCCTCAAACTTATATAGTGTTTGATAGAAACAATACATACTATGTGATAATGCATGCAATGAACTTGCTTAAAACTCAAGAAATATGGCTTGGGGGATGCTCTTGGCATGCTTCAAACCTAGTTTTGGACTGCTCCTAAGTATGATTCAAAAATGGCCCAATAAATAGGGAAAATTAACTCAATTGAATGTTTTATTGAATGCTCTTTGGTATATATCCTTTTGAGTTTTTGTGGATATGAAATGAGGAGGATCGATCTTATATATATACCAATCCTATCAGGTAGTTTCTCACATTAGGCAAAATAAGCACATATAGTTGATTCATGGATGTAGATCCTTTTGTAATTTAGATGACTTTTGGTGACTGAACACTACCATGGAAGTAGGACATTATTGTTGATGCTAGTGTCCTATGGACAAGCTAGTGTCCAAGGAATAAAAAAATAGTTGAAGGTATGTAACTAGTAGGGAAGGATGCTTATCAAGTTTTAGGATTTTTGCAAAGTATAGTTGGTCTGATCATCATATTAGTAAGGATCGGACTATAGATAAACATTTAGGCACAATGAGAAGGTGAAAGTATCCTTTCGGTAGAAATAAGGTTAAGGAACTAAAGGGAAGATCCTAGGTAGGTATTTTCCAAGTGTGTAAGGTAAGATGCTAGAATATTTAGTTTTATATCTACAAAAACACTATTACCAACTTTACTGTTGCTAGTCCCTTTGAATTATAGGACAATGTTATTACCCAAGAATATTTTTTATTTAGTGTTATCACTACTTAATGATTCAAATCTTTCTTCATTATAAGACATGTATTGTGTAGCACCAAAATTAATGACCAAGTCATCCTTATATAAGAACTATTTGCTTTAAGAGCCACACACAAAGCATTATTTTTGGAATCATGATGTTTATAAAACTTGCTTACTTTCCTTTATGTATCATTTATCCTTTTATAACATTCATTAGCTTTGTGGCCTGGCTTATCACAATAATTGCATTTCCATTTGGGCCTATCTCTACGATCATCATGTTTCTTACATGAGTTGTACCTACTGTCATGCTTCCAATTCCTTTCACTTGACTTATGTTGATTTTATTGAAACTTCTTTTAGTTATGTTTTCCCTTTGTCATGAAGCCCTGAGAATCATCATTGAACGTCTCCTTTTCCTCGATTATATGTTTTTATTCCTATACTATCTTAACACATAGCTCTTTAGAGTTGACATTTGTTAATTTATCAACAGTATCTAGACCTCTTATAAATGGTTGATAGGATCACAATAGACTTTGTAATATAATTTGTATAAAATCCTTATCATTTATACTCTTTCTAAAACAAACAAGTTCATTCTTCTTTTCCTTTATCTTAGTTAAATAAAGAACTAGTTCGTGTGTCTGACAATCTCATATTTTATTACTCCGTAGTGAGAGTTAGCATCCATACATCACTTGGATTCTCATATGTGCTCTTTAGGGTAGCCCATACCTTCACTCTGCTTCTCTCATTACAATCTTTTATAAATTCCTCATCCAAGAGTATGAGATTTATCTATGCTTCTGCCATTTTATTTCTTTTATCCCTATTATCTTGATCCTTTTCATGATTTGAGGGCCTTTTTCTACATCAATAATAAGTTCATAACAATTCTTAAGGGTTAGAAATATCCATATATGATATATATCCAATCATAATAATTTTTCCCATCTAACTTAATTTTTGACAAATGAATTGCATTTAAATCCCTTATTAATAAATTCCCTTCTTAAGATAATTACCTCAAAAAAACCTTTAATATCCCTTTTTAAAAATTTGGCCCCATTGAGATCCAAATGCTTTGATTGTTTTTTTAAAAGTGGCCCTTTAAAACATTTAATGGACACTTATTTTTATTACCTCACTTCACACATTTGTAAATGGAATATTTTGAAGGAAGTCAAATTTTAAATCAATGACATAAGATAGAGTTCTACAATGACATTTATGCATAATCAAATATTTAAATGATAAATGTAAGGTCACTACCATAGGCAAAATTGAAAATGAATTATATAAATTTAAGGAATTTATTTCTAAATGTGAAGATAGGAATGTTTGTACTGTTGTAAATGATAATGATATGATCAAATTATGACATGAGTGCTTGGGACATGTTAATTATCAAAGTCTTGGAATTATGGAGAAAGTGAACATGGTCTATGGGATTGCCAAAATCTCTCAATTATATAGTATGTGTGAAGATTGTGTTGTGGGAAAGTAACATGTGGAAAGCTTCTCACAAGGTAAGTCATGGAGAGAAAAAGTTCATTTGCATTTTGTTCATAGTGATGTAATGAAGATTAGAACACCTTTTCTTGTAGGGTACAAAAAACAGGAAGGTAAAGTGTGAATATGACACTAAGCGAAACAAGCAAAGATATTGAAGCCAAAGAATTGTAGTTTTGTCCACAACTGCTTTTACAATGATGCTACAACTACAAATAGATACCATACAAGTGCTACATCCAGTGATCAAGGATGTTTGACATACTAGTTGAAGATACTAATGTTAGTGATTTGTAGGCTTGCATGAGAAATGTGACAGAATAATGTGATTATTGTGCAACGACTTTTGAACTTGGCTTTGATACCATGAGAGAAAAATGAGACAATATTTTTTTAAGTACAATATTAAAAAATATACAAGAGTTAGATTGATTCAAGAGGGGTGAATACCTAATTTATAGAGGGTTAGTGAAGTCTAGAAGAAACTAGGAAGCTTCTAGAGAAGAATGGTAGGGAGAGACTAGAAAGATGGAACAATCTAGAGAAATAAAACACTAACTTAAATTGAATAAATATTATTTCAAAAAAAAAAAAAATTGATTTGAAATTCTAAACATAAATTTTCCTTAATAATAAATTACAGATGGTGATCAAATATCTTATACAAAATATTTACTCAAAAATTATCTTCTCAATATTTTTAAGATACTTATAAATCATAAATATAAATAAAATATTAATTAATAAACATTGCTCTCTCCTAAATTAATATATTTTCATAGTGAAAAAAAAAACATAAAAGACAATTTAGTTGAAATTTTATCTTGCGTTCAATAGAATTTGGAAAAAAAATATATTTTATAATTAGAATGGTAAATAAAGTCATGTAACCATCCAATTTTACTTTGGAGAAGTGGCAATAATGTTTATAAGGATTCACTGTAACAACTATTCATGCCCCAGGAGACTTTTTAAAATATAAAATGTTGATATCGAAGTTTATATATATATATATATATATAATATTATATATTATTTATTTATTTTTTTTATTTTTTAATTAAATGATAACATTTTATATATATATAATTTCTTATTATATTTGATAGAATATTTTAAAAGTGAAACTTAAAATAACCAAGTTGCTTTACTAACTCACCCACATCAAATTAATTATAAAATTATCATAATTATTATTATTAAATATATATTATTATTTAAAACACTATTTTAAAATAAAAGAAAGATGTATTATTATTTTCAAATATGTTAATATATTTTTAAATTCTTAAAATTTTTAGAATTAATATATTCTCATGAATTTTATATAAAATTAAATTTCTTCCTTTTATAATATCAATATTAATCTATAAACTTTATTATAATGAATTAAAACGAGAATATCATTTTTTATTTAAAAGTTTAATATATTATAATATATAATGATAATTTTACCTTTTATTTAAAAGAAATTAATATTATTCATTATAAAGATGTATAACTTTATTCATATATATTATTTAATATAATTTTAATTTTCTTTTATCATTTCAATTTTTTATTTTATAATTTAATTTTAAATTGCTTTTTTTCAACTTCAATTTCAGAGATTAGAAAATTTTAAACAACTCAACACTAATATCTTATCCGTAATTTTGAATTTTTTTTGAGTATACAGCATTTCATAATGCAGTTTCCCTGATTTAACTCTTTAATGAGTCAAATTTTATGCCATAGAAGAATGCAATATCATAGTTTAATGAGTTTACAGAGCTTAAAGGGAGATCGAGATCTGATTAAACAAACTTGGAGTGCTCCATTTTTTAGGAGAATATAAAAGAATGGTCCAGATCCTCCATGTTTTGATCGAAATGTGGCATGACTGTGAAATAAGTAGAGACCAAAATCCACCAGGCATCCAGTTGCTGGCTGCCCATCAATCTCAATATGGGCTTCAGGAAGGTGCCAACCCCTAGGCCTGACAAATAGCACAGTAGTATTTTCATAGAGTTTATATGTTCTGTTTCTGAACTTTTCCACATAAGTTATACTTCTTCTACTGCATCCTTCAAGATCATCTGTCCTCTTACAATGTTGTCCCATGTGGGTGACAAGGAATCTTCGAAATCTGACTCTGCAAAACAACAGAAACAGATCAGAAAAATATAAATCATAAGAATTCAAATATTTTTTCTTACTTTTAATTTTTATATAATTTTTATATAAAAACTATGGGGATAATCATAAGACAAGCATACATAGTCCCCACAATTTATAAGGAATCTTAAAAAATAGATAGAAAAACAAATCTCTCCTCTCTGTTGTAGCCTCTTGTCTACATTTAAATGAGTATTACCTAATTGTTCAAGTGGTGAAATGATCTTTTGCAACATACACGATATCCAATGTTGCTTGAGTTCTATCAACCACTTTTGAGACCTACAAAAATATATATATTTTAGTTATTTATCTAAATTAAATATTATTGGTGTGTTTTGTAGTTTTTTAATTATGTTCTTTTCTTCTTGTTTCTCTTTTTCTTTTTCTTTAATTTTATGGCCCTATGGTGGTCCTCTAGAAACATAGTTAGCACAGTTCTAAGGCTTAGAAATTTACTCATTAAGTTTATGGTGTTTGGTGTGGTCCCAATCAATGAAAATGTCCACGTTATTTTTTATCTTGTATTTTTTACTCTTTGAACTGTTTGATATTAGTTTACGTACCAACGAAATCTTAATTTTAATTCAAACTATCTATAATTCTTATCGCATTTAGGGATTTATAAATCATATAAAAATTACTGAGCATTTATTATTTGTAGGAATCTATTTTACAAAAATCCTAGAGAAATCAAACAAACATTCATTGTAATACTGAAATTCATATTAACAGCACATTCCATTGCATTGGTTTGTTTAGCTAATGAATTATTACAATTAACAAAATATTGTTTCCTATATTTTACATTGTTAAAGGCAGCCCTGACAAATATAAAAAAAACTTAGTTATTCTCTGCAGTGTAATACAAATTTAAAACATATTGTTTTCTTTATATTTTTCATATTGTATTAAAAATCATGTTAGCTACACATTTCAATACATTGGTTTGCCTAATTAACTAATTAATAGAGTATTATTTTTGATATTTTACATTATTAAACGTAACCTTGATAAATATAAAAAAAAAGTTAATTATTTTCTGGTATAATACAAATCATGAAACATATTATTTTCCTTATCTTTTTCATATTTAATTACCCAATTAAAACAAGAAAAAATAAATTTTCTCAATGAAATTAAAAAAAAACTGAACAAAGACTTCAAGTCCTTTGATGTTAGGCCAATTTTTCCTCCTTAAAACTTCCCATAACCATACTCACTATAGTTATAGTTCTAGCAGCCAAACACAAAACTTCATAATTTAGACGTGGTCGTGGTCTTCTGCATGAGTTTTCAAGTTTCCTGAAAACGGTACAAACCTTTTGAGTGATTTTGATTAAAACCAAAGAAAACTATTGCAAACGTTTTGAGGGATTTGGATTATGATGATGGATTTCATTCTTCTTGTTCCAGTGAAAACATAGCACCCACTGATAAGTATGCCGATTCCCAGATGAATTGAAAATAATTAATTACTTTACTGGAACGTCCTTGAAGGAAGACGGTAAAACCTGTTACCCTCTAAACCCAAATAATTCAAATGAGGCGGTGATTTACCGTGCCACACGTACCTAGAAAGGCATTATCACGTGGAATGACGGGATCAAAGATTTCCAAAAATAGATCGTTTCTATGTTTAGCTCTTCTTTCTATCCATTTGATGTCACATTTCCCAGGATGACTGTAATCGCCCTTTTTTAATACATATCCCTCTCAATAATCATAAGCAGCAGCGGCAGAACTGAGACTGTAGGGGGAAAAAAAGGAACATAGGGACACAGTGTGAGCAGCAAAGAGAGAGGATGGATTATTCACAGAGCAAATATGGTTTTGAAGTTCCAGAGGGCGTTAGAATTAAGGGGCGGATTCAAAATGGATATGAAAAAATACTTACAAAGGAGGCTTTGCAATTTGTGGCAGATCTCCAGAGAATGTTCGGAGGGCGTGTGAGTTATAACATGGCGTGCAGGAAGGAGCAGCAGGCCAGGTACAATAATGGCGACCTGCCGGGATTCGATCCCTCCACCAAGGCTATCAGAGAAGGGGAGTGGTCCTGTGCTTCTACTCCAAAGGTGGTGGACGATAGGAAAGTGGAAATCACGGGCCCTGTCGAGAGGAAAATGATCATCAATGCTCTCAATTCCGGTGCTAAAGTCTTCATGGTCGCTCCATTTTGCCTTTTATTTTATATTTTCATTTTAGATTTATTTTTATTTAAATAAGTAATGTTCAATTCAAGTAAACTGCATCCTTTACCCCTTATATTTTCATTTTAGACGTGTTTTTCAGATTTGTTTTTCTATCTATTTTTAGATTCCTTATAAATTATGGAGATGATGCATGCTGTCTTATGATTATCAAAACACTGATAGGTATTCAATGGTGTCCAAAAATTAAAAGTAAGTAAGAGAAAATATTAGGATTTTTATGGTTTATATTTTTCTGATCTGGTTCTGTTGTTTGTCACAGTCGGACTTCGAAGATTCCTTGTCACCCACATGGGACAACATTGTAAGAGGACAGATGAACTTGAAGGATGCAGTAGAGGGAAGTATAACTTATGAGGACAAGGTCAGAAACAGAACATACAAACTCAATGAAAAAACCGCTGTGCTTTTTGTCAGGCCTAGGGGATGGCACCTTCCTGAAGCCCATATTGAGATTGATGGCCAGCCAGCAACTGGATGCCTGGTGGATTTTGGTCTCTACTTCTTTCACAATCATGCCACATTTCGATCAAAACATCGAGGATCTGGACCATTCTTTTATCTCCCAAAAATGGAGCACTCAAGGTTTGTTTAATCAGATCTTGATCTCCCTTTAAGCTCTGTAAACTCATTAAACTATGATATTGCAATCTCCTATGGTGTAAAATTTGACTAATAAAAGAGTTAAATCAGGGAAGCTGCATTATGGAATGCTGTATTTGAGAGGGCACAAGATGCCATGGGAGTTCCAAGAGGGAGCATAAAGGCAACTGTCCTGATAGAGACCCTGCCTGCAGTTTTCCAAATGCACGAGATACTATATGAGCTCAGGGACCACTCCGTTGGGTTGAACTGTGGAAGATGGGATTACATTTTCAGCTACATTAAGACATTTCAAGCACATCCCAATAGGCTACTTCCTGATCGTGTCCAAGTTGGGATGACACAGCATTTCATGAAAAGCTATTCAGAGCTGCTCATTCAGACATGCCACAAGCGTGGAGTTCATGCCATGGGAGGCATGGTAAGTCTCATTTAATCTCCCATTTCTATATAGTTGTACTCACATTTAACTTCAGCAGTCAGTCTGTGTCTGTCTTTGAGATAGCCTTCTCGAGAAGCCATTTAAATATCTTATCATACGGTGGTTTGTTTTTTAGTTTTTTTAAAAACTGAGGGGGGTAAAATAGACACGGACCATTTCAAATGGAAGAGCATATGTATTATGAGATTGTATTTGCGGACAAACCGTTGCCTAAGTATTTATGTTGGTCAACCAAGTTGTAATAATAACCAAGGTTGTTGCCTTTGAAGGGTTACAAAGTAGTAGATGTTCTAAGAGGAAACTTATAGCTGTTTAAATTCTTTTCCCAGAAGCCTAAAAGCCTGAAAGAAATAAACATTAGCATGTAAGTTGAATATTTAAATACTTAATTTATTATTAGGTTTAGGTTTGATATTGTAAATTAATGGTTGTTTGGTTAGTTGGGAACCCACTCTCCTAGATTGTCAGATTTTCAGAGTAGTTTATAGTACAACCAAAACAATTAATCCCCATTTCATTGAAAGTAGATGGGGAGAAGGTTTCACTTCCATACGTTTCCTCTCTATTGTTTATTGGTAAGGGTAGCATACAACTAAAGCAAATAATCCTCATTTCATTGAGAGTGGATGGAGAGAGGGTTTCACTTCCACACTCTTCTTTTTTATTGTTTTTTGGTAAGGGTAGCGTACAACCAAAACAATTAATCCCATTGCATTGTTAGTAGATGGAGAAAGGGTTTCACGTCCATACTTTTCCTCTCTATTATTTATTGGTAAGGGATCAAATGATCTTTTTTTAATTTTATCAGTAGTCTTATAAATATTGTGAAGAAAACACTCCTCATACATTATCTTATTGTCTACTTATCTATTTTTTTATTATGATATACGATCACAGCTTAAATTATAATGGGAAGAGATCAAGACCCCTCTCAAATATATTATAAAATAGGTGAAATATGCTTACACCCATTTCAAATTTTTATTGTGATTAGAATCTAAGCTTAAGTTATAATGGAAGAGAGATCAAATACTAAGAGACTTAGATCTAGAGCCCTCTGAAATGTATTATAAAATCGGTGAAACATACTCGCATCCATTTCAGCATTTTATTGTGGTATAGGATCTAAGCTTAAGTTATAATGGAGGAGAGATCAAATACCAAGAGACCTAAACCTGGACTTCTCTAAAATGCTATATTAAATAAGTGAAATATGCTTACACCCATTTCAGCTAAAGTTAGGACGAAGGAAAGACATGTTCATAGTTGTTTGTGGTTCTGGTACAAGGAAGGAAACAACCATTCAAAATTAACAAATACAAAAAAATGAATAAGGTATGGCTCTATTGCAT
The DNA here is from genome assembly GCA_037957365.1 of Torreya grandis. Classification (NCBI taxonomy): domain Eukaryota; kingdom Viridiplantae; phylum Streptophyta; class Pinopsida; order Cupressales; family Taxaceae; genus Torreya; species Torreya grandis. The sequence continues at coordinate 1,601,084 of JARHVA010000326.1, read as the reverse complement.
ATAAATTTGGTCACCTGGGTAATTTTCTGGTAGCCATGGATCTAATTAATCCCTTTGTAACTTGTGATATCCTTATTAAGCATGCTATTTCTTGGGTAACTTAACATTTGTTATTGCAGGCTGCTCAAATACCCATCAAGGATGACCCTGAGGCCAATGAAGTAGCCTTTGCACTAGTAAAAGCAGACAAGTTGAGAGAAGTGAAAGCCGGGCATGACGGCACTTGGGCAGCTCATCCGGGCTTAATTTCCATAGTCACAGAAGTGTTTGACAAGAACATGAGGGATCAACCCAATCAGATTCACCTTAAGAGGGAGGATGTGAAGGTGACGGAGGAAGATTTGCTTCAGCTGCCGAGGGGTGTTAGGACAGTGGAAGGGCTGCACCTCAACACAAGGGTTGGAGTACAGTACGTGGCAGCGTGGCTGACAGGGACAGGCTCAGTCCCCCTGTACAATCTCATGGAGGATGCAGCCACTGCCGAGATCAGCAGAGTGCAGAACTGGCAGTGGATTCGATATGAAGCAGTTTTGGACGGCGAAAGTGTGCCTTTCAAGGTTACCAGAGAGTTTTTTGGGAGGATATTGGAGGAGGAAACGCGTCGCATACAGGGAGAGGTGGGGATGAAGAGGTTCAAGAGTGGGAGATATGAAGAAGCAGTGAAAATGTTTGGGAAGCAGTGCACGGCTCCCCACTTGGATGATTTCCTTACTCTTCGTGTTTATCCAACCATCCTCCAATTCCACCCACGTTCGCCATCCCGTCTCTAATTCTTCAAAGAATAAACACAAGTTAAATCTTTGTTCGTAGGGTTTTATCTGTTTTTCAAATACAGAAATTAGGGAGCATAGTCTTATGTCTTTTGATATTTTATTGTTGCAGGTGTAACCCATGATGGGAGTGGTGACTTCTTGGGCATCATAAATAAGCTCCAAATTTAGAGTTGTCTTGAATAATTGCTCTGTATATATTTTTTTTGATTGAAGGATAAACATTAGTTCTGGTTATGGGAAGTGTTCAGTAGGAGAAAAAATGACTTTTATGTTTGTGAGATCAAAGGCTCTGAGGACCTCTCTTAGTTTTTTTAAACTTCACCGAGAAAGTGCATTCATCCTCCTTGCCTTAATTGCACAGCTAAATATGAGAAGGATAAGGGAAAAATATGTTTAAGTGCTTGCATTACACTAGAGAATAAGTGAGCTTCATGGTTGCCATCAACAATGTAAATATCAAAAACAATACTCTATTTATTGCAGTAATTTATTAGTTAGGTAAACCAATGCAATGGAATGTGTTGTTAATTTGAATTTTCAGTACTCTAATGAATGTTTGTTTGATTTATCTAGGATGCTTATAAAATAGATCCCTATGAATAATAAATGTGTGGTGTTTTTTCATATGATTTATAGATGCCTAAATGCAACAAGATGCATGTGTAATTATAGATGATTTGAATTCAAATTATGACTTTATTAGTGTGTAAACATCAAACGATTGAAAAAGCCAAAAAGATGAGACCAAAAACAACATGCACATCCTAATTGATTGGAACCACACCAAACACCATAAACGTATTGAGTACATATCTATGCATTATAATTGTATTGAGTACGTTTTCAGGGGACCATTGTAGGACCATTTAATTAGAGGAGAGAAAGGGAGGAGAGAGAACGGAACACAACAAAAAACCACAAAACACACCAATAACACTTAATTTGGACCAATAAGAAAAAAAAAATGTGTACTTTATAATTAATGACTAATAGATATCTAAGGACCATTTTTATGTGTCTACATAATACCCCACTTTAATGTGTGTATTTGTGTGTCAACACCTATCAAATTATGGATACATATTATTTCCCCTTAAAGCTCTTCATGAAAATTCCAATGTACCAATGAATCATGCAATAACATAAAAATGATATAATTGATTTGACTAAAGATTTAATAATTATCCTATGAGATCATATAACTCTAAATCTATGCTAAATCTTGGTTACAATTATGAGGACAAATTTTAGTGACAAAAATCAAGGTAAACTAAAATTTTGAGTTCTACTAAAAATATGCCAAATAAATATAATGTGATGTCAATGTGAGATGGAGTTATAAATCCTTATCAAATATGGGCTCCACATGAATAAAACTTAAAGCATTGGAAATTGGCATTAGCTATCCTGCTCAAAATGGTAATGCACACGTCCTAGTAACATGTATCTGAATATGTCGAATGAGATATATTCCCCCTGAAATTTGGGATGAAGTTTTGAAGCACATATTTGAAAATAAAATGGATTACACTCATCATGTCTAAGATGACTATTATTAAACCTATGGTTTCTAATATCTTAGAAGCGTGTATGTTATAAATATTTTTCCTAAAACAAGAATATGATATGATCAATATAAGCCCATGAATAATGTGCCCCACATAGGGAAAATATAAGCAATGCATAATAAGTACCGTAAGATTTAGAAATGTAAAGTGCAAGTATATGTGTAGATACTAAATCTAAATTATATAGCACCTTAGTCTTGTACACTTAGAAAATGCTTATCATGGTTGTACCTTCAGTTTTAAAACCTTCCCGTTGTTGAAAAGTTCACATTCACTATCTCTTTGTGCCAAATTGCTTATCTCTTAGTCTGATCACTGTTATTTTGATGACCAAGCCTTTTATACTGTGTAAAATGATATAACCCTTATTATTATCACTCTCTACAAGTTTTAGATATTTACTTATTTTCTAACTTCCCAGACACTTGCATCTCAGTCAAATGCCTATGTTGATGCTAATGTCTATTTTAAAATTAAGTGTCTAGTGCCCAAAAGTAATCCAATTTACAAATGAAACATATCCTAAAGATCGGCCTAATTGCTTTAGTGTGAGATATTTTCAAAAGAGATTGGTATATATACAAGATCAACCCTCATTCATTCTTTACCTAACAAATACTGAGAACTCACAAGACAACTTACCAAAAAAACTCAATCAAGCATTCAAGTAAGCAAATCAGGGCTATTCATCTTTATTTCCATATCAGGCATAGGATCAATATCCCCACAAGTCTGAAGTATTAAAGGAGCATCCCATGAGCCACATTTGCTAAGTTATAAGCTAGATCACTCTATGTACTTGTTTATCACACATTGCATTTTTATGCACACACAAGCCAACATGTAGGGGAGAACTACATAAGTCTAAGGCCTTTTTCAAAGTATTAGCTATGTAGGTGGTGCCTATTGATAGGGGAGTACTTGGGGTAGCTCGACTTCGTGTGCCCACTAACCCTATTTTTATACAATCACTCTAAGGGTGAGGAAACTAGGGTTTGATCATTTGACAAATAGAGACAACTTGTGCACACAATCTAAACACATAAGAAGAAAGGAGACATAAAACTTAGAAGGCTCCAGGTGGTCACATCTAGAACTGATTACTATTTTATATTAGACACCTGCATTCAACTTAGATACCAATATTGACACAACTGTTTGGATTCGATATAAGCATCTGAGGCCACAAAGCGTAAATTTTAGAATCTAACAATTGTTCTAGAATCCTAATCTAGTCCACTTCCATCCTGTTTCAACCCAAATATGTATATGCATAGTGGACTATTTTAACCTTTTAAGACTTAGTGAATGTAATTTTTATGTTGTTAAAGAGCTGAGTATAGTAAATTAAGGTATAAATATACAATAAATACAACCACAATTTATTACAAATATGACTAAATTTGACATTTCTAAAAATAGAAATAAATAAGGCAAATGAGAACTTAGCTGAAAAATGATTGAGATAGATGATCTAGAGGATAAAAATTGAGGCAAAGGCTGGTTTGAGTTTATAAATAGGATCTAGGTGTCAAAACCACTTCTGGATAGTAGCACCTTAATTGGACAATAGTGTCATGTGGCGCTAGTGTCCTTGTTTTGGTAGTAGTGTTCTCTGTGCAGAACTTTTCTAAGCTTCTAGGTGCACCTGTGTCTGGGTTTTTCAAGCATGTTTATGCATGCATGAGTTTTGAAACCCTATAGAGGACCTACTTTGACTAATTTTATATGCAAACCCTAAACATCCATGTTGCTAGGGCATCTAATCGATACAAATAGTAAAATCTGTTTGTTAGTGGGTAGGATTGACATCCTCAACACCCCACTGTAATAAGAGTTTCCTACATATCGATACTGTGAAGAGGTATCAAGTCCAATGTAGTTATCCCCACCTAAGTGCTGCTGCAAGTGCAAATAAAGCTAGTATGATTGTAGTCTTGAATGCTTTAAATGTATTTGAGACTAGAAATATGAGTTATCTGAGCTTATGAATGATGTAGATGGTAGTATGTAGAAGTAAGGTAGAATAGGGATTGATAATATTATTTGTGCACAATTTGTTATGAGTTTATATGTATAATTTGCATATGATTTTCATCTAGTGGTTAGAGGGATAAAAGTCATGTATATATATTATTTTGTTGCTTGTGCTAAAATAGGTCTAGGCTAACCCTAGGTGGTCTAATATTTGAAAAGATATTTGTTTATGTAAAAAAGAGGGAAATGATAGTAGTGTCAACATTGGGACACTAATGCCATGTGGTGCTATTGTCCCTATTATGGTGCTAGTGTATAGGTGGCATAGCCTAACACATGAAGGGCTAGGATGCAATAATGAGGGTCTGAGACTACTTTAGGGATGCCTTTGGCTTGTATGAAGGCTGGATAAGTATGAAAATAGGTCCTAAATGGGTATAGGGCTAAGCTAGGAATAGGTGGCCTCAAGTAGCATTCTTAACATTGAAGTGTCATTTTTAGGTGATTACATTTATCCCCCCCTCCTTTATTCTAGAAATGCATCAAAACAAAATGACTAGGATAAAAGAAAATAAAGTGTACCTAGACTTACTTAAAAGGTGAAGTTTGTGAGTCTAGATTTGAGTATGTGAAGCATGCTCCATTGCATGTCCTATAAGTGAAACGTACATAGATCAATCCTTACTTAAGAGATATCAAAAATAAAAACAAAATTGAGTAAAGAAGTAAAACTAAGTAAAGGGATAAGAGAGAGGAGATGAACAAATACACCTTACTAAGTATGGAAACCAATGCATAAATCTAGTGACAACCTCTTTGTGTGTGTAGATAGTGATCAATCAATGAATAAATTAGACTGAGATAATGGCTTGCTCAATCCTCATGTGTGGGTGGCTCAAGAACTCAATCCATTTTTGACTCCATCATTGCCTATCCCTATTTGGTGGATCATGACTCGTGAATATTCTAGATTGGACTGATGGTGTGTCCAACCCTATCATGTAGGTGGCTCAAGAACTCAAGTAGATTATGATTCCATCATTGCCTACCCATGTGTAGTTGATGCATCTAAAACTAAAACTGCACAATGTAAATGAAAATGTCTGAGTGGAGATGTATGCTCTATGACCACTCAAGTATATTAGGTGATTTTGGGCCATTCAAGAATGCCAACCACTATAGATGGAGTACAACATGAATATGGTGTGTAACATAAAACATGGTGTTTGATGTATACAACATAGAGAATGACATGGAGTTTGTCATCTCATTTAATCAACTAGTGTGTAAATAAGCATACAAAAACAATGTGCTACACACATGCCCCCAAATCTAATATCCAAGCATAAGGATTTTGGATCGAGTTGTAATAATTTGTATCTGAGTATTTGAACTAAAAATAGGAATGGTCATGCAATGCATGATACCCTTAATCTAAGAAAATTGGTATGAATATGAGCTAACTTAAGTCAAAACTGATAAATATGTAATTGATCCTATGTAAACATGGACTGTACCTACTATACTTTTTTGTCCAATCTAGATTCTTTTGAAACTAAGGGTACTAGACAATAGTGCCATATATGGGATAGTAGCACCATGTGGTGCTAGTGTCTTAATTTGGGCACTAATGTCTATTTGCTCTTATTTTTGTGCAACTATAATTGATCTCTATGGTATTATTTCCCATTGTGTTTACTTGAGTTTGATTTATGTAATCTAAGATTGTGTTGAAAATTGTACTCTAAGTGCATTTTGATAGCCTGATCTCTGTGGCAAACCCCTGTGAATGCCCCCTCTTTTGAGGGGAGTTGTTGAAATTGTGCAAGAACTATCCTTAAAAGAAAAAGCTCTGCAAGATGTGTGTTATCTAGAGCATATATGATATATGTGTAATAATCTAATATAATATGCATACATAACATCAAAATGTAAGATAATTTGAGTCTAAGTTTGTAACATGGGATGTATGTTATATCTAGCATTCACAAGATTGTCAAGATAGATATAACAATGCATGTAGCAATAAATTTGAGTAATAAATGAATAGTTATCTAGGCGGATGGGTTATGATTCCCATTATGAAACCCAACTAGGAAGGGGAGATGCATGAGGTCCCTCATGGCATCTAAAACTATAGTGTGTAACAAGCAAGATACAAGTGTCATAGCCAAGACATGCATACATACAACACACATGAGGCACGTAAAGTAAGCCAAGGGGCCACAATACAAGGGACATGGGCACATGCCATCAAATCCAAGAAAAAACAAGACATACAAGGACATGTTCAAATGTCCACATATACAGGGAACAAGCAAGTTGGCTTATAGCCACATAGAAGGACATGTTCAAATGTTTGCATACACAATTAGGAAATCACACATAAGGACATGGGCACATATCCAAAGCATGCATGCTGTGAAAAGAAGTGGCATAAATCCAAAGAGCAATGGCATATTCAAATGCTCTTGAATAAAAGAACCATAGAGATACAATCAAATCTAAACTATGAAAGCAAGAAATGAAAGTATGTATGAACATGTAATGCAAATATGTGTAAGAACCAAAAGGTACATATGTTCAGTCTAAAGTAGTAGTAGCTGGAAAAAAATCTGAGTAAGTGTAGCATGATCAATATCAAGATATAGTAATGCTAAATATGTGATGTAGAGTTTAGAAAGATGTAACTTGGTAATTAAAATTGTGTATAGGGTGCCATAAAATGGGTGAATGTGTCAAATGAAGAACTTGTGTATCTCTGTATATGCCCCCAATGGGTAGATAATAACAAATATGGATCGATGTAGTGGACCTGAGTCTTGTATCAATTTGTAAGCACTCGACAGGAATAAGTGAAGTATGTATGTATGATAAAAACTAACTATACTAAGATAACTAACATGTGTAGTATCTGACAAATATAAGAGATGTAAACATGACAATGTATATAATATATAATTTTATATTTTATGAGTAAATATTTGAATGTTTTTGTGTTTTTGAAAGATTGTATTATTTTTGTATTTTATAGAAATAAGTTATGTGCAAGCAACATGAAAATGAAACTATGTACAAAGAGCAAGAGAGAAAGAAAGTATGTACAAGAAGGGAGGAACAATACTAACTATCGAGTCTCATGGGAGACTCAATATCAATGTGGCTTGTGTCAAATGAAGGAATAGTGATCATGCGTGTTATATGAAAAGGTAATTGTGGTCCTAGAACATATTATATTGAGTGATCTATAATTGGCACTACCTATGAAGTGGTGCTAAGAATCCATGAAACTAACTGTGGTATCTTGTGAATTGTAGGGGTCCTAAGGACCCATCTGGTAAAAGATGTTGTAGATGGAATAGGTGCATTGTGATGATAACATCGAGAACACAATAATATTGATCTTAGAAGAAAATGGCTTGAGGGAGGCCCTCTAGAATGTATAACATATCTCTTACGTAGGGGTCTCTCTAATAATGGTCTCTGTGGGAGAGTATGTGTACGTGGTAATATTGTAGGAGTAGACCTCACTTGCACTGATGGCTCCACTAAATTTTTTGGTGTACTAATAAGAATTATGGTTAAAGCTGTAACTGGTAACTGAGCTATAACTGGTAACTATGGTGTAACTAGTAACTACAATGTAATTGCCTATGGGATAGGTAGAGGATACTCATATGAAAGACCCTTAACAATGATCACCTAATTTACATGTACATATTTGAGGCATCTATGCACGATGGATGGAATGGCTTGTAATTTTTGTATCTATGCCTACCTAATAACGTGTTAAATATGCCTGCACTAGGTACTATTAAGAATCTAGTGGCCACATGTGCTGATCCAACTTGTAGTGGACGTAAAATATCATTGATGGAGCTCTGAACATGGCCACTAAAACCATGAATAATTGTGTCTATAGGAGATATATCCTTCTCTAAATATCCCAAATGTTGTAGAAGTGTGATAGTGCACATGTTAATACTTGACCTATTGTCAACCATAACACTATGAATATGATGATTATCTATGTAGGCTCATACAAAGAGTGCATATAAATCTAAATCATCATCAACAAGTTCCTGCTCTGAAAAAGGGATTAGTGGTCTAGCTATAATTATAATATGGTACATATCGATGATATTGTGTAGGAGGTGCATATCCTCTGTAGTAGTGTGATATGATAACAATGGTGGATGTCCCTAATATGTGTAGTGAACACCTGAAGTTCCCCTGCATCATTTACTATGTGAATCAGAAATGGATTTGAGAATATTTTCAATGCCTTAGATTCTATTTGTTGAATTTGGGTGCCTCTATGGGTGTGCCCACATCAATTATGTTAGCCTCTATGAAATCTTGTATCTTATGTTTCAATGTGATTTATCGGTTTGTTGTATGGCCTAGTGCCATGTGATATTTGCAGAATGCATTAGAATCATAAATTTTTGGAAGAGGTCATGTTGTATCAACATCTTTGATGGAAGGGAGAGATATGACATTGCATTCTAGGAGCTGATGTAAAACATGTGATGGCGATTCTGGAAGGTTGGTGAGAACTCTTTGTGGAGGAGCTGATAAAACTAGGTGAAGAGATGACTCCGAAGCTACATGAACTGTGGCCTTTGAATTACTCTTATTTTAGTTGGCCCTTACCTTGTATGGAGGCTTACTAAAAATCTTAGAAGTTGATTTTGATCCACTTATATATTTTAATTTGCCTATAGAGAGAATCTTGACTTCTCTTTCTTTCATTATGTGGCATAAATGTTTGAAGGTTGGACATTTCTTGAACAAGATCACTTCATGTAATGCTGGTAGTAGGCTCTATTTGAATATGTCCTAGAGCTCTTTATCTGCCATGAGGCTTATCAACTTTTCCAATATAGTCTTATATCATAATACATATTATGTAATAGGCTTATTTGATTTTTGTTTTAGTTGCACTACTTGAGCATATGCGATCTTATCATTGATGTTTAATGAGAAATGTGATAAAAACATATATGCCAATGGATTGAATGTAGTGATAGACTAATTCGATATATCATAGAACTACTATAAGTCATAATCCTTTAGACTATGTAGAAACAAATTAGTGAGGAGCCAATCATTAGACCTGTAGTCCAAACATGTTGCTTGGAAAGATCAAATATGGTGCTCTAGGTCACCCTTACCATCATACAATGTAAGCTTAGGTTCCATGAATATGGATGGCAAAGGAGTTGTCATTATGTGATGTGTCAAAGGTGTATGTAAAATAACATGAGAATCCAAGGCATGTGATGGCCTAGTGGCTCCTTGCTCAAGATGTAACACCTTAGCCTACAGAGAATGAACCTCATGCATAATGGATTGTACATTTGGAGAGGAGGACCTAGCCATAAGAGGTGTAACTACCACTAAAGTTTACTAAGTTAAAATTGGTTGTTGCACAAATTGAGTTGACCCCAAAGTAGGTGTAACAATGTTGTTATCTTGGGGAGTAAAATATTGACCATTGTTTGATTTGTTCTTTATTTCCATTATGGCTTGTAAAATTTGTGCATGATCATGTGGATGTTACCAAAGTCTATATATGAAACTATATATAATATCATCCTTATTGACTATATTTTTTTTATTGTTAAGTGGGAGAGAGTATCCCGATTCTCATCTGGTTGATACAAGTAGTAAAGTGTGTTTGTTAATGGGGTAGGATGAACATCTTCAACACCCTATTGTGATGATATTTGTTTACATACTAATACTCTGAAGAGGGATCAAACTTGATGTAGTTCTCCCCACCTAAGTGTTGGTGCAACTACAAGTGAAGCTAGTATGATTGTAGACCTGAGTGCTTTGAAAGTGCTTGAGACTAGAAATCTGAGTAATCTGAGTTTAGATATGGTGTAGATGGTAGTATGCAAAAGTAGAGCAAAATATGGGTTCATAACCTTAATTTTGCATAACTTGTTCTAAATTTGTATGTATAATTTGCATTTGAATTTCATCTTTTGTATTATTTTGATCATGATTGTATTGTTCATCTTCTACTTTATGATTTGGATATGAAAGAGCGCTAGGCACAACTTTGCTAGGTGTAGATGCATACAAATGATGAACACTAACACATTATGAAGACTTTGTGCATGTAATTTGATTTTCTAATAACGTGGCCTTTTCACTTAATAATTGATTTTGATTTTGTAATTCTAATATTACCCTACTCATATTGATAATTTGATCCTTTAGAGTCTCACAAGTGTAAACCTTTGTTCCTTTTGATTGAACATGTAGGCACATACCCTATAGGGGAGAGGTAGAGGCATGTATAGGTTGAGTATGGGCATTAGTAGCAATAATATAGGCTACATCATCTCATGAAGGAGTGATATCATGGACCTGGTTAGAGGAAAAGTAGTTATCCCCCTCATGGAGATGAGGAGGAGAAGGAGATTCTTTCATGTGCATAGGAAACTTGAAACATGGTTGTTAGGGTAGTAAATTTCTGCATTAAGTCCAATAAACTATATTGTAATTGGTCCTCTATGTATGTAAGTAATTTTTTCTTGATTAAATTCTACATAAGAGAACAATAGCATGCTTGAGATATAATGAAATATGACACACATTTTAACTGATATAAAGTATCATGTACATGTGTGTTTATGTCATCTTTGAATTCATTCCAAATGAAATTAAATAATCATGCAAAGGAAGATAGAAAATTTTGTATTAAAAAGTGATAAACTTCATCTGTCATTATTATCATGATTATATGAAATATAAATAAAAAAATATAGGGATTTGAAATTTGAGTGTGGGTTTTAAAAGGCTGAAAACATAAACCCTAAGGTTATATAGGGTTGGGTTTGTACAATATTTGAAGTAAGTTAGGTTCACCAAATATTTTAACCTTTTAGGACTTAGTGAATGTAAATCCTATGTTGTTAAAGAGCTGAGTATAGTAAATCAAGGTAGAAATATGTAATAAATACAATTACTAATTTGTTATTAAATTGACTAAATTAGACCTTTCTAAAAATAACAATAAATAATATAAATGAGAACTTAACTATAAAATGACTGAGACAAAAGATATAGAGACTGACAACTAAGGCAAAGGCTTGTCTGAGTGTTTTAAATAGGATCTAGGTATCAAAACCCCTTTCAAACAGTAGCACCCTAATTAGATAGTAACACCATGTGGCACTAGTGTCATTGTTTTGCCAATAATGTTCTCTATGTAGAATTGTTCTGAGCTTTTAAGTGCACCTGTGTCCGGGTTTGTCAATCATGTTCCTACATGCATGAATTCAAAAATCTTGTAGATGACCTATTTTGACTTATTTTATATGCAAACCCTAAACCTCCATGTTGTTAGGGCATTTGATTGATACAAGCATTAAAGTGTGTTTGTTAGTGGCATAGGTTGGACATCCTCAACACCTCGTTGTGATGAGATTTGCCTACATACTAATACTCCAAAGAGAGATCAAGCCTAATGTAATTCTCCCCACCTAAGTGATGGAGCAAGTGCAAGTGAAGCTAGTATGATTTTAGACTTGAGTGCTTTTAATGTGCTTGAGACTAGAAATATGAATAATCTAAGCTTAAAAATGTTTTAGATGGTAGTATGCAGAAGTAGGGAAGAATAGGGATTGATAACCTTAATTGTGCACAACTGTTCTGAGCTTGTATGTGTAATTTGCATCTGATTTACATCTAGTGGTTAGAGGGATAAAAATCATGTATATATACTATTATGGTGCTTATATAGGTGATAAATGAGATCTAGGATAACCCCAGGTGGTATAATATTTGAAAAGAAATCTATTTGTGAAAAAACGAGGGAAAAGATAGTAGTGCCAAAATTGGGACACATAACACTATTGTCCCTATTATGGTGCTAGTGTCTAGGTGGTAGAACCTGAGGCACAAAGGGTTAGGATGTAAGAATAAGGGTCCGATATTGATTTAGGGATGACTATGGATGTCTATGTCTAGCGTGAAGGCTGGATAAGTGTGAAAATAGGCCCTATGATAGGTCTAGGGCTAAGCTAGGGATAGGTGGTCTCAAGTAACACTCTTAGCACTCAAGAGTCATTTTAGGTGATTACACGAACCAAAAAATTACTCCTATTTTCAATTTATTTCAATATCAATCAATATTTTTACTTTTTATTTTTAGCATATCTTAATATTATAAATTTAGAATATTATTTATTTGAGTTTGTAAATTAATTAGCCTACTTTAGATATTTTTATCACCCTTATGCTTATTCATTTCTATGTCATTAACCGTATAGGTTACCCCCATTCATACATATTCAATTTAGGGTTAAACATTTGGTGAACTTGACCTCTGAGTCTTACTTTGCAAAAATACCCTAATCTAGGGCTTTTAACGTCTTAGGGTTTCAACTAACGGTGATTGATTTTTAGATCTAAAACTTTACCCTAGGCTTGTATCCTCGTCTTGTTACCAATATTTGTGTTCATATGCTTGAAAGTTTTATTTTCCTTGATTGACGTATTTTAGATTCCAAACAATTCAAATTTAAACATACTCAAAGGTATTTGTTACCCAAGTTGGTATATTAAAAAAAAAATTGTTCACCCAAATTATTTATGAATTTTTTGATTTTTACAATTTACTATTTCTAGTAAACATTGACATACAAAGTGAATGATGTAATTATTTTCTAATTAATTTCTAAGTTCTATCAAAAAAAATATTTTATTCAAAAACCTCTCTCAGATCTCTAAAAGAAATTCTTGATTTATCGCAATTGTTAATTCTTTGTTGGGAATATTTTAGGGTTTTGCTTATGAAGCATTCCACATTGTTTGGCCCATGTATGATTCATATTATATCAATTTTAAAATTCCTCGAAGGTTTCTCATAATCATGTTGATGTTAAAAAAATTATTTTCTAAAATATTGTATGGATGTTGTGAATATTGGATTTTACTATTTTTAGTAAATATAGACCTACAAGCCGTACACTGTACTTTTGTTTCCCTATTTTAAAAGGTTTGTCTCATTTCCTATTTTTCCTAAAAAAATTGTTCCAAATTTCAAAAATTATTATCCAATCACTTTATATTGTTTTCTCTTCATTTGGCACATTGTGGTGCCCTTATCATTTGGTCTCTAAACCCTAGCTTGCCCTAGGTTCTACTTTCCCTAATTAATGCAATTATTAAGCTTTGAATTTCATTTTCATGATTGATTGTTCCCTGGAATTTGTATATATCTTCTTTCATATTCTCATATTAGTCTTCAAAACATTTACAATGGATAAAAAAGAGCTTTTCCCTCCCCCTAACCCTAAGGAGGGTGATATCAACCATCATTCTAACCAAATCCATGTTATCACTCTTTCAAGGGGTAAGGTAGATGGTTTATGTCAAAGTTTTTCAATAATAGTTACCTAGATTTTGTATTTGTGAAGGCCTAAAATATCAAATCACCACCATGAGCAATTTAATGGAAGAGTTAAAAAAGCAAAAATATTATGTTAGTTTAGAAGTGACATCATTAGAAAATAAGATTACATACCTAAAAAATACAACACATGTTAGTGTTAATCATGTGTTTGCATCCTCATCTACCAATGTTGCGCCAAGCCAGGTTTCATATCCAAATGAAAAGCTACAACCAAATACATCTCAAACAGGGTATTCAATATATTATACCAAAGGTTGTTAAGAGACCAAGTGAAATCCTAAGAGAAATATTTCACAACAATATGATCAAATTAACTCCTCCACGTCCTATAAGAAGATACATTTAATATTATGCATATCATAGAATGCACAAGAATCATAAAAATTGGTTTTTTGCATTAAAGAAAAAAATACAAAGCCTCAAAGATAGTGGGGATCATATCATTGATACATCACTCAAGCAAATTACTCACATTATGAGTACCTCTCCTAAAGCACAAGTACCAAAACAACAAATGTGGTTACCAAAGAAAATTTTTAGAGAAAAAAAAGTTTCAAATATCAAACATAGAGCAAGAAAAGGTTCTAAAATAAAAATTAGATCAAGAAAAGGGTACAAATCTACCTCTCAATAATGATACTCAACTTCCAAAATAATATGGTTTTTGAGAGCAATATGGAAAAACTTTGGTTTTAATGGTCAAGGGTTGGAAAAGCATTCTAAAGACATACTAATCCTATATCCACATCTAATTATAATGAATATCAAGGCTTGGGCTATATTGGCAATACTAATGTAATTCATTCAAAGATGCATATCTATTTTGTTAATGCAAAAGAACAAGAACCTAAAAATGAAAGCAAATCTAAGGAAAGTGAACAAATAAAACAAGATCTCTTCCATAAACACCAAGAGGAACCAAACATGATACAAAAGGAACATTTACCAACAATCAATAAATTCATCCAAAGGATAATGTAAAACATGTGCCTTCATATCAATCAATTACCAATCAATCCTCAACACATCAAATCATTGAACCTTGCATAGATAGCAAACAAGGTCAAAATATTATAGTTGCTCAACTTGTGAATTTAATATATGTACCTAGAAATTATTTACATCTCTAGGATATGGCATGAAACACGTGAATAAATCTATTGCATCTAACTTTTGTGTTGGGTCCATTCAATGTAATGTCACACATGGAGTAGAACCATTTTCTCCTATGTTGCATATTAGTCCATTTTTGACTAAATATAATGCAAAACTTGTGAAACCATGGTTAATAACAATGAATTAAAAAATTTATGAAGCAAAGATACTAAATACAAACTTATAAAAATACCATGTTATAATTTTTAAATTCTAATATACACATATAAGGCACATCTTGTTCAATAAAAGTTACACATTTTCTACTCCTCATAGATTCTCATCCCCATATTGAGATCATTGGATAGATTGTGAATTTTAAAATTTTACATGAGCTAATACATATGTTCCTATTTATAATATTTCAAATAAACCACAAATCACTAAATGATGGGTTCCACGAACCTATTGACCAAATTTGACTTTTAGGTCAAATTGGGGTACCCCTAATAAAAAGCTTGACCTTTTAAGTGTTTTATGGGGTTTAATATTTGATCATAAGATATATAATATTTAATTTAATGTTATTCAATGATATATTATCCTTGGTCACTTATTTCATTAGCCAACATGTCCTTTTGAGTCATTTTAGGGGTCAAAAAGGTGCATTTAATGAGTTATATGAGTTTCTTGGGAAGTGTGAAGATTATAAAGGGTGATGTCATGCCCCATGTGTCATATTATGTATTAAAAAAAAAATTATTTGAAAAGTGGCAGGTCCCTCAAAAAAAGGGCAATTTTTTTGTATAAAAGAAGAGTTTGGCACTTGTACGACCTCCTTGGGAAGTGTGCCATGTGGGAAAATTTTAATAATTTTCAAAGAAAATGATTTTGGGAGGTTTTTTTACACTTAGATTCTTAATTTACATATAATTAGTTTAAAAAATGGTGGCCTTTTCTTCATGAACTATCCTCATGAAGTTGACATTTTAAATCTACCTCCTAATCTATGTACCCTATGGGGTTTGCCTTGGTTTGAGCTACTCTATACAATTCACTTGCTGATATTGGTTCCAAAGGATGTTTAATCCATTATCTCATGTTATAAATGATTTTTTTTACATTTGGATTTGATTTAATGAGCCAACTAACTTAATTTTTAGGAAGGTACCACCCTGTGCAATCTCAATCAATTTTCCACTTGTAAAAGGTTGAATTCCATACAGGGGCTTCCATGTGATTATGATATGGTGTCTTTCCATGTATTAATTTCATGTTTATAAAACTCTCCTCATTTATAGTCTCATATCACCATGTTTAGATCAATTTGTTAGTCTTGCTAGGCTCATAGCCAACTCTTTGCTCATTCCCACTTACAGTCATAGGGAATCATGTGTATGGAGCATGTTTAACATGATTCATGGAAGTGAAATGGGAATTTAAATATATGGAACACATTTTAATACCAGGGAAATTAGTTATATACCTTAACTTGAGATAATAAGAGACTATGGTAGTCATGCATATTCACCTACACAGTCTGCCATGAAAATGTTCATCCACAAGTATTTAGAAGAAAGAAAACATGTAGAATCTTGGAACACAGCTTTTGAATTTATTTAGAGGTATTAAGCATACAATTAAAAGTATTTAAATGGAATTTAAACTCATTGAATGCTAAATAATACTCATTGTGAACACTTGTATATAGTCTGCCTACATACCTTTTCAAGGTGTACCTACAGGTGATTTGGTAGAGAATTCAAAGACCCTGATTGAGGTGTTAAAATTGATGTTTAAGTTATCCTTCATATCCTAATGTGAATTAAGCTCATTATATACTCCTTTGAAGAGGTATAGTGTCAAATGGAAGGACAAATTGCTTCTAAAAGATGAAATGATTGGTTATAGGCCCATTTTCCCTAAAATGGCAAAATAGAGGTCCAGGGGGTTTTCATATACCTTTTTCAACAAGCTTGAAAGGTGTTACAAGGAATATAAATAGGTGAATTTGGTATTATATATAATATATATGACCTCTTCCAAATATGGAACTGAGAGGAGCAATGTAAGGTAGAATTTGGATGCCTCAAATATGCCTACAAAACACTAAAATTAGGCACTAATCTCTATAGGTTTGAGGTTACAAGTCTTTTGGAATCTAAAAGAGCAACATTAGACAAGCCTATCATAACTATCAAGTTTCAAATAATGTAATGGTACACAAATGGCTTGAAGGTAAACAATAAGATATTGAGACACTCCCATGCAAACCATATGACTACCTACAGGTGTCCACACTCATGAATTAAGCACCTACAATAGCGTCAAAATAATGACCTTAATTTGATGCCTAATTGGTGATTTAAGACTATAATATATGAATTATTTATCATGTATGTAAATTTTAACTTAAAGGGGTTTAGAGGAGATTAAAATAGAGTTTTAACATCATAGACAATCATAAATGGAAGCAAGACACCTACAGGCAGGTTCTACAAACATGTGTCCCAGTCAATAGTCAACAGGGAGGAAGAGATTCAATCTTGAGGATAAAATGAATTTAAAGAGGATAATAATGATTTTAATTACCTATATTATATATATATATATATATATATATATACTATATATGGATTCAAAGAGAGTCTCTACACATTATTTTTAGGTCTAGATATGCAACATACACCTACAGGAATCAATATGCAGGGTTTCATAGTCATACAGGGAGGTTGTGTCTTGAGTATGGAAGGTGATTAAAGGTGAATAAGGAGATTAATGTCATGTAAAATGATATTTTTGGATTATAAATTCACTCCCAAGCATTTTATTAGGTCTAACTCAAGAGAAATCCTCACTTACAGGCACATCACATGGTAGAAACATAGTCAGGTTGGACAAAAGCCTAGAGAATCCAAGGATGGGAGAGGGTTTACAGTAAGGTATAATTATGAATGGGTTATAAGTATATAAAACATGATTATTTAACCTTTAATTAATTCTCACTAGTTCAAATCCAACAAAGCAATAACTCAAAAAAATGCAAAACATAGTCCACTTTGGATTTTCCTACACAGTCATTTTGCGTAGAAATCAGTCTTGGAATTTGAAGCTTTGAGAGGGTAAATGATATCACCAAGATATAAATTTTTGTACATATAACCTCCATTAATTGAGGAAATATTTTTAATACTCAATTTTACTAAGATAATAGGGGAAGTACCCCCTATTTTATCTTAGATAGGGGGTACTTCCTTTCATGCACAAACCTGGTAGGTTGAAGAAAAGAGGTGATAGGAATCACAAAAATTTGTTTGAAACTTGGAGAGAGGTGTGTGAAGTTTAAACATGCCTAAAAAAACATGAATAACCAAGCACAAGTGGGTTAAACCAAATAGGGTGCCCTGGACCCTCAAAGTGCAAATAGGCTCATGAGGCAAGGTTATGCCTAGAGGCTAAACAAGGGGTCAGTTTCAATTATAGCCCTAGGTGAGATTTAAAATTAATTGTGATATGTATATGGGATCATATTAAAGGTTTTTTATTTATTTAAATTCAAATAAACTCAGTTGGATGGTCTAAACCACAAGAGTGTAGGTAGGCCTACTAGGTAAGGATTTGGCCTAGTGTCCAAATAAGAGGTCTTTCACTCTTTTATCCTTGGATATGACTTTAAAACTATTTAATAATGTTTTTGGGACTATATAAAAGTTTTTAAAGATATTTATATGCAAGATAAGTCATGAGGAAGACATTTTTGGCCCAAAAACAACTCAGACCTATAGGAAATGGTGAAAAGGAACTCGATGGCCTAGTTTCATATGCTCACATATTTTTGGAGGGTTTGTATGGAGTCCATAGAAGTTAATAGGAGTAAAAGGGGTATATATAAATCAATTTTTGTATTTTTTTGGCAACTTCAATGTCAGGTTTTTATGAACAAACCTTAAGAGGTCAAGCAGATCTAAAACCCTTACTAAACCCTTATGGAGACCAGTTTGAGAAAATGGAGTTATAAAGCTAATATGATGGGCTAGTTTTACCATAATGATGATTGGAAATTTTAAAGGACTCCCTTAACATACTTCCCATGATTTTTGGCTATACGAACCTGTATGGACATGTAATAAACATGATATTTTTGACCATTTTTTATGTTTTGCAGGTTCTATAAGGATTATGTGCATGAAAACAACTTTGGAAGGAATATTTAGACTTTTTATAAATCCTAATGTTCATTTAATTCCTTGAATAAACTTATAAGGTTTTGAACATGAGCTCTCATCTCAACCAGTCAAACTGGCATATTAAACAAGCTAGTGAGAAGTGTGAAAACTCTAAAGGATAGTGATTTTAATGTGTCCCTGATAATTATAAGGCCATGGAGGGTATTAAAAAATTTCATCCACTCCATTCCATGGATTTTAATGAAAAAATAATGCCAATTTTGAGGACAAGTGTGCAGTGTGCATGAAAGAGGAGTTTTTTAGACAACAGATGATGATGGCTCACTTCTAGATGTTTCCATAGTACCATAAATGAAACAAATGAATGGAGAGGAATTATTGAGACCCTTACCATTATTTCCAATCATTTTAATTTTTAATAATTAGTTATAAGGTATTCAACAGGGTCAATCATGAAGGCAATTTTTTTGAGCCAGTCATGGAGTTTTAATGGCACTTTTCATGAGGTTTATTACTTGAATTGAAATTTGTAATTATTGAAATTGCATGGTTCATCCAATATAAATATCTCATTCACAATTAATTTATTCTCTTATCTTTACAAGTGTCCGTTTGACCCTTGGACTTCTCTCTTCTTCTCTCTCTCTCTCTCAAGTTTTGTAAGAACTAGCCATTTCGGCCATTGCACTTCATGCTTCACCTAAGTATGGTGAAGCCTTGATCATTTATATACCTTTTGATCAATAATACTACTAATTTTACCTCCTCCATGACTATTATTAATGTGTTCATTTGGAACATTTGATTTTTCATAAGTGAAGACTATGGATTCCTTTGCATGTCATTTCATTCTATTATCTATTTGCAGTTGGAAAGCTTCTTATTGTAGGGCATGTGAACTGTTCTAGGAAATATCAAAGATTGAGTGAGTGATTATATTTATTATTTCCCTCATATACCTCTTTTTTATTTCTCCTAGCTTTTCACATTCAATTATAACCTCACAATGTAACATTGATGTGAGAAGATGAAGATTGGAAAAGTATATGTTCAATTTGTCCTTTGATTTCAAGTGTAACATGCATATGGTTGGAATTAATCAATATATTTGGTGAATCACCTCCCTTACTATAGTTTGTTTTTATTTATCTCTCTCCCTTTTCATCCCCCAAAGTTAAGTGTAGTTGTGATCTAAAGTGGTACATCAAAGGAGCTAGCCCTATTTAGAGATTCACCTCAATCCTTAGGCTACCCACAAGTCTAGAGATGTTTCCATTGTGCCACTTGGATGAGGAGAGATTTACTATATCCTCAAAATTTCCAAATCTAAGTGACAATATAACCCCCATTCCTTCTATTTTTACCTTGTGACCACATAATCCTATTATACATATGCAGAGCATCATGGATCCTACAATAGATATTAGACATACACATGTTCTTTGGTAATACCACCATTTTATTGCATTGGGTTTTAATTTGGAAGATACTTATGGAAATCCATTATATGAGATCATATGACATTCCTTTTCCTTTTGAATATTCCAAAAATACTAAAAATAAATTAAAAATTAAAAAATCCAAAATTCAACATTTTCATACCTTATTCGTTTCCTAGCATCTATGTTATTAGTTACATGTTGGTAGATAACATATAATTTCTTACTATATACACAAATATGTTTCATGAATATCATGAGTGTGATAAAAACATACCTAGTCACATGGTATATGCACATATGGATGTTGGGCCTTCTCTCTAATCACATCATCATTACATTGGGGGCATCCTTTTCTTTGATCATGATACACATTGGTTACAATATTATATGATCATTTTCTATTATCATGTCTAAACTTATATACTTACACATGCCTTTATCCATGCTTATTTAGTTCAAAGTTTATTTGATATTCTATGTACTTAACTTTATATATCCAAGGACTAGTATGATATGCTTATGTTGGTTGCTTATGATTCCATGCTTTTCCATTTTGCACTTCCTCGAATGTGTTCCTTATTTTCTATTGTCTTGAATTGTATTGCTTGTTTGAACACTTGAATATTCTCCATTGATTGTGGCCCCCATGCCTATGTTTGCCTATTATGACATTTTAATAGGTCTTATTTTGTTGTATATGGAATTTAAACATGTTTTTTTATGCCTTGTGGACATTTGAATAAGTCATATCCATTCAATTATATGGCATTTGAACATGCCCCTTGTATGCAGTCTCCTTGGATCATTGCCTTTTGGCTTAATTTAGAGTGATCTTGTGTGTGTGCTTGATTGCTCACTGATCTTGTATTGTTACTCTCTAGACATTACCATGATTTACATAATGCATCTTAGGATTTGATGTGATCACATATTATGTTACTAATTTCTATATCAACCTAGACATGCTACTCCTGTACACTACATGATCCATACATAGATTATACAATTATTTTATCCTTTTGAGGTAAGGTAACTACCAATTTCTACTTTACCTCACATAAATTGGGGGGGGGGGGTGATATTAGTAGGGGCGTGTCTTAGAGGCATGGCTTCTACACCTTCATAGATTCATATTTCTTTGGGGACATGCCAAAAATACATGACCTCCACACCTATTTAGTATTAAACATATCTATATTACATTAGGGGCATGTTATGAAAACATGTTCTCCTCACACCAATTTTTAGAATATTCAAATTTGTTGGAGGAATGTCACAGGAACATGTCCTCCACACTTGCACAAATTTTTGAAATTGGCCAAATTTCACAGTTATATGATTCAGATACATATTTGTGGCAACATTATATACATTGGTACCATTGTCATACTTGGTTTTAGATTAAGGCATATATGAGGTGCATATTCCATGAAAATATCCCCTTAAATTAAAAAATAAAATCAACTTTTAGATTTCAAATACTATTATGGATTGTTATCATACCTAGGATGGACTTCTATGGAATTTATTGAGCTAGTCTACTATAGTAGTTAGTTTACCTTTTGTCAAGGTTCAGGTGATTAAATCACTCAATCTTACAAAATTTATAAGTTAGAATTGATTAAATCATCTAAATTCACCAGATATATAGTGTGATTTGATTGGATCACTCACACTTTCTAGGTTATAAGTATGATTGGGTTGCACAATTGAGATCTACTCAATGGCCATGTGGCAACTCACCTTTTCACCAAGGTTGGGGGCATGTTATCATCCAATATATATACATTTATGTGTGTGTGTGTGTGGGGGGGGGGGTGTATTTTCATATTAATATATTGTCCTAATATCAGATCCAAGGATTCATAAGAAAACATCTCTTCAAATAAAATTTCCAAAAGGCAAGATCATTGTATTGATACATAGGTGTACTATTAACCTTGCTTTCTTTTCTTTTAAACATTTTAAATTATTTCAATTCTAGATCATGTGAACTAATTATATACTATAAAATGATATTGGTTTCATACCAGTCACAAGTAAAACACTCAATTAGGACTCACACAAAGACAAGGTGTGTTATACACACACAAGTACAAATTTCTTTCCTTTAAACTAGAAATTTCATTCCTAGATTATGTTGTGGCTAACACACCCCCCTTTTTTTGAAATGGGGGACCCCTCTAAAAAATCCTAGGAACCAGAGCTCCAGGGTATTTTATTTTTTTATTGTCATTTTCCCCTAAACTAAAATCCTTGGAATCTTATGTTGCCCTGATTTCCCCAAGCAGTAGCAAGCCTTGTTTGCCTTTATGACTAAGGTAGACTTGTTATTTTATGGATTAGGGTGATAACATTGTAGATATGATTTTGACATAAGTTTTTAGAGTCTCATTCCTTTCTTGGAATAACAAATCCATATCCCCTCACAACAAATCAAAATCTTAATGATAGATAAGTAAGTATAAAATCTATTGCATGTCTTTTCATTCTTATTATTTTTTGTGAATTTCATAGAATTATCAGATCCTGAGAGAGCCCAGCCTAATTAGAAGGCACCATATCACCAAGTTGTTATAGGGGATAGTCCCCAAACCTATTACAATTGTTAGATCCTAGCATAATCATAAGGTGTCACATTTCCAAGTTGTCAAAGAGACCAATCCTCAGAATTGCCATAGGTGTGAGAGCCCAAGAGAGCCTGACCTAATTAGAAGGCACCACGTCACTAAGTTATCAAATTAGCCAATCCTCAAACCTATCAAATATGTCTGATCTTAGGAGATCCCAACCTAATCATAAGGTATCACATCATTGAGTTGTCAAAGTAGCTTATCCCTAGACTTGTCAAAAAATTTAAATCTTAGAAGAGCCTGGCATAATCAAAACGTGCCATGTCATCGAGTTGTTAGAGCAGCCAATCCCCAAACCTAAAAAATATGTTAAATCTTGAGAGATCCTATCCTAATTAGAAGTTACCACATCACCGAGTTATTAAGGTGGCTATAGCCTAGACTTGTTAGAGATGTCAAACCCTGAGAGAGCCAAGGATAATTAAGAGGTGCCACATCACCCAGTAAGGTAGATGAAATAGTAGACACCTAAGGCCCCAAAAGGATTATATAATGGGGTAAAAATGAGACCAAATAAACAATCAAAAGGTACCATGTATCCTTAAGTGACACCTCACCCTTCTTAAGGGTATAACATAGAGTATGAAGTTGTGTCTAGGTGTCGACTATTAGTAGAAGGATCAATGAGTAGATGACACATGTCATAAAGTGGTAGTTAATTGGGAAGACTATAAGGGACATAAATACATGCCTAATACACATTGGGAATTAATGAAATATAAATTTAGGCCTAATTAGATAGCTTTAAAACATCTCATCACCATTGCTAAATATAGAAAGTGGTGGAGGAATGTGGGCTCTGAATTTAACTTTGGATTTAGAAATAAAGAGAGGAGATCAAACCACCAACTCAAATTTGAATTTGTATAAAGTGAGATATCAAATTATATTAATATAGGAGGTTGTGTGCATGTTTTTATAAAATACTAAGGAAATCAAACTAACAGTTACCAATTCATACCTTTGAAAGCATTCCAACTCTTAGCTTTCTAATTCTTGTAGAGTACCCCTATGTTTATTGCCTCCTACTCTCAGATCCTTCCTATTTCCCCTCCATCTTGCTATAATGGCTACATCCTATTCAAACCCAAAGGTTGAGTTTATTTACCCAAACAACATATTCTCAGTTGGCTTAACCAATTTCAAGCACTATAATGACATGTTTAAAGTAGTGGAGCAGGTGCCTAGAGACTCAGGCTCTGACAATGACCAACAAGCAAAATTCAAGGATACCCTTCAATCTTAAAATAAATGTGGAATTAATTGGGCTATAGCTAATCCAAAGACATTTCCCTATACTAAATTGTTCGATAATCTCCTTCTCACCTCCATCTGAGTGTAGGATGGGGTCCGTGACTAGGTATGCTCGCCCAACTCTTGGCACTAGATTATTGATTTCTATGAGAACACCTACAAGGAATACTAATCCCTCCCGAATTAGACCTTCTCTTATGATGTGGAAATAGTGAAGGCTTGGATGAATACCTACAAAATATATGACATCTTCCAAGATAAAGCTGAGAACTCAGATGATATATGGGTCACCAAGGAGGACATAAATGCATACACAATCTCCACCATTTAGGAGGAAGTTCAAGTAGGCATGATTCTATTGAACAAATTATTTGGGGTCTAGGACTACTTGAATGTTAACAATCTATGGGTGGCCCTCCTCCATATGATCCTCAAATGCTCAAAATTTCTAAATATTAGAGGACTGATCAGCTTCAAGTTGGTAAATACCATTATGGATGCCCAAGCTAGAGGAAATTTATATATGATGAGATACCTTATGAATGAAGTATGTGGGATGATCTCCTTCAAACCTTCATATTTTCCTAAGTGGGTTCCTAGGAACTTAATAGTCCATGTAGTATTATATAAACTATATGACCACCAGTTCTAGAACCACATCTAGGACATCTATAAGTGCTTATATCTAGTGGTCTACAACGTGATCATTGAGGCCCTAATGCCCCATTTATCACAAGCAATCCAAGATTACATAACTACCATAGAGGACTACTAGAATTACAAATAAGACACCATGATCTAAATTATGAGTGTCCTTAAGGAAGCACTCCACTTATCATATTTCATCCTGGATCATCTAGCAGAGCAAGAGATCACTCACTAGCTAGTGGAGGGCATCTTTGGATTTTATATAGGTCATCAATAGAAGGTGTGCCCACCACTTTTTATCACTATCAAGAACCATGTGTACAAGGCCTTCCCTTCCCTCTACAAGATGGTAACTAGGTGTGACTCCTTCACCTTAGGGAGATCCAAGTTTAGGCATTATGACCTAGGGGAATGATCAAAGCTCACTTGACACAAAATTTGGATTACCTTAATATTAACTACAGTCATCAAATAGAGGATGATGATGAGCTATAATTGGATGCCTTTGATGACCAGAGGTATTTCCTTAGTTCATGGTGAGGAAGAATAAGAAAGGGAATAAAGTTCAAGCAGTCCCATATGCTCCCCCTCCAGCTCCTACTCAATATGTGGAGGATCTAACACAAACTCCTCATGCTATGTCCAAGAGGATTTTTCAAGGCATTTCACTACCTTCTCCTCCTCATGCTCTAGTTACATCTTTGCCTCCTCTAATGACTCATGCTCATCATCTCCCAGCTCCACCTTTACCTCCTATGGTATCTCCAATAGTCCAGCCATGACCAAGTTAAACCCATGTTATTTGACGTTAGGAAACCTAGGCATAGTCAACTTAATCATTAGAACCTTAACCTTAGGACACACATACCTTGAGTTTTGATGTGATGGATAGTCTAAGGAAGAGCCCAAAATGAGGCTCTTAAAAGGAACCAACATAAGTTACACCCATTACACCTCCAATTTCTTCCATCTCCCTTCCACCCCTCACTCCTATCACTTTCTAACTTTGGGTCCTGACACCCATAAGTTCCGATCCACTCCCACAATACCCCCAAGTGGTTCCTCCTCTTTTCCCCATTACACAACCTCCATCATTTACCCAAGTACCTTTGGCCTTGGTCCTCTTAAGCATCTTTACCTCTTCATTCCCCTTTTCCCCATCCATTTCACAACCCAAAACCTTCCTAGTGCCTTCTTTGGGTTTGCCTTTAGTCCGAGTACCATTAGGTGCATCTTTATCAATGAGTATGGCTATAACCATCAGGAGCATACCACAAGTGTTAAGAACTATCCTAGTTCCCCCTCTAGTCATCTTGGCACCTTCTTCAATAGCTCCAATTCCTCCACCATAGGCCCTTGTAGTTCCCACTATTCCATCCTATTCTTCCACTGTAACATCTAGATTTGACCTAAGTAAGAGGCCCAAGAAAAATCAAAAGGTAGCTCACACTCTAAATATAAGTTAAAGGTCTTTCACTTCAATCCAACCTCCTTTAACAGCCTCAATAGTTCCTTCATCCCCAACCACAACACCTCGGCACATTGCTCTCTGGCCTCCTCTTTTCATTACTGAGGGCACCCTAAGATTTGTATTCAACCAAAAAATCTCTTCCCTTCTAGTTAATGCCCCTCTCTCAAGAGTAATTACTCCTCAAGTGAACATTAACCTACAGTAGTGGAAATAATAGATGTTCCCATGGGCCTCCCATTTTGTTTTTCCTCATTTTGCTTCCATGCCCCCTCTACCTCCACTACTTTCCTTGTTCACCCCCTTCACTTACTCCATTTCCCCTCCACTATGTCCTCTGCCCTTCACCACCATCTTAGACATCCCTCCTACACTTCCCAAAACTTAGGGAATGGTCCCAATGTCATAAGATCTGGATATGACCGTCTAAGGTGACCCAGATGTATATTGGAGCTTTGAATGAATTTTAGGGAGCATGAAGAGGACATCAACATAGAGGTTCATCCAAGAGGGGAACTTGGTAGTTTTGTAGACCCATCAGGATCTGTTCTCCCTCACTAAGGTGAGGACTTTCACTTGGGAAAAAAGGATGGCCGAGGGTCTATTCTCCATTTTTTGGGCAACTCATGATGTCAAAAAAGCTCCTTGAGGACATGTAAAGCTAGGTTCGGACCTTGGAATCCTAGGTAAAGATCTATTTGTTAGGATAAATTAAAACCTAGATCTATCCCAAAATTGCATAAAATATAAACTATGAAATGAATTAATCAAACATTCTAAAAATAAATATAAACATGCACATAATAAGAGACGCTATATTTAATGTTGTTCACCCAAAATGGGCTACATCCACCAAACTTGTCCAGTGTATTATTTCCAACAATACAAAAGAGAAACAACATCATGTAACAAACCCTGTTATACTTTCTACCTTTCTCACCTCCACTCTATGTACCAATTTTTTTCATCATTCATCACAATCATACATCTTAGCCATATATCAATACATTTTAGGGTGAAAAACACCTAAACATAACCTCTACTGTCAGATCTAGAAACCTTTAATCAATGGCCTAGATTGACTGCAAAATTAAAATTTAACAAGAAAATTTATAATAACCCCCTTGCAAGCCCCCACGCTATGAGGGATTCAAATAATGGGATCCAAATCTTGCTGAAATAACATCAAAATTTTAACCTCTGATCCTAGTAGACAATTAGGCTCCACACCTAACAATCTCCCACTTGGAGACTAATTGTAGCAACACCACCGCTACTGCATCCACTGTATTATCTGAACCTGGACAAGTTCCTTAATTTAATTATCATCCATGAAGACCAACTAAAGTTGAAAAAATCTTCAACTTATGTCTTGTAACTACCTTGGTCATTATATCCATAAGATTTTTATTGGTATGTATATTCTCCAATTTTAGTTGCTCTTCTTCTATCACTAAATGAATTAAATGATACTGCAACTGAATGTGTTTTGTCCTAGAATGAAATGCTAAGTTTTTTTCTAGATGGATTGCACTTTGGCTGTCACTATATAGTGTACATCAATCTTGATTATGTCCCAATTCTTTCATCAACCTCTGTAACCAAATTATTTCTTTGTTTGATTTTATAGCAACAACATACTCAACCTCTATGGTTGAAAGTGCCACAACCTTCTATAAATGTGATACCCAACTAATTGTTGTACCACCTATTGTAAACACATACCCTGTAGTGCTTATTATACCATCCAAGTCACCTACCATATCTGAGTCAACATATCCATGTAATGTCACATTTGATCCACCATAACTTAACACTGTATCTGTGGTCCCTCTTAAGTAATGAAGGATCCATTTTACTTCCTTCTAGTGTTCCTTTCTTGGATCACTCATGAACTTACTCACCATTCCCACTGCATGTGCAATGTCTAACCTCATACACATCATTGAATACATTAAACTACCAACTACTGATGAGTATGGAATTTTAGACATCATGTTCTTTTCTTCTTATGTTTTAGGATATTGTTCCTTTGTTAATTTAAAGTGTGTAGCCAAAGGTGTCCTAACTAATTTTGCATCCTACATATTAAATCTTTCCAACACTTTTTTGATGTACTCTCCCTATGATAATTACAGCTTCTTATTATTTCTATCTCTAGTTATCCTTATACCAAGGATATGTTTAGCATCACCTAGATCCTTCATAAAAAAGAAATCACTCAACTGTTTATTGAGTACATTAATATTGTGCATGTTGGAACCAAATACAAACATATCATCTACATATAAAAGTAAAATAATTTAGCTATCATTTTCAAATCTTTTAAAATATACACAATGGTCTGAATGACATCTAGAATAACCTTATTTCAACATAAAACTGTCAAACTTAATATACCATTGTCTTGGAGCTTGTTTCAGGCCATGCAAGGCACACCAAATTATCCTTACCATTAACTTCATAACCTTGTGGCTGCTCCATGTATATTTCCTCCAAATCCCCATGAAGGAAAGTAATCTTCACATCTAAGTGATCTAAATGTAAATATTTAATAGCTATTAAGCTCAAAATAATTCTAATTGAAGTCATTTTAACAACTGGAGAAAATATTTCATCAAAATC
This sequence comes from Torreya grandis, assembly GCA_037957365.1. Classification (NCBI taxonomy): domain Eukaryota; kingdom Viridiplantae; phylum Streptophyta; class Pinopsida; order Cupressales; family Taxaceae; genus Torreya; species Torreya grandis. The sequence goes on along the minus strand of JARHVA010000326.1, from coordinate 1,571,978 downwards.
TAAACCTTTCTTTTGTACAAAACCTTTAACCACCATTCTAGCCTTAAATGTATTTTTACCTACATTCTCCTCTTTTATCTTGTATACCCACTTATTCTACAATGCCTTCTTTCCTTTGAGAATCTCCACCAAATCTTAGGTCTGGTTTTCCATTAGAGCATCATACTCCTCATTCATAGCTTGCTCCCACTTATCCTTGGCATTAATCTGCACTACTTCTTCATATCTTTCTGGTTCACCACCATCAATAAGTAATAAATAATATAAAGAAGGAGAAAAATGATTAGGTGGTCTACTTACTCTTGTAAATCTTCTAAGAGGGGTTTGAGATTCCTATTCCTATTGCACATTTTGATTAGGAACCTTTGGGAATGTTTTTCTATAGTGTCTTCTAATACCCTATATTCCTTTTTGGATTCTTCTTGCTTTTTTTCCAGCAACCAGTCTTTGTACATGAATTTTTCATGGAACACAACATCTCTAATATTTATTATTTTCTTATCTTCCATATTCCACAATTGGAATCCAAAGTCAACAGTTTCATAACCAATAAATGTACATTTTTTAGACTTAGCTTTTAACTTATTCCTATGATCTTTATCAATATAATAAAATGACTCACAACCAAAAAATCTTAGAAAAGAATAATCTACCTTCTTTCCAGTCCATGCCTCCTATGGTCTTCCACCATCTAGAGCACTCGAAGGTCCTCTATTTATTAGATAAATTATTGTAGTTATAACATCTACCCAAATCTATAAAGGCAAACTTGCATGCAATCTCATGCATTTGGCACGCTCCATAGTAGTCATATTCATTATTTTTGACACACCATTCTATTGAGGTGTTCTTAGAACTATTTTATATCTAGGAATTCCACTTACTGAATAGTAATTGTTAAAAGTGTTACTACAATACTCACCTCCATTATCTGATATGAGACATTTTAGTTTTAAACTTGTTTCATTTTCAACTAAAGCTTTCTATTTCTTGAATGTATCAAAAACATCAGACTTCCCTTTTATATAGTATAACCAAACCTTCCTAGTTGCATCATCAATTAAAATAACATAATAATTTGAACCACCAAGTGAAGATACCTAAGTTGGTCCCCATACATCTGTATGCACAAGCTCTAACTTTTACTCCTTTTTGGCTGGTCCAACCCTGAGAAACCTCACATGTTTTTTTCCATATACATAATGCTCACAAAAGTCTAGATTTAATTATTTTAGATTTGGTAGTTTATCCTTTGTATGTAGGGTCTTCATTCCCTTTTCACTCATGTGGCCAAGTCTGCAATGTCACAAAGCTACGTCTTTCCCTAGAGCAGCTACAACACAAGATGAATTAGCATTATATGTAGACAAATATAAAGTGCCTACTTTTTTACCTTTTTCAACCACCAAATAACGCTTTATAACCTTCCATGATTTTTATATAAATGTGACCATACAACCCGCACTACCCAATTGCCTTGTAGAGATCATATTTCTCCTCAAGCTTGGAACATGCCTGACATCCTTCAGCACCCAAGTGTTTCCATTCTATAATTTAACATGAACACTTCATTTTCTAACAATTATATATGGTTAATCATCACAAAGGTAAACATTCCCATAATTAACTTGAACATAATGTATAAAATAATGTTTATGAGGGGTAACATGAAAAGAAGTACCTGAATCTAAAACCCAAGATTCAACAATATTATCCAAAGAAAGTATAAGAGCATCTTGTAATACATCACCTGCTAGATTTGATTTTTTATTACCTTCCTATTGGTCCTTACCCAAATTTTCATTTTGAAACCAACATTATTTATTTGTGTGTCTTGCCTTACTACAAATCCAACATTCCATCTTGCCTCTTGATTTAGATCTTGCACCCCCTTTTGATTTTCCATAGTTTCCTCTTCCTTTATTCTTTTGCCTTCCTTTGTTATCCACTGTTAATGCATTTCCATTTATGGATGTTTCACCTATGATTTTCCTTCATATTTCCTTGCTTAGCATAACACCCACCACATCTTCAAACTTTAGTTTGACATTGTTAGACATAGATTTACATACTGTCATTACCAAGTAATTCTAGCTTTGAAGTAAGGAACGAAGAATAAGAAGAGCCCTAACTTCATCATCAAAGTAAGTATTTATGGAATGTAACTAACTATTAACCATGTTAAACTCATTTAAATGATCTAGTATTGAACCATTTTTAGATAATTTCATATTAAACAATTTTTTTATCTGAGGCAGAGGGGTTTTTATATAATTTACCTAATGCAATCATAAGACCTTTTGTTGTCCTTTCTTGTGATATGTTGATTACTACAAAAGATGCAAGGCATAACCATATGGTTCTAAGGGCTTTTTGATCTAATAGTTCCCAATCTTCATTTGACATTGTTGTTGGCTTCTTGTCTTGCCCTCCTAATGACAAATAGAGGTCCTTCTGGTAAAGGTAATCCTCCATCTGCATCTTCTATAATCTAAAGTTCTATCTATTGAACTTCTCCACCTTAGATTTATTTTCATCCACCATAGCACCCACTCGAGGTCAAATCCTTTTCTTCCTATGATTTAAACTTATGAAAAAAAAACCTTTGCTCTAATACCACTTGTTAGGATAAATTAAAACCCATATCTATCCCTAAATCATATACAAGATAAACTATGAAATGAATTAATCAAACATTCTAAAAATAAACATAAACATGCACATAATAGGAAATACTAGATTTAACGTGGTTCACCCAAAATGGGCTACATCCACCAAACTTGTCCAGTATATTATTTCAAATAATACAAGTAAGAAATAAAATCCTATAACAAACCCTGTTACACCTCTCTACCTTTTCTACCTCCACTCTGTGTACCAATTTTTTTCATCATTTATCACAATCATACATCTCAGCCATAGATCAATACATTTTAGGGTGAAAAATACCTAAACATAACCTCTACCATAAGATCTGAAAACCTTTAATCAATGGCCTAGATTGACTATAAAATTATAATTTAACAAGACAATTTATAATAACCCCCATTGCAACCCCTTGTGCCATAAGGGATTCAAAGAATGGGATCCATATTTGGCTGAAATAACATAAGAATTTTAACCTTTGATCCTAAAAGACAATTAGGCTCCACACCTAACACTATTTCCCCATTAAACTGATTGGGTAGGTTAAAGATGCCTTCTTACTACTCTTCTCAATCCTCAAGAAGGTAGTGGAGACTCTGGATGAGACTAATATGCTTATCCAAATTACTTAGGCTTACTTGGAGAGGATTGCAGAGATAGATGGAAAGTGTAAGAAGCTGATGGTGGTGATTAACAAAGGCATGTTCCTAGAATTGAAATTAATGACAAAATCAAACTTGGGGTTGTATCATACATATGCTAGGAACATGAAGGTGACTATGGAGGAGTGGTTGGATGTGGCTCATGCTGTAATTGTACCCTTGGAAGAGGGAAATAAGGACATATTGACCTACTTCAAGGAGGTCAATATCTCTATGTTATGCCACCCAAATTACACCCTGCTAGACTAAGAAGAATTTGGAGTCCACCTGGGTCAATTTGAATAGGTCATGAGGGATAAGGTCACCAAAGTAAATAAGGAAGGGGCCTATGCAGTGCTGGATCTATCAACACAATCCATGGCAAACAACAACCAAGTCTCTGAGGTCTAAGTGTTAATGGAAGTGTTGGTGTCCTAGATTACACCCTAGCTGATTAAGGGGATTGTTCAAGTCCTCTTACACAAATCTAATATAACATGGGAATGACCCTAGGATGTGGGTCACCTAAACTTGGGTCAAACATCTAGAGAAGGTTGGCTTACTTTTGGATCTATCACCTAAACTAGACCTAAACTAATAATTGTTTGGAAAAAGGAGAGAGAGTAACAATAGTATATGAAAATATATAAAATGAGGTGATACACTAGTAATTGGAACACTTATAATTTTCATAAGACACATTAAAGACCAAAGAAGATTAGTCCCACATAAGTATGTCACAATAAGGCATTGACCAACTATCAAACTAGAATGAAAGGGAAGATATCCACTTCCAAGCTAATCAATAAAATATATATTGCACTTAAAATGACTTGTGAGGACTACAAATCACTTATTAAAGGTGAGGAAACTTAGACACAAGCAAGGAAAGCATATCTTCACTTAACCACAATACATAAATTCATAGAATACACTTCAAATTAGTTTGCAAAAATGATGGGATTTAGTCTTTATTGCATTAAAAGGTGTTATAGTACAAATTTTGGCATAGATTGAGCAAGCCAAAGCATAAGAGTTTATTTATCTAAAAAAACTTAAATATTTATTGTCTAAAAAAATTTCAGAGAGCTACAATGTGGAATCAGATGGAACATATATAGAAAAGGGGGAGAAGAGAGGGGAAGCTATGATGGATTAACACCAATTTGAGGCTATTGAGTCATGATATTATCAAGCATGAATCAATCCCTTAAAATATTTTTAACATAATTGAATGCCCATTGTTCTTATCTATCAACTAGGTCTCCTCCTTGGAACTCCATGCCACCTTCTACTTTATATGTTGAAGAGGACAAACTTCTCATATCTCGAAACTGAAAAATTCATGCCACATCTACTTTGGATGGCTAAATATACCTATTTATTTAAAATGTGACCATATCAAAAGATGAGACATAATCACATTTATGTCTGTGTTTGCTCTAACTTCAACATAGGTCCACCATAGATCAAAAACCAACCCAATATATAAGTTTTCACATAGTCATGATATCCATGAAATTTTGATAGACATTTAGTCCTGCTTGATCTTTGTATTAGGCCCAAAAAGACCTATTTTTCCCCTAAACCATGTGAGAGTTGAGAAGCTAATGCATGCGAGGATATTCAATCTAAAAATAAATGAACACATCAATGGAGTAATCCTACAACAGGGTCGACAGGTTCTAAATTATCGACCAAAGGTCCTTTCTAAACTTTAATGATGATAAAGATTTATCCTTGACCATGTTGCCCATACGACTGCATATGTTTTTGACTAAGATCTAATGGTGATATGGATATTTGAAACTTTCATTTGCCTAGGTCAGAAATTGGTTCATTGAATTCCATTATAAGCTTTTAGATTTACCCTTTATTTATTGGTTATTGATTACCAACTCAGACCTATCAATTTATGCCAAATTATCTTCTCTTTATTGGTCCCTAGGATACGCTAACTCCTTGAATATAACTTTCACTATTATATATATATATATATATATATATATATATATATATATATATATATGTATGCATGTATGTATGTATGAATGTGAGCCTTTGATCTAGATCCTCTGACTCTTTAACTTTTAACTTGCACCATTAGATCTAAATGTACGAATGAGTGTGCACCATAGATCTTCCTGGGCCCACTTCCTCAAGCTTGTATCGCATACCGTTGGATCTAGATGTATGATCGAATGATGATCATCAATACTTGGATTATTTCAATCCAAATGGCTATCTATCATGGCTTAAAATTGACATCTACGTACCTATCATTTGACATCCACGTGACCGTTATTGATGTCCATGTGACTGTCAAACTTTGAACATAAATGGTTAATTGCTGAGCTTAATTTTGATGTTTGCATGCCCATCATTTAATGTCTACATGACCATCATTAAAGTTCATGGGAATGTCAAACATTTAACACTAAATGGTTAATTCTTGAGCTTAATTTTGACATCTATGCAAATGTTTCGTTCTATAAGCTAAACTTTGAAGACTTATATTTTGTGATAGAGAACTCATTGAGACATGAAATTTATAGAGGATGATCTTGGAATTAAAGGCATCATTTCCATGTGATTATTCATCCTTATAAGCCTTTCTAAGCATACTTTTAAAATGCGCAAGTAAGTTGACCTATCTATTTATGCATGACATCCTAGTGATGGTCTTGTTTATTTATACTTATTCTTGAACTATTGCTTGGTATTTGAAATCTTGACTGAACTTTTAAAGATTGTGCAAACCTGTTCCATGCTCCCAAACTACTTGAACACCATGAGATCTATTTGGATCCTTCATTGGCACTAGACTTGCTTCTCAAAATTAATAAGTTACACTTTAAGCTTACCTAAAGTGTTTCAAAATATTTTTAAATGGTATGAGATATTCTCTTTCCACCTTTGGACCACTCATTCCATCCAAAACATTTGTTCAGCTATCCAATTTATTTCCAGGCAAAAGATTCTCATGTGGGCCAAATTTGGTCAACATCTTTGGTGACTCAGTTGGGGCAACATGCCTGCTATGCTTGAGAAATTAGATCATTTATATGATACATGGAACATTTACATGAATCTGATCCATGACTTTAAGAAACCCTATTGAATTTCAAGGATGTTGAATTCCACTGAATAGGGAAGAAACAAATAAGAAAGGAAAACTAATGTATTTAAATCAAATGTGCAAATAAATCACTTATTTGAGACAAAACAAAAGTAAACTAGTGTGTTATAACAATAATTAAAGGAAAAGAAGACCAATTTACTATGTACATAGAGCTTAGCTTCCTCAATAGTAGTGCTTTAGATGTATCCCATTGACTAGGATAGGGAATCTTCTCACCATCCATGTTTGCAAGTTGGAAGGCATTGTGAGATTTACAATTGGAGACTATGTATGGACCACTCTAAAGAGATTTAAACTTTTTATTCCTTCTTGGATTATCTCTATCCGCATCCCACTTAAGGACCAAATCTCCCTCTTTGAAGTCTCTTTAAGAAGCTCCTTTGTCAAAATATCTCTTCACTTGTGCTTGATGGGATTCCATGGCCAACATGGATTGATGTCTTATCTCTTCTAGCTCCATGATCTCAACATATATTATTTCCATTAGCTCATTCTCCAAAATCTCAAGTTGATGCATTAGTTCTAAAGTAAGAAATTCAAGAGAAATGGGCATTCTTGCTTCCTTACTATATACCATCTTGTATGGATAATTGTCCATTGATCTTTTATAGGTGATCCTATCAACCCATATATTTGAATTCAATTTGAGATGTCATAACCTTTGATTGTTTTCAATAGTCCTCCTGATAATCTTCAATAGGTTCCTATTAGTAGACTCAATGAGGTCATTGCCTTGTGGATAATAATTTGATGAAGTACTGAGAAAAACACTATGTTGAACTTCTCACTAGCTAATTCTAGACCCCATAAAGGCCATAGCATTATCATAAATAATGGTTGAAGGGACTCCAAATATAGTAAGCAAACCTTCATAAAAATACAGAACATTGGACTCATTGGCTTCTTTCAATGCCAATGCTTCTGTCCATCTAGTAAAATAGTTTGTAGTAGTCAATATCCCTTTATGTCCTAAGCTTGAAAGGGGGTTAATGAGACCAATAACATCTAAATAAAATTAAACAAAGGGTTTATTCACTACAATTGGTTGGAGAGGTAAGGCTATAAGTTTCACCTTTCTAACAAACATAACACATTGTCTGCATTTCTTAAACCATGCATGACAATCACCAAATATGTTTGGCCAATAATACCCACCTCTCATGATCTTGTGGGTTATTTTTCTAGATGAATAATGTCCTCCACCATGTCTATCATGAAACTTCTCAAGCAATCTCTATGTTTGACTTGGATCTATGTATCTTAGCAACATGCCATTGATATCTTTTTGGAACAAAACACCATTAACAAGGAGAAAAGGACTTGATTGTAATCTAAAATATCTCTTTTTTGAAGGGGTCAGATGAGAAGGATAAATACCATTATGGAGGTGTCTTACCATGTCTTGGAACCAACTAGAAGGTGAGGTGTAATCAGTTGCAACTTCTTCATCATTTGACACCATAACCACTTCATTAACCTCTTGAAAGTCTTGACCTAGATGTTCACAAAGTCATTTGCCTCTAACTAGGTTTGTGACCTTGATCTCCACATCATACTCCATTACCTTGGTTATCCAACCAAATATTTTATCATTTATATCCTTTTTCAACAGAAAATATTTGATACTTGGATGTGCAACCATAAGATATATCTTATTATTGGACAAGTATCTAAACTTCTTGAGAGACCTTATAATTGAAAGTACATGATTCTCAATAAAAGATTACCTTGTTTCATATTCTTCCAAGCCTTGACTGAATAAGGCTATTGGTTTCCCTAAAGCCTTTTGATCCTACTACATGAGAATACCTGAAATTATGTCAATGTTAGCATAAGTGTACATGAAGAAATCCATTATGAAATCAGGGTTCAGGCATGTAGGAGCACTGGTTATGACTTTCTTGATCTCTTCAAAGCTCCTCACTCCTTGCTTGGACAAGATGAAACTCTGAACCTTCTTTAGCATGGTTATAAGTGGCTTAGCTAAAGTGGCAAAAACTGAAATGTACCTTCTTATAAAACTAATCTTGCATAAGAATTTTTGCAAAGATTTCTTGTGTTTAGGCAAGGAAAGTGCAAGAATTGAATCTATTCTATCAAGATCTATACTTGTACCATGTTTTTAAATCACATGTCCAAGAAACCTACCTTCATGAATAGAGATAACACACTTTTTGGGATTAAGAGACACCCCAAATTGTCTACACCTTTCAAACACATGTATGAGATGAATCATGTGCTCATCTGCATTCTTAGAGAACACTGTTATGTCATCCAAATAAATAAGTATAAACTTGATGAGAAGACCCTAGAATTCCATATCCATGGATTTATATAAATTTACCCCAACATTGGATAAACCAAAAGACATATTTCTATATGCAAATGTCCCCCACTTTATGGTGAAGGCTGTTTTGAATGACCTTCTTCTTTGACTAAAATATGATTGTAACCACTATAACCATCCAAAAAGGAGAAGCTTTCTAAACCTGCAACCAACTGTAAAATTTGTTCCATTGATGGTAATGGGTAGTGGTATTTAAGGGAAGCTTTGTTCAAGTCATGAAAATCAACACATAGTCTAATATTATCATTCTTTTTTTGTAATGGGACAAGAATTTCCACCCCAGTTGAGTGCTTAATGGGAAATATTATAGCTAACTCAATGAGCTTATGAAACTTAGCTCTCATCAAAGGATTAAGCTTGGGATTAATAGGCCTTTGTCTTTGTCTTACTAGCTAGTCTCATCTTCTAACTCAATGGTGTGTTGAGCTAGACTTGAATAAAATCCTTTGAGGTCACTATATTGCCATGAAAATACATCTGCAAAACTTGAACATAACTCAATGAAAGTTTCTTTTTCTGAAGGAGTGCAAACTTTTCCCAACTTCAAGTTTTTACCAGTTACAATTTCCACATTTGTATAGTGTTCCTCCTTTGTTGACAATGAAATTTTTTATTTTATCAACTCATCATCTATTCTAAATATATTCTCAAGTGTGACCAACCCTTTGGGTAACTTATTTGTCTTCAATTGCACAATCTGGTCACCATACTATTGCAAGAGCTTATTTTGGTTCCTTGAGGAAAATTTAGCTTCTTCTTGAAGAACTTGACAATCTAATTGTCATCTTCCAACAGTTGTCAATTGTCATGGTTGTCTATAATATAAGGTCTTATAACCACCTTGATGTATGAATAAACCTTTTCATTCTTTTTATCATTTGGGATACTGAATTGTGACCCAATGACAACCTACCTATCTGCATGTTTGTTCTCATTTCTTGATATGGCACAAATATTGAAAGCTTGAAATTATTCAAGTAAGTCCCATAATCTATGATTATAATACCTAAGCAATGGATTATTGCATATATATAGACCTCTTATTTGGTGGACTACCAATTCACTATCACCAAAAACTTGTAAGATATTGACCTTTATCTTTCTTGCCCATTGTAAACCATGAAATAGTGCTTCATATTCAACAACATTATTTGAAAAACCAAACTAAAACTCGAGAGAAGAGAAATAACTTTTATTAGCTATAAAATCAACATCATTCCAGCCCTAGTGCCATGTTTATTCCTTGATCCATCAAAGTATAGTTGCTAGAGGCCGTCACTAGACTCATCATCCTTCATCAACGCTAGAATTGGTGTATCTTTTTCATGAAGGTAATAAACACCAAGTATTTATTATTTAACTTAAAAATATCATGTTCATTTAGATCATAGGACCGTTCATCAAGAAATATATCTGGAACTCCATCTAGAGGTGAGTTAGTCTCTACTTTATTAGATTCTAGTACCTCATCTGAGATAGTACAAATAGTGTTCACCATACTTGGCATATATGGCTCCAAATGAAAATTTGCAATGGGTTCATAATGTATTGTTCCCTTAGCAACATACTTGGTCCTGAACATCAAATATGTCTAATCATTTGATAAGTATCCTCCAATATTTGAGGTAAAGTCCCTTGAAAGACACATGGTAAAATAGGGAGGTAAATCCACTACAACTGCATCTTGTTGAATGGTAACATTGGTACAAGCATGTAGTGTCTTAGATCTTTGATGATGCCTACTATCTTTGTTTGTGATCCATCTAGTTACAATAATAGTATTTGGTTCATAGATAAGACCAATTTTATTTTCAATTTGTTAAGGCATGACAATGCTATTGGTTCTACTATCTACCATGCAATTATGAACTAAACAATCACCAACTATCAAAAAGAGGTAAAAATGAGGAGTCTTGTTTGATTTGACATTGGTTTTGTATAAATTTGTCATTTTATGTACTTGTTGATCTTATTTCTTCGTTGGATGGTTTGAATTAGCTAAAACAACACTTTGTTTTTCAATTGGTTCTTGAGACACCTTGAGAGCTAGAAACTATTGGATGAGAAAGTCCTTTTTCCCTAAAATAAGAAGGGAATCCCACATGATAATGATGACATTGGATTTCTTCATCTAATATAATATACTTAATGAGGTTCCACTAACCTTTGGATACACTTTGTAAACCACTGGTTATTCTCTAATCAGAGGTATGTGAGGGATCTTCCCAGCTTCTGCATTATGATTCTTCTGTGCTATAGGGGTATCAGGTTGATCCTTGATACTATTGGGAATAATATTAGGAATAATAGAAGAATTTCTCACATCTTAAGATTCTTAAATAGTTCTTATTTTAGCTCTAGTTAGAGCTGCAACTTAACCACTTGTGTTTTTAATCTCACCAATTTGATTGAATGCAACATGATATCTATTTACCAATTCACATTAATGGCATTAGGATACCCTTGAAATTATTGAGCTTATCCTTGGGGTATCAAATTTGTCTCTTGATACTGACCTTCTTGAAGATAAAAATCTTTATGTGTTATTTGTGGTGTAGTAATATTATATGATACCAAGGCTTAGTTTTGCATATCATTAAGATTAAAAGGCTGCCTACCTAGATCTTGCATCAAGTTGTTTTGAGGATGTGTGGAAACAATGGATTTTGAATTGGAGGGTACATTAGGGTCAAGGGTTGCATATGGTTTAGCTTGAGTTATAACTCCTTGAGATTGATAGAGTGGTCTATTTTCTCTGAAGGTTGATAAAGAGGCCTTTGATTATTGGAGGGTTGATAGGTGTTTTGGTTTTGTTGTTGATAAGGCCTACCCTGATACTGTTGTCTCTTGAGTTAAACTATCTCATTTCCAAAAGCTTGTAACATAATTTTCAAATCTCCAATCTCACTAGCATGATTATAAGGGGATATAACTTATGCTTTAGGAGATGTAATAGGAGATATAGATGGGATTTAAAGAACTTGAGGGGGTGGAATAGGTTGCAGTTATAGGGAAATAGGAATTAGGGGCCTTGGAGAAAGTTTACCAGCTTGTATCAAGTTGTTCTCTACTCTTATTACAAGATCATTGGCATTTGGAAAAGTATTACCACCCATGGACTGTATCATCACACTAATATCAAAATTAAGGGCTTTTAGAAAGTACAAGAATGCATATTTTGGCGATGGTCTAACCAATGTAGGTATCCTAGTCCATGTCTTTTGGAATATGAGGTTGAAATTAGACATGAATTCATGGGTGTACCTTTTAATGGTAGTAAATTATTCAAATAAGGATAGATGATCATATTTGTCTTCAAATTACTTGACTAAGGTTGTACCTAACTCATCATAAGTAGCAATGATGTTCAAAGGAAGATTTTTATACCACTGTAATGCCTTTCCTTTAAAAGAAGCAACAAGTAGTCTGATAGCCACATTATCTTGAGTAACCTTATGAACAAAATAGATGTTGGAAACATCTTAGATGTTCTCAATAGTAGTTTTTTTAATCCATTCTCCTGAGAAGAAAGGAATACTCTTAAGGGTAGACATAGGAATACCATCATATTGGGCTAAATTGAGGGGACTACCTCCATTGAATGGAACAAACACTTGATTCCCTAGTACAACCATTTGGGTAATGGGGACAATAGCTTAGACTAAGACAAGAGGATGACTAGGAGATGAATATTTCCTTTGAGGATAAGGGATTGTCCTATTGAATCTTAATTTTTTATAAGAAGTTGAAGGCAATTTAATGTGTTCAAAAGGAGTACCTTTACTTATTTATCTTGTATTAATCTTTGGCATGAAATCACTGTTTGGATGATGCTACTGTAACTTGAAGAATATTCAAATTTTGATCATGGTAGATGTCTCCTCCTACTGTAATTTCTTCTTCTCAATATTTAAACTTCAATTATGCCAAGGAAAACTCTGTCTCATCGGGCATGCTAGAACTGTTGGTGTCCTAGATTGCACCCTAGCTAAGTAAGGGGATTGTTCAAGTCCTCTTACACAAATCTAGTCTAACATGGGAATGGACCTAGGATATTGGTCATCTAAACTTAGGTCAAACCTCCAGAGAAGGCTAAATTCCTTATGAATCTATCACCTAAACTAGACCTAAACTAACAATTACTTGGAACAGGGAGAAAGAGTAACAACAATATATGAAAGCATATAAAATGAGGTGATGCACTAATAATTGGAACACTTATACTTTGAATAAGACAAACTATAAGGCACATTCAAAACCAAAGAAGATCAGTCCCACATAATTATTTCAGAATAAGGCATTGACAAACTATTAAACTAACATGAGAGGGCAGATATCCACTTCCAAGCTAATCAATAAACTATATATTACACTTAAAATGACATGTGAGGACTAAAAAGCACTTAATGAAGGTGATGAAAATTATACATACGCAAGGAAAGCATATATTCACTTAAACACAATATATAAATTCATATAACACACTTCAAATAAGTTTACAAAAAATGATGGGATTCAGTCTTTATTGCATCAAAAGGTGTTACAGTACAAATTTTGGCATAGATTGAGCAAGCCCAAGCATAAGAGTCTATTTCTCTAAAAAATCTTAAAGATTTATTATCTAAAAAAATTCCAGAGAGCTACAATGTGGAATAAGATGGAACATATATAGAAAAGGGGGAGAAGAGAGGGGAAGTGTGATGGATTAGCACTGATTCAAGGCTACTGAGTCATGATCTTATCAAGCAAGAATAAATCCCTTAAATTTTTTTTAATAGAATTGAATACCAATTGTCCTTATTTATCTTCCAAGTATCCTCCTTGGAACTCCATACCACCTTCTACTTGATTTGCTAATGAGGACAAACTTATCATATCTCAAAAATGATAGCTTCATGCCACATCTACTTTGGATGGCCAAAGGTACCTATTTATCAAAAATGTGACCATATAAAAAGATGAGACATAATCACAATTATGTCTATATTTTATCCAACTTGAACATAGGTCCACCATAGATTGAAAACCAACCCAATCTATCAATTTTCATATAGTCACAATATCCATGAAATTTTGACAGATATTTAGTCTTGCTTGATTTCTATATTAGGCCCAAAAATACCTATTTTGCCCCTAAACCATGTGATAGCTAAGAAGCTACTGCACATGAGGATCTTCAATCTATAAAAGTAATGAACACATCAATAGAGTAATCCTACAATAGGGTCAACAAGTTCTAAATTATCAACCATAGGTCTTGTCTAAACTTTAATAATGATAAAACATTATCATTGACCATCTTGCCTTTATGACTGCATCTATTATTGACTGAAATCTAATGAAAACATGGATCTTTGAAACCTTAATTTTCTTGGGTTAAAAATTGGTTCATCAACTTCTATCAGAAGCTTTTGGATTTGCCCTTTATTTATTGGTTATCAATTGCTAACTTAGACCTATCAATTTATGCCAAACTGTCTTCTCCTTATTGGTCCCTAGGATATGCTAACTCCTTGACTTTAACTCACACTGTTAGATCTAGATGTATGAATGAACATGAGACTTTGATCTATATCCTTTGACTCTTTGACTTTCAACTCACACCATTAGATCTATATGTACAAATGAATGCACATCGTAGTTATGCTTGGGCCAACTACCTTGAGCTTGTACCATGTACCATTGGATCTAGATGTAAAATTAAACATTAATCATCGATCCTTAGATTATTTAAATCCAAATGGATATCTATCATGGATTAAAATTGATTTTTACATGCCCATCATTTGACATCATGTGATCATCAGAATTTGAACACTAAATGGTTAATTATTGAGCTTAATTTTTTGATGTCTGAATGACCGTCATTGATGTCTATGCACCTATAATTTGATTTCCACATGATCATCATTGATGTCCACACAAACATCAAATTTTGAACACCAAACGATTAATTTCTAATCTTAATTTTGACATCTACACAAATGTTTCATTCTACAACCTAAAATTTGAAGACTTATATCTCAAGATAGAGAACTCATTGAGACATGAAAATTTTAGAGGATGATCTTGGCATTAAGGGCATCATTTCCATGTGATCCTTCAACCCTACAAGGCTTTTTGAGATTACTTATAAAATGCACAAGTAAGCTGACTCATCTATTTATGCATGACATCCTGGTCATGGTCTGGTTCATTTAGACATGTTCTTGAACTATTAATTGATATTTAAAAGCTTGAATGAACTTTTGAAGATTGTGCAAACTTGTTCCATGTTCTTGAACTACTTGAACACCATGAAAGCTGCTTAGATCCTTCATTGGCTCTAAACTTACTTCTCAAAATTAACAAATTACACTTTAAGCTTACTTAAAGTGTTTCAAAAGATTTTCAAATGATATAAGATCTTCTCTTTCCAACTTTGGACCACTCATTCTATCTAGAACATTTGTTAAATTCTCCAAATTATTTCTAGGCAAAATATTCTCATGTGGACCAAATTTGGTCAACAAAAATCACCCTTCCAAGTCTACCAGAGGCTATAAACTCAAGGTGAGGTGATATTCAGGTAGCCCTTGATGAATCTTTCTAAGTTGGACAAGGAATTATACCTCATGGTGGCCACATTAGAGGCTTGAGATGTAAGATCAAAGTAGTTAAGATCTAGACCTTCTCAGCTGCCTTTGCATATCAACTAGTGGTCCCCCATAGATATTTTTATGGGTTCAAGGGGATTTGTTTGTTTTGAATTTTGAATTATGGTTATAACTATCATGATTTGACATCATGGCCCAAGATGGGAATCTCACATTATTTAGAGGTGAATCCCATCATCATCTATATCAAAGCTATATTGTAATATAGGGGTTGACTAAAAACTTGATCGAAAGTGTTATTGGATTATATCCATGATTTCAAATGTCAAGATTAGGAAGCACAATTGATTACTTTGTATAAGCAACTAAACACGAAATTTATCCAGAATCAACAAGTAACTAGAAATCAGAAACAACACATAATTTGAGAGACAATACAATCTTGTATTCAACTCATCCAGAAAGAAAATATAATAGAGAAGATGCCACACTCTTCTCACACCTCTGAGGCTTCCCACACCTCTAGGACTTCTAGTAATTTTTAATCAAGAGTTGTCTCTCTCAATTACGGTCACAACAATCAACTCAAACACAGAGTTGTTGTTCACCTCCAACCAATCAGTAACAATACTGCCAGTACCAAGTACTCCACGTACTCCAAGTAGATCTCCCTGATCTTGCAACAACCTGCAAATCAATGACCTTACTTACCATGTAGATCTTCTCCCTGATCTTGCACAACCTATAGATCAACCTGATCTTACAATTGGAAGGATCTCTTCTTTGTCCTTAATTACAATACAGCCCCATGGGTCTCTTAAATAGACCTCATGCAAACAATAATTAGACATCCTAATTACAATAATTAGACACGCAAATCAAGACTAAAATTAGCCTTTAACATGCAAAATGGCCGTTCAACAAACTAATTGTTCATGTAACTAACAATTCTGGAATGCACAGGCGACCGACGTCAATCCCTATCTGCCTAGAGATGACCGACATCGACTGACTCTTGACTGATGTCAGTTGTTTTGCTCACTGGATATGACCAACGTTAGTTGATCAGACTGACGTCAGTTGCTCTGCACTCAGAACCCTCCTCCAATTTACATCTTGGTGAAGCTTTTAGCTCCACACCCTAACAATCTCCCACTTGGAGATAAATAGTTGCACCTGTACTTGTACCTGTACATCATCTAATTTTGTTTCCTGGCTTGTATCCCTCTCCAAGCTCAATCTTGAAGACTAACCACCACACAACCTGTGGTGCTCCACCTGTCATCCAAGTAACCTGCCATATCCGAATCTACATACCCATGTAGAGAAGTGTCTGACCTTGCATCGCATGTATACCTGCTATTGGTCCCTCTCAGATACCTGAGAATCCACTGAACTACTCTCCAGTGCTTCTTTCTCAGATTGACCACAAACTTTTTGACAGTACCCACTACTTGGGAAAACTCAGGTCTAGTACACATGTACTTAACCTCATCATGTGATTAGGGACACTATTCTGTGAACTATCCATCCATAGGTGCACTTGCCTGTTCTACATCCTGCTCTACCTTATTCACACAATCATCTTGAGACAACATCAACCTGTGATCTTCCCTGTCTCTAAGAATACTCATGCCAAAGAATTTTGCTACTTTTAAATTCTTCATGACACACCTCTAAACTAACTTTACCTTTAGCTCAACAACTCCCTGCATGTGTGACCCTAAAACAAGCATACACACTACATACAGTAATAAGATAATGTAGCTAATATTATCCAACCTGGTAAAGAAACCACAATGGTCACACTGACATTGACTAAAGCCCTACTTTGTCATACACCTGTCAAACCTCCATTGTCCTGCAGCTTTCTCAAGACCATATGCCCTGGCCTTCCATCTCACATGTCCATTCTCTCTCTTCTTTAACTCCACTGGCAACTCTACCAAACCTCTCATTTGGTTCTCTTCCAAGGAATCAACTTCCTCATCCATGCCATGCTCCCACTATTTGCTGGATTCTACCTGCTTTGCTTCTTTAAAACTTCCTGGTTCTTGACCATCAGTGAGCAACAAGTAGTGTAAAGAAGGGGAATAATGAATTTGAGGCTTACTTACCCTTTTAGTCCTCCATATGGGCGTTTGAGACCCCTTGACAGCTTGTTATCCGTCCAAAATCCATTTTCTGGTCTGACCCTAGTCTGCACATGATCGATGTCAAATCCTCCTAATCATTGATGCCGGTTCCCTGACCGACGCTGGTGTCCTATCCACTGATGTTGATTCTCTAACCGAATGCCAGTGTCCACCTGTCTATCTGACGTCAGTTCTACCTGACTGATGCTCGGTACCTGTGTTTTCCTATGAGTGATGACTTTTTACTCGCGAGCTTACTTTGAATCATAACCTTGTTCAAACTGCCCTGCTCAGAATTATTCAGCCCCTATGACTGATCTCTGTCCGTCATCTTCTCCATAAACACCAAGGCTTTCTTGTTCTTGCCAAAAACATTAGATTTCCTCTTTATGCAATAAACTCGATCCTTTCTTGTAGATGTAGTTTCAAGAAACCTTACTTTCTTTTGTTGCTTACAGAAATCTCAATCTATGCCTCCCAGATCTGAACTCTTACTTTTTGACTCAAGAACATGCATCCCCTTCTTATTCATGTGACCAAGCCTATGAAGCCACATCTTTGAATCTACAGCTGAAGTAGATAAACCAAAAGGAGAATCAGTAATACAAGTAGATAGATAAAGAGTACCTACTTTCTTACCTCTCGCTAAAACAAGTGCACCCTTGGTAACTTTCCAAGAGTCTGCTGTGAGAGTTACTATGCATCTCTCATCACCCAACTTTCCTACATAAATCAAATTCTGCTTCAGAACTAGGACATGCATGACATCCTTCAACACCCATGTGTTGCACGTCTGCAATTTCAGCTGCACTTCCCCTTTGCCAACTAATTGACAAGGCTTACCATCCCCTAAATAAATCTCTCCAAAGTCCCCTTGGACATAATCATGGAAAAATGCTCTATTTGGGGTTAGATGGAAAGAGGCACCAGAATCTAAAACCTAGGATTCCACTTTATCCAAGGAACATATAAGAGCATCCTGTGTAATAATATCTGCAACATCTGCTTCTTCATTTCCTTCATGCTGATCTTCAACCAACCAACAATTTCTCTTTACATGCCCTTTCTTTCCACATTGCCAGCAGATTTTCCTTCCAGGCCTGGATCTAAGTCTCCTGCCTTTCTTTGACTTCCCTTGCTTGATCTTCTCTCTTTGCTTTCCTCTGCTTTCAACACTTAAAGAATTCCTTGATGATTCACCTGTGCTTTTCCTGTGAATTTCTTCATTCAAGATTACACTAACAACATCATCCACTTTTAAGATATTTGAAGCAGACACAGTATTACTAACTGCCATTACCAAACTGTCCCAACTTTCAGGTAAGGAGCACAAGATTAAGAGAGCCTTAATTTCATCATCAAAAACTATATTGACTGAAACTAACTAATTTACTAATCCATGGAAATCACTAAGATGACTATGTACCGATCCACCTTCCTGCATTTGCAAATTAAATAACTGCTTCATAAGAAATACCTTATTTGAAGCTGAGGGTTTTTCATATAAATTTGCCAAAGATTCCATCAACTCTACTGTTGTATTAGCCTGTGATAAGTTGGAAATCACAGACAATGCCAGGCTCAAACTTATAGTTCCCAGAGCCTTCCAATCAAGAACCTTCCATTCTTCATCTTTCATATCTATAGGCTTGCATGCAACCCCACCCAACGGTAAGTACAGATGTTTCTAATATAGATAATCTTCTATCTGCATCCTCCATAATTGATAATTCATACCATTGAATTTTTCCATTCTTAGCTTACTTTCTTTTGCCATTGCTATACTCCCACTCGAACAGAAACCCTTGTGAGTGACCTGTAATCAAAACACAAACACCTGCTCCCTACAACTTGGCTCTGTGAATCTGCATCGAACCAACAACCTTGGCTCTGATAAACCTATCCACCAAACCAATACCCTGGCTCTGATACCACTTTGTCAGGATTAAGAAGCACAATTGATTACTTTGTATAAGCAACTAAACACGGAATTTAACCAGAATCAACAAGTAACTATAAATAAGAAACAACACAAAATTTGAGAGACAATACAATCTTGTATTCAACTCATCCAGAAAGAAAATACAATAGAGAAGATGCCACACTCTTATCACACGTCTAAGGCTTCCCACATCTCTAGGACTTCCAGTAATTCTCAATCAAGAGTTCTCTCTCTCAATTACAGTCACAACAATCAACTCAAACACAGAGTTGTTGTTCACCTCTAACTAGTCAGTAACAATACTGCCAGTACCAAATACTCCATGTACTCCAAGTAGATCTCCCTGATCTTGCAACAACCTAAAAATCAATGACCTTACTTACCATTTAGATCTTCTCCCTGATCTTGTACAACCTACAGATCAACTTGATCTTACAATTGGAAGGATCTCTTCTTTGTCCTTAATTACAATACAGCCCCATGGGTCTCTTAAATAGACCTCATGAAAACAATAATTAGACATCCTAATTACAATAATTAGACATGCAACTCAAGACTAAAATTAGCCTTTAACATGCAAACTGGCTGTTCAACAAACTAACTGTTCGTGTAACTAACAGTTTTGGAACGCACAGGCGACCGACGTCGGTCCCTATGTCTGCCTGGAGATGACTGACGTTGGCTGACTCTTAACCGATGTCGGTTGCTTTTCTCACTGGATATGACCGACATCAGTTGATCAGACCGATGTCGGTTGCTCTGCACTCAGCACCCTCCTCTAATTTGCATCTTGGTGAAGCTTTTAGCTCCACACCCTAACATCAACTACTTTTTCCTTCATCTCTCTAGATTATAAAGCTGTCCAAGATTGATTATTATAACAACACTTACTTTTTTAATGAATATAATTCTTATTTTCTATAGAGGGTTTGTTTTGTGTCTCAATTATCTTTCATCTCCATATTTAAAATGTTTTACAATGCTATATTAGTTAAATTAATACTTTTCTTTCTACTTTATGTGTGATATGGTTATGATTTGTTTAGGTATTATAGTCACTATGTGAATTCTCTCATTTCCATTTTATAGTACTATTAATTTGTGTGTTAATCTAAACATTACCATAGGGTGTTTATGTGTAATTTACTATAAACTCCTAGTACTCATATTTAGTGAGGGATCATATTTGAGGCATACTCCTAGTTCCCTCAGACTCTTCTCACTGTGTGTTCTTAGAGTTATAAATTTAGTGAAAATTGGTCTATAGTGGTATAATTATGGAAAGGTCACTTGGTTTGATGATCAACACATTGAGTTTATTTTAGACTCGAAGGCTCCCTTTTCTGCCTTACTCTCCCTTCCCTTTTGTGTTTTTTTTCTAAGATTGAACCACCCTTTCCCCTTGTGTTTATAAATAGAAAAGCATAAGATTTGAACTCCCATCCTTTGATAATTAGACCTAAGTGCAAGAACTTCATATTTAAATTTCAATGGTAATGTTACATCTGTTTGAGACTATTCATGTAGACTCCATTTGTAAAGTCAAATAACTACAACTGTGCCCTAGACTAATCCCATATCAATCCTGAAATGAAGGACAAAAGTTTGTAGTTGTCACCATCTTCCCTTTTAGGGAATACCCAATTTCATTAGTATTTCATGAACTGAGAGATTAAAGCAACAAAAAATTCAAGGTAGGGGAAATGCAGAAACTAAATCAAAATTATATAGCACCTTCGTCTTGTACACTTGAAAAATACCTATCATTTTTGTACCCTTTGATTCTAAGACCTTCCTACTATTGAAATGTTTGTGTTCATTATCTATATGTGCCAAATTTATTATCTCTTAGTTTGACCATTGTTATTTTGATGACCAAGCCTTCTATACTATGAAAAATGCTATAAAATTTATTATTATCACTCCCGACAAGTTTTATACTTGTACATATTTTCCAACTTCCTAGACACTTACGTCTCAATCAAATGCTTATGTTAACACTAGTTTCCATTTTAAAACTAAGTGTCCAATGCATGAAAGTCATCTAATTTACAAATGAAATGTATCCAAAAGGTCATCCTAAGTGCTTTAGTGTGAGATATTTTCAAAAGGGGTTGGTATATATATAAGATTAAGCCTCATTCACTCCTCACCTAACACATACCAAAAACTCACAAGGTAACTTACAAAAAGCACTCAATCAAACATTCAAGTGAGCAAAGTTGGCCTATTCATCCATGTTTCCATATCAATAATATGAGAAATATCCCTATGGGTCTAAAGTAATAAAGGAGCATCCCATGAGCCACATTTTCCAAGTTATAAGCTAGGTCACTCTATGTACTTACTTATCACATGTTGCATCCTTACACACACACAAATCAACATGTAAGGGAGAACTACATAATTCTGAGGCCCTCTTTAGAGTATTGGATATGTAGGTAATGTCCACTGATAGATGGGTCTTTGGGGTAGCTAAACACTCTTTTCCCATTAACCCATTTTTCCACAATCACTTCAAGGGTGAGGAAGCTAGGGTTTAATCATTTGACAAAGAGCAATAACCTGTGCAAGTAATCTAAACACACCATAATAAAGGTGACTATAAAACCTAGAAGGGTCTAAGTGGTTGCATCCATATCTAGTCACTATTCCATATTGGACATTTGCATCCAACTTAGACACTAGTGTTGATGTTGTTATTTGGATTTGACACAAGTATCCAAGGCCACATAATGAAAAATTCCAAAATATGATGACTTGTCTAGAATCCTGATCCAATCCACTTCTAGCCTATTTTAGACTTGATTTGCATATGCATAGTTAACCAACTAAGTACACTTGATTTCAATTTATTATAATATTAATCAATATTTATACTTTATATTTTTAGAATATCTCAGTATTATAAATTTATAATATTATTTTCTAAGTTTGTAAATTAATTAGCTTACTATAAATATGTTTATCACCCTTGTGCTTATCCATTTCTATATTATTAACCCTATAGGCAACCCCCATACATACCTATTCATTATAGGGTTAAACAATATATTATTACTCTTAATAGATGCGTGACATGAATCATGGAAACATAGGTAAAGAAGAAAAACATTGTGCATTATGTAGACCATAGAACCATATAACATAGAAAACACCTAATGACTAAGAAATAAAATGAAAAATATGTTGCATAATTGACCAAGCACAAAGCAAACATTTTAGACATTGTAAGCATGTCAAGCACAATAAAAACACATAAGAAAATGAAGGCACACCAAATACAAAGTATGCATAGAAAATAATAAACTTGTGCAAAACACACTTACGACACACTAAGAACTAAAGACACATCAAACATGGTGTAGATTAAGTAGATTGAAATTCATTAATTGCACTTATTATTTATAGAAATGACCAATAGGATATGATGCTTAGCTTGTTTTTGTTTTTTTAATCTACGTTAGTGTATAATTAGTATAAATGCCTTAAAATGGATCTATGGTTTCTCAAATGAGAATAATGAATGTCATAACTTCTTAAATTCATCTAGTAATTCTTAGATGCTTATAGTAATTGAATATGCTTATTTCCTATTGGAACTATCCTATGTGTTTTTTCTGTTCTTTTTTTCCACAGAGCATTTTATCTTGTCAAGATGTATCTTGTGAAAATTTTAAAGATTTGGTCATGTGCATAGATTAAGGGCAGATGGAAAAAATGGGTGATAAAAAATTGGACATTAATGGAAAATTATTTCATGTCTTACAAAGGGTGATCACCCTTTTAAAAAAGGTGCATATCCTTTGAGATAATAAATAACGTACACCCTTTATAATGCATAGTATATACACCCTTTAATATCTCAAAGGGAATGTACCTTTTGTACTACAAAGGGCATACACCCTTTATAAGACCATACATTTTAAATAAAACACAACACTGTGTTTTCATTTTATTGTATTTTTTGTGATTGGAAGACATTAAATAATTCAAATCAAATCTATTTCATTCTTTTCCTCAAAAAATATTCTCTGGGAATCTCCACCAAGCATCCATGCTTGCATCATGGTCCCATGTATGCCACTTTATTTCTTAAGGCATGCTTAGGGTTTGTAATGACATTTTTTTATAATAATCACAAGACAAGGGACATTTAAATTAAAATTAAAATTATCTTGTGAAATCCTTTAAATACCTAATATGAATGTTTATTCTCATAATTTTATATTATTGATTTGATGGGGCCATTTCCGTAAAAAAAACCCCAACAAAAATGTGATGAAAACCCTAACAATTTTACTTTGTAGAAGCATAATTATAGCAATGATGTAATTCAAAACATAAACATTTAGAAATTATCACTAATATTTTTCATGACTCTTAAAAAAACAATGCACATAATTCACTTGTCACTTCCCAAGTCAATGTAATGCTACATCAAATGGAGGTGTTGAAATATTATTACTCTAAGAAGTTGTCATATGAGGATTTTAAAAATAAAAAGATGAAAAAATAAGAGTTATTTGTTTTGTTTCATATGTTTGGGAACACCAATGAGTGGAAAATACATAAGCATTGATTGGTGTATTCATGAAAAAGTAAAAAAAAATTCTATGATTGGTGGTGGATGGTGTTTGATGAGCCTTCATGTAATAACAATGTATTTCCAATATATTTTTTGAGAAATATTTATTGTGAGTTTGTTCTCCATGAAATCCAAAATTATTTTGCTATGAGGGCATCTCAAGGTAGGGGAGGCAGTCCTCATTTGATAGACTCAGTGCCAAGTTGGATGAAAACCTTCCACAGATAATTAAAAAGTCAATAACACATACTACCATCTCTAGAATCCTAGATCATAGTAAACAAATGGACACCCATGCTGTAGTTTTAAGTATCACATAGGTCATGATTGACCATGGGATATATAAACTCATTACTATAGGGGATACAGGTGGTGGCACACCTAGTAGTGTCCTCTTACTATTGGTGCTTCACATGGTGGCATAACTAGTAACCACAAATAGTGTCCTCCTACTATTTTTTTTGTGTCAAAGATATTATGGAGGAGGATACCATATGGGGATACTTTGTGAGGGGATTACTCCATGAGATCTTTAATAAGGCACTAATGTCATATGACCCTGCTACATTAAATGATCTTATGATACTATCTACCCCAGCTCAGGTGAGTTGGTTCAAACTAGTAAGAGAAGTTATGAGGCAAGTACAAATGAATAAGGATGAAAAATACCCACCAATATGGGTGGGCATGGGAGAGGCATAGCCATGGTAGGCTTCAGCTTAGGAGAGAGGCACACATATGGATACCATGACCTATCTAGCATAAGTACAAGCCTAGGTGGCCAACTTATAGGGGTAGGTGATAGGTTTTAGATCTCAGACAACCTATTTACAACATACTATTTATAGGTGACTATCTAAGGCATCTATTATTATCATGGTTAGTCCATGAGATAGATAGGATAGAGCCCAGCCTTAGAGCTAGAGCGATGTATATTTTTGTAATTTACATCAAAAGCACATGATATATATAGATATCTCATTTTTATAGTTGTATTGTTGATATTATGTGTTTATATTATGTTTTTGGTTATGGATGCATGAATATATTTATTTATATCACATGTATTAACATAAGGTACACATATAATATTTTGAGTATATATCAATAAAATATCAAGAAAGTTGTATGTATATATTTAAGAAATTAGCAAAGGCATAAATAATGAAGACTAGCAAATCATCATTTTTTTAAAATAAAATATATTTAAAAATATTTATTTTGAAGGAAGTGATTTGGCATATAGGAAATATTTAGTACAAAATAAGAAAGAATTTATAAAAATATAATGAATAGTGATTAAACTAAAAGGGAACAAAATTCCTAAAGGCTGAGTTTCTCTAGAATAACATTTTGATAAACATGACATGTTTATTGAAAATAATATGCAAAAATACTCTCAATTAACCTGACTATGAGAATTAACGAGTTCATATGCCAATTAGGAGCAAATTTGCCTCGTTTACTCCGTTCCATATTGGTCACATGTTGGTTCTCTTTGAGGACGAGGTCTCCGATATTGAAATCTCATTCTCTCAGAGTTTTGTTATAGGCGCGCTTGATGCGATTTTGATAGACATGGAGAGATTGAGGGCAGCAAGACGACGTTCGTCGAGTAACTCAAGTTGAGCTAATAGTATATTTAACTATCCTATGTGTTTTTTCTGTTCTTTTTTTCCATAGAGCATTTTTTCTTGTCAAGATGTATCTTGTGAAAATTTTAAAGATTTGGTCATGTGCATAGATTAAGGGCAGATGGAAAAAATGGGGGATAAAAAATTGGACATTAATGGAAAATTATTTCATGTCTTACAAAGGGTGATCACCCTTTTAAAAAAGGTGCATATCCTTTGAGATAATAAATAACGTACACCCTTTATAATGCAGAGTATATACACCCTTTAATTTCTCAAAGGGAATGTACCTTTTGCACTACAAAGGGCATACACCCTTTATAAGACCATACATTTTAAATAAAACACAACATTGTGTTTTCATTTTATTGTATTTTTTGTGATTGGAAGACATTAAATAATTCAAATCAAATCTATTTCATTCTTTTCCTCAAAAAATATTCTCTGGGAATCTCCACCAAGCATCCATGCTTGCATCATGGTCCCATGTATGCCACTTTATTTCTTAAGGCATGCTTAGGGTTTGTAATGACATTTTTTTATGATAATCACAAGACAAGGGACATTTAAATTAAAATTAAAATTATCTTGTGAAATCCTTTAAATACCTAATATGAATGTTTATTCTCATAATTTTATATTATTGATTTGATGGGGCCATTTCTGTAAAAAAAACCCTAACAAAAATGTGATGAAAACCCTAACAATTTTACTTTGTAGAAGCATAATTATAGCAATGATGTAATTCAAAACATAAACATTTAGAAATTATCACTAATATTTTTCATGACTCTTAAAAAAACAATGCACATAATTCACTTGTCACTTCCCAAGTCAATGTAATGCTACATCAAATGGAGGTGTTGAAATATTATTACTCTAAGAAGTTGTCATATGAGGATTTTAAAAATAAAAAGATGAAAAAATAAGAGTTATGTGTTTTGTTTCATATGTTTGGGAACACCAATGAGTGGAAAATACATAAGCATTGATTGGTGTATTCATGAAAAAGTAAAAAAAACTTCTATGATTGGTGGTGGATGGTGTTTGATGAGCCTTCACGTAATAACAATGTAGTTCCAATATATTTTTTGAGAAATATTTATTGTGAGTTTGTGCTCCATGAAATCCAAAATTATTTTGTTATGAGGGCATCTCAAGGTAGGGGAGGCAGTCCTCATTTGATAGACTCAGTGCCAAGTTGGATGAAAACCTTCCACAAATAATTAAAAAGTCAATAACACATACTACCATCTCTAGAATCCTAGATCATAGTAAACAAATGGACACCCATGATGTAGTTTTAAGTATCACATAGGTCATGATTGACCATGGGATACATAAACTCATTACTATAGGGGATACAGGTGGTGGCACACCTAGTAGTGTCCTCCTACTATTGGTGCTTCACATGGTGGCATAACTAGTAACCACCCTATAATTCATGTTGTTTTTGCACATCATGTGAGAGGAACTATAATAGACCATATATTAAAGTTATACATAAAAATATTACACATGTTTTTATAAGACACTACACAACAACATATGCCATTTGTAGTTGTTTCATCACCTTAGGACACCAAATAGTTAGATATATAAGATTTACCTACTTCAACATACACATTCACTTAGTAATTAATTATAAAAAAATTATGTATCTAAAGGATTATTAAATTTATCTTAATATTTTTACTTAATTTATTCATATTTTACTTCTTTAGTTATTGATTTGATCATCGATTCTATGGGAACCCCATTTAGATTGGATTATGTTGTTGAGGTTGCCATTAGTACTCCAATCAATACCTTACACTAAGGTTGTGAAAGTATTCTCAAGTTTATATATTATTTTAATATTTTGTATAGGGTGAATACACAAATTTGGGGGACAAAAAATATGACAAATGGAAAACATAAACTTTCATTTGCAAAGGGCATACACCCTTTAAAAAAAACTAAAACCTAAATTTACTTGGCATGGTGCCAAGGCAAAAGGGCATAAACCCTTTGTGGCTTAAAAATGGCATATTCCCTTTTCAAAACTTTATTTTTATTCCCAAATTACAAATCCATGATTCATTCTATTTTCTCTTGCTTGGATCTCTCGTGTTTTGCAAGGGAAAGAAGAGGGCATGTGTGCTTTAACTTGTCTTGCATCCTAGAAACCTTTTTGCAAATTTTGATCATAGTCTCAGGTAAAAATTTTATTAAATTTTTATTTCAAGGTTTGAATTTATATAAATATGTTTATGGTATTCAAATTAGATTTGAAACACTCACATTGCCTGAAGAAAATGTTTATTTTTATAAATCTAGATACAAAATTTGATGGACCCCTTGCCTGAAGAAAATGTTGAACAAAACCATGATAAAAAACCTTAACATTTTGAATTCAAAGAAGAAGAATCTCAATCATATGAACAAATAATTCAAAATGTTAACAATTATAGATTTTTATCAGTAGTTTGTGTGACTCTTCAAGTCATAGTGCACACAATTCACTTGCCAATACACTGGAAGCTATTTTCAATGAAGTGGGAAATGCCACTTCTCAACTTAATGTAATGTTGCATCAAAGAGAGGAGTTCAAAGATATTATTCTATTAAATTTTCATATGAGTACATTAAAAAAAAGATAACAAAAGAAGAAGTGTGTGTTTGTTTCTTAAGCCTTGAACCAATTGACTACCACCAATTAGTTGTAAACACATTAGTATTGATTGGTGTGTTTATGTGGAAATTAAAAATAAATTTTTTAATAGGTGGTGGATGGTGTGTCTGATGAGCCTCCATGAAATAATAATGAGGTTCCATTATATTTTTTGAGAAAACTTTATTGTGAGTTTGTTCTATAATAAATCTTAAATTTTGTTGACATGAAGACCTCCCAAGGTAGGGGAGGTGGGTCCTCATTTGATAGGCCTTGTGCTAGGTGGTACAAAAACTACTAAATACAAGTTTAAATAATTATAAGGACAATAACATAGATTTCTATCCCTAAAATATTGAATCATATTACACATATAGACACCTTTGAGGAAGTTACTAGTCTCACATAGGTTATGATTGACCATAGGATGCATACAATGAGGAGTTATATACATGCTACAAGTGGTGGCACATATAGTAGTTTCATTCCTACTATTAGTGCTAGTGTGCCTCCTACTAGTAGTGGCATAGCTAGCAATCATCCTAAAGTTGAAGTTGTTTTACATTGATGCACATCATGTGGGAGGAAGTGTACTTGACTTCTTATTTAGGTTAGACATACATAGGTTACACCTTTGGAGACTAGACATACATTTTTAAAACACACTAGTACCCAAAAATATATTCCATTTACAATTACTTTAACATCTCTAGACAATAGTACAAAACATTATAATCCATCTACAGTTTCTTCAGTACCTTAGGAGACTAGCATGTTAGAATATTTTCCATTTGTAGTTGCTTCATTACCTTATGAAACTAGCATGCCATAGTATACATCATTTGTAGTTGCTTCAACACCTCTTGACACTAGCATGTCAGAGTATATGCCACATGTATTTGCTTCACCACTTCCCATCAACACACAACCAATTATGTAGGGCTTATTTGCTTCATCATATATATTTAACACACAATTTTAATTAAATACAATTTGTTTATGTATGTAAAGGAATATTAATTTTATCTTTTAGTATATGTTTAATTAATTGACCAATATGACTTATTTCATTTTTTGCTCTTATATATGATCATGATTATCTTATGTTACAATAGCTAGCTTAGATAATGTTGTTGAGGGTGTAATTAGAACTATAGTACCCTACACTCAGGTTGGGAAAGCTAAAAATTACAAAAAATGCTATATATTGTTTAAATATTTCATATGCACCATAATTTTAGTACAATTCATTTTTATACCTTTCTATCCCTCTCTCACTCTATCTTTATGTATAAAAGGAATAAAATTAATTCCAACTTATATTAAATTAGGTCTAGTTTTATTTGATACATAATTGACTTATTTAATTTGTTGGTTTTATAGATGATGAAAGATGCTATGGACACCCCACATGGATTAGAACAAAGTTTTAATGATGTTGCAATTTCATCCCAAGATCCAGTATCTTCCCAAAAACACCTGATTCAGATACAGAGACTGGTGAGAACACATAGTAAAATTATTTTTTTAACTTCAAGTATTGATACTCTACATCATATTTATATTTATATGCACATTTATATCTAACCCTATATGTATATTCTATAGTATTTTCCACCACAAATATATTCATGGTCACTTGTCCTAAGACAATAATTTAGGTGGCATGTGGTGAGTCCAAAATCACCTTATTGTCAAGTTTTGTTCTTGACAACTCTATCATTTGCCATAGATCATTTTAATGCATTAAAATTTCTATTTTATATATTTTTCAAGTGCCATGGTGTTCTGAGGTTGCGCCAGAGACATTTGGTTCTTCACATGCTGAGAGGAGAGTTTCTCCCCATAATTAGTCATCGAATACCCCTATTTCTACATCAATGGTGATGAGGCCTAATTTATTTTGAAATAATGAGTAGAAAGGGAACTATTTGTTGTGTTAGGGGTATTTTTAGGTGAAATATATATTATATACTGATATAGACCACATTTTATTCTTATATGGCACATTTTTCATATGTATATTATGGTCTAGATTATATCCCAATATGGCCTATTTTTGATGTCATTATGGCATAATTTGGATACAAATACATACTATTTGACATATCTATGTGAATCATACATTGTTATAATTTGTGTATACATATTTACTTCTTATATGTCATTATTATTTGTCGAACATGTTTTTACATACATGTATCCTTCTTGAAAATATTCATAAATGAAGAAGTTTTCAAGCATGGTTGTGTGAATGTTCACATATAGTTAAAATGTTTACCTTTCATGAAATTGATGTATTGATGTTATAATGAGTACAATGAAGTAATTTTTTTGTGCATGTTTATGTTATGATTGTTGATCTATGTGATGGTTTCTTTGCATTATCTTAGATTTCATTAAAGAAAAAATAAAGAAAGAAATTATATTAATGTCCATAAATGACCATAAGTAAGCAAATGGGACTGAAGGAAATACCCATTAGAAATATAAATTTATTGGAAGAGAGAACCAAATAAATAAATTAGAAAGATATTTTGCTTTTTAATATCATTGGAATAACTTTTGATTATGTAATTTACTATTCATACAAATTAATAGATCATGTACTAATCATAACAAGTTCAATAAATATAATACTCATCATGCTGATATATCACTTAAACATGAAGATTAAGCATTCACTCAAGGTGCAAGAAATATCACATTGTCCCTTATTATAAGAAAGACAAATGAAGATCATTCTTAAGTATTAACTCTAAAAGCAAATTATAGCATTCAACAATATTCAAATCATGACACACATAATTAACAAGGCATATCAACTCATAAGATAATCTTAGATTCAACACAATTTTATAGATCTTGTGTATTCATAACATGTGCATATAAAGATTACACTTTGCATTATAATAACCTTCATTAATAAATAATAACTGACTATCATTTTCCTTTCTTGAGAGCTCTATCTTATAAATTTCAATTAACAACATATATAACCATCTATCCCTAAATCTCAACTATGAAAATATCCCCCCAAAAGGGGGGAGGCAAAGGCAGAGTTTGGGTTTATATAAATATCTATCCACTTCCCTTGCCTTATAACATTTTTGTAGTTGGATACCTTATAAAATACTTTATAATATTTCCTTTATATATCAATGTGCACCTAAAAGAATATCTCTCATAATAATCAATTATATCTTATGAATCACCACTTTCTAGTATTTCATGGAGCTCCTCTTTTTAATTGCTTGTGCATGAGTCAAGATGAGAGACCTTGTCATGAGCATAAACTTATTATGTATAAGTACCATATGTTATGTGTGTGATCCTTCTATCTAGTACCATAGTAAAAGACCAAGGATTGTATCTTAGTGTTCAAAACCTTGGGGTTATCACTCCACTATAATACATTATATTTGTCATTAAATAGGATTAGGATAGATACATTCCCAATTGTTTCTCCTTCACATGTAGTCAAAACTTATATGACATTGTTGAAACTCATTCAAAAAATTATCGCATCATTCAAACACTATGATTATATTGGTCTTCATTTTTGAAGCAACGTCAATGATAACTTGAAGGATCTATAATTTCTTTTGATTATATTCATATTTCTTGGTAATGTGAAATAAAGAAACTAATCCAAATAGCAATGAGGGCCAAACAAAATCCTAAGAGCATGTGCTAATGAAGATTGGAGATAAATATCATTGGATGTATCTATCTATGCTTCAAGTGGAGGAATCACATATTTTAAATCACTCTATCTATGTATATATTTTTATTCGATCTCTTTCCCTCTCTAAGATAAATTGGAATTATCTTAGCATGCTTTCCTATAGTTCAAAATCTCTCCTATACTAACTTGATTATTTCTCTAAATAACTTGGGTGTGTATTGTAAGAGAAACCATTGATAAGTCATCTAAGCACCCACAAAATTATTCCAAGCCACTTGAGAGGAGAGAGACATGGTGGAGAATTTTTTACGTCCAAATGTCTCTTAAGGGACCAAAAGTTGGTTAGTGGGTAGCATATATTTTGACTCACTAGCCCAGTTGATGAACCATCTATGTAGATGCATTTATATGGGTGTATAAATGCTATAATGGCCTCCATCCACTCTCTATTAGGCCCTAAGGTCAAAATTTGTAGGTATTTAGATGAATCCCTAAAGATAAGCTTCTCATCCTTGAGTGATACAAATAGAGCAAACTTCAGGCACATGTTATAGGAGAACCATGAGGGAAAGAGATGAGTCACAAGTGCTTATAATTACATGGGAAAATAATATGAGTACCCCCAAAGTATTCTCTCCCCCTTGGGATGAGCAAGACATAGTAATGCATTTTCTTTCGTAGCCAAATGCCTCTTAAGGAACCAAACATTGGTTAGTGGGTAGTGTATCTTGGCACTCATTATCCTAATCAACAAACCATATATGCAAACATGTTTGGATGGGCATATAAATGTTGTAATGGCCTCCATAAATTCTTGATCGGGCCCTGGGATTAAAATTTATTAGCAATTAGATGCATCCCTAAAGAGAAGCTTCTCATTCTTGAGTGGGAAAATAGAGAGAACTTCATGCGTGTATTGTAGGAGAATCATGAGGAGTCGAGATGATCCTTTAGTGCCTAAAACTCCATGGGTGAGTCCTATAATCACCCATATAGGATTCCATTTCACTTGAGATGAGTGAGATGTGATGATTCATTTTCTCTCACATTTAAATGTCTCTTAAGGGACCAAAAGTTGGTTAATAGGTAGCATATATTTTGACTCGGTAGCCCAATCAATGAACCATCTATGTGGATGCATCTGGATGGGTATATAAAGATGGAATGGCCTCCATATTCTCTCCATTAGACCCTAGGGTCAAAATTTATGAGTGGCATGATGACTTCTTAAAGATAAGCTTATTGTCCTTGTTAGTAGAGGTTCCTAGAAAACCCATCAGAACATGTTAATAGGGGATAGTTATGCACATAGTACTATAAAAATATATGCAAGGAAATTTCACATAACATTTATATTATTGAAATCATGGTTTGAAACATAATTATCATTATTTACATAAATTATTAACTTAAACAACAAGCATTTTCATAATAAATGGATTATAATAACACAAAACATATCATAGGTAAGGAACACAAGGAAACATAAAGGAAAACCATTTATAAATTTGTATGTTGATTTTAATAATTTATAACCCTTTTTCAATACAAATGAGAAATTTTTGTATAGGTTTTTTAAGAATTTATTGCTTTACATTCTAGTGGTTTTTTATAGTCCAAAAGAAGACTCTTCACATTCTGAAGACTATTGATTTTCAAAGAGAGCCGCATACAAACAAAAATAATATACTAAGTACAAAATGGTTTGAAATGCAAAATTTCATATAATTATACACTATGATATTTTAGCCTTGTTCTATAACCAACACTTTCTCAGATTTATATCTTTATCTAATCCTGAGATAAAGTTGTAGGAACTGCACTACATACTAGATTTGGTGGAATTGCATGTCGTAAAATATTGGATTGAAATCATTGTTTGAAATTATTACTCAAGGATATTTATACCAGATTTCACCTATTGTGTATTACTTAACCAACCTTTTAGTTTTTAAACTAATTAGAATACCAATATACCACCCTTGTGGGTTTTAATAAACTGACATAACTAGGTAGGCTACCTTTTATAGGTTTTCAACAAACATGGCCCTGCTCCTAATGTTTTAATGCCTTAGGTTTACCATATGCCTCTACCTTATCCTTTTTATCTTTCTCATGAGCCTACTTATTTAACTATTTTTATTGTCTTTTTAGATCTTCCTTTGATTTATTTGCTTCTACCTTAGTGGCTTCCTCAACTCAAGTCTTCTTTTATTACACCGTTTGTGCCTCTTGGCTGGCCCATTCTACATCTTTCTTTACAAATTCTCATTTTTCATGTTGTTTCTATTTTTTTTATTCTTGTGTTTTTTTTTGCATTAATTGGTGGGATTTTACTTTCTCCTTTTTCTTGTGCATACCAAATTCTTCCTCTTTCTTCTTTTTTTATTCTTCCTTCTACTTCCTATGTTCCTCATCCTTAATATCTTTACAGTTGGCCTCTTCCTCTGCCTTCCTCTTCTCTTCTTTGCGAGCCTTATTTGTAGCTATCTTCCTTGCCTATTTTTCCTTGGCTTGTGCTTATACAACATGTGTTTAGGTTGCAATGTCTCTATTTGGACAACTATTTAGGATCATATGGGTCCAGGCCTATGATTTTTACTTATTCCTATGAAGGAGAAGATGATGGAGATGACTCCACCACCAAGTGATTTATTGTAAAGGAATTTGTCTTAGGAGGTGGCACTAGTTTTTTCTTAAGCCTCTTGTAGGCATGAGTAATTTCTTGTTTTTATGATGTTAGAGATAGAGCTTGTTATGACTGATCTTCCTTGACAATAAGAGGATAAAAAAGAGACCATGCATTCCCTTATTCACACTAACAATATCAGCAACATATGTATCCTTTATTTTTACACCAAAGGTTGTAGTATAATTTATTCATGTGATGATATTTTTTGCACTTCTAAAGATATTGTGCCTAGATCTAAATGTTGTGGGAAGGTTATTTGTGTTGTCCAACACATTGTACCTAGGTCTGATTGAAATAATTTAAGTTTTTGACACTTGTGATTTACTTCTTATCTCATGGTATCAACCATTATGGAAGGGGGATGTGTGGTAATGTCAACCCATAGTTATTACCTTACTTCATTTTATACTTGCCAAGTGCACATTGCCTTATAGAAGAAAAATTAATTTTCTTTTTCTAGATCATAGAATTTATTTCCTATGTCTATGAGCATAGATTGTTTCACTTCCTGATCTTCAATACCTAGCTCTACTAGATCACATTCCATTGTAATTTTTGGGACATGTTTATTTTATATACATTATTTAGTGTAACACATCCTCTTATTTGATGAATGTTTTGAGACTCTACATGATGGTTCTTTTATTTTATCCACATTAGTCTATGATGGAGTTATTTTTGTTTGAGATAGTGCCATGTATCTGCTTATTGGGGTCTTATAGTATACTAAAAAAATGGCCATTGCACCCATGGAGGCATGGATCGCAATGGTGACACTCAATGGGCAACTCAATATTTTTATCATATTAATTTTTCTTGCATATCAAGCATAATTATGAATAAATAAAAATACATGATATGTGCCTTTGGAAGCTCATGAACTCTAATTTGAATGCCATCATATATTTTTATCACCACAACATGTTATCAAAGGTATTACATTACATTCATGGGGATATAAGGGTGCAAAGAAATCATTTGAAAAATTTCCAACCACCAAGCATTTAAATTTCCCATCTACACATAATATTTCCCTATCTTAGTCTAAACAATATTTGAGAACTTTGTTGTAGGCTATAAATCTACGTCAGGATTGATTGGTTTTTTAGGAAACTTGAGTGAAGTATAGAAGAAGTATCAAGAATTGGTACTGAAAGGTGTGTGATATGTAATTGACAACCTTCTCAATATTTGTAATGAGTTCTAAGGCCAAAAATTTCAGCCAATTGAAGTCCTCATTAAACCTTAGCATCTAGTAGGCGATGTCAATGAAACCTTTGGTAGCTTGTTTGGGTTTTTTAGTGTTTTTCCAAAACCTCTTTATGATGAATTCTACTAAAATTGACACTGTAAATTTTTTTACATCCCGATAGTAATCCCCTATATCCCTTTTTTGTAGTTATGCCTCGCATCTAAGTGAATCAATGGTGCCTTTGTCTTATAGGGCACCAAATATTTTCCTCTTGTACGAAATAATGTTGATCAGGCCATTATGGTTGGATTGATGTATATTATCACAAATTATGATAAATTGAATACACCATCATTGCATCTATTGATAAGGGTGAAAATGATTTCATCCAATTGCCTAAAGGTTAGTAATTTAATCAATCTCTTTGTGTCAGAACCTCACAATAGATGTTGAAGTGTTAGGGATTATAGTTATGCTTCCTTTGCTTGATCAGGGATGAATATATTGGATTCAACATCATCAAT
Source organism: Torreya grandis (assembly GCA_037957365.1). Classification (NCBI taxonomy): domain Eukaryota; kingdom Viridiplantae; phylum Streptophyta; class Pinopsida; order Cupressales; family Taxaceae; genus Torreya; species Torreya grandis. The sequence continues at coordinate 1,535,558 of JARHVA010000326.1, read as the reverse complement.
GAAATTAAATAGGTTGGGATAATGATATCTATTTTGTCTTAGGGAAAGATCAATTCTCATATCATCTTTCTGTGCATCTAAGAGTGGGAAAATTAGCTAAGATCTATCCATGGAATCAGATGTGATATTTAATGAATACTAGTTACTTATAAAATTAGTAGCAATGAAATTTATAGGAATAATAAAATGAATTCAACTTGAAATGTAGAGTTATTTTTCACAAAGGTGTGTAAAGGAATAGTGTTTTGCATGTCCTTTTATGTATAAATTTTCCATCTTGATTTTGCATGATAATTTTATTTGAATATGCTAATTTGTCACATTGTTATACCTTTGAACTTGAAAGTATTTAATCATTGGGTGATATGACATTATTTATCTATCAACTAAATGTACTATTTTAGCTGACATGAGTCATTAATGTGATGCACCATATCTTCACTACTAAAGTTCCATTATTAGTCATCAACTGAATTTGACATTTGATTTGCTTTTGGAAAAAGTGCAATATTTTAGGTGTATCATCATTAACAACTTTTGAATGACCATTATATGTCTTGTATTTGTACTTTGTGTATTATTTACTTATTCCTAGACTTAGTTGATGACATCCCTGCATGTATACTTGTATGATGTGTTATTTATGTGTTGACTTGCTCATTTTGTTGCTCTCTACAACTTATAACTTTTTACTCTAGCTCTACTAACATGAGACATAGAGATCTCACTGTAATGCTATAATACAAACCTATAAACAAAATAATAAGTAATTGCATTAAATAAAAACCCTAAACTGTATGGTGCTACTCAATACCCACTCATGTGATTTCTGTGAGATCAAATTGAGATTACTAGCAGTAAGGATTAAACTTGAAGTGATTTACCCACCTAGGAAGAATGGTTCCCTATAGATGCCTCAATATAATAATTCCTTACTGTGATAGTTCATTCATAATGTAAGGTCCTTTCCATCTAATATGCAACTTACCTAGAAATGATTTAAATCTACTATTATATAATAATGCTTCCTATTCTGGTTAAACTTATTTGGTTCATAGGTTAGGATCACACCATCCTTTCTAACTATACATATTGATCTATTGTGTCCATTTATATATACATATGTTTCTTCCATCTAGGTTACGTCTATCAATCATGCCTTTAGAGAGTCCTAGTCTCCTATTCGCACGATCATTTCAATTCATATACTAGGAATTATATATTTCATGGGCATTACTACTTCAAGTTCATAGATTAACTAAAATTGGGTGAATATTTTTGCATGTTTATGGTTTGTAGTGTATGCCCATAATATAGTAAGAATCTTATCCTAGTAATAATCCCTTTGGATTTTGTGTAGCTTTGTGAGCATCTTGCCAAGAACTTTATTCGATGCTTTCATTTATCCATCTGTTTTTAAGTGGGTTGTCATGTTTTTATGGTGCAAGATCATAAACTCCTATATGAGAGTATTTATAATATTATCGAGAAAATATTTTCCTTTATCACTAACCAACTTGGTCAGACACCTAAATCTAGTTATAATCTTTTCATAGAGAGACTTTTTTATGTTTTTAGCACTATAACTTGGTGTCATAGCAACTTCAACCCATTTAGGAAAATAATCTATCCTAGTGATGTATCTAACATGACTAGATTTTTTGGGTGGATTTATTGGTCCCACAAAATAAATACCCCATTATTCAAATGGTTGATAGGATAACATAGGATTTGGTGGCATCTCATCCTTATGGTTTGGTTTTCCCATTCTCTGATAGACATCAAAACATTTAGCTACCTCATGTGCATCCTAAAATAAGGCAAGCCACCATAGACCACTTTGTATAGTCTTTCTTGCAATGGATTCTACTATAAAGTAATTGCCTATGACTCCTTGATGTGTTTCTTAAAGTAAGTGTGATCGTTCATGTTCTAGAGTTACTCTACATAGTAATTCATACTTGCCCATTTTATACAAAAATACATTTATTATTTTGAAATAAATAACTCAAGTGATCAATTGATTCTTGTATCTTTATATATAGTGTACAATAAATATTTTTTACTCCATGAAATTTGTTATGTATTATAAAATTTTAAGAATTATAGAGACTCAGAAAAGATTTGCATCTAGTGATTCATCTTTAAGTTCCTTCAATTCTTCTCCGTTAAGTATCCATCTTAAATGGTCTAGTCCTACATTTTCCTCCCATGATTCACATTTATTCTGAGTTATAACTCTTGAAAGAGTATTAACCATCAAGATATATTGCCTCCCAACATGGGTTTATTTAGCATGTATCTCAAAGCCTAGTGATCTGTGAAGAATTTGAATGGCATTGATATAAGTTAGTGATGAAAATTATATAGTGCAAACACCATTATAAGAGCTTCCCTTTATGTAGTCATATAATTATTTTTAGCGGCTAAGAGTTTTCAACTTACAAATTGAATAAGATGATCTAATCTTTCATCTCATGGTTGTGTGAGAATATATCCTATTACAGTTCTTGAATCATCCACATGAATGTGGAAATGTTTAATCCAATAATGAAATACCAAATGGGTGTTGTTATCAATCTTTTCTTGAGATCTAAAAATATTGGTTGACACTTTTTGGTCCATTTAAACCTAATATATTTTCACAATAATATTTCCATAGTGTTAGATATATTTGTATATCATTTTATGAATTTTATGTAGTAACATCTATGCCCTGAAAAATATCACACTCTGTTGAACTTGTAGGAGGTGGCATGCCCACAATTACTATGATTTTGGTTTGGTTCACCAAAATCGTATCATTGTATACTATGTACCCCAACATAACACCAAAAGGTGTGAAAAATAAACACTTATTTAGGTTTAGTTAAATGCGTAGGGCTCAACATCATTCCAACATGTCACAACTTAGATAAGTGTTCATTGAACAAAGAAAAATTGGCCCAATCATCTACGTAGACTTCAAGAAAATTATGGATGAAATATTTGAAATAAGTGACCATAGCTCTAGAGAACATAGTTGGAGAATTATTAAATCTAAAGAGCATTACTTTGTATACAAATGATCTCCATTCTATTTTAAATGTTGTTTTGGCTTGATCCTTTGATATGATTGGAATTTGATGATAACCACTAAAACTATCCATAAAGTAATATAATTCATACCTTGATACTAATTATAAAACTTTATCTATGAATGAAAGTGGGAATGGGTCATTGAAACATGTGTCATCTAGTACACAATAATCCCTACACACTCTAATTTCCCTAGACTACTTAGGTTGAACCACCATAGGGATAATGTACTCTACCTTTTCCATGGATATATAATGCCTACATCTTACACTAATCCAGTTCAGTTTTTACTTTCATATTTATGTTGGGATTTGAATTATATGGTTGCTTCTTCATATGCCTCACACATTATTTTAGCTCTATGTGCATTTATCCAAATGAAGGATCCATACCCTTTAATTCTACAACATTTATTAGGAATACATCCTGATAATCTCACAAAAGTTGAAATGCTTTTGAAAGCTTATTCTGTGTCTAATAGTCTCCAAAAGTCACAAGCTTGGTTTCAGACTATGTTCCAATATTCTTAATAAATTTCTTTAATGGCTCCTGATATATTTTATTATATCCACTTGGAATTGAATCTCAAAATCTTATTTGCCCTTCCTATTCTTAAATATTTAGGTTTCATAGTTTTTCATCTTTAGTTTGTTCTATTATGTTGGCTTCAGGTATCTCTAATTATCATTTAGGTTTAAATAAGCCCTTAAAATCTAAGTCTTCATCACTATCACTAGACTCTATTAGTTCTGCATCATCAATGATCCTATTGCAAGGTTTGATAAAAAAGTTATTTCTTATGGTTGTTGGCCTTGTAATTTTGGATATCTACATTCAAATATCTAGTTGCTTCTTGCTATGAAGATGAGTATGACACAATACTTAAATATTATTCTTGCCCATAACATAAAAATATTTTCAAAATCTTCATAACATTGTGCACAAGAGGATTTTCATCCTCCAAAACAAAAGTTTGAATTACATATTGTTGTACTCAAGGCTAATTATTTATCTCCCATATTTGTTTTGGTACATATACCATGTTGTTATAAGTGCTATCAGAGAATAAATTAATACATGCACCTACTATTTTGTTTAACAACTTGTGAAAACCATAGATCTACACAGTTATGAACATGTATTATAGATAATGTCCTTATAAAAAGAGCCATTATTCCCTGATATTAGGTGGTATTTGGAAGTGAGCATATAGTATTTTGTAAGCCTTCTATCATTATAGCTATTTTATTCAATGAACTTCCCACCAAGTCACAATAGTTCCCTTTAATGCATAGTTCAATGCACTCACGCTCTAATATATGTTGGGAAAATGATGTTCCAATCTAATGATAAACTAATTCAAATATTCAAGTTCAAAATATTAAGGTAGTTGGCATTCAGTGGTGAAAACCATTCATAGTAAATGCACCTCATGATCTCAACTTGTATGCAATCAAAAATTCATCATGTCTATAAATCAATCCTCGCTTGGAGAAGATAGAGCATACCTACACTTTTAATTGGGAATACATTTATTAAATGTAGCCATGACCAATATGGGGATCTACTAAACCTGATTAGGGGATCACTTATCACAATACACCATGATAGGAAGGGTTCCAAAGCCTAAAGTCTAACATAATCATGTAAGAACCCTAAAAGTCTCCTAGGTTTAATGTTCAATCTATTCTAATAAATAAGAAAGTAAATCTAATCTAGTGCACACCAAATCTTGTGGCACAAAGTGGGGGTTTGAAATAAAATAAGATAAACTAAACATGCATATAATACATATAATCACATCAATGTATATGAAATCCTAATTCATGGGAAGAGAAGCACAACTGCATTAGCTATCTACTCTTACAAATGAGAAATAAAGTTAGGAATACTTACTTTTGAAGACAAACCCATCAAGTCTCAATCTCTCCCTTGGACAAGGTGCTTTGCAAGAGATTATTGTGGTATGTAAGGATAACAAAGACAAATCAAATCTAGGATAGACAACCTATCTATGCATCCAAAAGACTTCTCCACAAGATAATATCCATATCTCCAAAGAAAGTATGGAACCCTAAGCTTTATTCCTCAAGTAGAATGGTTAATAAGTAGATGTTCATTCACACTTATTCTTCTTCACTTCTCTTCTTACAAATAGTTGGGAATGAACTTGTATATATAGGTAGATCTTTCTCTAAATCCTTTTGAATATGTCAGCTATATAGGGTTAACCCAATTGACCCTCTATGTTTTTAGGAGGTAGATCACTAGGTCCTAAACTAGGTCAACTGAAGGGATAAAAAAAATCTCAAGTGAAAAATATACCTAAATAGTATAGGGTCAACCTTGTCAACCATGTACATTAATCCAGGTTGAAAACTATATAGGGTCAACCTAATTGACCTAGTACAATCAACTAGTAAAAGGGGGTCAAGGAAATAAAAATAAAGATAAAGCATGATAAATGACTGGAATGGGTACAATAGAGAAGAATAAGCTTAGGGTAAATGGTTTTAAGAGATAATTGTGTAGATGGAAAGTGGTAAAAGGGACAAGTAAGAAGCACTAATGGTATGCCCACCCCTTTCTCGATGCACCCCTTAAGGCATGCACTTAGAGAGATTGAGACTTGATGGGTTCCTGCAAGATATAAAGTGTTAGTAATCAATAAAAGCTAAAAATATTATGTGTATATATATGCCCCACTTGAAGCTCATCATGTGTCACATAAGTGCAACACAAGATGGTGCTTTGAGAAAGAACATGATAACACACAACATTGATGATATGTAAAGTGCAATAAGAAATAAATAAGATAAATGAAAGGATATAATTGAAGTCCAATGTGGAGAACACTAGGCAAACCTATAGAAATTAGTGCAAAAAATATCCAAAAATCAAAATTTTGGGAAGATAGGTATATAGTAAAGTAAAATGAGTCAAGGCAAAGATATGAGGGTATTAGGAAAAATTAGTAAATTGGGATTGTTAAGGCAAGTCTAGAATATTTAAGGAAAATGAATGATAAAAGGATGGAAAATGATTGGAAAATGAATGACAAATGATTGGAAAACATAGTAAATCATGTTGGAAAACATGTAAAACATAAAAGGCAAAATAAAATGTAGAACATACTAAATCATGTTGGGAAGCATGTAAAACATGAATGTCAAAAAGGAATATAGAACATACTAAATCACATTGAAAGGCATGTAAAACATGAATGACAAAAAGGAATATAGAACATACTAAATCATGTTGAGAAGCATGTAAAACACAAATGAGAAATGAAATAACCATGCAAGAAAACTTGAATAAAGATATGTATGAAAGGGAAAAGTAAGCTCAGTAAGATAGGCAAAAATAAAAACATGAAAGACTGAAAATGAAATGTAATTAAAGATGTGAAACAAATAGGAAGAAGGCATACACAAAGAAAAACATGTAATAATGGCAAATGTCATATATAAGATAAGTGAAGTCTGCAAAAAAAATCAAACAAGAACATGATGGAGAAATAAAAATTAGAAATATGCTATAGGATGAAAAACTCACACTTGGTGCTTGTTCAAAAATATAATGTAGTAAAACACAACCACCTAATGACATGACTAGTATGACAATGAGATGGTGTAGTAAGTAAATGGTGTAAGGGTGTAATCCATAGTGACTACCACATGTTGGTTTTCTCTAAGGATAGATAAAAATGAAACAAAGTAATTGTAGCATGTTTTTAAGAGGTGAAGAAGAAGGAATAATAGAAGAGGGAAAATAGATTTAGAATCATAATTTGCTTATAAAGGGGGGAAATTAAATGGGTGGAGGGGAGAATAAATAAAAAACCAAGGTAGAGGAACTCTTTATTGAAGTAAAGACACTCAAATTAGGTTTGTCATATTAAGACGACTTTCAACCTTAAGGACTTTAAAGAACTTCTCTTAGCCACACAAGTCTTAGATCAACAAATGCAGTGCATAGACCATTCCATGAAGGATATATGCATGAAAAGTAAAATGGACCTACCTCCCCACAACGTGTTCCCCATTCCTTGGGACCCCTTATAGAGTTGTCAGTTTACTGTGAAGATTAGGTACTTACATGATAAAGTAGGAACACCATAGAGTTTGTTAAATTTTCCTATTCTAATCTATTGGCCTAGCACACCCCAATGGATCTCAGCTCTATGTGAGGCCAACTATGGAGTTTGAGATTCGATTAGAGATAAGAGATGTGCTTGGAATCATATCTTTTAGTGTGATTTTACTTTTGTGATTTGTAAGTTGCCTTTTATATATTGTTACCTTTTATTTCAAATGATTTGGATTTTAACTTTCTTGATGGATTTTTCTACTCCTCCTCCATACAAATTTGAAAAAACAAACATGGGTGCTAAAGATGAATTTCATTTGAAAATTCGAGACAAGGTTGATAAGATAAATAACTTTAGAGAGCATGGGGTCTAAGAGTCTCATAAATCTAGGTGAAATAAAAGTGCTATCTTAACTTTGACCTTGTTTTATCTAATGTGGAGTGAAAAAAAGAGAAAATCAAGAGGAGTGACACATGGAAAAATTTGAATTACTTCAAATCACAAAAAATGTGACAAAAGGTGAAAAAGGGATACAATGACATAAAAGTGTGAATTCTTATCATAAGAATGAGGGAATTGGAGGAAAACATGCTAACATAGATTGTTGTGAAATTCTATTTATCAAAAGAAGCAAAAAGCTAAAGTTGAGAACAAGGATCAAGAACTTGTAACCATTATAAAATACATTCTAGATAAAAGAATGACAAGATGGTAATTTTGTGAGGAGGTCCAGGTCATATCCATGGTTTTATACTAAAAAATCACAAAAGAGAAACCCATGGGGGTGAATGCTAAATAAGGAAAAAAATAATCGTAAAGCTACTACTGTAAAGAATAACATAAAAAGATAAAATAAATATATGAGGACAAAAATAAAAGTAAATTACAAATGTAATGTGTAATAAAACCAAAGAACATAAAGAAAAACAATAATGCTAGTAAAATAAAAGTAAAGGAAGAAAGTGCAGAATATAAAGAAATATGAGAAAAAAATAACAAGATCTATTCTAACATCTGTATCAAAGATGAGTATGTGAAACACAAGTCTATAAGTCTCGGAAGGTTTCTTGAAGTTGAATTTGATTGGTATTATGCATTGTAGAATTAGAATAGGAATCATAAGATGCCCCAATGGGTAAGTGGAAATAGGGATGGGCATCGTAAGATGCCCCAAATTTTTAAGGGACATGTGGATGGGCATCACAAGATGCCCCAACATGTGAGTTGGAGTGAGGCAACATGAAACTATTAGAATGATTTGCATTGGGTTGGTAGGTGCCTTAGAGAATAGGCAAATGTGTTAGTTTGTTAGATTTTAAGGATGTTGAATGTGACATATGATGTGTAGGAGAGATATGAATAGGCAAAAGAGGGCCATGTATGATATGTATTAGAGTACGACTTTGAACTAGGTACTCTTTGGTTTCATGTGACTTAAGAGGTTGAGATTAAATGGATGCAACAATATGTTTAAATTTGTTCATGTTAGCTATCCTTTCCTTATTGGTGTAGGAAGGAGGATCAACTATGGTTTAAACAACATTATAATATGAGGTTTGTTCATTAAGTAGTTCATGTTGATGTGATTGAGATTATTGAGATTGACTTTGAGAATCTTGAAGATAGCCTTGATAACATTATTTTGTGAGATTACCAAGATTGAAATGTGGACCAAGGAAGGAAAGAAAAAGAAAATAGTGAAGATCATGACAAGAATCATGAGAATGACCTATAATAGCATGCCACTAAAAACATTTATCAAGTTTGTACCATTTTTGAGGATGTTTGGAAGGATCCAAGGTCATGGGTATAGAGGGTGGCAATTTCTACTTAAGTTTTTCTAGACTCAAGGGTGGGTGGGTTGGGTTAAAGTTGGTTGAATTGGATGTTCCATTTTGAGGTTGGGGAGGCTTATGTGAATCAATATTATGAGAAAATGATTGAAAGGGTGCTTTAGTAGTTGTTTGAGGTGGATCAAGTTGAGTCATAATAAATTCTTGCCTTTTTTCTTGGTCTAAAGCTTCTTCTAAAGTTTTAGGAGAAAAGATTCAAACTTTGTTTTGAAGGGGAGGTTTAAGAGCAGTGACAAATAGTTTTAAAGAGTATCATCATTAATGTTATGGTCCACTTTATGAGAAAGTTACTTCCATCATTTGATGAAAGTATTTTTAGGTTCATTAGGAAGTTATTTGGCATTGATAAAATGGCTAAGGTGATTTTCAAGAAGGTCATCATGTTTAAATTCCTTCACTAGAGCATTGACTAAATCCTCTAGTTATGAGATGGAATGTCTAGGAATTTGGTTGTACCATTCAAGTGCATCACCAACAAAGGTTTTGACTAAGATCTTGATGGTAGAAAAGGTGTTAGTTTGGACCCATTCCTTATAGACATTACCAAAAGAGCTAAGAAATATAGTAGAGTCCTTAGTCCCATTATATGTGATGGTTGGAGAAATGTTTCCAACATCTATAGATGTAATGAATTGGGATAAAGGTTTATTATTAAGATGTTGAAGCATTTTGTTATTAATTTGAGGTTGAGGGATGATATTACCATTGGCATCTCTAAGAGGAGGAGGGACAAAATTTTGATTTGGTTTAGACATGATGAATTAAGGTGGTTGACTAGTCATGTGTAATAAATGTTGTTGCATGTTCATCATTTGAGATTGATTTTTTATTTGCATGATGTTCATTTATTGTATGAATTGTGCAATAATTTGAGTTGTATTAATAGGTGGATTTGAAGGTGGGGCATTAGTGTTTATAAGAAGGGCATTAGTGTTGATAGGAGGAGGATTATTTGGTGGAAAATTCCCAACATTAGTGGTAGTTGTCTTAAGTGTGGTAAAAGAAGGAAGCTTGGTAAAACCACCATTATTATGAGGAGTGTAAATAGTATTATCATCAAGGTTTTTGAATAATTGGGAACCATCTATATTATCAATTTGAGTGGTTTCAACCATGTTAATTTGGTAATTGATTAGACTTGGTGCTCTTGTTATGGGCGTAACAAGAGGATTATGAACATTGGTTGTAAGAGTATGAGTGTTGATATGAGAGGGATTAGTTGGTGGAATATTCTAAAAATTGGTATTGGGAAGAGGATTAGGATGAATTACTTCAACTACATTACATTTTTTAGTGAATGGTTATGGTTTAGAAGAAGAAGGAAGAAATTGGATAGTTTCATCTGAAGTAATGAAATAAGTGAGGTTATTATCCAAATCCTTAATTATGCAATGTTTTTGACTAAAATAAGGTTGAACAGATGTCATCATGATGAGATAAGACTAGATAACCACATAAAAAAGAGGTACACAAAATAATAAAGAGATATAAAGTGATAAAAATAGTACAGAGTCGACTAGGTCAACCTAGCACAAAAAATAGGGCCTACAAATGTTACAAGGTCAACTAGGTCAACCTAGTACTATGAATAGGGGTTAGAAAAAGAGTGAACAAGGTCTAAAAATCATACAGGGTCGACTAGGTCAATCCAATATAGTGAACAGAGGCTAGAAAAAGAGGTACAGGGTCGATTGGGTTGACCCAGTATAACAAATAAGGAAAATTAAGAAGCTTATAATAGATTGTGAACTGAAACAAGATGACTTTTGCAAGCAATTTGAAAAGAAATAATTGAAGGGAAAAAAATAATAAATTGGATTAATGTTGTCTAGTCCAATTGAGGCACATAACATAAAACCTTGTACCAATGTTGGTTAATGCAGGTTTTTGAAATACAAAATACAGTTGAGCAAGGAACAAGTAATCAACTTGGAAAGTAAAGAGCTAACTGATTGGTCAACCTAAATGTTAATTATAATATTAAGATATGATTTTGTGATGGGAAGTTGGATGTAAGTAAGTAACTAGAATGGTAATCTAAGGATGGGTTTAGGTAGTTTGGGTTGAAAGGGGATGTAGTGGAAATGATATAGGCTTGGTATTGGGGCCTACCCCCTCACTTCACACACCACAATGATAAGGGTGTTAGGTTCTTAGCTATAATATACCATTTAACATGATTTATAATTGACCAAAACATCAAGTCAGCTTCCCCCTTGGTGATGAAATCTAAGTAGGTTGGTTTTGGGTAGACAAATGTTAAAATTCTTGTTTAGATTTTATGATTTGGCCATGTGTGCATAAAATAGAAAATAGTGAAACTAGTCGATTAATTAAAAAACCACCTAATTAACCTATGTGACCTATTCTAAGCATGACAACAATAAGAAAATAATGTGTGAATTAATTACTAACATATAAGGTTAATTCTAACTTTGAAACAAGGTACAATTTTGATTAGTCAACAATGTATGCATAGAATATAGAACAGGGTCAACAAGGTTGATCCTATACTATGAAAGCAAGTTCTAAAAATGAATAGGGTTAGTAGAGTTGACCTAGTTATCTAGAAAGCACATATAACATAGAACTAGGTTAGTAGGGTTGATTTATTTGACTGTGTAAGGGCAGTTTTGAAGACTATAAACTATGAAAGGAAAGACTATAAAGAAAGAGATAGATAGATAAAAAGGAACCTTGGTGGATCAAAGATGTAGAGAATGAAGATTGTTGTTCAAAAACCTTTATATGTGCTTGCAAATCCTAATAACTAGGTTTATTGGGTTGATTAAGCTTTACAAAAACTTGTTACTGAATGCTTAAAATGTATAGGGTCGACTGGGTCGATCTAGTACGTTGAACCTAATGTATAAAAAAGTAAAGGGTTGACTGGGTCAACCTAGTAGTCTAGACTAGATGTATGGAAGTCTGAAAACTTGTATTGAGTTGATCCAATAGCTTGTACCTAAGATCTTACACATAAAAGTTAGATACTAGGTTGATAGAGTTGATCCAATATGACAAATATATGATAAAAATAATGAAAGAAATGAAATAAGGTGAACAAATCTTGAAAGGGTTAGTTCACATTAGGTTCACTAGAATGTATGCAATAAAAAATGCATCATGTTTATAAATCAATCTTGGCTCAAAGAATATAGAACACACCTACACTTTCGATTGAGAATACATTTGTTAAGTGGGGGCATGACTAATATGGGGACCACTAGACCCGATTAGGGGATAACTTATCAGAATACACCAAGCTAGGAAGGTTCCAAAGCCTACAATCTAAGACAATCATGTAAAAACCCTAAAAGAGTTATAGATTTAATGTCTAATCTATTCTAATAAACAAGAAAGTAAATCTAATCTAGTGCACACCAAAGCTTATGGCACAAAGTGGGAGTTAGAAACAAAAAAAACTAAACTAAACATGCATATAATACATTTACTCACATCAATGTATACAAAATCCTAATGCATGAGAAGAGAAACATAAATACATTATTTATCTACTCTTACAAATGATAAATAAAGTTAGGAATACTTACCTTTGAAGACATACCCATCGAGCCTCAATCTCTCCCTTGGCCAAGGTCATTTTCAAGATATTATTATGGTATGTAAGGATAACAAAGACAAATCAACTCTAAGCTACACAACCTATCTATGCATCCAAAATACTTCTCCATAAGACAAGATCCATATCTCTAAAGAAAGTATGGACCCTAAGATTTATTCCTCAAGTAGAATGGTCAATAAGTAGATGTTCATTTGCACTTAGTCTTCTTCACTTCTCTTCTTACAAATAGATGGAAATGAACTTGTATATATAGGTGGATCTTTCTATAAATTATTTTAAATATGTTAGCTGTATAGGGTCAACCCAATCGACCCTGTATGTTTTTGGGAGGTAAATCACTAAGTCCTGAGCTAGGTCAGTCGAAGGGCTAAAAAAACTCTCATGTGAAAAATATCCCTAAATAGTATAGTGTCAACTTTGTCGACCCTGTACATTACTCAAAGGTTCAAAACTATATAACATTGACCTGATCAACTTAGTACAATCAACTAGTGAAAGGGTGTCAAGGCAAGAAAAAGGAGGATAAAGCATGATAAATGATTGGAATGGGTACAATAGAGAAGAATAAAACTTAGGGTAAATGGTTTTAGGAGACAAGTGTGTAGATGGCAAGTGGAAAAAGGGACAAAAATATTATGAATCACCAATGGTCTGCCCACCCCTTTCCCGATGTACCTGTTAAGGCATGCACTCAAAGAGATTAAGACTCAACAAGTTCCCGCAAAATACAAAGTGTTAGTAATCAATAAAAGATAAAAATATTATGTGTATACATATCTCACCCAGTTAAACATGAGAATATCAAAATTGATAATAATAAAAGATGTTGTTTCCTAGGGTAAAAGGTTTTCTGTAAACACCCAATTATGGCCACAACTGGCTTCTAATTAGACTTCAAATTGATTTCTACCAACCATTGCAAATTAAGCCTAGAAATTATTGAATGTCCCAATTTTGGTTGCACATCATTCATAAATGCTCAAAATCATGTTGAGTCATCCCTATTTGGTTTATTAGGTCATACATAAAAATAACCTATCATGGATTCATCCTCAGTCACCTTGTAACCTATTAACTAGCAATTCAGTCTATAGACCCATTAAGCAGGGCACTTGATCAAATATTAAAAGAGCTAAAATGTTAATCAAAATGAATCATATAATTAAATAAGATTAAATTATTAGTTTAATTATCCATTTGAAATCAATGAATATATAAAAATATTCCGAAAATCAAAATATCAAGCCTTTTCATCATTGCCTTTATGAGTTGTCTAGCTCTTCTAAAATATATCAAAACATCTAATTTCAGAGCCATGCCTAGTAATGAAAATCATAACTATACGACAAATTTTACCTCAAATAGAGTTAGCCTCAACTCACCTAGGGTTAGTTTGAAACCATTTCATGTTTAAACTCAACCTTAACTCACCTTGGGTGAGGGTTAACTTTTGGAGGCTATAAATACAAGGCCATACCTATTGATATCTAAGTTATCTTGGCATAATGTTATAATGCTCAAATAGATGCAAATAAATATTTCAATTAATGTTACCATGCTAAATTCATAAGCCAATCAACCAAGCCAAGGTGCCAAGGAAAGGTGAAACAAACGAATCTCCATTGATGAAGTTTTCTTGATACACAAATTGAGCAAGCCACTTCAACAAGCCATTTGGAGCTTCAAGGAAGGTAAAAAAAATGTTTTATTTTGTGATATAATTGTGTTTTCATATACATGCTTGTTACGTATGCTCTCCCTAGTGTCTAGGCTAGAGGTTTTAGGATTTTAGTGTGATATTTTGATTTGTTTTATTGGACTGACACAATACTAACCTCCCCTCTACATATTCCTTGTTTACATGATGGCATGCTTGGTGGGACCAAACACCCCAAAAACATGAATAGAGTTTCTTGAGAGCTTTTTTGAGCCAATAACACTGCATTAGAGAATTTAATTTCATGATTTATTTCTAACTTTTCCATGTTTTTGCTTTTGACTGCATGTTCATAAGTTTGTGATTGTGTAACTACAAATTCAACATAGAAAACCACAAAATCATCGATCAAATATGTGAATTTATCTAAAAAATAAAAAAATCACTTTGGTTTAGCCTCAGCCCTATGAAACTATGAAATCAGGCACATAAATGGCAAAACTATTGAGAGAAACTACAAAATCATCCTACAAAAAAAATCACTTTTCATTATTTAGTTAACTACAAAATTGTTATAGATTAGCAAATTTTTTATTTTTAGTAGCAAAATTATTATTTTCAGTAGTAAAATCATTTTTAAGGGGAGTGAAATTGAATTTTTAGGTTATGAATTCATTCTCCTTAGCAGTAAAATCATTTTTGTTAGTATCAGACTCATTCCTATGTATTATGTATTTTGTTGTTGGTTTCACAAAATTGTAAAATTATAATCTGAAGTGCAAAATTGTTTACCTGAGTAGTGAAATCATCAAATAGAGTTGTGAAATCATTTAGAACTTATGAAATTGCTTAATGTGAGTTTTCAAGCATTCTATTTTGACTATGTTTTTATGATAGAATAATTTTGCAGTTAACAGTTTACTGCTTAACTATGAAATCATTCTAGAGAGGTGATTTTGTGCTTTGTTGAGCTAATTTACAAGGGTATCACTTTTGTCAAGCAACATGTAAAACAACTAACATATTTTTTAGGATCCAAAGGCCAAGAAAAGACATTTTCAAACACTCAGTTGCAAGACTCACATTTAAATTTGGTGTTTTAAAATCTTTTTACTTGAGTTATTTGTCATTTTGTTTAAGTTTCCAACACATCACCAAGGGGATAAAATTTATAACATACTTCATTTGGTGATATAAAAGTGAACTCATACTTTAGTTAAATACTTATAAGAGTTTTTTCATTTTTATATTTTTTGATTAAGTATTTTTTAAGCAAGATGAGTGTCACGTGTAAGCTCTCCCCCTATCCCCTTTAGGGAACTTGGGTGATAAAAAATGCTCACTCTTTATGTTTGTTTCTTTGGTCCAAAATCATGGAAGGAAAGTCACTAAGGCCCTCCCAAAAATATACATGATTTGGGTGACCACAAAATGACCCTAAAGTCATCCCATTTTCTTTATTTCATGTATTTTGGCTTGTGGGTAGGATTTCATCACCTCCCCATGAGTTCTCTACGGAAGTGTTGACCTCAGAATTCATCTTTTGACATCATTTAAACCCCACTCAATGATGGGTATATAAATTAAGGGTGATCCACTAGGACACTTGATTTAGAATTTAAACAAGCTTTATTAGTGGTACTCAACCTCAGATCGTAGGGGTAACTCAAACATCACACTACACTAAGTAATTGATGGATGTAGTGGTTGTGAAAAGGACAAGACCTTTTCACAAAAAGTTGATTAATGGAGATCTACATTATGTGATGTACTCTAGTGTTAGCCACATATATGGGACCATTTATAAATGATCAAAGATTGATAATTTAGACAACCCCACTTTCAATAGACATACTGTTGATGTATGGTGAGTAACCTGAAGTTTCATGTCACCATATGAACTCTTGAGAGAAGAGGGGCCCTAAAAACCCTACTTTTCATGAGATTTTAATTATTGGATTAACAACTTAAAATCCTCTCAAGAATAAGTATATAAACAAAATTTGATGGTACAATACAACCTTGGTAGTTTTAGGATTTAGGCCATTACACTTAGGTGTTTTTGTCATTTTGTCCTCTTTACTTACATGATCTCATGTCAAAACTATTTGTCTATCATAACACATCTAAAATGAGTTGTGTTTTCACATCACTCCTTTATTTGGAGAGGCATTATGCCATCCATTTGGCATCACACATTTTCCTTAGTTATTTTGTCAAACTTGTGTGTGTGTGTGTGTCACTTACTTAAACGAGGTGTCATTACACTGCCCATTTTAGTCCAAGTCTTGAGCCTTAGAAGTTTTTAAAACAAACCATTTTTTCATATCTTTAGAGCATGATATCATCATTATGCTACTCTAGTTCTTTAAAATATTTTTTTCCTTGTGTCCAATTGCAAAACCAAAGCCATGTGTGCCTTATTGGTCTATGCCTAGTATCATCAGGTCATTCATTTTTATCTACCTTATTATCTATTTTGAGGAACCTAGCCTTATAAATTGAACTTGTAATTGGTATTGATAAGTTTAGATTCAAACATTAATTTATTTATGCCTATGCCTCAGGTAATTTTTTTGTAAACATTTATCTATCACTTTTGGGTTGTGCAACTTAGGCTAATTCCTTACTCAATTTAAAGACTATTTTTGTGCCTAGATTTGGGGAAGTGGTCTATTTTTCATGTGGGTTCAATGTCTTTTTCTAAATGATCAAGTTTATGTTTAAAATCTGAATTCCTAGTTTGTGTCAAAGTGTTTCAATTTTGTTAGATTAATTATCTTGCCATTTTAGACCTAGTTTGTTTTAAGTCTAGTTATTGTGCCTTGTTCCCAAAAGACCTAGAAAATTTCCCTTTTATTTTTTTTTAAGTCTAGCTCTTTTGTCTTGTTTCCAAGAGTCCTAGCATCTTTTCTATTTATTCTTAGACCTAGTTATTTTGAGCCTAGCTTTTATGCCTTGTTCCCAAAAGACCAACAACCTTTTTGGTCTTTAGACCTGGTTCAACATTATTTGAGACACTTTTATTTAAGTTTGGCATTATGTTATATTCATACACTTGAACACTTGTGTAATATATTTGATGTTAGACATTTGATGTTAGACTATTTTAACCCAAGTTTAGCATTGCCCATTTTGGAAAAGTAGCTCCGTTTCTTAGACCAAGTTCAAACCATTTATCTTTTAGACCTTGTTTTTTAAGAGTTTTTATAACTCTAGGCCTATCTTATCAAAATATTAGTCATTGATTCGGATATGTCTCATTACACTCATAGTGGATCCATGTACAATCTAGGTTATGATAACATAGTCATAAATGATGACTTTGTTCAAGACCCCTATGGTGATGATGTAGTTTGTGAGATGGATCCTTATCCTCCTTACACTACTCAATCTAGGGTACAAAGTCAAGATCTATCATCCCATTATTTGGTTAACATGCCTCCATATTTGGAGTAAGACTAAGATCAAACTACATAATACCTTACTAGCATACCATCAGTTATTGAACAAGTTCAACAACAATTATATTATGTTACTATGCCATCGACATATGATCCTTATTTTTTTTATTGTCACTTGCTTGAAAACAAGGATGAGGTTTTAGTTAGAGCCGCAGAGGTAGGGGATAAGTCTCCAACATACTTCCCTCGTGAAAATTTGCCTAGTCTAGCTAGAGTGCCTCTCAACATACCTTATAACTAAATCATTGAATATGCCTCTACTAGTGATCCTCAAGCACTCATTCCAATATATTATCAATACCCAAATATGATTGTAAAAGTAAAGTGCCTCATAGAGGACCACTTTATACAAATGCAATAGGCATATCAAACCTATTTAAATCCCACCCTTAATTTTAATAACATGGCCATGATAAACACTCCACTCATAGAGTTATCTCCTTCAACAAGAGTATTAATTAAGTTGATAGGTCAAGATAATTTTTTTATATACCCATTTACACAAAGTACTTATTGAATAAGTGACTACTAATTCTACACAAAATACTATGCCAAACATAGTGGATAACACATAAGTGTCTTCCAATCCAGGCCAAAGTAGTTTAACTACACCAACAAATAGTCTACATAAATAAATGCATTTAGTTAATACCATGAGTTGTTCACAACAATAGGGAGAAGGAACTCATACATCCCAACTAAAACAAGTTACCTCTAATTCTCAACTAGTTGCTTGTTCAATCACCCAATCACATGGATTAAATAATAAAGCACCAACTAGTGTTTTACCTCAACAAAAAGTAATGAATGTTATTCCACCTCAACAAGTGATGACTAACAATCCACAACAATAAGAAAATTCTAGTATAGTACCATAGTAGAGGTAGAACATTCCACCGCCTCAATAGGAGGTAACAAATGTTCCACCTTGACAAGTAGTGACAAATGTACCTCTACAATCACATATCAACATGCATTTATAATAAAAAATGTTATATAATCAATAACATATGTCCATTGGTCAAAGAAAAATGTTGAACATCTAATAAGCATATAATTCACAATAGGTGTTCACACAACCAAGAGGTAGTGTTATACCATAAGTATTAATTAAGAAATAATTGCCTTTGGTCAACATGTAATGTAAATCCAAAGATAAGGCATTGGTCCATAATAAGTTCCCCTTATTCAGCCAAGTTTGACTAGTTGACAATAATTCCCTACTCAACCTCAGTAGGCACAATACTTTACCTAGAGCCATATCCTTCCATCTCAGCCATAATTCCCTCAAAATCAAGGCTATATATCAAATTAAACTAGAATATCTCACTGTAATGTGTGAAATTTCAACAACTGCATCCCAATACATGGATGCATATTCCTTGTTAATTCCCTAATAAAACCAAAATTTCACAACAAACCATTCCTCCATTATACCCTAGTCAAGGTAATCCACCTTTGACCTCCCAGCCTACACCTTAGCCAAATATTCCATCTAGTTTCTTGGCACAAGAACTACAATAAATGAAGGATGAATTTTTGCCATTTAAGTAGGGAATAAAACCAAGAAATTTAAGTTAGATGATGTGTGTTCATATCCATTCAACATGGAGTATCTACATATACCATTTCATCTAGGCTATGAACCACTAAAATTTGATAAATATAAGGGTAAAGGAGACCCTAAGGCCCATTTGATAAAGTTTTTTATCACTTTTAATCAATGGCTTACAATAAAATTTTATTTACTCCTTTTATTTCTTAAAATTCTAATAGGATAGGCTTTAGAGTGGTTGCTAAAATTGCCAAAAAAATCTGTATCTAATTTTGATGACCTCTCAGATAAACTTATGCAGTATTTCTCTTATAGTCTCAAACCTAAGATTTCATTGGTAGATTTGACTCAGACGAAATACAAGGTTAGTGAACATTTTTCAAGCTATAAATAGAGATGGAGGGTAGTTACTAGTCACTTCACCCATAGCTCACCAGACAAATAATTGGTCACTGTGTTTACTAAAAATTTACATAGTGAGATATCCTATCATTTGGAGCTTCAGTGTGCACATAAATTCAAATAGATCATAGACAAAGGCTTACTAATTGAAAAATCCATTATTAAAAAAGGGATTATTAATTTAACCTCCTTGAACCAAAATTAGAACCCAAACCAAGGAATAGTTAAAAATTAAAACCAAAACCAAGTCCAAGCACAAGCGTCAACACCAACCCAGGCTAGTAACTATGAGAAATATAAGCAATTTAACCATAATAAGAATGTTTTTGGAAATGGAATAAATAAATTACATCATGTCCAAATGGTGTAAACATCATCTTTTTAACCCATGCCAAAAATTTAGCCTACTCCTCATCAACAACCCATTCAACAAGTGCATCCTTACAACAACCTAGACTAGCTCTAAAAATGCAACAACCACCACTTTTGAAAACCTTTCATCTAATAAGAAATGATCCTATATGTCAAGTGTTCAATTACCTTGGCGAGGATATAGAATAAATGTTTCACAAGCTTGCCATTGCTAATATGACTAGTTAGCTAATTTTAAAGCACTATCATGAGGGTATTCTTTATCTAGATTGCTACCGAGAGAATGAGTTTTGTGAATATCATCATGTTTATGGAAATAATTTGTGCCATTTTGTGTAGATCAAAAACCTCATCAAAAATATGTTGTAAAATGGGGAGATTACATTGGATAATAGAGAATCTACATCCAATAAGAACCTGGGTATCTACCAAAACCCTTTTCCACAACATAATAATAATAATAATAATAATAATAATAATAATAATAATAATAATAATAATAATCAAAAAAGACAAAAAAGGCCAAAACAACATCAATAATAGTATCCATGGCCACGAAAACAAAAAAAACCAATGTCAACTAAATGTGAGGAACTAAGGCCATAATGATTCCAATAACCAATAAACTTGCCACATAGTCACATGACTACACCAAAGTTGTAGGTCATATTGTGGGATGTCATATTTCCACCATCACTATCAATCCTAAACTAAAGGCTAATAGAATAGGACCATTGATAAATAATTCCAATCAAACCATCTATGCTAGTAATCCTTTCTTGACTTAAGACCACAAACAAACATAACAACCACTAGGGATTACTATTTTTGGACCTTATACTGATAACTCATCATTGCCCCATGACCACAACCAAGTGTACCAGTAATCGAGACATATCTTATTTGATCCCTCTCTATTATAATTTTCTATCAACAACAGTCTTGTATCTAATCTTTATTGTGAAATCATAACTTGGTGGTCAAAGATCACCATTCCACCATTCTAGGACCATAACCTCCTACCAACAAACCAATCCAATCCATTGTCCTCTCTAAGAACAAACCATATACCACTGCTAAGGAAAATACATTTGATATTGTGGAACAACTTCAAAATACAACCGCACAAATCTCCATTTTGGATTTGTTACCTATGTCTACTATCTAGAAAAATATACTAATAGAGTTCCTAAGCCAGTCCAAAATTTCCAATGACATAACCCTAGATAAATTCCAAGCTTTGGTTGGACATCTAGCCCTAGGCCAATAGTTGACATTCAACCAAAGTGATATGTCATCCCTTGGCCCTGTCCATAACAATCCCATATACATTAAAGTTATCATTGTGCAACATAAAGTCAAACATGTCCTTATAGATAATGGATTAGGCCTAAATATTATGTTTTTGAAGCTCATCAAACATATCAGATATACAATAGTCGATCTAAAACCAAAAATAATCATTATCAAGGCCTATGACAATGCATAATGGGAATCACAAGGCAACATAAGGTTGCCAATTATTGTTGGGCCCTTAACCCATGATACACTTTGCCATGTGTTAGACCTAGACATATCTTATAATTTTCTCTTGGGTTTACCTTAGATACATGAAATTTGTGTAATCCCATCAACATTACACCAATGTCTCAAGTTCTCTCACTTAGGCATGGAGGTCACCATTAATGGATATTTACATCCCTATAAACATTGTAAACATTTGGAAGCTTAGTATGAAAGCTACAACTACCACTTTGGCCTAGATTCAGTTCCTAAAAAAGACAAAGACAAATAAATACTTGTCAAATTTATAGAGGCCAATTGTATATACCAAGATAACCTTGACTCATCTTCACACATGCCTCTTTTTGAAATGTTTAATCATTTTACCAGCTCAGCCAATGACCTAGGAGAGTATTTGACTGATGACACATTTCACATTGCCAAGATTCCACAGAACCCCAAGTCTTATGGGAGACCTAAATCTAAGCCACCTTGTATGGAATGGAAAAAAAAGGTGAAGGGAAAACCTCATAGTCTAGCTCTTATCATTTTCACGCTGGCTACTAGCTGAGAAGAGGATCTACTTACTAATGATGAATCCTAGTTGTAAAATGATATATTGGTCGATTGTTACAAAAATGCCAAATACCCCATTCCTAATTGGATCATGGAAAATCAAGCATATGAAGGAGGAAGCCTCATAATAAATCAATAGGGTAATATGGATCTAATTTCTATAACTCAGTATAAAGGAACTTATGGTCTCATATTTAAATCACCTGGGGTAACCCCATATATCTTATTCATGTTTCAATGCCAATGTCTAGTGATGATGATGTTGGTAGTGAAGTAGAGTCTGATCATAACATTTACAAAGACCTTGCCAATACCAACCTATTTGACCCACATGCCATTTATACCAATACCCTAATTATCTGACATAATCCAGTTCTTCTATATCAGCCTTAACTTATAGCTTAGGACCAATAAGAATCCATAGTGCCTATATATGAGTTTGAGAATGATGAGGCCTTTTACAATTTTCTTGGCCTAAGAGAAAACTATTCCATTGGGAGACCACAAACAAGGGTTCTCCATCAAACTAGATCCTGCAACCTATTTTGGAGAATGGTTGAACACCCTTAGCCAAAAATAGATAAATAAAACATTGAGGTCCAAAATTGAAAACCTCTTTGAGGCACTTTTGGACCAGGGTAAAAGTAAGGAGAAAGGCCAGCATTTTTGGTGAAAACTTGTTTTAGGTACCATTATATATGGGTGTTCATCTTTAATCAAACATAGCTTAGAAAACTACTAACGATGAACTTACTTCTAGATCTAAGTTTAGTTCAATAAAACATCATGCCTTTGACTAAATTAACTAGAAATTTCAAATATATTTGTAACATGGCCATCCCTACCATTGGGAGATTATGATTCATATTCTTTAGGAGAACTTGAAGAACCAATTGAAATAGAGGAATTTTTGTTGTAGGCTAATTCAAGTCATTTCCAACTATTCTAGAAGATGGCTCAATTTTCCTTGTAGAAGATACTACAAAAGTCAACATCAGGACTCCAGAAAACTTGAAATGGATCAAATTAGGTGCATCCCTCATTGAGGAAGAACGTGAAATCTATACAACTATTTTGAAGTAATTTGTTGACATATTTATTTGGGATTATTCAGATATGTCAAGTTTATACCCCACCTTGGTTGTACACCACCTTGTTGTACTTACTAATGCCAAACCTATAAATCAAAAATTGTGTAAGGTGCATCCTCATATTATTGTACTAGTAAAAGAAGTGAGATGCATATGAATGATTGACTATTCGGAATGGATATTGAATGTTTTGTTAGTTATTAATAATCCAAAAGGAATAAAAATATGCACTAATTTTTGAGATATAAATAAGGCTTGCCCCAAGGATGACTTTCCTCTACCAAACAGTGACATGATAGTTGACTCCACAATAGGGTACAAAATGCTTTCACTTATGGATGGATTTCTAGAGTACAACAAGATCCAGATAACACCAAAAGACCAACATAAAACAACATTCACCACTTCTTGGGGAACATTTTATTATTAGGTTATGCCATTTGGTCTCAATAATGCCAGGGCCACATACCAAAGAACCATGACCATCATATTTTATGATATGATGCATGACATTGTTAAAGACTATGTTGATGACATATTAGGTAAATCAAAGACTTGTGTCAATCATCCTATCGTACTATGGATAATATTTGAGAGGCTTCATGAATACAAGCTCAAACTAAATCCTAAGAAGTGTATCTTTGGTGTAATTTTAGGAAAACTATTAGGCTTCATCATCTCTCACAAAGGCATTAAAGTTAATCCCACCAAAGTAAAATCCATTATTGAGATGCTGCCACATTCTAATTTGAAGCAATTTCAAAGTTTATAGGGAAAGATTCAATCTATCAGGGGATTCATCTTGCAATTAGTTCATAAATTCCATCCATTTACACACTTACTGAAAAAGGGTGTCATGTTTCATTGGGATGAAGAATGCCAAAAATCCTTTCAAAACCTAAAGGAATATCTTGCCAATCGACCTATTTTATTACCACCAATGCTAGGAAAGTCATTCCTACTATACCTATCATCCACAAATAAGTCCATGGGGGCACTTCTAGTTCAACATGATGATAATTGAAAAGAATATGTCATGTACTATGTAATCCATACACTAGTCATATATGAACATAACTATATGCCCAAAAAAAAAGCTTGTTTAGTTATATGGTCTTTGAAACCCAGAATTTGCAACATTACATGCTTAATAACAAGACCGTAGTTATTTCCAAAGTAGATATGCTCAAGTATATACTACCTAAGATAAATTTAGAAGGCCGTATAGCTAAATAGATAATGCTTCTGAGTGAGTTTGAGATAGAATACATCAACCATAAGGCTATAATGGGATAAGTACCTATAGATTAGCTTGTTGAATCTCCCCTTATAGATACCGAACCTATAAATTTTCAATTCACATATGAGTTAATTATGACCATCATTGAAACACCTCTTGAGGAGTAGGATTGGAAGCTATATTTTGATGGATCATTCGCATCACATGGATCAGGGGTAGGCCTATTGTTTATTACTTGATAAGGGGTATATTATCCCTAAATAATTTGGTATCAACTTTATTTGTACTAAAAATATGGTTAAACATGAAGCACTCATTTCAAGGCTTCATCAGGTAGTAAAATAGAATATTCAGCATCTCACAGTTTATGTTGATTCTCAGTTAATTTTCAATTAGGTTACATACCACTTTTAGACCAAAGATGATAAGTTGGTACCATACAAGTCCATGGTTGACACTCTCAAACAATATATTTCCAACATATAGTCTGAACATATACCTAGGGCTAGTAACAAGAAAAATGATGCCATGGCCACTATTGGTTCTTTGATCTATCACATCGATAAGGAAAAAATATCAAATCCTCATTGAAAATCTTCTGGCACCTGCTCATGAACCTTCAACCATTATGATGATCTATGATATTTTTGGTCCAAACTCTATATGGTATTCAAACCTTTTTAACTACCTTCATGACCATATCATGCCCCTAGACCTATCACGCAAACAACAAAAGGCCTTTACCCACCAAGCCTCACATTATACCTTATTGGGCCCAACCCTTTACCACCATAACTTTGATGTAACTTAATTTCATTGTTTAAATTTGGTAGGATCAACATTGGCATTACAAGAAGTTTATAAAGGAGTATGTGGATCCCACACAAGTGGGGCCATCCTAGCTAAAAATCTCCTATGTAGTGGTTACTATTGGGTAACTATTAATGCAAATACAACTACTTATGTCAAAATGTGTGATAAATGTCAAAGGCATGCCAATCTAATTCATGTCCTAACCAAAACACTAAAACCAATGCTTACACCATGGCCATTTGCAATATGGGGACTTGATCTCATTGAGAATATTAACCCTACCTCATTTGATGGCCATAAACACATCCTTACTGCTACCAAATATTTCACCAAGTGGGTTAAAGCTATACCTCTCACTTACGTGACTAGAAAATAGATTTCAAAGTTCATCTTTAATCATCTCATTTGTCATTATGGTATCCCATCTGACATTATATTTGATAATGACAGATCTTTAAGAATAAGGATGTAAAAACACTTTTTGATGAATACAATATCACCCAACATTTTTCTATCTATTACCCATAAGGCAATGGTCAGGATAAGGCATCCAATAAAACCATTGTAAACATATTTAAAAATATTTCTGATGATGTTGGATATGATTAGCACCTCCAAATATTTCATACCCTTTGGGCATATTGCACTAATTACTATACTCCAATAGAAGCAACTCTATATTCCCTAGTTTATGGCATTGAGGCCATCCTTCCCATTGAGGTTGAGTTACCTTATATATGTGGCATGCTAAAACATGTCCTAAATAATGAATATTATAGAGTAGTTTGCTTGTAAGAGCTAGAGTTACTTGATGAGAAATGCATGGCCGCTATCAACAGCCTTCAATCATACCAAAACATACTGCATGGACATTATAATTGATGAGTTAAACATACAGAGTTCAAGCTTAGGGATCTTGTTCTAAAATAAATCCAAAAGAACAAAATGATCAAGAAGAAAAAGAAAGGAAAGTTCAAACCCACTTGGATATGCCCCTATATCATTATTTTAAATTATGGCTTTGGAGCATACAGGCTCACTACACCAGACATGGATGAATTTGATGAGTCAATGAACATCATACACCTCAAATGTTATTTTTATTGAGAGACCTGATGTATTGGCTATGAGGCACATTTTTGTTATACTGTAATATTGTCATATACTTTGTACTATACTATATACCATTATACCATAACTTCCATTTTGACTATAGTTATTTTTACCCTCCCTTGCCAACCCTTTGACCTTGGTTCCATTCCATTGGTTCTTCAGGAACTTTCAACTAAGGGATTCAAATCAAGTTTCAACAATCGATTTAGTATTTTAGATAGAGGCCATATCTTGGACCAGGATGATAGTAGTTTGGTAGTTGTATCCTTCATTTCTTGTTTTGTTTCATTTTGAGTGTTCCTCATTAGTACTCCACTCCATACTACTAATTATAACCACCTTTGGGAAAATTAGTACCATTGACCTATGTCATTATTACCTAATTATAAATGCCTATGGGAAAATTAAGAACATCTCTATCATGCCTTAAAGTCCCACCTTCTCATTCCTATGCCATAATGTTTCATTTGTCTAATTTAAGAACTTGATGCTACCTAGTTAGTTTCTTCCACTTTCAGGTGGAACTACAGTGACTTGAGGTCCTAATGGGACTATGTAGGTAATGCTCAATTCATGTTAAGGTCCTCTCAATCACTCTTTTTCCATGCTCTCAATGTTTTATGAGCATTTTAAGTTTGAACGTTCTGATCATTTTACAAGCATTTTAAGTTTGAATGCTCTCACCATTTTATGAGTTGGATGGTTTAGTATATCATAATTCTTGATTGAGTTAGAAAAGTCTAAAAACATTTGTAAAAGATCTAACAACTCCTAAAAATCATGAAAATTGGCTTAGACTCTGCACACATGATATTAAAGCCCTCAAAATTTTTGGGAAGGGCAATCTTCTTTATTTAGTTTATTTTTAGACTACCATGGTATTTTTCCTCCCATTTCTAGGAGAAATACATCGGCTTAAGGTTCACACATACTATATAGGCATCACTTGGATACATGGGGTATCTTGGGTTAGCTCAGTCATACCTTCTTTTCTTTTTTGATCACTTATTTGCATTAAAGATCCTTATAACCCTCATTATTTAACAAGTAACCACTTATCCTTTATCTTCCCCATCCTTATTGACCTTAGCATTACACTCTCACCATTTTGCGAGTAACCATTTATCACGCACTCACCATCTCGTGAGATCATTCCCATTGTTCCTATACAAAACATTTATGGTTTTATTATCATCATTTTTATTTTTTCCCATGTCCTGAGAAAAATACATTTGGCCTAAAGTTTATGTTGAACCTTTCATCCATAAAACTATGTAGGTAGCATCCACTTGCCTAGTGCATTTAGAGTTAGCTTGACTACCCCTTCCTTTTCTTCTATTCCCCCCATTTTGTCTGTTTATGTCTTTGTCTCATGTATCCTAGGGGTGATGTCTATAGTCTTTTTCATTTCATTATTTCCTTATATCATAGGGGTAACCTTGTGTCATCTATTTTTTCTTTTGTTTGTGCTAACATTATGATTGACCATTATTTGTGTTTTTACAAGTTATTTTATGTTTTTTTGTTCACTTCTTGTTTCTTGGTGTTTTGTTTTTTGTTTATTAATGTTTTGTCTTCTTGTTTGTTTATTTTTTTGTCTATTTTTTTTCTTTCATTATTGTGCCTTGATTTATTATATCAGTGTTTATTGGGTGACTCCTTACATCTAATACTTAAGTCCATCTATATTCATACATCAACACTGTCATCATGGTTTTTATCATCGGTTCATTGTTTTTAATTATTTATTGGATCATGTGTTAGTATTTATTCATATTTAAACTAATTTATCTTGATGTTTTATATCATGATGACTACCATCATGTGCTACATCAAAAATCAGCTCAAGAAATCTTACAAACAATGAGGTTGTGATACTTCTCCTTGGTCACGTAAATTTTTTTTAATCTATTCAATCATTTCTCATAAACAAAGTAATAAAACACAAATGAATTTTGATCCTTGTTAGTTAGGACGTGCATCTCCATTCTAGTAGGTTTCCCAAATTTATCTTTCTCCTCTGTAATGGCTTACTCTTTCTCCATGAGTATAGATTCAGTATGTAATCAACCTTTTCTAATTTGCCATATTATCCTACCCATAATACCAATGATTATAATTGCCTTTGGGCAAATCATTGTGTTTCAATCCAAACTACTATACCAATGATCATAACCACCCTTAGGCACATCATTATGTTTCAAGATTAATGATTATAATTGCCATTGGGTAAATCATTATCTCCATCTACCCAACTAGGGCATGTTTTCACTTCGCTAATGATTATAACCACCTTCAGGAAAATCATTATTTGTATTATGATAATGATTATAACTGCCTTTGGGCAAATCATTATTTTCACTGTGCTAATGATTATAACTACCTTTGGGCAAATAACCGCCATTGAGTAAATCATTATCTCCATTTACCCAACTAGGACATGTTTTCACTTTGCTAATGATTATAACCACCTTTAGGAAAATCATTATTTTTATTATGATAATGATTATAACTGCCTTTGGGCAAATCATTATTTTCACTGTGCTAATGGTTATAACTGCCTTTGGGCAAATCATTATTTTCACTGTGCTAATGATTATAACTGCATTTGGGCAAATCATTATTTTCACTCTACTAATAATTATAACCACCTTTGGGAAAATCATTATCTTTTTACCTCATTTTGTCGATGATTATAACCATATTTGGAAAAATCATCCCTTTTTTTATCAGCTCAACTGGGGCACCCCACTATGCTACTAATTATTACCACCTTTGGGAAAATTAGTCTTTTCCATCCCACTTTACCTTTTGGTCCCATCATTTTCCTTATTTCGAGGGACTGATCACCGATCTTATTTATCAATTGCTCCCTCGAAGGGGCATCCGGGGCTTATACATTACTTGTTGGGGAATTAGGCATGTAGGACCTTTTCATTATTTGAGAAGATTTTGTTGTGCTTATAACTTGCAATGCCTTCCCAAATAAGGGTAAATTTTAGACACCCAATTCTTACCACAACTGGCTTTTGATAGAACTTCAAACTGATTTCTACCAACCATTGCAAATTAAGCCTAGAAATGACTAAATGTCTCAATTTTGGCTTTGCATTATTCATCAATGCTCATAATCATGTTGAGGCATCCCTATTTGGGGTACTAGCCCATATGCAATAATAATCTTTTATGGATTTATCCTTAGTCACCTTGTGACCTAACAACTAGTAGTTTAGCCTATTGACCCATTAAGTGGGGCACTTGATCAAATTTTAAAAGAGATAAAATGTTAATCAAAATGAAACATCTAATTAAATAGGATTAAATTCTTAGTTGAATTATCCATTTTTAATTAATGAATATATAAAAATGGAAATTTCAAAAATTAAAATATCAAGCCTTTTCATCATTGCCTTTATGAGTTGTCAAGTTCTTCCAAACTATCTTAAAATATCTAATTTGAGAGCCATGCCTAGTAATTAAAAATCATAATTATATGACAAATTTTAACTCAACTGGAGTTAGCCTCAACTCACCTAGGATTAGTTTGGACCCATTCCATGTTTAAATTCAACCTTAACTCACTTTGGGTGAGGGTTAACTTTTGGAGGCTATAAATACAAGGCCATACCTATTGA
The DNA here is from genome assembly GCA_037957365.1 of Torreya grandis. Lineage (NCBI taxonomy): Eukaryota > Viridiplantae > Streptophyta > Pinopsida > Cupressales > Taxaceae > Torreya > Torreya grandis. The sequence continues at coordinate 1,505,530 of JARHVA010000326.1, read as the reverse complement.
TATCTAAAATATCTTGGTGTAATTTCATAATGCTCAAATAGATGCAATTAAACCTTTCAAGTAGTGTTACCATGCCAAATTCATAAGCTAATCAACCAAGCCAATGTGCCAAGGAAATATGAAGCAAAATAAGCTCCATTGATGAAGATTTATTGATGCACAAACCAAGCAAGCCAAGCCATTTGGAGCTCCAAGGAAGGTAAAAAAATGTTTTATTTTGTGTTCTAGTTGTGTTTTCATAGTCATGCTTGTTACCTATGCTCTCCTTAGTGTCTAGGCTAGAGGTGTTTATGATTTTAGTGTGATATTTTGATTTGTTTTATTGGACTAACACAATATTAATCTCCCCTCTATGTATTCCTTGTTTACACCTTATATTGTAGGTTTTGTATAATCTATATCTGTCGCACCTACATTTTATAATAGATCTTCATCGGACCTTGTTGATGGTCCCAATTATGGCAAAGTGTAGTCTTCAATTTGAAACTATGAGACTGGTGATTTTGTTATTATAGGCATATACATAGGCTTTTAAATTGACTATTACTAATGTTGATGTTCCTATTTTTGATTAAATCATTGGTATTTTGTATCTCACAATGTTTCTTACTTGTGTTATATTCCCACCTTAAACCATTTGTTATCTCCATAAGCATAAGGTGAATCCAAATCCTTAGGTATAATATAGGGCTTGATCTCATTTTTATTCATGGGCATAATGATAATTTTATCCCCTTGGTGCACCTCCATCTAATTTCACATTATGTTAATGGTCAATTTGATTAACATAATCTAACTTCTTCCCAATCAGTACAGGGTAGTGTGTTTTATTAGTTTTCATAATGATTACTTCAAAATCTCCTTGTAGACTCAAGTTTGTAACTTTGATCTCCATATCTTTGAGATGACTAATAGGTTCTACCCTACCATAGTCTATGAGGCTTAGATTTACTAGACTATAGCTGAGTGTTGGTCATCCTCTAGGTTGAAAGGGCTAGCTCCATGTATTAGCTTTTTGTGCAATAAAACTGTTGAACTAGCTTGTATGAATGAAAAGAGTCAGAAGTTTGCATAAATGAAAAGCCTAGTCTAAAATGGTGATACACCAAGAATTAGTATCCACATGTATGCCCTATACTTATGCACAATACAATAGAATATAGTCTATACCTCAAGCTCTAGAATATTCCAACATAAGTATTTTCATGTAGAGACAAAATTAATGAGATCACATAAGGTAAGTAACTAGAAAGACAACTTGTATAGTCCAAAAAAGGGTTATATATATGTAAAATCTCATACAACTAGAATGCACTCTACATGACTTTTTGGATCAACTCTTTTCTCACAATAATGAAGGATACAAAATAGAAGGATAAAACATCACTTGCTGTCATTATGTGTCTCTTTCATACCCAGGAAAATGTCTAAAACTTAGAAATAAAATAGACTTATGTTTCTTTGCTCAAAGGCAAGAAAATGGCAAAACATTCCAGCATGACTTTGTCATACTATTTGTGCATGATGAAATAAAAACCCAAGGGTCCTAATTATAGAAAAAGAGGGAGAGAAGAGAGAGCTCTTGGGTGCCAAAATAGAATCCTCCAAAATAGTTTGTCATCACCATCCTAGTGAATCTAATTTCAGTCGTTCTCTCATTTAGTTGGAGTTTGTCCTTCTCTTTGATTCTCCCTCTTGAAATGACCAGGATTGTTGCAAAACCAATGATGAGATGACCCTCCATAAGAAATGGCTCAGATCATTGTTGCAAACGTTAGATTCTTCTTGAAATCTTCCGTGTTTTGCATTTTAGGCCCATTCAAGTTTTCCAAGTGACTTTACTTATAAAACTTATAAGTTAAGCATGTTGGGAAACCCAATTTGCACTGCTTAAGACCATTTCAAGTTTTTTGTGTCATCTTACTCCTTGCTTGCTCCTTCAGGTTATTTAAGGATTCTTACTTATAAAAGTTATAATTCAAGCCTTTGACAGATCTTGATTTGCATTGTAGAGTCATTCAGGTTTTCCAAGTGACTTCACTTCTTACTTGAAGACTTTGGGCATGAAATTTATGTCTTGTGGCACGTCACCAAGTTACACCCTAATGGCTAGTTCCTTACATTAAATTTAATGTCTTACGGTAAGTCACCAAGTTGCACCCCAATGGCTAGTTCCTTACATTAAATTTGACATCCTGTGGCACGTCATGTCTTTGAACCCCAACAACTAGTTGGCTGCATGAAAATTGACATTCTACAGCATGTCATGGGAATCCATTTGGGTCAGGTTTATTGTTTCAAGAAATTTTCTTGAAGTAATTCCTTCGAACAATTTGTCTGAAGGAATTCTTTTGGGATTTTTGGCTTCTGGGCAATGGCTAGTTTCCTTTGAGAACTTTTCTTAAAGGACACTTGGAAAAGTGTCCTTCAACAAAGTTTTGAAGGACATCTGGGTAAAGTTGTAAGGTCCCTTTGGACAATTTTTAAGGGAATTTCCAAAGGAAATGGCCCTTCATAACTTTTTTGAATGGTAGGCTATGGACAAAGGGCCCTTCAAAAAAAATATCAAAGGGTAACCTTGGAGAAAATGGTTAAAGTGACCCTTTGGGAAAAATATTGAAGGGCACTTGGACAAAATGTCCCTTTAGATAAAATTAGAAGGGGCATTCAGGAAAGACCAAGGTAAAAAGTGCCCTTCAATTTTTTTTTGAAGGGTCACTTGGACAAAAAGTGCCCTTCAAGATTTTTCTTGAAGGGTCACTTAGAGGAAGAAACGAGGTGAAGTGCCCTTTGGAATTTTTTTGAAGGGTCACTTATAAAAATTTCCCTTAGAAAAAAATTCAAAGGGTCACTTAGATAAAAAGTGTCATTCAAATTTTTTTGAAGGGTCACTTAGACAAAAAGTGCCCGTCGGAAAAAATTTGAAGGGTCACATGGGCAAAAACAAGGCAAGAAAAAGTGCCTTTAGAAAATTCTGAAGGGCACTTCGAAGGGAAGTGGCCCTTCAAAACTTTTTTGAAGGGCACTTCAGGGAAAAATAAAATGAGAAAGGATAAGACAAAATACCAAAGGAAAACAACAAAGGGGAAAGGTAAAGAACAAGGGGGAAGAGTCTGAACCGAGGTCGAAGGGAAAAGACAAACAATAAAGCAAGTGACCAAACACAAAAAATGAGCAATGGAGAAATGAAAAGAACCAAAGGGAAAACAAAAATTGGTTATGCATCAAATGGTCAACATTTTGGTGATTTTCAAGGGAGACATGTCCGCTATGTCATAAGACTAGTCACCTAAATCCTTTTATTGGGCATGGAGTCATGCAAGGCAAACACGAGTTAAAATAATAAGCCATGACTGAACACACAAGCTGAAGAGACACATGCATAGCCAACAAAAGGAAAGAAAACACCTAAAATGGAAACACTTGTGCTCCAAAGTACTTAGGGAAAATAACACAAACAAAGGAAACACACCAAAACAAGGTATATACAAGACATGGCCAGCAAGGGTCAAAAGCAAGACTTCAAATGGATCCCATTCACTGGAATAGGCAGCTCTTCTCCATCCATTTTGGATAGCTGAAAGGAGTTTCTTTGTTTACACTTTATGATGATGTAAGGACCACTTCATAAAGTATCAGACTTTGTATGCTTCCCTAGTTTTGCTCTATCTTCATCCCATTTAAAGACCAAGTAACCTTCTTTGAACACTCTTGCCCTTGCCCTTTTGTCAAAGGATTTCTTCATGAGAACTTGATGGTGTTCCAAAGATTTGTGTGCATCATCTCTTGCCTCCTATAGCTGCATTAATTCTATCAATCTGACCTCCATGGGAGTGTTTTTAAGTAATTCCAAATGTTGTGGAAGTTCCAAGGTAGGGAGCTCTTGTGATATGGACAACCTAGCTTCTCTCCCATAGACAAGTACAAAGGGAGAATTACCAATTGAATTCTTGGGAGTGATTTTGTCTTCCCATAAGGCTATCTTTAGCTTGCTAGGCCATGCTCTTTGATTGGTTTCCAATGTCCTCTTGATGATCTTGATGAGGTTCTTGTTGGTAGACTCAACCAATCCATTACCTTGAGGGTAGTAGTTAGATGAGGTACTTGAATGAACTCCATTCTTTACTTCTCAATCAAAAGTTTTAGCACTTATGAAGGCAAGTGCATTATCTGATATGATGACATGAGGAACCCCAAACCTTGTTACAATTCTATCATAGAATTCTAAGATAGCATTTTGTTTTGCCTCCTTTAATGCAATAGCCTCTACCCACCTTGTGAAGTAGTCTATAGCAGTCAATATCCATTTGTGTCCAACACTTGATGGAGGGTTGATCATGCCAATGAAGTCAAGGCCCCATTGCATAAAGGGCTGGTCCACTTGAATAGGATTAAATGGAAGATCTTCAAGTTTTTGTTTGCCAACAAATAAATCATATTGAGGACAAACCTTAGCCCAATAATAACAGTCCTTAAAAAGACTAGGCCAATGGTAACCGACTCTCATTATTTTTGCAGCTATTGTTCTAGGAGAGAAGTGACCACCATCTGCACCATTATGAAACTTTTCCAGTAGCATATCAAATTGGTCATTATTAATGCATCTTAGCAACACATTATTCACATCCTTCTTAAAGAGAATGCCATCCACAAAACAATAAGGAATAACTTGTAACCTAAAATACCTTATTTGAGATTTGTTCAAGCCATTGGGACACTCACCATTTTAAAGAAAACTAATGATGTCTTGTGTCCAACTTTGATTTTGCATTTAATCAGCTAGTTGGTCTTGAACTTGATTTACCAAGGTTTTCTCTTTTGGCTCTTGAAAGTCAGATGCTAAGTGCTCACATAAACCTCTCCCTCTTATCAAGCTGGTTACCTTGATGTCAATGTCATATTTCATCACTTTCATGATCCATCCAACTCTCTTCTCATTAAGATCCTTTCTTAGGAGAAATTCCTTGGTTCTATGACGGGAAACCATGACATGGATCTTGTTGTTTGAAACCATATGCCTGAACTTTTTTAATCCTCTAATGATAGTTAAATCTTGCTTCTCAACAAAAAAAATATCACATCATAGTCCTCTAAGCCTTGGCTGAAGAAAGCAATTGGCTGATCAACATCTTCATCATTCTTTTGCATAAGCATAGCTGATATTGTGTCAAGGTTAGAAAAAGTATAAAGAAAGAAATATTTAGAAAAAATCAGATTTAATAGAGTGGGAGATGCTACAATTCCTTGCTTGATTGCCTCAAAGCTGCCTTTACCTTCCTTTGTCCAAGTAAAAACTTAGTTCTTTTTTAGCATGGTTGTAATAGGCTTTACCCCAGTTAAAAAGTTTGGGATAAACCTCCTTACAAAGTTTTATTTTTCCCAAGAAACTTTGTATCCCTTTTTTTTTGAGGTAAATACAAGCCTAGAATAGCTTCAATCCTTTTGGGGTCAATAGATAAGCCTTCTTTTGAAATAACATGACCCAAAAGCTTACCTTCATGGACAATAAAGATGCACTTCTTTGGATTGAGGGATATGCCATACTCTCTACACTTCTCAAACACTTGCCTTAGATGTCCCATATGATCGACAACATCCTTTGAAAAAATGGTTATATCATGAAAGTAAACAAGCAAAAACTTGTTGATCAAACCGTTGAAAGCCATGTCCATTACCCTTTAAAATGTAGCTCCAGCATTGGATAAACCAAATGGTATCTTCTTGTAGGCAAAGGTCCCCCATTTGGTGGTGAAGGTTGTCTTGAATTGATCCTCTTCATTTACCAATATTTTATTATAACCTAAATAACCATCAAGAAGTGAGAAACGTTGAGAACCTGAAATAACTTGCAAAATTTGTTCCATGGAAGGGAGTGGATAATGATCCTTGAGAGAAATTTATTTAGATCACAAAAATCCACACAAATTATGATTTCTCCATTCTTATTTTTGATTGGCACAAGTTTGGATACCCAAGTTGAGTGTTTGATAGGAAAGATAATCCTAGACTCAATTAATTTGGTTAGTTCTTTGTTCATGAGTTCTTCTACCTTGGGTTTGATAGGCCTTTGCTTTTGTCTTACTAGTTTAGCTCCATGCTCCAAATCAATGGTGTGATGAGCTAGACTTGGATCAAATAATTTTAAATCCTTTTAGTCCCAAGAAAAGATGTCATGAAAATATTTGCATAATGCAATAAAGGCTTGCCTTTCTAGCTACAAACCTTGCCAATTTTCAAAAGTTTGTCCTTAAAAATTAGAACTCTCTCATAGTTCTCTTTTTTTGTTGACATGCTCATTATTTGGTTCTTATTTTTATCATCCTCATTGAAGACACTCTCCAAGGTAATTAGTCCCTTAGGTATTTTATTTCTTTCCAGCTGTATAATTTGCTCTTCATAATGATCATGCAACTTCTTTTGATTTCTTGAAGAGAAGCCTGCCTCATTTTGTAAGAAGTGTGTAATGTGTTCATCACTTTCAAACACTTGACATGACACTTAATTATCTAAAATGGAAGGTCTCACAATTATCTTGATATGGGATTGATCCTTCTCTTGTTCAACATCAACAGTTGAGTCAAAACATGCTCCTATTGCAGCCAATCTATCAACATGCTTGTTTAAGTCTCTTAGTATGGGTTGGATGTTGAAGGCGTCAAAATATTCAAGTAGATCCCATACCCTATGCTTGTAGGAATTAAGCAAGGGGTTATTGGCTATAGCTTGACTTCTTACTTGATGAATGACCAGCTCACTATCTCCATAGACTTTCAAAAGCTTGATTCCTCTCTTCTTTACCCATTAGAGACCATCAACTAGGTCTTTATATTCTACCACATTGCAAATGTAGCTAAAGTGAAACCTATAAGAAGAGTAGTAATGGTTATTTTATGGAGAAATAAATATAAATCTAGATCATGTGCCTACTTTGCTCTTTGAACCATCAAAGAACATTTCCCACATGCTATCAAGCTCATGATCTTCATTGGTGAGTGAAGGAATTGAGATGTTCTCTTCATGCATGCAGTAAACTCCCAAATCAGTCTCCTCAATGAAAGTGCAAGGATCAAGGCCATGCATTTATATGTTGTAATTGTCAATATAGAGGTCATAAATACCTTTAAGAGGAGAATATGTTTCACCATCCTTGATTGTTTCTTCCTCTTTACTGATTAGACAATTTTGATTTATCATAATCTCCAAGTATGGCTCATTGTGGAACCTTGCTAAGGGCTGAGTCCTTGTGGTCACCTTGGTTCCATACCTTGTCTTGAAAGCTAGAAAGGACCAATTAGCATAAAGGTATCTTCCTATCTTGGCTGTAAAGTCCCTTGACAAGCATTTATCAAAGTGTGTTGGAAGGTCCACCACCACAATATCTTGCATGATAGGGAAGCTTGGGCAGCCATGTAAAAACACTTTTATACCTTTGACCAATCCTACCATCTTGGTTGGAGTTCCATCTAGTTGTAATATGCCTTTACTATGTGGCTCATAGTTAAAACCTAGCTTATTAGCCACTACTTTAGGCATAACAGTAGTGATTGTTCCACTATCCATAATACAAGTGTGGACTAACCTATCTCCCACAATGAGTGTGAGTCAAAGGGTGGAGTATTTTCACCTTCAATAAAAGGCTCCAAAAGACAATTTGGATAATTTGTGAGAGCCACACTATGATGCTTGTAAGATTGAGGAGCCACATGCATGCTTACTAACTGCTCTTGTAAAATCTCCTTTTGATAGGTATATATAGAACCTCTCAAAGGGATATGCTTGTCTTAGTGATATTTAATGAGTCCACAATATTTAGAGATGGATCATTCACTTTCTATAGCATTTTTTATGATAATGAAAGAGTTGTAGCCTATTGTGTTGCAATTTTAGCAGTTACATTTACATTCTGATTTTGTTGAGGAACATGGCTTGAAGAAGATACAAGACTTTGATTGGTGCTTTGTGGCCTTAGAGAGGAATCACTTGGAGATATTCATGGATCCTAGCCTTATCTCAATGCTCTCTTCTTGGCCCTTGTATTGGTTGAAACTGGCATTCCTTGAGTCAACACAAAATCATCTTTTACTTGAAAATTCATCATTCCCACACTTGGGTTGTTGCCTTCTCCATGACTATCCCTTTGGCTGGGACATGATTCTTATGTTGTTGTGTAAGGAGTAGCTTTCTCTTGTGTAGTCAAAGCATAGCTAGTTCCTCCATCATCATGTGTAAAATAACCTTGAGGTTTCCCCCATTGGTCCACATGATCTTCTCCTTGCACTAGATTTGCATGAACTGGAACAACAACCTTTATAAGAGGAGTAAAATTTAGACTATATGCATTGGGATACCTGATGTAACCTTGTTTATTTTTTCTTCTCCCTTGATAATTATATTGGGATGGACCTATATATCTTTTTTGAGGATAGTATGGTGCATTAGGAGGAGCACTTGCCTGATATTGAGCTTGTTTGAGCTAAGCTCTCAATGATCTGATTTCTTCATCCTTGTCCACAACGTTATCCACCTTCTTGGGAAAGGCTCTTGGCTTCACATTGGCATTAGGAACTTGTGACATACTTGGATCTTCAACTGAATTATGGGATAGAAAAGGCAGGGAAACTCTTGGAGTAAGTCTTCTAGCTTGAATTAAGCTATTCTCAGCCTCAATTTCTAGCTCATATACACCTGGAAGAGTGAATCCTCCCATTGACTACAACATAACAACAACATCAATACCAATCCCTTTGAGGTATGTTGGGAACATAAAGCTAGGAGGAGGTCTCATAATTGGTGGTAGCCTATACCATGTTCTTTAAAATATCTCATTAAAATCTCCCATGGATTCATTTAGACCTCTTTTTATTACATTCAACTGATGTATTAGGGAAGCATGATCACTTTTATTTTTAAATCTTATCACCAATAGGTCTCCAAATCCATTCCAAATTATAACGCAACCCCCCTCCAACATTCTATACCAGTCAGCTGCTTTGCCTTTTAAAGACATAGTAAGCAGCCTAATGGCTATGTTGGCCCTAGTAACATTATGGAAATTACAAAAGTTGGAGATGTCTCTAATATGTTCAGATGGGGTAATAGGACCCTCCCCATTGAAATTAGGAAGATTTTTGGTAGCATTTGGAGGGATGGGGTCATATGCAGGAAGCTCTATTGGGTTTTGGGTATTAAAAGCAGGGAAGGGTTGACATCTATCTATCTCTCCTCTTTCCCCCATTTCTCTTCTTTCCCTTTGATCCTCTATTTCTTCCTCTTCTTCAACTTCTTCCTCTCCTTGAACTTCTTCACCCTCTTCTTCCCCAAAACCTCCTTGACAAATATTTAATAGGGACAGGAGTGGTTCAAGGTGTTATTCTTCAGGAAGAGCTTCAGCTAAAGGGGCTTGGTCAGAAAATCTTGAGGACCTTGTGAGGACCATGAAGGATAATGTATAAAACTTAGTCTAGAACCAGGGATTCACACCCTTTTAGAGTTGCCAAATGTTGGGTTAGGTGTATTTATACTACTTTAGGCCTGTCAAAGCCGGCATATGCCTTGACTTAGCAATAATACTTGGTCCCACCAGGTATGCCAGAACTATTGGCTTCAAATCTTATACCCTAGAAGAGAGTTGTTCAGGCCTCCTCTAGATTTAGGTAAAGTTGGGACATTTCCAGGCCTATGGGTGTGCCTATAAGTGGAAATAAACCTAAGGGTTGAAAGGGCTAGCTCTATGTATTAGATTTTTATGAAATAAAACTATTGAACTAGCTTGTATGAATAAAAAGAGTTAGAAGTTTACATAAATGAAAAGCTTAGTCTAAAATGGTGATACACCAAGAATTATTATCCACATGTATGCCCTATACTTATGCACAATACAATAGAATATAATCTATACCTCAATCTCTATAAGATTCCAACATAAGTATTTCAATGTAGAGACAAAATGAATGAGATTACACAAGGTAACTAGAAAGATAACTTGTATAGCCTAGAAAAGGGTTACACATATGCAAAATCTCATACAGCTAGAATGCACTCTACATGACCTATTGGATCAACTCTTTTCTCAAAATCATGAAGGATAGAGAACATAAGGATAAAAAATCACTTGTCACTCTATGTCTCTTGCATGCCTAGGTAAATGTCCAGAGCTTAAAAATAAAATAGACTTATGTTTCTTTGCTCAAAGGCAAATAAATGGCAAAAAATTCTAGCAAGGCTTCACCGTACTATCTATGCATGATAAAATAAGAGCCCAAGGGTCCAATTTATAGAAAAAGAGGGAGAGAAGAGAGAGCTCTTAGGTGCCAAAATAGAAGCCTCCAAAATAGTTTGCCATCACCATCTTGGTGAAACTAATTCCAACTGCTCTCTCATTCAATTGGAGTTTGTCCTTCTCTTTGATTCACCCTCTTAAAATTACCAAGATTGCTATAAAACCAATGGTGAGATGACCCTCCATAATAAATGGCTCAGATCACTACTGTAAACCTTAGATTCTTCCTGAAAGATTCTACATTTTGCACTGTAGACCCATTTGGCTTTTCCAAGTGACTTTACTTATAAAACTTATAAGTCAAGCATGTTGGGAAAATAATTTTCACTATTTAAGACCCTTTCAAGTTTTTTGATTCCTTCTACTCCTTGCTTGCTTCTTCAGGTTCTTTAAGGATTCTTACTTATAAAATTTATAAGTCAAGCCTTTGACAAATCCTGATTTACACTATAGAGTCATTCGGGTTTTCCAAGTGACTTCACTTCTTTCTTGAAGACTTTGGGTATGAACTTGACATCTTATGACATGTCACCAAGTTACACCCTAACGGCTAGTTCCTTACATTAAATTTGACATCCTATGGCACATCACCAATGTGAACCTAACGACTAGTTAGCCACCCTAAATTTGACATCCTATGGCACGTCATGTCTTTGAACCCCAAAAACTAGTTGGCTACATCAAAATTGACATTCTACAGCATGTCATGGGTATCCATTTAGGTCAGGATTATTGTTTCAAACAATTTTCCTAAAGTAATTCCTTCGAACAATTTTTCTAAAGGAATTATGGATTCTAGACAACGGCTAGTTTCCTTTGGGAACTTTTTTGAAGGACACTTGGGAAAGTGTCCTTCAAAAAAGTTTTGAAGGACACCTGGGTAAAGGTGCAAGGTCCCTTTAGAAAATTCTGAAGGGCATTTCCAAAGTAAATGGCCCTTTGGAAAAAATCCCTATGGACAAAGGGCCCTTCAGGAAAAATATCAAAGGGTAACCTTGGAGAAAATGGTCAAAATTTAACCTTTGGGAAAAATCCCAAAGGACACTTGGACAAAATGTCCCTTCGGATAAAATTTGAAGGGGTATTCATGAAAGACCAAGGCAAAAAGTGCCCTTCAATTTTTTTTTGAAGGGTCACTTGGATGAAAAATGCCCTTTGATATTTTTCTTGAAGGGTCACTTTGACGAAGAAACAAGGTAAAATGGATCACTTCGACAAAAAGTACCCTTTGGAAAAAATCCAAAGGATCATGTGGGAAAAAACAAGGCAAGGAAAAGTGCCTTTAGAAAATTCTGAAGGGCACTTCAAAGGGAAGTGGCCCTTCATAACTTATTTGAAGGGCACTTCGGGGGAAAACAAAATGAGAAAGGCTAAGACAAAATCCCAAAGGAAAACAACAAAGGGGAAAGGCAAAGAATAAGGGGGAAGAGCCCAAACTAGGAGAGGCCGAAGGGAAAATACAAACAACAAAGCAAGTGACCAAACATAGAAAATGAGTAAGGGAGAAACAAAAAGAGCCAAAGGGAAAATATAAACTGGTCATGCAAAAAATGGTCAATAGGTATCCTATAGCGAGGTTGAACCTCCACAGTAGGTTGGTTCCTCTTTGATGCTCACTTAAAATAAAAGCTAAACTAATGCTTCATAGGGAAAAGGGTTAGAAAGGGGATAAGGGCTCCTACGAAAGCTAACTAGGTGATGCACCAAAGTAAAATGGACACTCATTTATGCTTGAACCCACACTAGATCAATCATAAGACAACTATGGCTTACATAATCTTGAGATCAAGTTAACATTCTAGAAGAGGTTTAGGTAGAACACTAATCTAGACCTATAAGATCTTAAAAATACATTAAAGATGCAAGTAGATGTAATTAGAGGATCAAGTAGAACACTAATCCACCAAGCACAAGCATACTAAGGCACTAATCAATGACAAGAGATAGGCAAAGAAATCATCTTATTACATCAAGAGGTAGTTCTTACAATAGACTTGGCAGGGTCGAGCCTAATCAAGCAGAGCATACTTTGTAGTATCTCTATGAATGTCCCATCTCCCAAAAAGATAAAACAAAATCTAAATAAGTGGGAACCCTTTTATAATGGCTTAGAATCCTGTATATATATAGAAGGGGATAAGAGAGAAGAGGGACTTACATGAGAGAAAAGAAAGAGGAGAACCATAAATTCCTGCAACCACCACCATCATCCTTCTTTGACCATGGAGTGAGTAATTCAAGGTCATCACCAATATCTTCGAGCCCATCCTACATTCAAGTCACCCTTGCATGGATTTTAAGGGAGCCATGTCATGGGTAGTTGGATGTCTTTGCTTGGCATGATTGAGTTGATCCTTACATTAAAAATGGCATGTTCCTTTCACTTATGTGTCCTACATATAGGCTATTAACCATGTCATCAGAGTCAAAAGGAAAAATACTAATCCTTTTTTGTTGATTGGCAATAAAAATCCCACCAAGACCCTTTGAAAACTTGACCTTTTCTTATCCATTGATTTGTTGAGCCTAGACTCTTGCGAACCATCAATATTTTACTAGTTGGATGCCCTTGTGCCACTTGTCCTTGATCGATTAGACCTTTGTATTTACTGACCATTTGAATTTAATGTTCCTCTTCTTTTTTGCTTTCCCTAGCCCTTTTTTCCATAGACTATCTTCCCTTAACAATGTCCTTAGGCCTTTTCTCCACCACTTTCTTGAAGTTATTTCTTTAGACTTTTTGCCTTGGCTTATCTTTTTGAGAACTCAAGAATCACTTCCAAGACCAAATCAGGCTTTTGATGTCTCATTAATTTCAACTTATAAAATAAAATAAGTCATTCACCTCTTGAAACCTGATTTGTACTGCCCATGACCAATTCAGGATTTTTAGCAAACCATTGGTCTTTTACTAATTAGATGCCCTTATGCCACTTGTCCTTGATCGATAAGCCCTTTGGATTTGATAACCATTTGAATTTAACGTTCCTCATATTTTTTTCTTTCCTTGGACCTTTTTTCCATGGACTATCTTCCATCAACAATATCCTCGGGCCTTTTTTCCACCACTTTCTTGAAGTTATTTCTTCAAAATTTTGCCTTGGCTTGTCTTTTTGAGAACCCAAGAAGCACTTCCAAGACCAAATCAGGATTTTGATGTCTCATTACTTTCAAATTATAAAATAAAATAAGTCATTCACCTCCTAAAATTTGATTTGTATTGCCCACGACCAATTCAGGCTTTTGAGGTTCTTACTTCGGGTTTATCATTACTGATTACTCATGAAGTGAATAAGTTATGCTACCTAGGAAACCTGAAGTTATGTCTCTTGCAAAGCTCAAAAATGTATCACTTGACTAAATCAGGTTTGTGATTGCTCCTTACTTTAGGTTTTTAATTGCTCACATCTTGTTAAAACAATTTAAGTTGAGCACTCTCAGAAACCCAAAGTTATCCTACTCGATGAACCCAATGTCTTCATATCATGCAAAGCCAAAGTTGTCACCATTGGAAAACCTAAAGACTTCCTAATGAGATAACTTGAAGCCTTCTGTTCAAGACCATTTTAGGGCTTTAACACCTTGTTACTTACTACTTTAGAGCTTTGTAACTCTACAACTTATAAAGCCATTTACGTCATGGGATATCGAAAGTCTGAAGTCTTCTAAAGACTTACCATTTCTTGCTTGAAAGTATATCTTCTCACAATTAGGTAAAAATTGGTATGTGGGCCAAAAAATGGACAACATTTCTGGAAACTCACAGGGAAGCATGCCTGCAATGCTTGAGAATCCAGACCATTTGCCTTGTCTAGTCCATTGAGTATGGAGTCATTAGTTTCTGTAATTGGGATGGTTGTAAACTGGATACAAGGCTAACCCTTTCTAGAAATTTCTCTTGAAGTAATAAAGACAACACAAAACAAGGTGCCCAAGGCACTTATTGAAAGGAAACACACAACTGAAAAGGGATGTGCACAAGGCACTTAGAAGAAAACATGCAAATATATCCTACCCTAATCTAACCAAATAAAAATGATATTATACAAAACCATTGACTGGTTGTACAAAATAGCTACCTTCCTCACTAATACATTAAACTTTACATGTTTGAGAGATGATAAATAAATATGTAGAAGTATTGGATTTTTAACAGGTTGATGACACACTTCTCCAAGGAAAAGAACAAAAATAGACTCGCTTACCCATCCTAATTGATTTATTATGCCATTATCCTAGAATGGATATGCAAGTTGGTCTTGTTCTTGTTGGTACTCAAATTTATGGTCTAAATTGAGCACAACCTATGATGGTTCCTTATTTTCATCTCCTAATCGAGCAAGGTGCCTGATAAGACATCCCTTTGTTAACACAAACATTGAGTAGTAAGATTTTACCTTGCTCTTGCTCTTTTTTGATTCATCATCATGTTTATTAGGCATAATCAAATCATAGTTTCCTTGAAGGACATGCTCATATTGAAAACTTTGTTTCTTCTCAAGGTTCTCCTTCATCACACAAGGTGGTGGTTCTTCACGCTACACTTATTGAACACTCAATATGTATTCCTCATCAACCTCACTCAAGATTCTTCTTGTTCCTCAACTACAAATGAGGGTTGATTTGAACTTTCAAGGTCCACAAGAACATCTTTGTCTTACTCAAGGTCTGATTTCCCTTTTTCTAGCTCTAATTTATCTCAAAATGAATCATCCTCTTCTTTATCTATGTAGAATGGACTTTCAGTAGTCCATTCAAGGTCTGTCTCATTATCATCTTGAGGGTTGTCCTCTTTAAGATTCAACTTACTAGTATCAAAGCCATGCCAAGAAGATTGGTCTAAAACTAATTATTCCCCCTCTGACTGAAGTGGGCTACCTATCATGATCTCTTCATCATAGACACTTGTGTTTTCTTCTTCAGACTCAACTTTGATTACAAACTCCTCATCTAACCCTTGTATAATATGTTCTTCCTACAAAAGGGAGATGGTGGGAGGGTGAAGAAGTTCACCTTGCTTGTATTTTAGGAAAGTATCCTTCTAGCTAAGGACTTTGAATGGTCTCTTTAGTGGCTCTTGAGAGAAGGAGAGAGAGTCTCAGAACTCTTGTAAACTGAGCTCATTGAGCTAAGCTATGGTTGCTTGATTTGGCACAACCAACTCCTTTTCAAAAATTGCTTCTTGGATTGTCTCAACTAAAACATCCTCCTTCTGAAAGCCTTTCTAGACTGATTCCCATGAAGGAAAAGCATTAGGAGTAGCCTCTTTTTTTGAATTGGCTCTTGGAACTTCATCACTGATATCTCCTCCCCTTTTTTTATGCCTTCCTTGACTAATTTCCATGAGGGGAACATGTGGGAAATAACCTTCCTTTCTTGATTTTGACTCTCTTCCTCTTTCTTGATCTTCAATTCCAACTCTTTAATCTGCCTATCTATATTTTCTTTGAAAATATTCTCTTTAAGTTGGTCAGGGGCCTTATGAAGATAAGGAATACAAGAGGGCTAATATGATGTATATGAGGGTTCTTGAGGAAGATAAGTGGGGTATTGGATCTCAATGACAGGCTACTTTACAATGGTTTCCTCCTTTCCTTGAAAGCTTTATTGAATTGAATTCCAAGAAGGGAAGGTTTGAGGGACACTTGAAGAAATTTTAACATAAGGGGTTTCACTTGGAGTGGCCTTTTATGGAAGAATGGGTGATATATATAAGGTTTGAGGTGGTGTATATGAAGATAAATAAGGTTGACGAAATTGGACTTGTTCTTCAAGGCTGTTCAATTTATCCTAAATGCTTTGGATGTAACCACTCACATTCAACATCTCATCTGAGAGGTTGTTCCAATTTGCCCTTTCAATAGGTGCCCATTTCTCTTTCATTTTTTGTAATGTAGCTCTTATGCTATGAATGATGTGGTCAAGGATATCTTAACCATATCCCCTCTATGTGTTAAGTTCCATCATCTAATTTTGATACCCTAAGAGCATTCACCTCCAACTTGAAATGGATTAGTTTGGATAAAAACTAAGGATAGCTTGAGACTCAAAAGGTTTCCCATAAGAATCTTGAGAACCACTTGAGGCAAAGCCATAAACATTGATAACTTGATATGAAGGATGCTGAGGCAGAGAATGAGCATTTTGATCAAAATATGATTGATTGTACATACCAGATAATGATGATCAGGCACTTGGACTGCTTTAAATCAACCGATAGATGCTCAAAGTCACCATTTATGTTTGTTGAATGCCTCCAAAGGATGATATGCAAAAGAACAACACCAAAAATCCTTCTACTACTTTGGACCTTGGTCCCACTAGGCATGCCAAAAATTATTATAACATAGAATTTCACCCTTATGGGAGAGTTTTTTAGGCTCTCTCACTTCCATCTACAAGCATGGGAACAACCTTAGGCTATGGGTATCCTGTAGTGAGGTTGAACCTCTAGAGCAGGCCAGTTCCTCTTTGATGCTCACCTAAACTAAAAGTTAAACTAATGATTCATAGGGAAAAGGGTTAGAAATGGGATAAGGGTTCTTAATAAATCTAACCAAGTGATGCACCAAAGTAAAATGGACACTCATTTATGCTTGAACCCAAACTAGATCAGCCATAAGACAATGATGGCTTACACAATCTTGAGATCAAGTTAACACACTAGAAGAGGTTTAGGTAGAACACTAATCTAGACTTGCAAGAGCTTAACAATACATTAAAGAGGCAAATAGAAGGCTGATAGAATAGGAAGAATCTCCTTCATGAATCCACCAAGCACAAGCATATAAAGGCACTAATCAATGACAAGAGATAGGAAAAGATATCATCTTATTACATCAAGAGGTAGTTTTTACAATAGACATGACAGGGTCGAGCCTAATCAAGTGGAGCATACTTTGTAGTATCTCAATGAATGTCCCATCTCCCAAAAAGATAAAATAAAATCTAAATAACTAAGAACCCTTTTACAATGGCTTTGAAGCTTGTAAATATTTAGAAGGGGACAAAAGAGAAGAGGGACTTGCATGAGAAAAAGGAAAGAGGGGAGCCATAAATTATTGCAACCACCACCATCATCCTTTTTTGACCATGGAATGAGTCATTCAAGGTCATTTCTAATCTCTTTAAGTTTATCCTGCATTCAATTTAACTTTGGTTGGATTTTGAGGGAGCCATATCATGGGTATCTAGATGTCTCTGCTTGATGTGACTGAGTTGATCCCTGCATTAAAAATGGCATGTTCCTTTCACTTGTACATCCTACATGTAGGCTATTGACCATGTCATCAGAGTCAAAAGGCAAAATCCTGATCCTTTTCTACTAATTGGCTATCGAAATCCCACTAGGATCCTTTGAAAACTTGACCTTTTCTTATCCATTGATCTCTTGAGCCTGGATTCCCATGAACCTTCAATCTTTTACTAGTTGGATGCCTTTATGCCACTTGTCCTTGATTGATTAGCCCTTTAGATTTGCTGACCATTTAACTTTAACATTCCTTGACTTTTTTGCTTTCCTTGGCCCTTTTTTTTGTAGAATATATTCCCTCAACAATTTCCTTGGGTCTTTTCTCCACCACTTTCCTAAAGTTATTTCTTCAGACTTTTTGCCTTGGATTGTCTTTTTGAGAACTCGAGAAGCACTTCCAAGACCAAATCAGGATTTTGATGTCTCATTACTTGTAACTTATAAAATAAAATAAGTCATTCACCTCTTCAAACCTGATTTGTACTACCCATGACCAATTCAGGCTTTTAAATCTTCTTACTTCAGGTTTATCATTACTGATTACTCATGAAGTGAAATAAGTTATGCTTCCTAAGAAACCTAAAGTTATGACTCTTGCAAAGCCCAAAAACCTATCAATTGAATAAATCAGGTTTGTGATTGCTCCTTACTTTAGGTTTTTAATTTCTCACATCTTGTTAAAGTAATTTAAGTTGAGCACTCTCATAAACCTAAAGTCATCATGCTCAATAAACTTGATGTCTTCATATCATACAAAGCTGAAGTTGTCACTTGTTAAAGTAATTTAAGTTGAGCACTCTCATAAACCTAAAGTCATCATGCTCAATAAACTTGATGTCTTCATATCATACAAAGCTGAAGTTGTCACCTTTGGAAAACCTAAAGACTTCCCAATGAGATAACCCAAAGCCTTTTATTCAAGACCATTTTGGGTTTTTAACACCTTTTTACTTACTACTTTAGAGTTTTGTAACTCTACAACTTATAAATCCATTTAAGTCATGGGATTTCGAAAGTCTGAAGTCTTATAAAGACTTTCCATTTCCTACTTGAGAGTTTATCTTCTCACACTTAGGAAAAAATTGGTATATGGACCAAAAAATGGCCAATAGCTCCTATAATTGAACATAAAATGTGCTACCTCATACCCTACTAACTCAACATCTCAGGGCTTCTTAATTTTCATGTACCAAAATACTTTATCAGTTTGTTTTTACCCCTTTGTTTGCACTCAAACAAGTTATGCAAAATATTTGTAATATTCTTGGATATGTCTTCATTTCATAGAGTAATTAGGAGTTTAAGAAGACCAATCAATGTAGTTACTTATCCATCATGTCTCATGATGTGTATAATCTTCCCATATATTTATGCATCAATAATTTTAGTATCACCTTCCGATGCAACCTATTGTTGAATGTTTTGCAAAACCTATGCTCCTTTGTACATCAAACATCTTTTCATTGTAGGATCATGATATTTATCATGCTAGACCTTATTGATCCTTTGTTCATGTGTCATATTTTAAGGAGGCATTTCTTATTCTACATGTTATTTTCATGTGTTATAAAGAAGATACTCTTATAATGTCAAGGAATGAATTAGGACATACATATATACAGAGAAATTCTTTAATTTATATATAATTTCCAACATTCTAAATGAGATACATGAAGAAACAAGTAATTTTTATGATTTGTACAGAATATTATCTGATCATGCTACTATATCAAAATATAAATCTTGTATATACATATCATATAAGGGATCCTAAATTTGAAACATTAACAAGTGTGCATATTCAACTAGATTTTACATGAATCGTATGTGTTTTGAATTGTTTAATATATTTTTTGATATAAGGTAAAAGTGGTTTTTTGAAAGGGCCCAAACCCTTATGCATAATTATAAAAAAAATATGACAATAAAATTAAAACAAAAGAAACAAAATACTAGAAATGGTAGTCTACAAGTCCCTACTGAGAAAAGGTTGACAAGCAATAATAAAAATACCATCTACAATAAGCTAGTATCAAAGATACAATCGAATAAAAAAGACCAAGGTGAACCAAAGTCAATTATAGTTTTATCTACTTCCCATTACTTAAATATAAAATTTATTTGTCTTCAATAATTTCTAGATCCAAGTCTTTATCCTTGGTCTACTTTTCTTTACCTTGCATGTTTATTCTCTTTCTTGATCTAATCTCATTATTAATCTCTTTCAATTTTTTATCCCTTATTGAAGCATAATGATGCTTGAAGAGCTATTTTTGATAGTCACTTTTATTAGATGCAAAACCTTACTTAATGCAAAATTTAGAGACTTTTGTTCACAATCCATATATTCCAATTTCTCTTTTAAATGTGACACTTCATTCTTCAATTCACTTACACTGCTTGTCATAAGCCTAATATCTTTTTTGAAGGTTATCCTAATCTAGGGTTGGGGTTGGTATCCATTAATATGTTACTTTAGTATCTCAAATTTTTTCTTGAATATCTCATTTTCTATCATGAACCATTTCATTATGCATTGATGTAGGCGGTATTCCTTGTCCAGGGTGTTGATCCTTTCCTATAGGTTCTTGTAAGATGTGTTTGATTTGTCCTTGAGCCTCATCTCCACTAACTATTATTATAGGATTTTATCATGAATATTTTGATTTTTATTCTCTTCCTCTACGTTAACATTTACTTATAGGTGCACTTCCTTTCCTCCTGGGTTGAATTATATATATAAGAATAAAGATTAGGTAGGTATTTTCCTAAATCATCTCTAGGGAAATCAACATATATAATATCAACAACACAATAGTACTTCCTTAAAATAATGGAATTATTTACCTTTGTTTACCTCTATCTCCTTCTCATAAGCTTCCTTCTTATCAATGGCAATTATAGTGATGACAAATTTTGGAGATATGGCCTCCTTCATTAAGGTAGTCAAACTAGGTTCATTAGGTTCTAAAATAGAATGTCTTGCATCCGATACTAAACTAGAAATATAATATTGGGATTTATATTCTTGTACTAAAAAAAATATTAGGGCTTGATGTAAGAGAACATCATCATTCCCAATTTGGACATCAATGAAAGAGTTCTCTAAAGGCATTAATAAATAAAAAGAAATGCTTACCAATTATCTATGATGGAAATGGTTGAGTAAGGTGAAATGGATAGTGTTGTTATAAAGTATCTCATGTATCTTATGCCTTATATTGAAACATATATTTTTAGAATGTTCAACACATTAATTATAATCATAATATGCATTACTATTATATCTCTTAGACAGAGTTATGATCATATCTAATTTTTTTGGGAAGGGAGAGAAATGAGGTCACACTCAAGTAGATTTTGTAGTATATTATGATAATATTTAAAATAAAATACTTTGGTGAAGTTAATTAACATGATTATTGTGGCCAACACACCCCCTTCTTCCAAGGAAGTGTTGGACCCCTCTTAGAAATTTATTAAATTCAAAGTTCCTAAATTCTCAGTCCCTTTCTGATAAGTTACCCTCTTTAAAAGTCCTCAAAATTATGTGTTCACCCTAGTTTATAGTGAAATTTATGTGTTTTTATGATATTTTAGTCTCAGTTAAAATACCCCTATAGCCTCTAAGTTTTAAGCATAGTTATTTCCTTATCGCATCCTAAGAAGAACACATAAATTCCATACTTAGGATATTTTTTGTGCACTAACTATTTTTATGTAGATTTGGTCTTGTATTGGTTTTCTTAGAATCTCAGTCTACCAGAGTCTCAGCCTCCAAGAGTCTTCAATGACACCTTATAAAGCTTCATGGGTAGATAGGTGAGTGTTTAATTTGATTACATGGATCCTTTTTTACTTAGTCTTTTTTCATGAATTTCTATAGGATGAATGATTAAATGAGAAAGTTTCATGTGGCCCCGATGTTAGACATGTTAGTATCCCAAACTATATAGTGCCCTATTATCATATGTGTTAGTCTCCTAGACCTGATAGGTATGTTAGAGCCTGGGAGATCCTGACCGAGTGAGAGAACATTGCATGGCTCAATGATATTTTTTGTGCACTAACTATTTTTATGTAGATTTGGTCTTGTATTGGTTTTCTTAGAATCTTAGTCTAATAGAGTTTTAGCCTCCAAGAGTCCTACATGGCACCTTATAAAGCTTCATGGGTAGATAGGTGAGTGTTTAATTTGATTACATGGTTCCTTTTTTACTTAGTCTTTTTCATGAATTTATACAGGAGGAATGACTAAATGAGAAAGTTTCATGTGGCCCCGATGTTAGACATGTTAGTATCCCAAACTTTATAGTGCCCTACTATCAGATGTGTCAGTCTCCTAGACCTGATAAGTATGTTAGAGCCTGGGAGATCCTGACTGAGTGAGAGAACATTGCATGGCTCAATGATTAGAGATGTTAGAATTTAACTAATAGGGTCACCCTAATGTCAAGTGTGTTAGTGTCCCAAACCTAACAAAGATGATAGAGCCTAGGAAATCTTGACCAAATGAAATAACACCACATAGCCCACTGTCATAGCTATCAATATTTTTAACCTGACATATATGTTAGAGCTCAAGAGAGCCCAACCTACTAGACCATGCCACATGACATTCCTGTATAGATTGGAAAAAGAGGCCTAAGAATCCCTTAGGTGATCAAAGTGAGGTATAGTCAGATTTAAAAGGCTAATCAAAAGATGTCATGTATCACTTCACTCCTTTAGCTAAATACTCCTACCACAATTTTGTAAAGGTGAAGTACCAAGTTATGCCTAGGTGTTAGCTATTATATTCAGGGCTAATTAATGATGGGCATATGGCACAAGGTAAAAGTTGTTAGGATGCCATAGGGATGAAATAGCCATGTGTATACCAAAATCATGGCATTAACTAAATGGGAAATTGGGCCTTAATTAGATAATTTAAAATGTTGCATCACAATCATCAAATCTAGTAGGTGGTGTATTTTATAAATCTCTGAGTTTAATTCTAGATTAGGAAATAAATGAGAAAATCAAGCCACCAACTTGAATTTGAATTCATGCTAAATGAGATACCAAATTCCATACACACAAGAGATATATGTAAATCCCTATAAATTACCTAGGATAAACTCATTTACCGATAGTTATCCCATTTTCCTAGAGTTTGCTTTCTCATTTTATACTCATTCTTGTTCCCTCCATGCATCCCTAGATCATATTTTTCTATCATAGAGTTACAACCCATTATACAATGGTTGATTCATCCTTTAACCCCAAAGCTAAAACTAAATACATGGACACCACTTTACTAGAAGGCCTAACCCACTTTAAGCATTATAATGAGATGTTCAAAGTTATTGACATGGTGCCCAAGTCTTCTTCCAGTGATAATGAATATGAACCTAAGTTCCAAGATGCCCTTTGAGAATATAATAAGTGCAAGCTACACAGAATCAAAACTAATCCAAAAGTGTTCCTCTGTGCAGATTTGTTTGGAAAATCACTACTCACTACCAAATGAGTACATTATGGTGTTCACAACCTTGTGTGTTATATGGGCTCCCAATATAGAATCACAAATATCTTGGGGAGTATGTTAAAACCCTACTACAACCTCAAAAAATATATTATCACTTATGATTTGACCACTATGAGCACATGGACTAACACCTACCAAATATATGATGTCTTAAGGGATTAGGTAGAAAACCTAGATGTTAAATGAGTTAAAAAGGTATACTTAGACTCCTACACCATCAAAACCTTCAAGTAATGGATTCACATAGGGATGATATTACTAAATCAACTATTCAAGGAAACTAACTACATACATGTCAATCTCTTGTGGGTGCCCTTGTTGCATATAATCCTCAAAGGAGATCAGGTCTTAGGCCTTGGGGGCATGATCAACTTCAACCTATTTAAGGTAGTAAGAGATGATTAGGGAGGAGGAAAATTTTATATGATGAACTACTTGGTGGATGTATTTTGCACAAAATTTACATTCAATCCAATGCCTATCAACCATGGGATCTTGGAGGCACAGTGGTCCATGTAGTATTTAATAAACTATATGGCTACAATTACTAGAACCACATCTAAGAGATTTTTGAGCCATTTTATTTAGTGGTCTACATGGCCATCAATGAGGCAGTCATACCTTGGTTCTCCAAGGAAATAAGGGAGTCTCACAGTCTCATTAGTGAATACTAGTATTGTAGGGAAGACACTATCATTCAATTACTTGGTACCCTAAAATCTCCCCTCTACCTACCATATCAAGTCCCATAATAGCTAATAGAGCAAGAGATCACCTATCAACTAGTTTAAGATGTCTTCAATCACTATATCAACCACCAATAAAAGGCTTTCCCAACCTTACCTATCACCATCAAACACCATATTTATCAAAATATCCCCTTTTTGAAAAATATGATGGTAAGAAAGGATTTCTATGCCTTAGGCAAGGGTGAACACATAGATTAGGACCCACATAGCACCATCAGGGACCATGTGGTGAAGTATCAAGCTTGAATTAACATAAATTGTGGCCACTAGCCTAATGAGGATGATGAGCTCTTTCTCAACCCTATAAATGACCAAGAGGTGTTCACCCAGATTGAGGCCAAGAAGAATAAGAAAGGAAACTAGGTTCAACCTGAGCCATCCACCCAAAATGGCATTACCTCCTTTACATCAGCTTAGATCATAATATATATTCAAGTGACTCCTTAAATTTTAAAGAGGATATTACAAGGGGTCCCAACACCTTCACCTCCATGACCTATTATATGAGATTCACCTCCCTAACCCTATGCTCCAACTCCACCACCTCCCATGGCTTAGGCAACTCAAGTTCAGGTGATTCAACCCCAAGAAATTTGACCCTAGGCTATGTAGGTGTTAATATTTGACATCAGTAGTATCTCAAAGATGAGTCCAAGATGAGACTAATATCTAGTGATTGTGTAGATCCCTTCCCCTGCTCCCACCAATCTCTAGTAGCCTAGTGGAGCACTCCCTAGTTTCCCTTCTCCATAATAGCCCACTTAGGTTATGCCTCAAATTTTCCCTATTTCACCCCTTCCACATTTCACCCAAGTACTTATAGATTCAATTATGCACAACATTCTCACCTCCCAATTATTATTTTCCCAATCCATTCTAAAATAAAGGATCTCCATGACACCCCCAATCAATATTCAATAGTTTCAAATACCTACAACTTCCCCATATCCAATAAGTGAAGCTACATAAAAAATAATAAGTACACCTATGTGCATAGTTCACTCAGTCCTAACCATGTTAGCGGTGCCTATAGTTTTCCAATAATTTATTTAGTCAGCCTTTATAACCTCTACCACTATAAATCCTTCCAATGTAGGAACACATGTTGATCTAGGTAAGAGGCCCAAAAAGAAACAAAATGTATATCGTCCTCGACCTCTTACACCACCCCATGTTCATCCTTACATCACTTCTAGGCCTCCCTTTTCCATCATCTTGGGTACCCAAGGACTTGAATTCAAGCAACCAATTTTATTTTTCCTTCTAAATGCCCCTCTCCTTGGTGCCATTGCTCTACAAGTAAATTTGACCCAAAGTCAGTATAAAGCTTAGATGTTCCATTGGGCTTCCCCTTTCCTCATACCTCTTTTCACCCCATGCCTCCTCCTCCTACATTACTTTCCTCCTTCATCCCATCCAATTCATCCATTCCTCCTCCACCTATCACATCCATCTCTACCACCCCACTAACACCCACTTCTACCTTGAAAGTAACCCCAATATCATAGGCATCTAAGATTATTGTGTCGGGTGAACTAGAAGTGCAATATGAGTTTGATCAAACTTTGGGTAACATGAGGAGGATCTTTACTAAGAATTTCAATCAATAAGGAGATCCTATAATCTAGTAGACTCAATAATACCTCTTTTCCATCATTAGAATGAGGACATCCATGGGAGAAGAGAAAGTGGTGAAATACCTAGTCTTTGTGCTATGGGCCACACACATGGCATGTTGGAGAAGCTTAAGAAATACATGTAGGAGTAGGTTTGGGTACTTGACTCACAGGTAAAGAATACCTTCTCTATGTAATTTATTAGATGAGTTAAATAGGTCCTCATACAACTCTTCTTAGCTCTTAGTGAATAGTGACTAAAAACATGGCACATCTCTAGAGGGTGCAAGCATACTTGGAAATTATTTCTCTCATAGAGATCAAATGTAGGAAGATCACCATGGTTATCATAAGGGCATGTTCCCAGAATTAAAAAACATGCCCACATCATAATTGAACTTTTATTAGACATATGTTGGGAGCTTGAGGGCTTCAATTAAAGAGTGGATAACCTTGGCACAAATGATTGTGGAACCTCTAGAAGAAAATAGGGAAAATATGTTGACCTAATTTAAAGAGGTAAATAACATTGTGTTATTCCACCTAAATGGCACCCTACTAGAAAAAGGTGGGTTTGTAATTCACCTAGGTCACTTCGACCATGTCATGAGGAGGAAAGTGGAAAATTTTAAAAAAACTAGAGCTCAAACAGTGCTAGAACTCTCAACTCAGTCTACTATGAGCATCAGGTAGGTCTCAAAATTGAAAGTGTCCCTAGAAGACCCACTCTAGGTATATTGATGACTAGTGTCCCAATTAGAGGTGATATTTAGGGAGCCACCAATGAATTTTGACAATTTGGATTAGGATTTTAACCTGGTGGTTGTTGTGTTGGCCATGAAGGAGGCACAATCCAAATAATTAGGGGTAGTTCATTTACAACTCATCCACATTTCAACTAAGTCATCCCTCAGGTATCTTTTAAGGAGAGCAGAGGATATTATATATTTTTAATTTTGATAGTTGTAAAAACCTTTATTTTCCATCATGGACTAGCATGGGAATCTCGTGCTACTTGGAGGTGAGCCCCATCCTTATCTATATATTGTAAGTTGCTCCCCATTTGTAATGGTCAAAAAATATGGTCCCAAAACACTATTGGAATTAAGATAGGATTACACCTAATATTCTCTCATGTTTTTGGGCTTTGAATGTCTACCATGGATGGCATTTTGTAAAGAGACTTAGTTTTAATGAATGTAATTTCCCACTTTTTACAAAACTAGTTTGTTTACTTGCTAGTGTTGTCAATCATTTCTAGTTTTTGAATAAGTGTTGATGTTAAAGAGTTGAATGAATGATTTTTTACTAAAATTAATGCAATATTTATATTTATATTTTCTATTTTTACTTGTTTATGAATCCTTCTCATTTTCCTTGCAACACTTGTGATATGTGTACTCAGTTACATATTATATTTAAAGAACCTACATGTTATTTGCTGCAATATCTTTTAAGTGTTGGTATTTAGTGGAGGGTTTATAAATCCATAATTTATTTATGTTTTCCTTAAAATTATTTCCCTTTGTAAAGATGAGTTAGATCCCTTGGTGAAACTTGACATGTAGTGGTATAACTGTGGTAGGGCATACAACTCAGTTCTTTAAGCATTACCATATTTCAAGCATAGAATTATCCCTTTTCTGCCCTAACTAACCTTCTATTTTTTATGTTTACTTTGGAATCAAAGCACTACCCCTATTTTAGAAATCATTAGGTTCTAACTTCATGATAAATAATGAGCAAGGGTTTCCACAACTGATAATGAATTCTAGTTACAACTGCATATATATTGAGCCTTTGATGGTAACAATTAATACTCTTTAAGTATAATGAGGTTAAATTTCTCAGTCCTTAGACTAAACCAACATTAGTCCTAAGATTAATTAGGAAATATCTTTATCCCACACATTGTCTCCCACTTTGCTCTTTGGAACACTCAATCTCATGAGTGCCTTTAAACATAAAGACTTTGGGGCCGACAACAACTACTGGTAAAAGGGCAACATATTTATCAGTAATATGTGAGCCTTGAAGGAACATTTATTAGACCTTGGCTTATCCTACTACACCTATAATAAAATCTAGGTCCCATTGTGGCAGACTAATTATTTCATTATTAACATTTTGTAGGAGATCTAGATTTGGTAGACCTAGACCTAGGCCAACAATTGTTTTCAGTAACTCATCATATTAGTCTCCAAAAAAAAAACCACCTATAATGACTCTCTCAATGGCCTAGTTAGTTGGGTTGGCTATCAACATTCCTAGAGTCATCCATGACTTACTCAAGAAACCTGAAAGGTATCTTCCCCATTTCACCCTGGTGTAGGATGAACTACTAAAGATCAGGTAACATATTACAATACCACCCTAAGGCTAATAAACATGGAGCATGAAGATGTGGCCTATATATTTTTACCATTCACTTTTATGGATTCAACCTATGATTGGTTCCTCAATATTCCAAAAAATTCCATCATAGGGTGGGAGAAATTTAGTAATACCTTTATTGCTCAATTTGGACAAGTCATCAACCCTAGCATCCTCTACCAATAGTTTGTGTGTATCAAGAGGGAACCAAATGAACCCATTCAAAACTTTAATGCTATTTTCTAGAAAATGTATATTCGGGTCACTATGATTTACCAACCTAATGCCCAACTATCACTTGAAATTTATAAGAATGTCTTGGACCCATGGATGGTCATGTTCTTGAGATGAGACTCCATGATAATAGACCTTCCCCTAGATTATACTAAAACCATAAAGGTTGACTAAAAAGTAAACACTTAAGTTCAAATGATGGCTTTTATCCCTAATGTAGTTCCACATATGCTAGCATTAATCCTTTTAGCTAATACAAACCAAAATTCCTTAATGTTCTAATCACTGCCCATAATGAACCAACTTTTAGTGAGGCATGTTGTGAAAAACTAACACTTGGGTTTTTTAGGCCTGATAAATAATGAAAATATAGTCACCAAATGCTAATGAAAATTTCTAGCAATTCCCAAAGCATACCCCAGGATTCTACCAAAAATGAGTTAGATGTCATTTAATGAATGGTTTAGAGATTAACTAATGACTTCTTAGGCCTTCAAAGTCAAATGAGAAGATTTGGTGCTGAAAGATCAAATAAAAATAGAATTTTACTTACCAAATAAAAATAAAATTATAGTCACACACATAATTAACCTGAGCCTTCCTAAAATAAACTACCTAAAATAAATATCTATGAAATAACACTACTTAACTAGTGTTGAGTGCATAACACAACCACACATGGGGAACTTGACTATGTATAATTTGTAGCACCTTTGAGATATTATAGATGTAAATGGATGAATATGAGGTAGTCCCAAATCACTCATAATCTTCTAATGTAGGTAGACCCCCTAGCACAACCATGGTGTTACAAATTTATAGCCAAGAATAAAATGGGATAGGGGAAAGTACATGTGAGGTTCATGTATTCTAATAATACTAGAGAAACAATTAGGCCCTAAGGAACTAACATCCATAACAATCACTTACTACCTCAACTCCCCCCCAAAAATGGCATAACCCCATCAGATCATAATGCTAGAAATGGCCCTCCACCTCTAAACCCTTATGAACCAAAGGATTATGTAGAGACCCAACCAATACAAAACAAGGTAGGCTACAACATATTAGAAGATATGAAGAATATTAAAACAAATATCACTCTTCATGAACTTAGATCACTGAACAATGTGATATTCTACTAAAATCCCTAATTGAAAACCCAGCTTAGCCAACCTAAACTAATATAAAAATAGCCCATACCAATGTGGTCATCCATAAAATAAAGACTAAAGTGCCTCCCTTTGTCCTAATAGTTAGGTTATTTAGGAATAACTTGCATAACTACCTAATGGATTCAAAAGCATCGATAAACATTATGCCTATAGGAATTTACAAGAAATTAGGGTTAGTTCCCATGAAATTAGACAAGCTAGTGGTTCAACTCAATAAATTAGAGATCAAGGTAGTAGGTGATCTTATGAATGTCCACATGTAATTATAGTTTGAACCTAAGATTCAATAGTTCATAGACATCTAGGTGGTAGAGATTCCTAAAGCCTATGGAATGCTCCTTAGTAGGGATTGGTATAAAACCTTAAATGGATACATGGCCACTGAGTTCTATCTTACATGGTTACCCTAGAGAGGTGTAGCCAATTATATCAGAGTGGATAGGGAACCTTGTATGAAGCATATGATAATTTAGTATAACACAATTAATGAGAAATTTAAAGTAGTGTCCTCAAACTTAGGGATTTATACCCTGAGCATAAATTTTTATAAAGACAAAGCTAGCAATGAACCTAATTTATAGGCTTTTGGTCCTTATATATAGATGGGGTCCACTCCAAACAAGGTAGTGAAGTAGGTGTTCTATTAATAAACCCACAAGGAAAGAGATATATAGCTTCATATAAGTTACAATTCCCCTACACCAATAATTTGGCAAAATATGAGGCATTAATCCTAGGTTCATAATTTAATTCAAGGCATAAGGCAAAAGAACTGAGAGTATTTAGCGATTCTGAGCTAGTAGTCAACTAAGTTAAGAGCATATTTTAGTGAAAACTATCATACCTTAGGAAGTATAAAAATAGATCCTAGTATTTAATATAAATGTTTGGCACATTTAATCTCATCCCTATCATTAGGGAAGAAAATATAGTTACCAACTCACTAGCATCCTCAACTACAATCTTACTCCCCTAGATGACACTGAGATTTAAGAATTTAATATTGAATAGGTCCTTTGCCCCTCTATATCTGATAACATCAAAAATTTCTAGGTCTTTGAGGATGATCATCAAATCATCCAATTATTTAATAATGTTGGGGTATTTGAAGCCCAGATAATTGATGAAATAGATAGGGACAATCTTAGCACTGAACTTGATAAAGATAATATTCTCAATAATCAAGGGAATTAAATCCCAAAGGGGATGATTTCACTAGAAAAGGTATTTGACACATTCAACCCTGCACCCTAAATTAAGAAACCCATGTTTGATAATAGAAGTGTCAAACCATTAATATTGGTTCTTTAGAAAGACTCCAAACCACTAATGTAGGTCTTGATTGGATAAACCTAGAACTCGAGTAGCTTCAAAATTTACTATTGAGATATAAGGATGTGATTTCTTGGGTCTATGGATACCTTAAAGTCTTTGACCCCAAGGTAATTACTCAAACCATTCCACTCAAACTAGATCAAAAGCCATTTAGGTAGAGGTAGAGACCCATGAACCCAATTATGGAACCCTTGATACATAAAAAGGTTTAGGTTCACAAATTGCTCTTAGTTAGAATAATCTTCCCATTTTCCATTTTACTTGGATATCCAACCTAGTGCCCATGTGAAAAAAGAATGAAAAAATCTATTTATGCATGGACATTCAAAACCTGAACCAATCTTCAGATAAATATAATTATCTATTGCCTTCCCTTCATAAAGTGATCCATATGGTGTGGATCCCAGATGATGTCCTTCTTGGATGGATTTTTGGGATACAATTAGGTTCTATTCAATTGAAAGGACTGAACCAAAAATACATTCATGACCAAATAGGGTACATTTACCTACAAGTGAATTTCATTTGGATTGATCAATGTTAGAGACATATTTCAAAGATTGATGGATTTCATGTTTAAAGGTCTAATTGGTAAATGCATAATAATCTACATGGATGACTTAACCATTTTTTTAATATGTAGATTAGATAATGTCCACCATTTGTATAAGGTCTTTGAAAAGCTATAGAAGGTATGGTGTCTCCTTGAACCCCAAAAAGATTGTGTTTGGTGCCATCTAAGGTAAGATTATCAGTCATATCATCACAAAATAAGGTATTTATATTGATCTTGAGAGAGGTGATGTGATTTATAAATTACCTCTACCTAATAATAAGAAAGAGTAAATCAATTTTGTCCATAAATTAATTTTTGAATTTGTTGAGATTTTAAATCCCCTTAACACTATGTTACAACATGATGCAAAAGTGGAGTGGCATGTTGAATCAAAGAAGGATTTCCAAGATATAAAATATTCCATCATGAAAGCACCCATGCTGATTAGTCTAGACTATACAAAGGATTTTTACATTTATCCTTTCACCTCTAAGCACACCATCATTTCTTGTCTCACATAAATATTATATGGAGAAGAACACCCTATTTATTTTATGATCACCAATATCAAAGATGCAAAACTAAACTATTCCACTCTCGATAAGCCTGCCTGCACATTGGTCAAGGCTATAAAAAAGTTTAGGCACTAAATTCTTAGGAATAAAGTGCATGTAATCAAACCAAAATTCGTTATCAAGAAAATGTTGGGTCAAAATCAACTTGGTGAATGCACAGGTAGATATATGACCAAGATGTAAGAGTATGACTTGAAAATAAAACCTACCAGGATAGTTAGGGGACAAGGTCTTACTCGAGTGATAACTGATATTAATCCAAGAATCAATATGCACTAGTTAGATCATGTGTTAGTACTATAATAGGATTTGTACACCTTAATCATACATTATTATCTTTATGGGAACACACCTTAGACTGAAGGCAACATAATTTATTCTAAATAAAGGAGTTCTCTTAAAAAAAAATCATGAAGGGATCTATCTGAGATGCTTATTAGAAGTTGAATCTAAGGAAGTAATGGTGAACTTCTATGAGAAGTTGGGTGATGGTAACCCTAAAATAAATTTAATGGCACATAAGATACTTTAGGTAAGATATTATTGTCTAAACTTGTTCAAATATGTACATTCACATGTTCAAACGTGCCATTAGTGTCAGACCTTTACCAAAAGAGAAACCCATGTTACAACACCTTTGTATCCAATTATAGAGATAACACCATTTTCTTAATGGGGGTCAAATTTCATAGGGGTAATTAACCCCAACTCATTAGAAAACCATAAGTTTGTTCTTATAGATACAAATTACTACATAACATGGATTGAAGTAGTGGAAATAAAGAAAAGCATTGCAAATGAAGTCATTAAATTCATGGAGAACAATGTGACTACTTGATTCAAGACCAATGTCTTATTAGTATGTGATAATGGCATTGCCTTCCAATCCATAGAGTTAATTGAATGGGCATATGACAATGGGATAACTTTTAAATTCTCATCCAATTACTACCCACAAGGGAATAGATTGGAAGAATCAACCAAAAAGACCCTGATGGAGGCCATCACAAAGTCTAGAGAAGAAGCCCTAGGAATGGCATTTGTTTTTGAAAAAATTTCTATGGGATGATCAAACTAGGCATAAACAAGTGCTTAAGAACTCACCATTTCTAAGTCTACAAACTAGAGCTAGTCTTGATAGTTATAATCAAAACATTTACCTATATTATGCAATAGTACATAGAGCATAATGGTAAATTAAACTCTAGGATTTTAGAAATTGTTCAATTGGAAAAATATCTGGATGAAGCCTTACTAAACTTTAGCAAACATCAGAGCACTGTCAAGTGATGGTTTGACAAGAAATCCAAGATCAATTCCTTTAGGGTTTTAGATCTAGTGTTGTTATGGGATAAATCCCATGAAAAGAAGGGTCATCACTCCAAGTTCAATCCTTTGTGGTTTGGCCCCTATCAGATTGTTGAGATACTCAGGTGAAATGATTTCCACCTTGAAGACCTCAAAGGAAATGACCTCTCACTACCCATGAATGGACAGCTCCTAAAAGATTAATTCTTAGTTGTCCCTTATAATATAATTTAGATTAATATATGCAAAGGTGATAATGTATATACTATATTAGATTTAGGTTAGTTTTCTTCCATTGTGTGTTTTATTTGTTGTGTATTTGGATTAATGTTATGTGTTTTTTGTCGACCTTGCCATAGTTTACCCTAATCTTTCCCTCAATTGATATATAAGATAGTGAGCATAATGAGAGGGTCCTTTGGGAGCTATCAGTGGGCTAGTCACTAAAGGGAAACAAAAGCATAGAAGGTATAGTTTAGGATTTAGAAGCCCAAAAAGTAAGATTTCATTTTAAAACAATTCAAAGGTTGTAAGTACACCCTTTACATTTCAGATCTCAAAGGTTAATGATTCACAACATAACAAGTGAATTTAGAATAGATCCATTTCTTATCAAAAGCCATTAGTCTGCACTTAACAAAACATATAGATGAAGCATGAGTTCATCGAACCAATCTAAAATCTTATGGGTGTTCAGAGCTTTCTAGACATCCCATCACCCATGGCTTGGTCCTAAACCCTCAATAGACAAAATTGTAAAATATTTTCATAAGAAAAAAACAAAATAAAGTCTAGAATAAAAATAAAAAATCCAAATTTTGATTTTTTCCTCAAAAGGGTTATTCAGGAAATCTACATCGTAGGCTTTTTATCCTAGATAGCAGTGGAGAAAGGCCTTGATTGGGACCAAAAGTATCTATGTGGGGACTATATACACCTGGATGGCAGTAGATCAGTACCCATACCCTTCCCCTCCAAGCCATGCAACCAATTAATCCCCTTTCAAAATTTCTAATGGTCATCTTGATTTGAACTTGTTCATGTGAACTCTGAACTAGACTAAATGAAAATATACAACTTCATACACACTGATGGTCTTTTGTGGATATGAAACTTAGTATGTCACTTGTTGCAACTAACTTTAGTGCCTTCTTTCTCTATTTTTATCTAAGGATTTTCTTAAGGCCTATGTTTTTTAAAGGAATAAAGGTTTGAAACTTGGGTTCTAAGGGTTTAACACCAATTTTCACATAAAAGTATCCATTTATTGTGTCTAACACCCCCCTTCTTCCAAGGAAGTGGGGGACCCCTCTTAGACATTACTCAAATTTGAAGTTCCTAGATTCTAAATCCCTTTCTGATTATCACCCCTCTTAAAAAACCCTAATACTTTAGTGTTTGCCCTAGTTTAACATGCATTTTACGTATTTATTATGATAGTTTTATCTTGGTTAAATAACCCTATATCCTCTGAGTTTTAAGCATAGTCCAGTCCTTATCGCATCCTAAGAAAAATAAGGTGATTCCGTAATATGAATATTTTTTGTGTGCTAAATATTTTTCTATAGATTTGGACTTGATTGGTTTTCTTAAAATCTCAATCTCATAGAGTCTCAGCCTCTTAGAGTCCTATGTATCACCTCGTAAAGCTTCATGGGTATACATGTGAGTGTTTAAATTGATTACATGGTTCATTTTTTTCTTAGTTTTTTTCATGAATTTTTGAAAGAGGAATAATTAAATGAAAAAGTGTCATGTGACCCTAATTTTAGATGTGTTAGTCTCTTAGACTTGATAGAGTTGTTAGAACTTGGGAGAACCTAACCAATTATATTTCCCTTCTATCAAATGTATTAGTCTTTAGAACCTAACAGAGATGTTAGAGCCTAGGAGAGCCTAATTGAGTGAGATATTATCATGTGGCCCACTAATCAAAGATGTCAAATTTTGGCTAATAGGGTCACCCCGATGTGAGATATATCAATATCTTAGACTTGATAGAGATGTTATAGCTTGGGAGAGCCTGACCAAATGAATAATCACCACATGACTTCTTATCAAAGATGTCAATCTCCTAGACCTGATAGAAATATCAGATCCTAAGAGAACCTGGCCTATAAGACCATGCCACATGGCATTTATGTATAGATTGGTAGGAGAGTCTTGAGAATCCCATATGTGATTAGAGTGAGGTACACTCATATTTAAAAGGCTACTCAAAAGATGCCATGTATCGATTCACTCTTTTAGCTGGTAACTCCTGCCCTTGAATGTGTAAAGGTGAAGTACCAGGTTACACCTAGGTGGTATCCATTGTAATTAGGTATAATTAATGATGGACACATGAAAAAAGGTAAAATATATACATGATTTCATATGGATGAAATATCCATGTGTCTACTACACTCCTAACATTAACTAAATGAGAAACTAGCCCTGTTTAGATAATTTAAAAAGTCACATCGTAATTAAAAAATATATAATAGGTATTGTATATCAAAATATTTAAGTTTAAGTACATATTGGGAAATAAATGAGAAAATAGAGACACCATCTCAAATTTAAATTCATGTTGAGTGAGCCACCAAGTGCCATCAATACAAGAGATATATATATAGATCCCCATAAGTGCCCGAGGATAAACTCATTTATCATTACTATTCCCATTTTTTTAGAGCTTGCCTTCTCATTTTATACTCATTCCAATGCCCTCCATACCTCCTTTGCTAAGATTTCATTATCACATAGATCTAACCCTTTCTAAAATACATGGTTCATCCTCTAACCCCAAAACTGAATGCAAATATAAGGACACCACTTTCTTAGAAGGCATAACCTATTTTAAGAATTATAATGAGATGTTTAAAGATATTGAATTAGTGCCCAAGTATTATTCCAGTGATGATGAAGATGAATTTGAGTTCTAAGATGCTCTTCAAGCCTTATAAGAAGTGCAAGATACACATAGCCACAACCAATTTAGAAGTCTTCCTCTGTGTAGATTTATTTGGAAAATTACTAATCACTACCAAATGAGTATAGGATGGTGTTTATGACCTTATGTGTTATATGGACTCCTAGCATAGGATCACATATATTTTAAACACATCAACTATGACCTTATGTGTTTATCAACTATTCATAGTAATTGAATATAACACATCAATCTCTTATGGGTTCCCCTAGTGTGTATAATCCTTAAAGGTGATCATGTCCTAGACCTTGGGGGCATGATCAACTTTAATATGGTCAAGTTAGTAGGAGATGTCTGGGGAGGAGGAAAATTTTATATGATGAAGTAATTAGTAGATGTAGTCTAAGTAACACTTACATTCAATTCATCTACCTTTCCACTATAGGTTCCTAGAGGTGCAGTGGTCGATGTAGTTTTTTGTAAAATATATGGCCATCATTACCAAAATCACATCTGGGAGTTTTTTAGTCTTTTTATCTAGTGGTCTATATGGCCATCAATAAGGAAACCATAACTCAGCTCTCCAAGGAAATAAGGGAGTCTCTCACCCCCATTGGTGAATATTGGTACTATAGGGATGACACTATCAATTGAGTAATCAACACCCTCAAATCTCCTCTTTGTTTTCCATATCAAGCCCTAGACTGACTATAAGAGTAAGATGTTGTCTATCAACTAGTTGAAGGCATCTTAAATCACTACATCAACCACCATCAAAATGCTTTCCCGACCCTCCCAATCACCTTCAAACACAATGTTTATAATAATCTCCCCCTTTAAAAAAGATAGTGGCAAGAAGGGATTCCTATGCCCTATGCAGGGTTGAACATAGAGATTTAGACCTATATGGTATTGCCAAGCCCCATGTGGTGAAGTATCAAGCATGGCTTAACATTAATTATGGACACCAACCCCATGAGGAAAATGAGCTCTATCTCAACCCCTCATATGAATAGGAGGTGTTCACCCAGATTGAGGCTAAGAACAAGAAGAAAGTAAAGTAGGCTTAGTTTAGGCCATATTTCCAAGGTGGATTTTCCTCCTCTACCTTAGCTCAGACTAGAGGAGATGTTTAGGTAAATCCTCTTTAAATTTTAAGGAGGATATTACAATGGGTCCCAACCCCTTCACCTCCTCGACCTCCTCCTCCATGATTTTCACCTCCCCAACCCCCTACTCCAACTCCACCACCTCCCATGGCTCATGCAACTCAGGTTAAAGTGACTCAACCCTAGGTAGCTTGAATTTAGGATATGTAAATTTTAATATTCAACATCAGTAGTAGGTTAGAGATGAGCCCAATATGGGACCAATAGTCAATGCCTATATATAAATCTTCTCAGCTCTCACTGAAGTGGTTGAAACACTGACCAAAAATAGGGCACATATCCAAAGGGCATAAGTGTACTTAGAAAGGATTACTCTTGTAGAGAGAAAATAAAATAAGATCATTGTGGTTATCCATAAGGGCATGTTCCTAGATTTGAAACTCTTTCCCACCTCAGACTTGAGCCTTTACCATATATATACTGAGAGCATGAGGGATTCAATTGAAGAGTGGCTAACCTTGGTATAGGTGATTATGGAACCTCTATAAAAAAGTAGGGAAAATATGTTGGCCTAATTTAAATAGGTCAACATCACTTTTGTATTCCACCTATATGACACCTTTCTAGGTAGAGGTGAGTTTGGAGTTTACCTAGGTCACTTCAACTAGGTCATGAGGAGGAAATTGGAAAAATCTAACAAAGCTAGAGCCCAGACAGTGTTGGAATTCTCAACTTAGTCTACTACAAGCATCAACCAAGTCTAAGAAGTTAAAGTGTCCTTAGAGGCCCCACTCCAAGTATATAAAATACTAATAGCCTAATCATAGGTGATCTTTTGGGAGACATGAATGGATTTAACCAAGTTGGATCAGAAGTTTGACCTATTAGTTATTACACTAGCTACTACAGAGTCACAATCTAAGTAGTTAGGGGGTGGTTCATCTACAACTAATCTACATATAAACTAAGTGGGCCCTTGGGTATTTTTTGAGGAGAGTGGAGGATATTCTAATTTTTTAATATTTTAAACTGTAACAACCTTGAGTGGCCATCGTGGCCCAGGATTTGAATCCTGTGCTACTTGGAGGTGATCCCCATCCTTATATATATATACATATATATATATATATATACATATATATATATATACATATACATATACATATATATATATACATATACATATATATATATATATATACATATATATATATATATATATGTGTATATATATATATATGTATATATATATATATATATATATGTATATATATGTATATGTATATATGTATATATATATATATATATATACATATATATACATACATATATATATACACATATACATATATATATATATATATATATATATATATATATATGTGTGTGTGTGTGTGTGTATATATATATATATATATATATATATATATAGTAAGTTGCTCCCCTTTGTAATGGTTAAAAAATTGTGTCCCAAAACACTATTAAAATCAAGCCAAAATTACACCTGGTATTCCCTCATGCTTTTGGATTTGAGTGTTTTCCATGGTTGAAATTTTGTAAAGAGACTCAATTTTAATGAATGTAATTTCCCACTATCTACAAAACTAGTTTTTTTACTTGCTAAGGTACATTTCTTCCCTTCACTTGATCCACATAGTCATATTATCACATCTCGTGCGAATTATACATTGACACATGTTACAAATGGTTCATATCCCTCCCATTATTTTATTATTGAATCCTTGCTACTTGGTATGTCTTACTTACATCGATGTACATCCAAATTTAAAATTTACCTAAAAATTAAAGAATATAGAAACATTTAAATATTCTAAAAAATCAAAAACCAAGGCTTAAGCATTACATGATTTCTAGTTTACATCATTTAGATCTGTTATTTATCACATTTTGGTAGATTATATATCCTCTCATGTATATACATGTGTTTTTAATGGTATACAAGAGTGACATATGGATACATAAATGTAGGACCACTTATATACCCTGGGGTCATGCCAATGTTGGTGGCATCTTCTTCCATAAGTTACATTATTAAAGTTTATATCTTTCTATGACCTTTACATCTACCATATTTAGTTACCTTGATTTTTTACGCATGCCTTGATATTATTCATTATTTAAATAGTGTTACATGGATATGTTATGACATTTATGTACTTGGATGGTGTAGACTATCTTATATGTTCTATGTTTCTTCAATGTTATTTCCTTTATAATGGGGTACTCATTTATTGTCCTTTGTTTCTGGCTACTTATCCTTGTGTGTGTAAAAATTATTTTCCCTTGTTTGTGGCTTCTTAACCTTGAGTGTGTGTCATTTATTTACCCTTTTTTTTGGCTTCTTATCCATGTGTGTGTGGTATTTATTGTCCCTTTTATGCAACCCCTAGGTCTTTTATATGATATTGTGTGTTATTTCATGTGATTTTATTATGTATGTCATGGCCATGACATTTATTGTTAAACTTATTTCCATTTTTTAGTTTATGTATGTTGTGATCCATATCGTACACCTCCCTCATGTATGTAGTGACATGATCCATATCATGCACCCTCCCTACATATTCTTATTGAGTACATTTAACAATGATGATTCCTATTAAGAGCTCAATTCCTATATATGTCTTGACATGACACTTATATGCCTTGAATAATATATGTTACACACATGGTTTAATGGCATATTCCTTACTATGATGACATATTATCTAATTTTGACATGATTATACATGCTTACATATTTATACATAACATTATACAAATAACTCTTTATTTTAAGATGAGTGACTCATATGCTACATCACTCACATAAAAAGGGGGAATATTAATGGGATTATCATAAATGATTAAGCCTCTATGAGGAGGGAATACATAGTTTTCCATAGATTATAAATATTTGAGAGTGGTTCACATATTAGAGTGGGATAGATACTGATAATCAGACATATTTTTGGGGCACAAAAATGCATATTCACCCACTTTGCAAGACATGAGCTCCATTTTTTTCAAATATGCACATATTAAAAAGCATTTGGGGGAGTATGCAAGGATATGTACTCATTTTAAAAGACATGACATACATATTTTTATATTTTTTAGATATGGAATTGCTATGCCCTTAACCTATAGAGTGTCTAGGGATATGTGAGGTGGATTTATGGCCTACATGCCTCTCATATTATCTTTTGCATTTATATATGTTATTATTAAAGTTGTATTATGGAATAACCATGGTTGAGTAGATTATGCATAGTAGGTAATGTTTAGTGTTTAACCATCATATTGCAAATTATTATCCTATTGCATTATTATGGAGGTTTCCCCCCTAAAGTGGCTCAATCATATTTATCAAGTATTTTGTTCTTCTATTAATTTTTGTTGTGGATATGCTTATTCTATTATTAATTGTGTGATATATTATTCCATTGTGTGAAACATCTAAGTAATTTCATTACAACTGGTATCAAAACATCGAATTAGGAAAGTTGTGTGGCATTGTGTTCC